>CAOLHI010000445.1:0-638040 GCA_948474755.1 Ctenosaura bakeri | reverse complement strand
CTCATTCAACCTCCCACACTCAAGGAGCCTTGCATCACTGCCTTCGCCTGGAGCTCTAGAGAAAGATGTACATTTCAGTAGGAGATGGGGCTAAGAAGATGGAAGGCATATCCATTTCACAAATGAAAACAGGGGGCGTGTGGTCATGCAACATCAGAGTGTGGCCATGATGACAAATGTTATTAATAAGGAAGGACACTCAAGCTAGGAGAGGCTGCAGCAGTTTGCTTTTTCCCGAGCATACTGGGAAGGACAAGATTCTACCCCCTTTTCTCTTCTCCTCCCTGCTCAGTTAATTGAGCACAAACTACTTTTGCAGTTTGAACTCAGTTTGCTGCAACTGAAGTCAGCTGAGGACAAAGGGTGACTGTAGGAGGAGGAGACAAAAAAATGAGACATTTTAAAAGCAGTTGGAAAAAAGGGATGACAGAGGATTACTTAGGACTCTCTGCCAAAATATAGACAAATGGAGGGTATAAGAGGGAGGGGAGCTTGAAGGCCAGAGGCATGGTGGTCTGCCTGCTACTAAGAAGCCCATGATATACTCTTTATAACAGAGGAAGTAGATAGATTATGTCAAGGGCACAATGGATTTCCAGTGTAGCATAGTAGCTAGACTGTTGGACTGGAACTCTGGTGCCCAGGTTCAAGTTCCCAGTGAGCTATGAAACACACCTGGCCCAGTGCTGCTCTCTGTCTGAACTACTTCATAAGGTTGTTGTAAGAATAAAAGTGCAGAGAAAATTGTCATGCATATCAGCTTGAACTCACTGGGGGAAACGTAAGATGTAAATGTAACTATTTTTAAAGAAAAGATAGGAATGGGGGAGAACTTTTCTTTTATCCCATGTTAAATCAAATAAGTTCTTCCTTCCACTGAAACATCTGACTTGCCTCTCCTATGCAATTCACTTTAAGCAGTGCTCCTGTACACAGCTGCCCTCTGTTTTAAGTTGACTGCTCTGGCTTTAGGTGCTTTCATACCACACAGTTGTGGTGCTATGATTCCACTTTAACCATCCTAGTTCCACCTGATAGAATCCTGGGATTCGCAGTTTACGGAAAGGGTATTTAGAATTATCAACCAGAGAGTTTTGCTGCTTTACTGAGGCCATTTCCGCACTAGCCTGTTATAGCGCAATGATTCCACTTTCAACATCCTCTGGAATCCTGGGGTTTGCAGTTTCGGGAGGGGCCAGCTGGCCCCTCCCGAAACTGCAAATCCCAGTATTCCAGAGGATGATGAAAGTGGAATCATCGCGCTATAACAGGCTAGTGCGGAAATGGCCTGAATTACAAATCCCAGCATTTCATAGGCTGCAGCTATGACAGCTGAAGTGGAATCACAGTGCCTTTTTTTATAGTGTGAAAGAGCCTCTGAAGAACAGATTGATGAGAGGCAGGGGGAAATCCGGAAAGCTTTTCTTAAAAGCAAAAATCACCTGCTACTGTCTGCAGATCAATCTGCTGTTACAGCAACAAAAGAAGTAAAAACTGCAAGGCTAGTGACTCAGATTACTCTGCACTGCGTGGGCTGAACAATGCATGACAGCAGCTAAGCAAATAAACTGTGCATCTCATGGCTAAAATCTTACTTCACTCAAGAACACATCCAGGAACTATGTTCTTTCTCAGTCTCAGGCCCAAACGAGACCAGACCAGAGTTTGGGGGGTTATTATAAAATAATTATCATTAGAGTTCAGGAAAGGAGTTGGCTATTTAAAAAAAAAAAAAGGAATCCTTTGCTTTCTAGTTGTTCAAATATAACAGCATTTGTTATCATTAGTAATTCGGGTGAGGGAACACTTCAGAATGGCTGTAAGTTGCTAGTCTTTTGACTCAAAGGGCCTCCAGGTAAAAAGGCAAAGCAGTCCCTGTAAGTATAAAAGAAATTGAAATAAACTTTACTGTTTACAACACAAAAGAAGTAAAGTTATCCTTTGTCATCACATAAAGATAACTTGTTGTTTTTGTTGTGTGCCTTCAAAGCATTTCCCAACTTATAGTGACCATAAAATGACTCTATCATGGGGTTCTGGGGGGCTGAGAGTGTGACATGCCCAAGATCACCCAGTAGGTTTCCATGGCCAAGCAGCGAGTCAAATCCTAATCTCCAATGCTCAAACCCCAGCCTTGGAGGTAACGGGAATCCATTGTGAATGTAGAAATGAATTTTGAATTGTGAATGTAAAAAGCTGGCAATTACCAAGGGTCCATCTAGCCAAGCGTTTACTCTGCCATGGTTGAGAAACCCACAGCCCTACAGATGTTTTGGACCACAACTTTCTTCTGTCTACCAGCTTTCAAACCAAACAGCCAAAGGCATACAAAAAAAGAAAAGCAGCTCCCTCTCATCAGAAACATTTTTTGGGGAAAAAGGACCCATTAAAACAAGGTAGGCTTTCTGGTGGAAGGAGGGAGAGGTTAGCAGGGCAAGTCCTGACGTTCATGTTTAACTATGTCATTACGCCCCCATCTCTGGCAACTTCCCCACCCCGGTGCTACCTCATTTCTCTCTCTTTCTGTCTCCCCCTCCCTCACACATACACACAGGCCCAGCAGGGCCCCAGCAGAAAAATTCTTAAATGCCCTCACACCATGCCTTTGCAATGGCACTTCACAGCTTGGCCAAAGGTCAGGGTGAGATGAAATGTTTGCATGGTCAAATTAGTTTTTGCAGCTGTCTGGTAGGTTTAACTCTTTCCCCATCAGCTTCTGACTCAGGCGGAGAAGAATATTCAGATCACTGACAGAAAAAAAGAAATCCCCAGTGAGAGGCTTCAAGGATGCACGAAGATTCTTCACCAGTGAACTTGTCTGCACAAAATTCTCCACAGCTACTATTTTGCATTTTCTTCAATGCAAAAATTAGAGATTTTTTTTGTGCAAGAAGCTTGTTGTTGCATAGAAAAATAGGCTTTATGCATGGGACCTCATTTTTCTGTGCAAAAACAAGTTTCCTGCACAGAAAATTCTATTAAGCTTCAACTCTGAGAAACTGGACAGATTTCAAGGAGTCTCCCTTATTGGAGAGAAAATTGCATGAGCTGTCCATTCTTGCTGGTAAGAAAGAATAAATGTAAAGGTTAATGGGGTACAGCTACAGGGAGGTCTTCCCCAAATGAAATTTACCTTAATTCCCCAAATTTTTAGCACTGCAGAGTATAAGATAGTGAGAACCAAACCTAGAACTCATATTTACTGTGTTCACATTCCTTTAGTAGCTTTGTTTGACCTTTTTCTCTAGAAGTCTAAACTGTATTTCTAAATGTTCAACTGATGGTTTAAGTTACTGTAATGAGAAAAATTTGGGGACCAGAGGAAAATTTCATTGAGAGAGTAGAATTTGGAAGGCAATTTTATACCAGCTATCTATGTCTCTGGTTTCATCCCTGCTTCTGATTGGGTGGGCAAGGGATGCTCACTTTCCAACAAACAGCCCCTTTCCCCCGCCCAACCTTTTTAATCTCTCCTTAAAGGAACTTTTTGGATCTTAAGAGAAAATGGTGAAACACAGTGGTGAAACACAGGAGAGATATAAATGCAACTTTGGAACCATATGTAAAATTCTGTGGTGAGGAAGTGATCCAGTAAAGGTCTCACCTGGGCACAGAGCACACTAAACATAAGAAACTCCAGAGACGAGGCTTGGTAACATTAATTTTGGAGACTATAATTCCCAGCACTCTGCAGCCAGCATGGCCACTGGTCATAGTGTCTAAGAGCTTCTGGGAGTTGTAGCCCCAAAAGTAATGTCCCAGCCTTTGCTTCTGATGTTATTTGCAATGTTTAGAGAAACTGGCAAGCAGAGACAAGAGTACCCAATAATGTCCATAGAACTATTTGTGGAACCCTGAGCTGGGATTGGGATTGAGCATTGGGGGAAGAGTCCACAAGGTATTAAGGTTTCTGAGGTTGCCAACCAACCGGGAAAACAAACAGAGTGGCTCAACATCTGTCTCTTTAGCCAGGTCCAGAAATCAGAGCAGGCAAGTTCTTTCCAGCACAGACGGAAACCTCACCACCTGCTTGCTGCAGCAAATTGGCGTGCTGGTCAAGGCTGACCTGCAAGGCCCAGTCTAGATGCAGGGAACTCTAGCTGGAAAGCAGGGAAGATTGTAAACAGCACTCTGGTTTAGAGCAGTAGAAGCTTGTGGCTCTGATCTTCGTGGGGCAGTGAATGTGCTCTTAATCCAGACATTATAGGAGCTATACGAAGTGCTGAATGCTTTCCCCCAAATAATTTCAGCAACTCGGACAGATCATCTAAAGTTTGGACTAAACCCCAGAGCAGGGGCATCATTCCACTGACACCAAAGCTGCTGTCCACCTCTGTTCGAGAGAAGGAGTGAGGAAAATGACTGCCCCCTAAAGACTGTTAGATTATAACTCCCATTATCCCTGACATGCAGGGCAAGGCTGATGGGAGTTGGAGTATAACAACATCAGAAGGGTTGCAAGTTCGCCACCCTTGCTTTAGGATCACATCTGTTGTGTTGCTGATGGTGCAGGAAAGGTATGGGGAGCCCATGATTTCAGAAAAAATGAGAAGGCCTTAGGATCTGGCCTTTTTTATGCCAGATTTTCTTTTAATGACATAAGCTGTATACTAAATGAATACCTAAAGGCTCACTGGGTTTGATTCATAGAGTCAAGTACACCAGAAATTGGGGGGTGGGATGGAAGAGATAAGGCTGTAGGATGTGAGATCATGGGGGTATCAAAGGTAATATAGTCGGCCCTCCACATTTGCAGATTTGACTTTCACAGATTTGATTATTTGCAAGTTTCTTCAACCCCAGCCCCCCACCTTTTTAGGGGGAAACCTTCCCTCTCGGTGGTTCCAATCAGGCTGTACAGCCCTATAAAAGCCCACCTGTGGTCCTCCTCCTCCTCCACTAGCAGCTGCCGGGCCAGGTAAAGATAGCTCATAGCCCAGTTTCTAAGCACCACAAACACTCCCCTGATATCCACCCCCACCCAAGGAAGAAGATGGACAAGAGAGAGGAAATATAGGGCTACCATGCCAACCCCCCCATCTTTCCACTCCTTTCCCTGACCTGTCTCAGTTCTGCACTAGCCTGTTATAGTATGATGATTCCACTTTCAACATCCTCTGGAATCCTGGGGTTTGCAGTTTAGGGAGGGGCCAGCTGGCCCCTCCCTAAACTGCAAACCCCAGGATTCCAGAGGATGTTGAAAGTGGAATCATCACGCTATAACAGGCCAGTGCGGAAATGGCCCTGGTCTGGACCCTGCGTGTCTGTTCTCCCCACCATACCTTGGCCCCCTTCCCATAGACACACACACACACATTTTGATATTTGCTATTTTCCCACTTTTGCAAGGGTCCTGCACTCCTAACCCCAGCAAATGTGGAGTGCTGACTGTATGCTGATAGTAGTTGGGTGACAGAGCCGGCAAGTTTGAAGGCCAGGGTTTGAATCCCCACTTGTCCATGGAAACCCACTTTGTGAGTTTAGATAAGTCACACACTCTCAGTCCAAGACGGAGGCAAAGACATACTCGCCTTTGAACACATCTTGCCACGAAAGTCTCTGTAAATCAGAAATGATGTGAAAGCACACAAGAAGAAGCGAGATGAACCAAATGGCACGAACCCTCTTTTCCTAAGATTGGATTTAAGTAGAAAAAGACACGGCCAACCCCTGCCACTGGGCCTAGTTGGGAAATTCTGCCCCCCCCATGTTGATGTACTGCAGTTCCCATAGTCCCTCATCATTGCCTGTGCTGGCTAGGGCTGATGTGATTTGTAGGCCAAAAACATATACAGGTCCATAACCCCTCAGCCCTACAATAGGCTGCAGGTGGTGATGGATGCTGGGGAGAGGAAATACAGTGGTTTTGAAGCTGGATGGGTAACCTTGGGCCAGTTACCATCTCTCAGTGAACCCACCTCAAAGGGTTGTTATGAAGATAAAACCAGAGATGAGGAGATCCATGCATGCCACTTGCATGGCACTCTAACCTCCGTGTGAGAAAGAGAGACTATGAAGATAACTGATGTATAGAATAATTCATTTCATGTCATTGTTGTTGTGTGCCTTCAATTTGCTTCCGACTTACAGTGACCCTGAGGCAAACATATCATGGGGTTTTCGGGGGGCTGAGAGCGTGTGACGTGCCCAAGATCACCCAGTGAGTTTCCATGAACTAGCGGGGAACTGAACCCTACTGTCCATTGCTCAAGCTACTACAACACACTGGCTCTCTATTTAATTTCATGATCTAATTCTTTGGTTAGACTGCACTCCTGCAGATAAACAGCTAAGCTAAGCTATTTAAGACATTTTTAGGATCTGATTTCTGTAGCAGATGAAAATCTTTTTGATATTCCATTCATTACCATCCTGCTTCTTACTGGTACTCTCAAGGTAAGCAATTTCAATTTAGCAATCAATGTCCTTATATGGAGGTCATAACGCGTGACCAATTTTACAGGCATGTTAATTGCTATGTATCCACATATTGAGAGGGTGTGATCGATTCTTTCTGCATGGAATCATTGATTTGAATTACTAACTACTTGCAGGAATGTATCTTCCCACCATACAACTGAGACTTCTGTGTTGCATTACTTTGATAGAATTAATTTTTGTGTGAATTGATCCCGCCAGGGCTGGCTCTACCATTAACTCATGGATGGGGAACTTTCGACCCACCAAACATTTTGAACCACAGTTTTCAAAGTCCCTCACAATTGGTCATGCTGGCTGTGGCTTCTGACAGCTGAAATTTAAAACATTTTGAAGAGCCACAGGTTTCCCACTCTTGCATTAAACAGTTAGACAAGTAGCAGATGGGGATGTCTATTTTCTTTTAAGCCCCCAAGTTTCCTCCTCTGTTGGAGCACATAGCTGTGCATGCAACACTACTTGTCCTGGAATCCCTAAACTAGGTTGTTGCACTATGTGCAGCAGAGAAGATTGACTTGTCACCTGTACTGAATCAGGGGTCAGCTGATGATTTAATTCTTATACAGGGAATGGGCATGGTGCAATTTTGTTCTGTGAGTAAGGCAGCAAAATGCTTGTGGCTATTCATGCCACCTATGTCTTACTATATTCCTAGAGCCTATCACACTTACAGTAGAGAAATGAAGGAAGCATCTAGTTCAGTCCTATGCTTATTTATGATAAGAAAAGCCCCACGTCTTCCGTGGGACTTCCTTTGTTGCTGTGTACCTTCAAGTCAACCCTAAGGTGAACCTATCAAGGGGATTTCTCAGCAAGATTTGCTCAGAGCAGGTTTGCCATGGCCCTCTTCTGAGCCTGAGAGAGTGTGACTTGCCCAGGGGCACCCAGCGGATTCCATGGCTGAACAGGGATTCAAACACTGGCCTCTCAGAGTTAGTGCAACACTCAAATCACTACACCACAATAATTCTCTGGAGCTTTCTTCCAAGTAAATTCATGCAGGATTTGTAACTTTTGGCTTCAGTTCTGTACAAAAATCTCCCACAACCTGGTGTCTTTCAGATACTATGGATTCCAGCTCCCAGCCACAGTAGTACCATGACTAATTCAAGAATGCTAAGCGTTGTAGTCCAAGTGTCTGGAAGGCACCAGTTGGGGAAGGTTCCTATATATATTTCCCTTGGATATAAATCCTATTGAACTGAATGAGGCTTAAAATGAGGCCACCAGATTTTATAACCCAACGGCATAATCAGTAAGTCAGGCTTACTTTTGAGTAGTCATATAGAGGATTTACTGCACAGTAAATTAACCTATGGAAGAGTGAGAACATTGGCAAGGAGTTTTGCTTTGTTCCAGCAGATCGTCTCCTGCAAAGTTTATCTTACTTATCTAGCAGCATTGTTTAAGAAATCACAACCAGAAGAATTAAACCTTAGGTCTCCTTCTGAGATAAAACACCATCCTCAATGAGAACAGTTTCCACAGAAGGGGGTAAAACACATGGAAAAGATCATATCAGACTAGGTCATTCAAATGGATTTCTAAGCAAAGTTCTGCTAGATTCCTGCTGGCTTCGACTCATCCCACAAGAATCCACCCCCAATGATCAATTCTCTAATGCTTTCCACATGGATTCCTGCAGAAGTATTGTGCCAAAAAAACATTCTCATCAAAGGTGAACAGGAAAGAACATTACTTAGTCCTGAATCCAGTTGCTAGTCCCAACTGGAGACACCCACTGAGTCAATGGGCTTCAAACGATTTTAACTTAGTGTTTTTACTGCTTGTCTAATTTTTAAAAACTTATTACTATGAGGATTTTTGTTGCATTTTAACCACCTATATACCCTCCAACTACACAGTGCAGTCCACTTTCATATAGCAGTAAGACAAAGAGTCAATAAGATTAGAAAATTCCCAAGCAGAACCAAGGAAATATAACTAATTTCAAAAGCCTGGACAAATAAAAATCTCTCTACCTGCCATCCAAAATGACGGTAGTGTTAGCACCATTCAATCTTTTTTATAGAGTCTGCTCCAAAGTTGGGGTGCCACAGCAAAAAAGACCCTGTCCTACATAAATATAGGATATAATGTAGGCTTTTCTTGCAGCAAATGAGATCTATGTCATGATAGAGATAGATAATGTTACATACAATTTCAAAAAAGAATTTAACAGGTTTGTGTGGCAGACCAGACCCAAAGGAAAAGCTGCTCCTCAGTTTCTTTTTCATTAAATCTGGCACAAAGCAAGTTGAACTGGACAGTGATATTACAAGTCATTTTAAGAAGAAGGACATCCAAAATAGAGCTTTCCTTTGCCAGGTTTGTACCCAATATTTAGCGTCTGTCTCACACCACAGTGTCGACCAGAGCTTGTGGGGGAAATAAATGTTGAGCTGCAGCTTCCAGAATCCTCCAACCACATGGCTACTGATGTATGCTGGGAACTGCAATCCTCAAAAAGTAACTTTACTGAACTTTGGTGCTGAGTCAGGACATCTCTGCAGCACACAAAGGACCAGTGCTTTTCAGACTTTTTGACTAATGTCAGATTCATGATAAATTAGAATCATAGAATCATAGAAATGTAGGGTTGGGAGAGACCCCAGGGGCCATCCAGTCCAACCCCCTGTCATGCAGGAACACCCTCAAAGCACTCCCGACAGATGGCCGTCCAGCCTCTGCTTAAAAACGTCCAAAGAAGGAGGAGACTCCACCACACTCCAAGGCAGCCGATTCCACTGCCGGACAGCTTTGACCGTCAGGAAGTTCTTCCTTAGGTTCAGGTGGAATCTCCTTTCCTGCATCTTGAATCCATTGCTCCTTGTCCTGGTCTCTGGAGCAGCAGAAAACAAGCTCTGACCATCAAGGAAGTTCTTCCAACTACACCATCAAAACCTGCTACCAATCCATTAATGCAATGGTAAACTGGTTAAAGCTTACAGCAAAACCTGAAGAATGCAGCAAATCAAAGCCCAAGCCCCATCCCAAGAGACCCTAAAATGGATAGAGAGCTGGATTGCCCAATGGAACTGAGCTCAGAGAATTTGCTGTTTTGGACTACGACTCCCAGCATCCCCCGCCAAAGCACGTCCTCCACAAAAAGGAGCCTCTCCAAGCTCTGATCTGCTGACATATCCTCGGACCCCATCCTTTCCTCCCCCAAAGCCTTGCCTTACTTGGAAGGTGGTTCTCTCCACTGGGCTGCAGGCAGGAGTACAGAGATAAATCCCTGACCACGGCTAAAATCGTGCTATCCTAGTACGGGGTGGGGTGGGGTGCAGTTGTAGGGTTGTGGCGGGGGTGAAATAGTTGTCGGTAACTTTCTCAGCCATTAGATCCCTTTATTTATTCATCCGCTGGCATTTGGACGCAGCAGCTGAAACAAAAGGAGCCAGGGCAGCTGGCCGCGGGGGCGAGCGCGCAGCAGCATAGTTTGCATCAGTCACAGGGGTTTGTGTGTCCGCATAACCCCCGGCCCCACCCAGCCATCCAAAAACTTTCTCCAGGCTCTTTAACCCCTTCAGGATTAGAGGTAAAAGAAAGAAGGCACTGTAAGGGGAAAAAAAGCCCACAGCTAGGAAATCAAAGACCGTTTCCGCACTAGACTGTTGTAGTGCTATTATTCCACTTTCAACACCCTATGGAATCCTGGGGTCTGCACTTAAGGACCCTGCCTAAACTGCAAACGTCAGGATTCCATAGGATGTTGAAAGTGGAATAATAGCACTATAACAGTCTAGCGTGGAAAAGTTTTTCCTCCCCTTTCCAATATTTAATCCTGTGCTATTAAAAGGATGGCTGGAAGAATTAAACTTTTCCCTTTTATTTCCATGCCAGACAAGTGGGAATTTCTCCACCCTACTTCATTTCCAGATCTTTAGAAATGGTGCCTTGCAACACCCAGAAGCCCCTAGGCAGCATGGCTTCAGGTCCCATTGGCCATTTTGACTGGGGAACTCTAGGAATTGAATTCCAAAAAAGTCATCCCTCTCCCCACCCAGGCTCTCATTTCTGCCTGTCTAGCAAAAGCACTAGAGCAGAAGCAATAAAGACAAAGGCAGCTACACTACATTGATCATCCAAGCCCCAAAGGAATGTGGCACATGGGCTGGGGGAGGTTAAAAGGCCCAAAGATCCTAGTTTGAGGTCACTGATATGGAGAGGTTGATAGACCGTGAAAATATCGCTGCACCCACTAGTGTTTTTAGACAATTTTTAACTGTACCCAGTTTTTTTAAATGCTTGTGAGTTACCTTGGATCCTGTATAAGGAGAAAGGCAGGATATAAATCAAATAAATAAATAAATTCCCAGAAAGCAGTGCTGTGAGGAACATCGCTACGTCAGTGAAGTCACATTAGTGGTGGTCATTCATGGTGGCTTAGTTCTAAATTTCAAAGTTGCAGGCACTCATCACCACAATCCTTGTAGTTGTGCCATCAAAGGGAAACCAAAATGCCCACTGCTGTCTTGTTCCATATTAACCAACCAGTTTCAGCTCTTTTCATTTCTGCCAAGGGCAGGTGTTTTGTAAAGCTAATGGGACTTAATTGTCTATTCAAGACCATGCCACCCTTGGCTCACAGAAATCTATTGTGGCTGAGAAAATCCACCCCACCTATTGCAGGTAAATTCAAAGTGACTGAAAAAAACTGAGTGTGTGATCAGATGACATCCCTGCTTTTTTTAAAAAAAAAATCATTTAAAAAGAACTAACATTTTGCTGCTCTGAGCTGTTGCTCCATTGAGGTTCCCCCAGTGTACAGGTGGGGCATGATGGTCCTGTGCCCAACATGACCCACCTTAGATGCTGGAAGCCAGGATGAATCTTGGTTCTAGGCCTACCAAACCAGGACAGCCAGCTCAGAGCACCGGAGAAGAAGGGAGAGGATTTTTCTCCTTCCTCAGTTAGACATCCTCCTTCTCTCCCTTTCTGGTCACATCTATTGACTGGCCGGTACCTGGCCATGAAAGAAGTCACAACTGGAAAGTTGGGAGGCCTGTCTATTGGTCCTTGACCACAAACCCTTATCCCTCCCTTCAGAGCATGCCTACATCAGAGTTTGGAAAAGTTACTTTATGAGGACTGCAACTCCCAGAACACACTGGCCAGGGAGGCTGGGGGACTATGGGAGCTGCTGCCCTTTATCAAGTATCACTTCCAACCTTTCACAACACCCATACGCGTATCCTCCAGATAAAAAGTGGGACGCATGTGGCCAAGCAACATCAGACTGTGGCCAAGATGGCAGAAGTTACTAAAGAGGAAGAAGGAATAAGTAGTTTGCTTTTGCCTAAGCTTACTGGGAACAGCAAGATTCTACCCCCTTCTCTTCTCTCCCCGTCACTGAGGCCATTTCCGCACTACACTGTTATAATGCTATTAGTCCACTTTCAACATCTTATGGAATCCTGGGGTTTGCAGCTTAAGGAGGAGCACTTTGGCCTCAGTAAACTACAAACCCCAGAATTCCACAGGATTATGAAAGTGGAATAATAGCACTATAATGGTATAGTGTGGAAATGGCCTGAGAATTGAGTACAGATTACTGTTGTACTTTGAACTGGGTCAGTTTGCAACAACTGGAGTAAGCTGAAGACAAAGGGAGAAAGTGGGAGAAGGAGAGAAAAACAGGGATACTT
Source organism: Ctenosaura bakeri (assembly GCA_948474755.1). Taxonomy (NCBI): domain Eukaryota; kingdom Metazoa; phylum Chordata; class Lepidosauria; order Squamata; family Iguanidae; genus Ctenosaura; species Ctenosaura bakeri. The sequence continues at coordinate 625,951 of CAOLHI010000445.1, read as the reverse complement.
GGAGGGTATGCATACGTGCAAACCCAGAAAGGCAGAGGTGAGACAGAACAATAGATCTGGACAGCAAATCTCAAGCAAAAGCCATTAAATAGAATCCCAACAGAAAGGGTGGTGATCAAGTGACAGACACAACGGATTTGGGAATCTTACCTGGTTTCCGGTGGTGGCCTAGGTGGATTCAGGAGGGCAAGAGGAGAGCAACCCCTTATGAGTTTACCCGTCTTGGGAAAATTTCAGTCTGTCCTGAATGCCTACCTGTCTTATTCAGACTGTCTGATTTCTGACTCTCAGCATAACTTGGTATCAGAGCACAGCACCCTTCTTCCTTTCTTCACCCAGACATATCTGACTCTTTCCCATCTCTAAATTGCTTCCAGCCCTTCCAGCCCCCTCTCTGTCTTGACTCCCCTTCTTTATCTCTCTCCTTGCCCACTAGTTCTTGCCCATCTTATCTCTATCTTCCCTGTCCATCCCTTGAATTGCCCTGTCCCTCTGTCTTTTGTACAGCGTGGCTAGCTAGCAGCTCCCTAGCAGTGACATGTACATTTCTCCTCTTCAACCCTCTTTTTCCCCCTTATTGATCTTTCTAGTCACTTCTTCCTCTTCTTCTCTTTCCCCTTTCCTCTGCAGAACTGAGAGAAGAGGGCAGGCATAAAGCAAAGAGATTGAGTTTCAGTCCTGAGACCCACCACCCCACCTTCCTGGGGGCTTGGCTAGAGAGGGAGGGGAGGATAGATAGAAACTGTGAGAGAGAGAAAGGGAGAAGGAGGGTGGGTACTGTGTTGGGGGGAGATGAGAGTCAGAATTCCTGACCTTGCTGGAGGAGTGGCTGCAAAACACTAGAAAAACAAGGATTCGGGAAGTTGACAAGGCAGAAAAGACATTCTTTTGACTGGTGTGATATTGATGTCTCCTTGTACAGGAGAAGGCACAACCTCTGGCACCGCCTGGTGGTTAAATTCACACAGAAATTCAGTTATCATTCTAGAAAAGATAAGCAGTTTCTTTTCCTTTTGTGGAAAAAAAAAATACAATGATGTGTCCGGTTGGAATATTTTGCCATATGACAATCAAACTGAGGGAGGGGGGAATGGTTTAGAAAAGTTGGTGCTCTGTTCCAATAGGAAATGCTACACCTCCATCAGAATTTTTCCTGACTGCCTACAACAAAATCCAAAATATATGTTTCAGTGACCGTCTACCTGGCTTCCACCTGGAGATGGCGTTTAAAGTGATTTTGAGAGAAAGCTGATGCAGATAGAGACTTCATCCATTTCCCAGCCAATTAGGGACTGAAGACAAAGCCGGTGAAAGCCAAACAATAAAGTTTCCATCTCCATTAATAGCAGCAAAACGATTCTGGCTCCCTGCTTCTGTTAGATACTAGCATATATACTCAGCATTGCCCGAAGTTTTATTTTCTCATAGGTAATACTTGTTAGAAAGTTTGAGATCCTGTGTCTCTAATTCCCCAAACTGTCTTGTCCAGTACCTGTAACTTTTCCCCACATTCCCTAATCCAATCTGTATTCAAAGTTGGGTTCCTGGGGGAATACACTGCCCTCCTTCTTGCTGCTAGGCCTTGTCTCCATAGCAACCAGCCTACTCAAGACAGACACAGTTGACTGAGGCCCAAGAACTCTCTGGCTGAGAATTCTAAAGGCCCCTCCCTAAACTGCAAAGCCCAGGATTCCATAGAATCTTCTTAGGCAGCCAATCATATGAGGTTTCGCCTGACACAGACAAACTTTGACTTTTATATATTAGATTGATTATTAAGTGATACCACTTTGAGACTGCCTAATAACTGGGCAGTACACAAGTCAATTACAAACATAAAACCCAAAACAATAAACCATGATCCAAAAAAACTCTACTTTCCATGTAGGCTCAGGCAAAAGCAAACTACTGCAGTCTTTCCTAGCTTGTGTGTTCTTTCTCATTAATAATTTTTACCATCTTGACCACAATCTGATGTTGTTTGTCCGTGTATGTTCTGGTTTTCATCTGTGAAATGTTGGAGAATAATGGTGCAGCACATCAAAGTGCCAGGAAACCAGCAGCAAAACAAAACAGCACAAAAATCTAGAACGCTTCTAGTTCCTCTCCCACCCCAGGTTTCTGGGCATTTTTGGCAATTTATTCCATCCTTGGGGGTCCACAAGGCACCAGTGATGTATTTAAGTCTTTTACTCCAAATCTCAAGTCAAGTCTCAAGTCTCTACCTTGAAGTTTCAAGTCAAGTTTCAAGTCCTTGAAGATACTTTCAAGCCAAGTCTGAAGTCTGGGAGCCAACTTTATATCCCAACCTATATTCCAGAATTTCTGGACAGAGTCAAATAAAGTCAGTTTGAACAATTCAAGCAGAGTTGGCCCTCCACATTTGCGAGTTTGCCATCTGAAGCTGTAGTAGTGGGGAATAGGATCCTTCTTACATCCTATTTCCAAAGCTGGAGGATTTTTCATAAATGGGGAATAGGATCCTTCTTACTCCCCATTACTGAAGCTTCAAAAGCTTTAGAAGGAAGGATCCTTCCTCCTCAAGCCCACTGCCTAACACATTTGCTGTTCCCCTCTGAAAAATGCACCCTGCACTCGGGGAGTGAGTCTTTTCTGCTCTTAGGTAACATTTTAGAAGGCTCCCCCAATATGCAGTGGGGACAGGCTGCTGAGCAGATCTCAAGCCTGCCTCAAGCCCATTGCCTAACCATTTGCTATTCCCCTCTAAGAAATGTGCCCACACTTTGGGCTTGAGACAGACTGTCATGTGAGCATTAGGCAAAAAGGGATGGAAGCGTTGTTCAAAATTGTAAGGTTTCTGGATGAATGTGTCAGGTTATAGAACCAAGGGCAGCAAGTCAGTCCCTAAAAATATACAAGTCTCAAGTTGAGTCAAGTCAGTACATCATTTATGCCCAAGTCGAGTCTGAGTCGAGTCACTGAAGCGACTTAAGTCCGACTTGAGTCCAGGTCAATTGACTCGAGTCTATATCACTGCGAGGCACAAAACTGGCCCCTGAACCAGCCAAATAACTAGTTCCCAGCTTTTGTCACTGTTATTTTAAATCCCTAGGCCTTCCTTCCTTAACCAGGCACTTTTCAAATGTATTCAACTACAGCTCCTATTACTCCTATATTTTTTTATTTAAAAATGCACACTCCTCATCAATGAAAAGATTTTTAAAAAGTCCATTACAACGGAGTTTCTCCTTTTGAAACAGAAACTGCTATCTATATTTTCACCTTGCAGTTTTATAGTACTGTACTTTCCAGAAAAGCAATCTCCTGGTAAAAACTGATGAGTTTTATATTTTCAATTAGAGAGTAGCCGCACTTCTATCACTTCAACCATTGCCGCAGCTGAACGTTCATTCTGTGCCAAACTATGACCTAGTTCCCCATTTCGGTTTTAAGATGGTTACGCAACAAAGATAAGGTCTATTTATCTTGTTCAGCATAAGTTTTTTCTTCTCCTGTCCTTCTCCAACAGCCAGTCTGACTAAGAGTTCTGATGAACTCAAAAGATTACCCAATTTCTTGTGATCATTCGTTTGGTTGCTGCCAAGGCATTTTCCCATGAACACTAAACAAAGTAAATTCAATTCTGTTCATTTAGGACCTAATCAGAACCAAAGTTCTTTCTCACAGAGTGAGGAAAATTGTGCTGAGCTCAATTACTGCTACTATATCCAAGCAAAGTCCTCACCTAGTAGATTTTGAGTCTTCAACTGAAATGATACAGATTTGACCCCTTGCACCATATGTCATTTGATTCATAGCTAGACTTAATCTCCTTCCACACTGGCACCCCCTTTTCCTTTTGCGTCATGTCTTAATTAGATTTAAGCCCGAGGGCAGGAAATTGTTTTGTTGGTCTTCTACTTGTAAAGCACCATGTACAGCATCAGAACTATATAAATAGATGATAATAATAACAGTTTACATTTTGTTTTCTTTACAATTGCATTCATAAGTATGTGCGTGAGGTGGTGTCAGACTAAATTAATTAACCTAAATTAAATTCCAGGTTCAAATTCTAAATGAGGCATGAAGCTCACTGGGTATCCTCAGGCCAGTCACTCTCCCAGCCTGATCTACATCACAGGCTACTGTGAGAATAAAACTGGGGTGGAGAAAAATGACGTAAGCCAACCTGAGCTCCTTGGAAGAAGGTGAGACCAAAGGTTGTAAATAAATACAGGAAAAACTCAGTTAATGAAGTCAATGTGCTCCTGGACATTTCTTTCTTAAAAAAAAATTTGGTACCAGAGGCAGAAATAATATGAGAAGGACAGGGATAGGTTCCTGCATCACAAAAGAGAAGAGCTTAAAATGTTTTAATCCAAAACTCACATTATTATCATTATCATTGTTATTATTATGCCTCAAAGCAGCTTACATATGAAAATAGCATAATTTAACAACATATAAATAGTATATATTAAAACAGGATTAAATAATAAAAGAATTTAAACAGCTAAAAAGAACTTAATACGTAATTAAAATTAAAACAGAACAGAACTTCCTTTCTGTGTCAAAAGGGGAAACTCCATTGTAATGGAGTTTTAAAGACCCTTTAATTGTTGGGGAATGTGAATTTTTAAATAAAAAATTCTAGGGATGCTAGGATTGTAATGTAAAAGACTTTCTATATTAAAATGCCTGCCTGAATAAAAAGCTCTTTGCCTCTTTGCCTGCTGCTGGAAGGACAACACAGAAGGGACCATTCTGGCCTCCCGGGGAAGGGAGTTCCAGAGTCTAGGAGCAGCCACTGAGAAGGCCCTCTCTTGAGTCTCCGTCAACCGTATTGGCAATGGTGGTGGGACTGAGAGAAGGGCCCCTCCTGATGATCTTAGAGATGGGACTGGTTCATACAGGGAGATAGATACAGCCTGTCAAGTCAATATGCACATGTGAAATGAAGCACCCAGATCAGGAAAGCCTGGCATAAGTAAATAAAAATGTTTTGAACCATCTAGAGACCACTTGGACGTTTCTTCCAAAATGCATCCAGGGACTTTCCCCCCTCCTTTTACCCACCTCCACTTTTCTTGTGATTTCTATTTTGGTGAGGCAAGCTTCTCTGCTTTTCCCTTTTTAACTCTGTTTTGCTGTTCATCCACACTTACTAAGGCATTCTGGTGGCAGCTGCTGTTTAACTTGCCTGTTGTAGGCAAGCACAAACAGCTACAGTAGGGCCATTTCCGCACAAGATTGTTATAGCGCTATGATTCCACTTTCAACATCCGATGGAATCCAGGGGTTTGCAGTTTTGGGAGGGGCCAGCCAGCCCCTCTCTAAACTGCAAACCCCAGGATTCCATCGGACGTGGAAAGTGGAATCATAGCGCTATAACAGGCTCGTGCGGAAATGGCCTAGGTTGGGCTAAAGTAAAATCCCATGCTTTCCCAGCTCAAGCTTTTATTGCATTGTTTATGCAGACAGGCTGCTGCAACCCATCATTGAGAGTCTGTGTTTCCCCAGCCCTCCTTCCCCATCCTTCCAATACCAACACGGCTGGAAAAAAGACAAGGGGGGGCTTGGGGATGCAAAAAGACCTTGTAAAAGGGAGGGTTTTGTTTTGTTTTGGTCAGAGGGTTTGTTCACTGAGGTATGCCTGTTCTCAAGTGCTTGCCAATGAATGAAATGTCCCCTCTCCATTGAAATGGGCTCTGTATCAGGCATGGAGAAAGTGTGGCCCCTTCCAAATGCTGAACTGCAATCCCCATAACCCGGTGGTTCTCAACCTTCCTAATGCCGTGACCCTTTAATACAGTTCCTCATGTTGTGATGACCCCCAACCATAAAATTATTTATTTATTATTTGCTATGCCTCCCCACCCCCGGCAAAGGCCGCCTCGCTGGCCAAGAACGGAGGGGGGGCGGGCAGGGAGGGAAAGAGGAGCCGAGCGTCTCCCCTCGGAAAAAAAATCCGAGAACCCCCCCGGGGCTCTGCTTCTGCTTCGCTCTCATTTCTGCTGGGGGGGGGGCAGTGTGGGAAAAGTTTCCAGAGTGTTGACCCTGGCCGGTGTGGGGGAGGAATCCCAGCGCCTTTGTCTTTTGCACCGGGTGCAGCTCGCCCCCCCAGAAAAGCGCCGCCTTGCGACCCCCCGGCCCGTCCACAGTGCCCCCCTCCGTGGCAAGTGGGGCAGGGGCCGTGGCGAGGAGGGGGCCTGCCCCTGTGCTGCCACCCCCCCCAAGCTGGCTCGTCAGACGGGAGGTTCTCCTGGTAGCGGAGAAGGGGAGCGATTTCATTCCCTTCTGAACAGGGGGCAGGAGGACGCGAACGCGTGGCTCGCGCTCGCACACCACCACCGAGGAGGGAATGGAGCCTAAGACCATCAGAAACATGTATTTTCCGATGGTCTTAGGCGACCCCTGTGAAAGGGTTGTTCGACCCCCAAAGGGGTCGCGACCCACAGGTTGAGAACTGCTGCCATAACCCTTCATCATTGGCTATGCTGGCTAAGGCTGATGGGAGCTGGAATCCAACATGACCTAGGGGGCTACAAGTTGCCCCATCTGTGATGTGTGTGCTTCTGACTCAATAAAGCAAGCAAGATGGACAGAAACATCAAAGGGAGATGAGAAAGAGAGACTCAGTCCTGCCCTTGAATTCCTCAGCCATGCTTTGTATCAGGATAAGGGTTTCTTATCAGATTGTACATACTGACTTGCTTACCGAGTATGTTTGTTTCTATCGGCTACATTTTGGTTGAAAGTGCGTGCTCGTAAATTGATCTGTACTATCAGTATTGTATGGGCTATAATACCCTCCTCCTACCCCGTGTGCTATATCTTAAGCCATTTTCGCACTGGACTGTTACAGCGCTATTATTCCACTTGCAACATCCTATGGAATCCTGGGGTTTGCAGTTTTAGGAGGGGTCGGCTGGCCCCTCCCGAAACTGCAAACCCCAGGATTCCATAGGATGTTGCAAGTGGAATAATAGCGCTGTAACAGTCCAGTGCGGAAATGGTCTAACTCTCCATGAATGGAGGTTGCTGCAGTCCACGAAAATGGATGCTTCAACAAATCTTAGGGCCTTTCCACCCTGTATGCCTCAAACTAGATTGGCCATGGACCCAGAGGACCTTCTGGTTGGAATGACCTGCCTGAAGAGACCTGACAGCAAAATATTCTGTCTGAGCTTAAAAAACTGCCAAAGACTTCTCTCTTCCAGCAGGCCTACCCAGCCTATTTTTTAATTACGATTTTAATTATATGCGTATTTAAATGGTTTCATGTTTTTTGTGTATTTTAATCATGATGTGTTTTAATTGTATTTGTAACTTGTTGGACCCTGCCTTGAGGAGAGGCCGGTAACACATAAACATTTGTTATTATCATTGTTGTTAATAATAATAATAAAAAAATTATTTGTATCCCACCTCTCCGCATGGATCGAGGCAGCAAACAGCATGAAATATATTATACGTTAAATACATTAAAAGACATTAAAAACATATCCAGTCCTCCCCATCCACCAACCCACGTAAACCAACCCCTTAAAATACTCAGCAATTATACTGTTCTAGTGCTATTATTCCACTTTCATCACCCTGTGGAATTCTGAGGTTTGTAGTTTACTGAGGCCAAAGAGCTCTCTGGCTCAGAATCCTAGATTGCTCCTCCCTAAACTGCAAACCCCAGGATTCCATAGGAGGTTGAAAGTGGAATCATCCCGCTATAACAGGCTCGTGTGGAAATGGCCAGTATTTTCCGCATTAGCCTGTTCTGTTATAGCGCGAGGATTCCGCTTTCAACATCCTGTGGAATCCTGGGGTTTGCCGTTTCGGGAGGGGCCGGCCCAGGATTCCATAGGATGTTGAAAGTGGAAGCATCGCGCTATAACAAGCTAGTGCGGAAATGGCCAGTATTGGCCTGTTCTGTTATAGCGCGAGGATTCCACTTTCAACATCCTGTGGAATCCTGGGGTTTGCCGTTTCGGGAGGGGCCGGCCCAGGATTCCATAGGATGTTGAAAGTGGAATCATCGCGCTATAACAGGCTAGTGCGGAAAGGCCCTCAGTCTTTAAAACCGTCGAAGTTTAGTTTCCTGTCACTGTTTGAAGGGAAACGTCCCTTTGTCGATATTTATCACTGTAAATTTCCCTAGAAAAGTTCGCAACCCTGACACTGGAAATAACCGCCTCTTTTCTGAGGGGAGAGGGCAACCGAAAAAAGAAAAAAGGCCGCTCTTCCTTTCCGCTTTCCTACTCCCGCCTCTCTGGACACTCCCGGCTCCCCTCCCCCTCCCTCGCAGGCTCTCGAGCCTTCCGGCACGTCGCCCTCGCCCTGTCCCCGCCCGCCGTTCCGCAACGTCACCGTGGAATGACGCCATTCCGTTCCAAAGTGTATTTATACAGGCTGGGTCCCTAGAACGCAGCATCCCAAACGTTCCATTCCATTCACAGAAAAGAAATTTGTCCCTCTGGCGTGGGGAGCGATGGAGTCCACCGCGACGCTCGGAGCCGATCTTACCCAGCCTGCCGCCCGCCTGCCGGTCCGCGCCAGCCCCTCCGCTGCCTGCTGGAGCGAGTTTGTCACCGGCTGAGAATCCAGAGGTAAGGAGGGGTGGGGAAAACCCATAATGAGATCCTCCAAGCGCCCGGCTTCCCGCGTGGCTTTGACCACTAGACCTCACTGCCTTGCCTCCCGGGCTCTCCCACTCGTAGAGGAGCCCTAGTCATTAGGGAGATCTGGGTTCCTGTTTCCTCCTAAGGCACTCCCGGGTCCCAGGAGCCCTGCCTCCTACGTGCCACCTCCTGCCCCGCGAGTCCCACCCCGTTCGTTTCGAGAGAGTCCAGGAAGGCGTCGGTTCCCCCAGATCGCGGCCCGGGAGGCCAAAGGTTACCGATCGTTTGTTACCCTTTCTGCACTGCACTGTTATACCGCTATTATTCCCCTTTCCGCATCCTATGGAATCCGGGGGTTTGCAGTTTAGGGAGGGGCATTTAGAATTCTCAGCCAAAGAGCTCTTGGGCCTCAGTACACTACAAACCCCAGAATTCCATAGGATGTTGAAAGTGGAATAATAGCGGTATAACAGTCTAGTGCGGAAACGGCCCCTGTTCCGTGTTATGGTAGAGAGCCCGGGAGTCCTGGCTACTGATCCCGCCCTCTTTAGATTCCTGCCCCCTAGGGCCCCATGCCCTGCCCACTCCCCCAAGCCACCCCCCTATGTCCCTGCTGTCGATACCCGTCCCGAATCGAATGTACGCCGGTTTCATTGCTGAGTAATCCTGGTTGTTACTTAACGCGGTTCTGATGCTGTGTGTGGCCACCTGACTAGAAAGACAGTGTCCACCCCCGCAAAGGAAAACTGTACCCTGGTATCTGTCCTGGTGGGAAGATCTTCAAACAAAATAAAGCCATGGGAAGGCCCTATGTCAATTTAAGAGGGCCCATAAAATTACCCTCAAATAATTTTTATTATTATTATTATTATTATTATTATTATTATTATTATTATTATTATTATTATTTATTAATGCATTCATATAATATATTAATATATTAATATTATATCTTATAATAACATTCGGTATTATGTAAAATTTGTTGGTACTTAGTGTACGTGCCTTCAAGTTGCCTGTCGATTTATGGAGATTCCATGAATTTCATAGGGGTTTTTTAAGGCAAAGAATACTCAGAAGTGGTTTTGCCAGTTCCTTCTTCTGAAATATAGCCTACAGCACCTGGTATCTGTGGGTCTCCCATGCAAGTACTAACCAGGGCCGACCCTGCTTAGCATCCAAGATCAGATAGGATCTCGAGCCTTTGGGGGTATTTGGGTTCTCGTTGGAGACTTCCCAGTGTGTTACTTGTCATATTTCCCAAGCCCTCCTTGTGCCTAAGTTTTTCAGTATGATGGATTGAGGAGTGCCTTGAGAGCCAACACTCCCATCACTACTGCCGTTTATGTACTTCATGTATTTATCTGGCACTGTCTTCATTGCCATTACTCTCCTACTTTCTTATTAATCTCTGAAATTCAACCATTAGCTTGTGATCCTCCCCCTTCCCCCTGTTTCTCCTAAAGACTTTGTTTGCAGGTACCTCTCTTTCAGAAAAATCTTCCCTATCTTATTTCTCTCTCTTTCATATTTAATGTTCTTGGTCATCGAACTTTTTTTAACCCAGTTCCATCCCCCTTTATGTGAAAAATACATCAGTCCTCTATCTGGCTTTGGGCTTTCCAATGACTCCGTGATCTCTTGTCTCGTCTTGAAAGCCACATCTTTTTGTTCTTCCCACTTATCTATTCCAGAAGAAATGGACGCATGTTCTAGTTCTGCACACTAGCCTCTGAAAAGATCCAGTATCTTTTCTACTTTGCTCCATTTGGGATCCGATCCCAGCTCCAAATATATCCACGAGTTGCTTCTGCCTCTGTCTCTCCACTATTGTTTAGTGCATCCATCCCCTCTTCCTTAATATTACTGCATGTCCCATCAGCAGCATTCTTAATTTTAGGCTTGGAAGGCCCACAGTGTGAAACAGGTCCTATGTGGGCTCAAAATAATACTTCTTAGAAGGCTACCTGTCAAGGTTAGAGAGCTCTCTTTACTGCTGTTTTCCTTGCTGTCCAAAAAGAGGTGCTCTCCAACTCCTCGCCCACAATCCTGTACACTCTGTTCTGCACATAATAGTTTGCTGGGAGCATCTGGGATTCTTTAGGCAATCATTCGCCTCCCTTCTGCTTTGTCTTTCCCCTCCTCCCATGCCCCACCATCACATCCCCACCAATTCCAGATCTAACCTGTTGTGGGTCAGAAGGATTGCGTTCCTTTCCTCTCTCCCTGGCAGCTGCACACCCGGGTTCCAGGCTGTGTGTGTGTGTGTGTGAGCACGCGCGTTCTCCCCCCTTCTGCTTCCGGACTGGGGTGTTGCCAGCGTTCCAGGGGCACTTGCTTGAGCTTGTTTGGGGCGCGCCCTGAATTAAGTCAACCTACACATCTCAGCCAGGGAAACAATTCGTAGGAAATGAGAGAGATAAACTGAGGCACAGACAGGGGGCAGAATGGATCTTTGTTGGGATCCCAGAAATACAAAGACCTAAGGATGCTAGATGTCAGTATTTTCCTCTTCCACCTTGTCTTAACTTGTTGCCACCTATTCTCACTTTGAAATTTTTATTCCCAGAGTGAGCTTTCTTAATCCATTTTGCTTCACTCCTTTTTGAGAAAAGACAAGCTTGGGAAAAAGTCCTTCTGGCTGGGGGATTCTGGGAGTTGCAGTCCAAAGGAGGACTTTTTCCCAAGCTCTGGTGGCATGTGTTGTATGAGTTCACTCTGCTATGATTTCCAAAACAATGTAGGAGTACCCATGACACTTCCAGATGTCATCATGCACCCTCCTTCAAGACTCAGTGCACCTCGGGGCTCAGTTCTGGAATGTGTTGCCCATGTCAAGACTCAGTCTTCCAATTCAGAGCTTAGTAATAATTTGGAGCATGCATCAAATGCCATAATTCCCATCCTGAGCAGAAATAGCCCTTTCTTGCATACCAGGAATTGAAGGTAAGGCCTTCCAGGTAGATTTCAAATAGGCCTAAGCAATTGTTCTTTTAAGTGTTTACAGGTATGCCTCAGTTAACAAAACTTCTGACAGTGACAGCTCTGTTTTAGACAATTTTTTACTGCCCACTCAGTTCCCCTTTCCCCTTTTCATCCTCTGTCTAGCTGGACACTTCTTTTTTTTTTTGCAGAATTAACATTGGAAGGCTGTTGAAGAAAGGCTTTTGGTTTTGGGTTGCATCAGTGTGTCTGCAATGCAATAAAAGCTGGAGCTGGGAAAGAATGGGTTACTTAGAGCAGGGGTGGGCAACTTGAGGCCTTTTAGATGTTGTTGGACTCAACTCCAGTTCTAGTTAGGGATGTGAGGATGATGGGAGTTGTGGTCTAACAGTTTCAGTGGGATGCACCAGTTACCTGATCTTGGCATGAGAGAAGGGCCATGGTTCATTGGTAGAGCACATACTGTGAATGCAGAACATCCTGAGTTCAGTCCTGGGAACAGCAGTTTCTGTGTTTTAAAAAGATCAGGCAGAGTATGATGTGAGAGTCCCTGCCTACATTTGGAAAAGTGACACTTGGGACTACAGCTCCTCAAGTCCCGCAAATGGCAATGCTAACTGAAGAGAATCTGGCAGTTATAGTCCAAAAGAGTAACTTCCCCGAGCTATATTGAGCTTCTGAGGAGCCACTGCCTGCCCGAGCAGATCAGGCTTTGCAAATTTAGTGCCCTACAGATGTGTTGGACTACATCTCCCATCACCTCAGTGGCCATGCTGGCAAGGCACGATGGGGACTGTAGTCTAATTCATAGAAAACACTGGGCTGGAGAAGGCTGGAGTGCACTGTATCACACTAGTTATGGGCTACTAGCCAGCAATCTTGTTGTGTAAGGCAGCTTTCTGTTCTGCAGGAGAGCAAACAGGCTTTTCATCCAATCCTTTAGATTCTCACCAGTGTTTTACTAAATTGTAATGAAGGTGATGGTTTATCCCCTCTTCTACTTCTTTTCCAGGTTTAAAATGCTCCCAACCATCACATCCAGCCTGTTGATCTCACACAACCAAAACATAAACGTGTTGTTGGTTTGCTGTGATCCCTTTGGACTCAGGATGGCTAAAAGTCTGCCTCTGGAACCAAACAGTGCAACTTCTTTTGGCAAACTGAATGTTGGAGCCATGATTGTTGGACATATGACCCCACTTGCAATGGACTGGCTGAGGAATTGTTGGCACATCTGGCAGAATTTCCCAGCAAACTTGGTGACAGCTATATTGACAGACATTGCTCGGTGGGCAATGCCTGTCTTGGAGAAGACAGTAAAACTATTAGAGGGTGAAGAACTTGAAAGAAGTGGAAGCCAAATGGAGATGCAGAACTTGAAAGATGATCATTGTGGATATCTTGTCCTGAGTAACCATGGAAGGTACACACTAAAGGAAACTGACTGCTTGGTTGAAGATGGATACTTTGAAGAGCATTTGTCTGGTTTTGCACATGCTGAGATAGATAGAATGCACTTGGAAGAGGAAGGTATTTCTGAGTTGTGTTTAATGAGTCCTTCCATCTTTTTGGACTTTGGAACTTATTGGGAAGGTTCTCCAAAAGAAGACCTAGCCCTGTTGGACATGGAGAGCTCTGGAGATTTTTCCATGAAGTGGCTGGAAGATTGTTATCATCCCCAAATAGGCTCCAAATCTAGTAGATATTTTGGAAAGAACCTGCAAGATCAATGCAGCCACCCTGAAGAGTTAAAGGATTTTGAAGAGAGTCTTTGGAAGAGTTTGGAAAGTTGGAAGAGTTTGGAAAGTACCTCTGTTTCCCAGGAAGAGGAGCACCAGGTATTGAGTGGGGATTTGGCAATGTATGAAGAGCAGAGCTTGGCAAGTCCACTTAGTGCCCCAAAGGTTGGTGAACAGCGAGAAATGAACCGAGAAGTTGAAGATGAGGGTGCTAACGACTTGGAACCCACCATTGCTCCCCATGGCTTCAAAAGCTCTCTTGTCCTCTCCTTGTTCTACAGTCCTTCGGAGGAAGAAGGAGACGAAGAGGATGATTCAGAGGACTGGTGGAATGAGGATGAGATGGAAGCAAGTACACCTTTAGGAATGCCCTTAGATGCCAATGATTCAGCAAATGAAGTGGCTGATTTGAAAGCAGAAGATGACCATCTACAGAGCAATGTTCTTGAGAACCTTTTCTCCATGAACAATGATCCTTTCCACCCTCTCTGTTTTTCCAAGCCTGTTCAGGCCCCCAAGCTTCCCAGTTCTTCCCCACCTGAATCCAAGAAACATCAGGAAATCACTGTGTCTTTTTATCTAACACGGCATGATTCTAAGCCTGAGCAGTTGTGTAGCCCCTCTCCACGACCATGGCCCCGAAAGGATTCAAGGGCCACCTATAGACATTCAGGTCATAAATGCTCACAACCAGCCTCCAGGAAAAACTGTGACTCTGTAACCCCAGAAACCACATCCATTTCTCAGGAGGAAAACTGTGTGATCAAGAAGGTGAGTCGCTTAAAATATTTTTGTAGACTAACCAGAACTCCTGGGTTCTCTAGAGTATGAGGCTCCAGGAAGAACATTTAAAAACATCCTGACTTTTTTTCTTATTACTCTGTAATTATTTATGATTACTACACTTAGTTCTACCCCTTGCAGTTCCTGGCCTGGATTAGAACTGTCCACTCCAATGTTCCAGAAGGAGTCATGTTTTTGGTAGTTGTAATTATTGTGTTCATACAACTGTAGTTATAGGTAGAAAAATGCTGCTTAAGGTTGTTACATCTTTCTCTTCTAAATGAGGGAAGGAAAAACTTTTGACAGATTCCCTGCATATAGAAAATCAACAGGTTTAGCTTGTGTGTATACGTAATTGTCTGAAACATTTCTGTTGTTGTGTGCCTTCAAGTAGTTTCTGACTTATGGCAACCCTCAGGCAAACCTATCACAGGGTTTTCTGGAGGCTGAGAATGTGTGACTTGCCCAAGGTCACCCAGTGGGTTTCCATGGCTGAGCAGGGAATTGAACCCTGGTCTCCAGCATCATAGTCCAAAGCTCACACCACTGCACCATGCTGGCTTTCTGTACTACATTTGATCTTTGCATTATTGCTCTTCAATTTACAAAATCATAGTATTAGAAGGGTCCCATAAGCCTTTGGGTCCAACCTCCTGCTCAGTGAAAGATCTCTAGCTAAAGCATCCCCAGCAAGTAGCTGCCCAGCTTCTTTTTGAAAATAACCAGAGAAAGAAATCTCCCCATCACTTTAGGTAATTGGATCTTTTGCCAAATTGGTCTTACCATCAAAATGTTCCTTCTAATGTTCAGTTGAAATCTACTCTCCTGTAATTTAAAGCCGTTAGACCTGGTTTGCCTTTTCAGGAAGCAGTGAACAAACCTGTCCCCTCTTCTCTGTGTCAGCCCTTTAGATGTTTAAAGAAAGCAATCATGTCACCCCCTCAGTCTTCTCTTCACCAGGCTGAACTTTCCTAACTCCCTTTTTCTCATGTGTTTTGTTCTCCGTACAAAGTTCCTTAAGAATGCCCAAGGCAGTGTACAGTATTTTAAAGGAACACATACATAACTGCAGATAACATTTCTAGTAGCAGTAGGAATAGACCACAACAGTTTGAAAAACAAAAACCCCTTTTTAAAAAAAATGCATGCCTGGTAGGGAAAAGGAAAGATTCTTTCCTGGTCTAAAAAATGGTAACCGTCATTGAGGCCTAAATTCTCCCAAACTTCAGGCTGTAATACATTTGTGAGTCTTTAAGGTACAATAGAACTTTGTGTTACCTTTGCCTTTTTGAGTGAGGCTGTTTCCTAGACTTAAAGCAACGGAAGGTTCCTAGGTCTGTCAGATATTCTTCCCTAGCCTGGAAGTGGCCAGATGTTTTGAATGGCAACTCCCATATTCCCACATAGTTTTTCCAGATTGTTGCCGTTTTGCGCCTTCAAGTCATCTCTTACTTACGGTGACCCTAAGGAGAACATACCACAGGGTTTTCTAGGGGCTGAGACTGTGTGACTTGCCCTAGGTCGGTCAGTGGGTTTCCATGGCTGAGCAGAGAATCAATCACCTTGATTTCCAGGGTCATAGCCCAATACTCAGATCGCTACACCACACTAACTCTCATTTTTCCAAATACCACTACAAAGGGGTGTCTTTTCCACAGCTTGGGAAAATGACCTTGTTGAGCAACAGCTCCTAGAATCCCCCAACCTTTTACTTAGTTATTAGCTGTTTTTAAAATTTATTATTAATTTTTATAATTTTATACATCTTTTAATGTTTTAATTGTTTACATGCTTTTAATGTTTTTTTTAACCTTTTGGAAGCCACCTTGGAAGAAAAGATGGCATATAAATCCAATAAATAAATGAATATAAATAAATAAATAGCCACATAGCCACTGTCTTAGTGGTTATGCTGATTGAGGGATTCTGGGAGCTGTAGTGCAAAAAAGTAATTATCCTAAGCACTGTTTTTTTCTGGTGCACTATTTGAATCACAGTCACTAAGGGATGATTAGAAATGTTACCATCTTAGGAATGTCCCCCTCCCCCTTTGTTTTTTTTGAACTACAGTGACCAGAATCCCCCAGCCAGAATGGTCACTTAGCCAGTGCCCATGCTAGTTGGGAGGATTTGGGTAGCTGCTGTTCAAAAAACGTGACTTCTCCATGCTCTGGTCCTCTTTGTATTTTAAGTATGGAATATTTTTTCTTTTCCCAAGGCTTCTCATCTTTCGTTATAAAGACATCTTACCCTGTCCACATTTTCCTACTCTGAAATCCCACCACCCATTCATTCTCTTTTAGCTCTGCTCCAGGCTGTCCTTTAATTGCTTAATTGCCTTCCTACCCCCTGCCCCATGGTTTCATTCTTTTGAGAGAAACCTGAAATATCTGGCAACAGCTGTGTAACATTAGATTTCCGGGAAGGGAGGAGATGATGTAAGATGGAGACATTTCCGAGCCAGGCAGGCTCCCTCTCACTTCTTTTGGTTGCCCCTCCTCCTCTTTTTATAAGAGTCTGACTCTCTTCTAAAACTGCCTGCAGAGTCATTGTATATATATAGGGAGATCTACAGGACAATTACCATGCTTGTCTGGAAAACTCCAAAAGATGCAGAGCCCCATCACCTTCCCCCAGCATTAGCTGTTGGCTTCCAGCACATGTAGAGATGTATGTAGGTGTTTGGGAGGTGGTGGAGAGGGATTTATGGGGGGAAATGCCAATAATATGAGGGGAGGAGGAATATATTATAATTTGGGCCTAGAACTGAAGACTTAAAGTGTGCCTCTCTATGTGGGCAGAGTGCTTTCACCTTCACTCCTAGCCACAGCCAATCCACATGTATCTGGTCTGCAGGTGGCTTAGTGGGGAACACCTCAAACCTGTGCTGTTCCTTCCAGGGCTGCATGGATCTCCTTCTGTTTTGAAATCAAGTGGGTGAATTGGGAAAATGCCCTAATAATAATAGGGTTGAAAAGTTAAATGCTAGTTAACTACCATGTCTTACCTGGAGGCTGTACAAACATGCATAGGAATAAAGGGATGGTCTGTACTGTACTGGGCTATAATGTGTTTATATCAAGGGATCACTGCTGTTCTCATTCTGTACCCAGAGCCAGTGTGAGGCAGTGGTGAACATGTTGGACTAAGACTGGGGAGTCTCAGGTTCGGCTCCCTACTTAGCTATGATGTTCATTATGTTACTGTGAGCTAGTCACTCCCAATCAGTGTAACCTACCTTGCAGGTTTGTGGTGAAGATAAAAAAAGTGACAAACGACCAAATACAGGGCACTGAGCTATTCTGAAGGGAAGAAGGTCTATCAGTCTAATAAACAGATATGATTCCTCAAAGGTCAATTTTTGGAAAGATACCCTATTATAATTGTTGTCACAAAAGCTGGAGGTTTCTTAGTTGGAAATACAAACACAGTATTCTGGATCTGAAATGCTTTGCCTACTGGTTGTATTTGCTACTGTAAAATCTTTAAAAACCAGTGAAAAATATGATATGCCCGAGATGTTGGGACCACAGCTCCCATAATCCTGCCCATTAGCCATGATGTCTGGGGTTTATGGAAGTTGTAACCCAGACACCTGGGGGCACCAGATTACCTCCCCTTGAGCCATTGAGAGATGATAGTGGCTTCAAAGTAGGGCTAATGGGAAATGAATTCTTTCCCCAAGTAACTACGGTATGTTGTTTCTCCCATTGATTGGAATGGTAACAGTAATGTCACCCTCCAGGTGATGTTGAACTGCAGCCTGTCATCAGCCTCTACCAGTGTGGTTGATGATTAAGGATTATGGGAGTTGTTGTAGCATCACAACCTTGGACTATGGGAAAGAGAAATGTCTCATTAAGCATGACTGAAGGACCTTGAATTGTTTAGCTGAGAAGAAATAGTATTAATTAGGATTTTTAGGAAAGCTCAATAAATTATAGTAATTGTTCTAAATAAAGCTGTTGGGGAAAAAAGCAGTCTGTTAATTGTGATAGTTTCAGCCAATTAATTGATCACTGCAGCTAAATCTGCCTATGAGGAAAAACCCACCTAGAAAGTAACTAACCCAGTATCTTCATCCTCCCTCTCCTTTGAATCCTTAGGTTCGATTCTCACCTGTGGTCACCGTCCACCCACTGGTAGTCTGGGATTATGCCTCCCGGGCTGCCCGCCGGGGTCCCTGGGAGGAAATGGCCCGTGACCGCTGCCGTTTCCGCCGAAGGATTGCCGAGGTGGGAGCCATTCTTGAGCCTTGCCTAGAGATGGAACACCGGGTCAAAATGTGGAGGAAAATCAATGGGGTTCCGGACTCTGTTCAGACGGGAAGATAACAACTATACCCCTTTCCTTCCTAGCCCTGCTAGGATGAAGAAGTTGTATCTGCAAAGTCCAGAATGAAATGACTCTTCAAGATGGCAGCCAATCAGACAAACAAGTATACATGATTTTGCATAGAATCCTCAACTGAAAGTTTTCTAGCATCCTGTGGAAAGGATGGAGAATGTTACTTTCCCATCTCAGCCTTGTATTTATACAAGTGCATGTATACTGGATTTGTTTGCCTGTAGTTATGAAATCTTTATAAAGTCCAATCCTCTTAGACTATAGTATGGTGATAAGAATAAGCCATCTGGGCCAAGATTCTGAATTTTTTCTGGGTGGGGTATAGCTCTAGTTGGAAGTGAAGGATGCGGGCAAGGGTTTTGTATTGTCAATAAATGCACTGATGCTAAACTTCTACTACCTCTGTGGATTTTGGAGAACATAAAACATGACCACATTTGTAAAAATGCAAACGTGTGACTGAGAGAGGGTTTTTAAAAATGTAGTATTTTTTTTACTGTTGCAAATCTATTACATAGGTCTTGCAACTGCCTTGTAAAGTAGATTATTTGCATTTGTATTTTATGGGCAGGGGAACTGGGAGAAGGGATTTTCCAGAGCCTCAGGAGAACCTGTAGCTAAAATACTTCTTTTAAATAATCTCCTAGTTCAACAAAATGATGAATGAATGGAAATATGCAGTTCCCCTGCATGTGGAGATTTGGTGCTCTGTTCTTTTACGTACTAGGTGTCTCTCAGAGCGAGCTTTTGCTGCCTTATACAGACATCATGAAGTTACTTTTCCATTTTAAATTAAAGGTGTGTATTAAATTATTAGGGTAAATTCCCCTTGGTAGGAAGACTTTGGGTTTTTTTCTTTGTATAAGTGATTATGTAATAACTTGTACTTTGATGTAATAGCTGTAATTATTTTTATTTAAAAAAGCTTATCCTTCCTTGCCTTTTCTTTGCATTTGTGATTTATTGAAGGCAGTAAATAAAATAGGTTGTGCTGGATGAGATAATGGGCCATCTTGTTCTTTCTTTTCCCACAGTGGCCAACCAGATGCCTACAGGTGTCCCAGAATCAGGACACAAGGTCAACAGACAGTATCTTCCCATGTTAGTTCCCCAGCATACTGCCTCCACTATTGGAGATGATACACAGCCATCCTGTCTAGTTATTAATATATAGCTTATCTGCCAATGTTGTCTCTCCCCTTTTAAAGCTGCCCAAGTTAGTGGCCATAACTCCTTATTGTGGTATCACGTTCCACAGTTCAGCAATGTGCTGTGTGAAGAAGTCCTGTCTTCAGAACCTTCCACCATTAAGCTTCATTGGGTGACCCTTGGTTCGAAAGTGTAGAAGAACATAGGAAGGAAGGAAGCACCCTTATACAGAATATGTCCCTTAGTTGGTGTAGCAGCATAGTATTGTCTATAAAGGAGACGAGGAATCTGTAGTCCTCCAGGTGCTGTTGGATACAACTCCTATCATCCATTGCCATTGGTGATACTAGATCAGGGTCATGGTAGCAGCCATCCCTGGTATATACTGACTGGCAGAAACTCTCCAGTGTTTCAGACAGCACTGTTTTCCAGGCTGTTCTTGGAAACACTAAGGATTGAACCGGGAACCTTTTGCATGTGAAACACATGTGTCGTCCCACCAAGCTAAGGCCATTCCCTTCTGACAATGCCCAGAAGGCTGATACCTTATGTGGGCTTCTTCATGAGGCTGTACTAAGTTTTTACTGAACTCTCCTTGATGGATGGGAATTGAGCTCAATGAAAAAGGGTGGGGTGCTTAATAGCTAAACCTCACCAACACATTTTTGACACTAAGAGTCTTAACTTGGAATCCACAGATGTGCTTCAGAGGGTCCTTGGACCAGGTGGGGTGCAGTCATCCATCCACTTTTTCCTTTAGATCTTTCCTTCCATGGTGAATTAGAATTTAGGAAAAAACTGTACATTTTTTCCATTCCAGACATTCTGTAAGGAGGAATGTTTTCTGTGTGGACCTGTTTTTGTGGTGTAGGGGGCTCATACCTTTCACTGGATTCTCAGAGGAGTCTGTGACCCAAAAAACCTATTTCCCTGCAGTGAGTTGAAGTAATGGGTGGGCCTTCTTAATGCTGATACCCTGTCCCCAAGAGAGCTCAAGTGGGGTTTGCTTTGATAATTTGGTGGGATGGGGAGGTGAAAAAAGTCTTCTCAGTACTTTCAAAGCCCTCAACTCTTTTAATATTTTTTTTAATTTCTTTGTCTAAATGTATACAATCTTACTCTGGCCTGCCCTAGAAATCAGTTGTAGGGTGATATATAAATGGAATAAGGAATAAATATCTGTATCACGATAGGGCTTCATGAGCCTTCTCTTCTTGCTGTTCTTTCCCTACCCCTTTCAAACTTCTTCCACCTCCATTTTACCTCAAGGAACTAAACAATGAGAAACTGGCTTGAAGCTTGTAAAGTAGACACAAAGTCAGGTTTTACGCCAAGGAGAGAACAGACAGAAGCACTCTGACTCATTTTTGAGGCTGAATCACATCATCAGCTCGGCACACAAATAACCTTGTGATGATGAGCTGAACTCTCTCATGCCAGAGGAATGTGGTCTTGCACACTGAGAGTGACTGGCGCCCAAGTCTTTAAAAATAAATGATTGCCAAACTTTTGCCCACACCTCTTATGGACAGCCTTGAGAGTCTGTCCTAAAATAATTGAAATCTGGGGAGGGGGAAAAAAGCCACAAACTATAACGATTTGGAATTCAAAATGTGTATTAAGTAGACAGTGAAGTGAGGTGAGGGTTGTTAGTACCATGCTACTACTAGGTGTAGTATAAGAGAACAAGTTTTTAAAGAAACAATGGCAAGCAACCAGAATTGTCAAGGAAATATCTTTACTTACTACATTTGTTTCCTGTCTTTGCTTTGGTGCGCATAAGGCAGTATACAGGGCTTTGCTTCTCACAAATGTGTGAGAGTAACAGGCCCACTGTTGCCCAGTAAGTTTCGTAGCCCAGCCAAAACTTGTACCTAGTGTTGTCTGTTTTCAAAAGAGCATTGTGTCAAAATTCACAACATGCAGGACTGACAGTCAGGAAGCAGTTATTTAAAAGTCTGTGTTCTACTTAAGGACCAACTGTAAGTTTTGAGTTCAGTTAATTTAGCCATCTCTTTCTCTCTAAAATTAACACTGGCTAGAATCCTTTGGGGCTTACAGCTTTGTAAGTGGGCTTAACGTGTGTGGGAATTAGAATTGCACAGTTGCATAACATCCATGTGCAGTAGAGAGTTGCTATTACATTACTACATAGCGGAGCCAGCAAAGTGCCTAATGTGCATTGGTGCCAGATGTGCAAGGAGACTGATGGGCATTCCATCGCTTCCAATGCACATTATGTTGGCTCTGATCCACATTGGGCGCTCTTGCAGGTGTCCAGTTTATACATCTTCACAATTCAGTAAAAAGGGGTTTCTTAGCACTTACACTTAGGTACATAAGTATCTATAAAGTTAAATAATAAAACAAGATGTATAGGATTCCACAGCAATATTTTCCACATTTGTAACAAATGGTGCACACATTTCTGTCTTTATTAAGAGCCCATATGCAAAAATACAGATTTTTTTTGGCTTCTGTTTCAGTACATAAAAAGAAAAGCTTTCCAGTCTTTAAAGAGGGGGCATCTATTACAATAAAGGACACCTGCCAGTCCTATAAGGGATAAGCTTTCTGACCCCCAATTAAGGGACATGCTTCATAAGGAACATCTGGAAACCCTACTTATTCCTGGATCTTCCATGTTTAGCCCAGCACTTGCTATGTTGTACTGAATTTTCCCATGCCACATAGGCAGAAAAGGGGCACAGGATCATGTCAAAAGATTTCATCATAACACTGGGTCAGGATTCAATGCTAGACTTCTTCTGATGGAACAACAGAAGACAGGGGGTGCTCTCATCTCTCCATCCCACTGCAGACCTCAAAACCCGGCTCCAAAGGGATGGAAGGATCCACTGGAACCACCTTGGGGACAGCTGTTAAGCAGTGAAATAGGGTCTAAAGTTGTGCTATACCACCGTGCTGGTACCTCATTTGATTTAAAGCACAGGTTAATAGAGCTTCCATTCCCAACCTCATTTCCTCCCCATTGTGTGAAGTCTCATCTCATCAAGAACTGACTGTCATATAGCACCAAGGCGGGAAACTTGCAGCGTTCCAGATGTTGTGGGACTACAAATCCCAGCAGCCCTAGGCAGCACAGCTAATGGTGAAGACAACTATGAATTTTATTCCAAAATCTGGAGGGCCACATGCTTCCCATGCCTGATATGACATAACACAACCTTCCCCAGTCCAGCACAATCCAACTGTTTTGGACTACAAGTACCATCATCCCCAGTGAGCATGGCCATTGCCATAGCCTATCAAGCTAAACTTCTGGTTACCAATGCTTCTGATATCCAACAGATCTCTTAGCTACAAAAGGATTGCAGCATCTTATCACCAGTGAGTCCTTTACAAAAATTTTTATCTCCTTAAAGCAAATAAATGGGTTCAAAGTTTAACTGCATGAGAAAGACAGGATCTTGGACTCTCTGTGAATGGGAAGTTGTTTCTCCTAAATGTTCTCTGTGTTCTCCCCAAAGCTTGGCAAGTTCCCCCCAAAAATAACTGATTCTGTAACATATTGCCAAGCACCCCCAAAATAAATATTACTGTACTGCTGTAAATATTATACATTGAGTCACTTTAGGCTAGCAGAATGATGTACAATGAAGAGTGCTGCTAAAACAATAATGAGAAAATAATGTAAATATACTACTTGTTACATACACAAAGAGACACCTTTGTGTTGTGGGTATGCCCTTGTCATCCAAAGAAATTATAACCTCGTGAAGGCAACATTACTTGTAACATGTTAATTCCAATCTATAATTCTTCCGTATTCCAATGAGAGAAGAGGCGAGGAAGAGGGAACAGTGACCATAGCCCCAAGAAGTACATGCAATCACAATGCTTCCAATGACACAAGAAAGTGTGGGCAGATCACATTGCAGACTGTGAAACTCAAACAAGAAACAGGTTGCTGTTACTCCCATATCATTCATTTTCCACTTTAGGGTGGGGCTGACAACGTAAACAGAGGGTGGACTATAAGCCTACTCACACAACAACGTTGGCATGTGAGAGAGCACAAGGGCTGTGCTGTTTCATTTGTGAATGCCTCAGTCCTTGGGTAAACCAGGCACGTGCACTGGCAATGTGAAACTTTGTGGTAAGCCATCACAAATATTGCCCACCCTGAGGCCCGGCAGAGAGGGATGCCAGACAGCACCACCCAGCCCTTTGACATTTTTCTGGCTCAAGCAACATCCAGTGCCCCTACAGTGTCCCTGCTAGGGCCAAACTTTTAAAATTTCTTGCAATTCCAATGAGACACAAATTCATCTGTGCCTTCATCTATGCTTCTGCCTGCTGCACTGTGTCACTCAAGCAGGATACTTCAGCTTGCAGGGTTGGAGAGCTGTCCCAGCTGTTACAAACTGAATACTCTGAGGTGACGGTATGAGATCTAGCAGGTTTCTGAAGTCAATCTGTACAAGGCTCTGCTTGCATTTCCTGTACAGTCAGATAAGCACATGAAGACACCCAGTAATCCACCAGCCAGTGAGACAGAGGGGTCAGGGTGCACATAAGTCAAACTTTAGTTGCAGTAGATGTACATCTCATCACAGGTAGCCTTTGTGTTGCGGTTCTGAATCTAAGCCCATCATTTGATGCCCATTCTGACAGATGTCTAGCAAGAGCAGAGTCTACATAGTAGTGGCACCAAAACTGTAGAATACACATATCAGGGAGGTCTGCTGTGCTCTGATGTATGCCTTCTGAAGCTAGCTGAAAATCTGTTTTAACATCCAAAAGGTAGTTGGGGACTGGCTTAGTTTTTTTAAGTATACTTTTCCTTCTTTTTATCTCTACTACAGAGTATGAGAATTATCTCTATTACAGAGTATGAGAATGAGTTTTACTACAACTTTAGAATTCCTCAGATAGGATGGCTAGAGAATCTGGGAGTTGTATTCCCAAAAGGTAACATTTCCAAATTGTTGGGTTCCCCTGTCCCTACACTGCCAAATGAAAAGTAATGTTTTTTGCATAGTTTTGATGTATCTGTGATTATCAGGTATCGTTGATTTATCAAAGACAGACAGAAAATAATAAATGCGTGTGATGTGCAGACACACATATCACTGGAATCAGGCAGAGCGCTGACTGCCGAGGGCCCAAGGCAGGAGAAAATATTATCTTCATATACCCTGCTCTTGTAACACTTTTACACAAAATACCACACTTGTACCAGGAATGATGAGGGATGCAATGATCAAACAGTCAAAAGTAACAAGAAGAGAGACTTCCATTCTGAGCTTGCTTTCTTATTTTAGGGACTACGCCCTAATGACCAGCCTACTTTTGTGTAGACACACATTCTAAGACGAAGCAACCAGCAAGAAGGAAGAATTAACAGAAAACTTCTGCAGAATGAGTACTAAGGGTTTCAACAAGTTTTATTGAACAAAGGACCCAAGTTATTCCAAAACAGTCAGGCTCCCAGTGTCTACTCTGTAAAAAACAAACAAACTATGCAACACTATAATTTCACTTCATAATGTATAAATTTGGGCAAGGGGGAAAAGGAACGAGAGCATATAATACTGCAGTTGAGACATCACATACCCTCTGTTTTATCTTCTCAAAGGTAAAATGATCAGAATGAATCAAGGTGGCTATACTGTTAATTCTTTACTGCTTCTCTCTTCTTCCTTCTGGGTCCTTCTAAATGGCAAATACACATCCAACATCCTCATCAGAGCCCTCTTAAAGGCTCCCTTAGTGGGTCATTTTGTTTGGAGACAAACTCAGAAGTCTAATTAATAAAAAGGGACAGATAATTTTTCCCAGTTTAGGAATAAGTGGTGGAGAAATGGGTGGGAGATGGCATGGGAGGGAGGGCAACTGCTGAGACTCCACCCACAGTTCTTTGAAACAGAAGAGACCCCCTGCCTTCTGGCTCACTGGCCGCCCTCCAGAAAGTTTCAGCTCAGTCTCTGACTAGGCCAGACAATTCTAACAGCTCAGTGAGCCAATTCCCTTCCTGAAATCTATCATAGGGCAGGCTGCATGGCTCCACACCATCATAAGACCAAAATTCAGTGGCATCTTTAAAATAAGCATGTCTTGCTTGATTTAAAGGTAACTCCCTCCCCACTTCCACTGCCATTGGATTTCACTGATGTGGTTTGTCACTAAATTTCAGCAGCACTTTTGGGGTGCAAAAATGGCCTTCAGGGCCCCGTGCAATTCACAGGCTGTGTGTTTTCCACCCTGGACTACAGAACAGGAAAATACAAGCCCCCCTCCCACTATCAGTCAGTATTCTACTGGATCTCTACTTCTGGATGCTGTTGGTTCTGAAGAGGTTCAACTTGGTTCTGCTGGGGATTTTGCTCTAGCGGTACAGCATGGGACTCAGGTGGATGGGCCTGGTCTGGAAAGAAAAGAGAACAGAAGCGTTTTGCTCTGGTGTCATGAGCATTGCCTTGCTTTCTCAAGAACACAAGAATCCTGCTCCTATTTCCCTCTTGGCCTCTTATGAAAACACTAAACTGGGGCACATACCTTGAGCTATTTCACACTACAGAATTATAGCCCTATGACTCCACTTTTAAATGTCATGGATCTATCCTATGGAACCCTGGCATTTGCAGTTTAAAGAGGTGTATTTGGAATTCTCAGCCAGAACGCAATTCTGCTTTTCTCTAGACTATAAAACCTAGGATTCATCCATGGCAGTTAAATGGCTTCTTGACAATGATAGCAGCAGCTCAATGGTGAAACCACTTCCCCAAAAGACCAATGGCCTTTCCCCACCCAGGAAGGCTTCAAAAGAGGTTAGACAGCCATTGGTTGGGGACACCTGAGCTCTGGAGAATCTACCAACGCTGCCCTCTAGTGAGCAAACACTGACATTTATTCATTCATTCATTCATTCATTCATTCATTCATTCATTCATTCATTTATTCAGGCTACATAAGGACTCTGAGGATCAAGTTTGCTATATACAGTCATCCTTCCACATTTGCTGGAATTAGAGGCACAGGACCTCCATGGAAGTGGAAAAACCGCAAATAACTCTGCCACCACCACCCCCAAAAAAACCCCATACTGAACACACAAAAAGTATGATTAGCATATTCAACCCAGGCCTTCAAGGTATTGCAAGGCAGAAGTGGGTGGCTGATGGGGCTTGTCCCTGCCTCCACTGCTCCCCTACACCATTTTTAACAGAGACGTACAAGACCTATTCATAGTTTTTCAGTCTTGCAAAGTGTGCTGTCCCTATTAAAAATGGCATTAAAGCATCATGAATAATCGAATTCACAGAAGTGAAACCCACAAACATGGAGGGTCAATTGCATTGTCCTCAAACTGATGCCTTTCACATTTTGGACTATCATCCCCATCATCCTTGACTACTAGAGATGCTATCTGTGAGGGCTTATAGAGATTAGAGCCCCATTCCACAAAATCTGGAACATACCAGGTTAAGGAAAGCTTACTCAGAATTCTTGAATATTTTGAAGTACATTTTAAAAACAAGTGCTTGAAAATGTTACTTCTTTTGGACTATATGCCGGTGGAAGGATTCTGGGAACTGTGGTCCAAAAGCTCCAAAAAATAAACAAGATAATGGGCCTTTTCTCACTAAACTGTTATAATGCTATTATTCCTCTTTAACTGCCATGGCGACATCCTATGGAATCCTGGAATTTGAAGTTTAGGGAGGGCATATACAATTCATAGCCAGAGAGCAATCAGGCCTCACTAAACTATAAACTCCAGAATTCTATGGAATGTTGTCATGGCAATTAAAGTAGAATAATACCACTATAACAAAGGCTACTAGAGTAGGGAAGAAGATCCTCATTTTAGGAAAGCTGAGAATATGGACTGTCAGCTACTTCTCCTCTCCCAAAATAACTAGCCTCCATCCTCTTCCCAGAGAACTCCATACTGGGACTCTTACCTGCTGGAGCAGCATGAGGTGGCTGGGCTTGAAACTTCAGCTCTCCCCCAGGTCCAGTTTGGGGAACCTGCCCAGCTTGCTGTTGGGATTTTCTCTGTTCCATCTGGAGCACAACCTGGCATGGGAGGGAAGTTGAGAGGATAAATCACATATACATATTGCTGATTCTCTGCTTTCTCATCCACCTGGACTAAAGCAGCAGCCGTAGCAGCAGTGTGGCCTGGGTACAATGTATTCAGAGCCTGAAAAGGTTACTTTTTGGACTTTACTCCCCAGAATATTCAGAATTTTGGGAGCTGGGGTCCAAAAAGGAACTTTTCCAGTACTCTGAATGTTCTCCACAGCTTTCATTTTGAATTTGCTGGTTGCCCTTTGCAAAATGTGGGCAATTTGTGGCCTTCCATGGCCAGTCCATTTATATATATGAACCAACCAAAGAAGAACCAGAATACAATACTCTTTCATACATGTGAGATCTGAAAGCAGATGAAGACTGGCCCAAGGCATTTTACTGCCTGAGGAAAAGAACAAGATGGCTCCAGCTGCAGTTACACATGCAGAGGTAAACAACCAGCAGTTGAATTTATGTTCAGTACTACCAAGGAGACAATGTCCTCCGCAGGTCCAACAGAGGAGAATAACCGGGACACGTGTGAAGAATGGTAAGGGACTTCCTGCTGTGCGCTGGACATCTGAACCTCCCCCTGAGGTGACTGCCTCAGTCTGTTGAATGGCAGGGCCTGTCCTAGATTAGGAGAGTGGAGATACAAGAACCACGTGCCTATAAAGTGACTAGAGGAAATCCATTTACGAGGTTCGCTAACACACAGAGACCGAGCTGCCAGTTGTCAAAAGAAACCTGGGCTATTTCTGCACTAGATTGTTACAGTGCTATTATTCCACTTTCAACATCCTACGGAATCCCGGGGTTTGCAGTTTAGAGGGATCTCAAAGGCCCCTCCCTAAACTGCAAACCCCAGGATTCCATAGGATGTTGGAAGTGGAATAATAGCACTATAACAGTCTAGTGTGGAAATGGCCCTAAACATTTTGGCTTTCAACCACACCACAAAACCACCTTGTTATTAAATACTGTTCAGTCTGATGCTCCCTACCTGTTGATATTCCTTCTTCTGAGCATCGAGCTCCTCTTGCCGCTGCTGAAGCTCTTGGTGCTGCTGCCGAAGGTGTTCTGCTCTTCGGCCAAGTTCTGCCTCTTGGGCCGCCAGCTCTGCCTCAAAGCGTTGGAGCTCCGCCTCAGAGTAGATCTGTGTTTCATCCACAGTCTGGATGGAAGTGAGAGAAGAAGCTGGTTTTAAAAAAGGTACAAGACTGAAGAATCCACAGGCTATTTTCTTCTACATGACAAGGGCTTATTTACCACAAAAATATTCGGAGGGTGGGATGCAGAGGAAAGAGACTGGGGGGGTGTCATATGACTCTCAATACTGGTCTTTTTGTTTTTTTTTGTTTTTTAAATTTTTATTAATTATATAACTAAATCACAAATACAAAACAAGAAAAAAAAATTAAACACCATGTGATATACATAATAGTGAATTAAAAAAAAATAATTTTTTTTCTTTTTCTTTTTTTTCTCTTCTCTTAAGCAATACTAACTTTCATTGTTATTTTGCACCTTTACCCTTAAATTTATAAATCTGTTCAACTATTATAATTTCACATTTAATTCCTTTTAACTTTTTTTTTAAAAAAACATTGACATCACTTATCCTTTTAAATCTATAAATCACAAGTTTAACACACACACCTACTAAGAATTACAAAATATACAACATAAAAGAAAAACAAAACTAAAAAATACCCACCCCCCCAGAGCCAACTTTTTATTTAATCCACTTTCCAAAATTGCCATTCTTCTTTTGACAGGGTAGTATTACTATCTCTTTTCAAAACTTTATCCAAAAATATTTTCCAAATTTCTTCAAAATCATTCCCTTTAACCAAACCTTTCATAAACCTAATTCTACATGTTAGTTTATCATTAATTTGGTCTTTTTGTTTTAAAGATATGAGGTTCCTGTGGATAAGAATAATTCCTCACTCAAAGTTACCAGCCATGCTGACTGGGGAATTCTGTGACCTGTAGTCTGAAGATATTTTCCTAAACTACCAATATGGAAAACTCTGTTCCTGTTCACAATTTAAAAAATACACTGAAAATGACCACTGGAAACTGCCATAACGAATAATCTCACCTTGCGACACCAAATTTTAAATAGAACTGTTTGTGTGTTCTAAAACTCAAGAGGTAATGTGTCTGATGGAGTGAAGCATAGGCATAAGTTCCTAACATGATTCTAGAATTAACATCCCATATTGCTGGCTGTTAAATACTGCATTTCAAAACATTAACTTTGCTAAATTTCCAGGGGAAATTTTTTTGAATTACTGTGAGAAACTCAGAGAAATTTTTCTCAATTAAGTGACAGAGAAAAACTTTTCTAACATAAACAGGGCAAACACCAGTCCCCTACATTCATCCTTTAAATATTTTTTCCCAAAACAATTTCTGGGTATATGCATCTGACAAACAACTGAATACCCTTTGCTTATTTTCTATAACACTTACAAATATTACCCTATAGTACCATAACCATTCAAACCTGTACACCAGGTGTGACAGACCACCACAGAGTTCAGTATGGGTCCACATAATTTGGGTCTTACTTAGATACATCTGGAATGTTATTTCCTTGACTAAGAGCAGTTTACAAGATCAAAATATTAGCAAACCCCCAGACCCAGCTGCAGTGAACCAATCTGGTCAGTCAGAAAGGGCATCTTAATCTCTACTCATTTGTGACTTAACCTTAAATTTATTACCTTGCCTCAAGCCAAGGATGATGGTATTTTTATTTAATATATGCATGCTACATCCTTAAGAGGAAATTCAGGTATTCCGTTCTCAGTGCAGGGCTGGGCAACTGGTAACTCCCTAGATGTTTTGGGACTGCAACTCCCATCATCCTTTACTATTTGCTGTGTTGGCTGAATGAACAGGGGGTTCAATCCAATGACTTTTGGAAGGCCACATATTGTCCATCCCTGCTGTAACGACTGAGCAAGAGGTAGTATATAGATGCAAGAAGAGAGAGAAGACGTGTGTGTATCCGTGTGTCTGGGCAACTGTCAGGGGTTGGGGTGCATACTGCCTCCCAGGAGACCTTGGTAGGCACCCTCACAAGCCCCGCCACCAGATGTTGACTTCTGGGTCATTCACTGCTGAAAAAATGGGCCTAAAACAGTCTAGGGCTAAAAACATGGAGAAATTGCTCCTCCCATCCCCAGGAGGGGTTGGAAACAACAATAATTGTGGAGGTGTTGAGAGGCTTCAAAGATAGCCTGAGGAGCAGCATGAAACCCATAAGATGCTCTTTCAGAGCCTCTAGTTTAAATAGTTACTGTCATACAGATGTAAGTGCTTTCTCAACCCTTGAAACGAGATTTTCAGAATCCCACCCTCCTCTCACACACCTTCCATCCATCAACTTCATTAAATTCCTTCTTCTGTGTTGATTTGAGAAACTCATCCAGGGTTACCAGCCGGTCCTTATTAAGGTCCACCTGCAAAAGAAAAGCAAATGGAGAAAACTCCACAGAATTTTTCTCTTTTCCTTTCAACTTGCCCCTTTTTCTCACATTTTTCCTGCTTCATTAGTTGGGAGTCTAACAGGTTTGGAAAAAATTGGTCTGTAATCCCCCAAATCCTTCTCTGTTCATTTTGAGTTGTTATGCAATTGGATAGCACACAGATATGGGGTAGAAAATCAAGCACTATTAAACTTGCAACTTTCACTCATAGAACTTAATATGCTTCTAGCCATCCTCACTGTTAAATAGGCTTCCGTATATATTTAAAGCCCAGGTAGAGAACTGTGGTTCCTTGATTTCTACCAGCTACAGCCAACAAAGCCAATGGTAAGGAATTATGGAAACTGAAGTGAAATAAAAAACAAAAATCTGTAGACCCATAGTTTCTCATGCTTGACTTTAGTATCTAGCTACTATGATTCTATACCAATAGCAGCTAACAACAGAAGTTAATGCTGCACTCCACCATAATTTAATATTTCACCAAATGATAAAGCCAGTTACCACCAATCCAACAATGAAGAAGTATACAACAAATTAACAGCACACTGTTGAAAGTGTCAAGTGATAAACACATTTCACAGGGACAGCCCCAAATATATTAACAATACAATTTCCAGTTTTGTGGGACAAAGATAAACAGATGCACACATATCATACCACACAAGAACACATAAAGAGCTGTGGTGAATCAGATCAAAGGCTTATCTAGTCTAGTATTGTTCTCTCTCTACAGCTAATCAGTTTCTATGGAAAGCTCACAAGGAGGACACTGCAGTGATGTAAGGTGGAAATTCCCAGACAGATGACAGTCTCTAAGCAACATGAACAACACATGGTGTAACCACAGGGAGACTAAGAGAAGGGAAACTGAACCAGATTTCCCAGAACAATCAGAGACACAGAAGTTCTACTGCCCATTTATTTCCTGTGCTCTCTACAACCTCTCACGAACGGAAAAAACAGAAACCACAGCCAATTCCATCGTGTCACACGATTTCCCAGAAGGCAAGAAGCACCTCTCTATGTTCTGCCCTAGTTGCAAGCTGTTCTAGCTACCAACTGCCTAAATGTTTTTGTGCTCTGCTGCAAAATAGCTGACATCCTAATCTTACACAAGGTCTTATCATTGCCTCCATCTCACTTTCTTCAAGATTCTTTATCTTCCAGTCCACATCCACCAATTTTGGGATATCTTCCTCCTTAAGCTTTTCACCAAGCTATGCTTTCTTAGACATACCCCCAAATGTGATAACAATGACAAGATAGATTACAAGAACAATAGTGAAAAACAATGACCTTTAATAATAGCAATATGTTCTTCATATTGCTCAAGAGACTGTAATTCATAGTCTTCGCCTGCTTCATCTCAGTTAACCTTACAACAAACATGCAAACATGTTTATCCTCATTCTACAGACAACTGGCTAAGAGATACCAGGAGTCTGGGGGAAGTCATGTTGGACTATAGCTCCCTGAATCCCTAGCCAGCAGTTCGGGATCCTGGGATTTACAGTCTAAAAATATTTTCTCCACACTCTCCATTAAGCCCCTCACACAGTAAGTTCTGCCACCACTGCTTTTAAAAAAAATCATTAACACATGCAACTTTGCCTATATCTGATTCTTCTCATCCAATATTGGCTGGCTCTAGTAATGTGTTATCACCCACCCAGCCCACATGCTCACATTTTGCATGACATGTTCCCGCATTCGCAGCCGCTCTTCTTCCATTTCTAGCATATCATCTTCCTCATTACGCGGGTCATAGACCTTCTCCAGCTGCAAGGTGGAAAGAGAGACAAGGTTAAGATTCTGGAAACTCAGCCATTTATCTTCCTTCATTAACCAAATTGAAGAGATCCTGAAATTCTGTCACAGAGGCACAGGACTTCAGAAAATTTCCAGTCAGATCATTAATCTACCTAGTTCAGCCATTCACAAATGTTTTTGGTTCGCGGCCCTCTTAGGAGCAATTTGGCCTCCCTGGCAAACAGGGATACAACACAGAAAATCACAGAGACAGAAAATAATTAATTGTTGAACACCAAGAAAAAGTGAACCTTTTAACATGCTGGATGAAACTTTTAAAAAGATTGTACCTAACATCTATTAGGCCTAATGCAATCTCTGAGCTTGGGATTTTTCTGAGTTTCATGATATTTGGCTGCAGTCAGAGGTCACTTCTTATCACAATATCAATTCTGTTCTTGCATTTTGTCAAACAGTCAAATGGTGTGTTCTAAAAATATTATAAATGGGGGGAAACTCCAATTAAGCTTGCTGCTTGAGTATTTCATCGATTCAGTTTCCAGGAGCCCTCATAAACCCTTGGGGCTCCCTTTTTCATATTTTTCTGTGACCCCCTACAAATGTTCTGGGTCCCTCGGGGGCCATATGACTTCTTGGAGAATGGCTGATCTAGTTCAATATTGTTTCCCTTCACAAACTACACCCCCACTTCCAGACAACCCACCATGCACTACTTGGACATTCCCAGGGATACTGATGTAGCACTTTAACTCTTTTTTGTTGTTGTTGCTGTTTGGGTTCCATAAGGATATAAAACATGTTAGCAGTGGAGGCTGGTGAGTCCCACGTCCATGGGATAGTGCATTGGTGCAAGGTTTAAGTTCAGACTTTAGAGGAGTTATCCAAAGTGCTGAAACATCTACCACAAATAGGTTCAGCACCCTGGATAGTTCTCCAAACCTGGATCACCAGATTAGTCAGTGTTTGACTGCCTGCTTGCTAATCTGACTCTAGTCAAAATAGCCTCAGTTGCCATCATTAGAAAAAAAAATCTGAGAAGAGCAAAACCAAATACAGATACTCCTGAACTTGCTGCAGTCTCATCTCTGATCACTTGTGTCAGGATTATACCACTGCCATTGGCATTATCACGTTTCACTGCTCCACTATATAAGCAGAAGTGACCAAACACACACACAAAAAAACCCCCAGCATGTCAGGGCAAAGCAGTTTTAGTCTATTTGTCTTCCTTCCATGCTGCATTTCTATATGCAGAAAACTGATCTGACTTTTTTAGGTATGGATAAACATTTAGGCAGGTGGCACTAACTCATTGCCACCCCATTCTCCAAATCCTCAATCTGAATGAGCATAGCTCAGACATAAGTTTCATTCTGTCCAAGACAACTAAGTCAAGACCTTACCTCCTTAGTGAAGAGGGCCTCTAACTCCTGCTCATCTAAAACTCCATCACTATTTGTGTCTGGGGGGAAAAAAGAAGCAAAGATTACAGGGACAGCCCCAAATATATTAACAATACAATTTTCAGTTTTGTGGGACAAAGATAAACAGATGCACACATATCATACCACACAAGAACATATAAAGAGCTGTGGTGAATCAGATCAAAGGCTTATCTAGTTCAGTATTGTTCTCTCTCTACAGCTAATCAGTTTCTATGGAAAGCTCACAAGAAGGACATCAATGCAACTACAATCCTCCCCTTCTTTGCCTCTCTGTACACAGTAAGGGATTCAGCTTCAAGCAACGCAGAAAGGCCCTGGATGTCCCCTCCCCTTCCCCCTCCCCTCCCCTGCAGAGGCAGCTGGTACTTCCATGTCAGTGAAGAGGTGAATTTGCTACTTATTATGAAGCTAAAAAGGATTTCCTCCAAACAACAAGAGCCAAGTTCTTACCATGTAACTTGAAGAAAGTCTTGGGGTTGAATTCATTAGGATCCAAGCCATCTGTCTCCTGCCAAACCTCCTTGAGTTGATCACGACTGCCCTATATTAATTGGCAGAGACATTCACATGTTTAAACAAGCAAACCAGGTTGAAACACATTCCTCCTTCTTGTTGCCTCTTCCCACAAAAAAAAGAGGAAAAGACAATCACCTACCGGGACATTGACCTTGGGGTGCTCCTTGTGCTTTTTCTTGAGCTCCTCAAAGTGTGCTTCCTCCTGGCGCCGCTTCTCCTCATCTAGAGATTTCAAGTACTCCCGACGTTCATGCTCCTTCATCATCTCGTAGCGCTTGAACTCCTCATGGTGAGCTGCATCATAGTTCTCCAGGTCTTTGGTTGCCTGTAAGGTGTAAACAAATGCTATCATTCGCTGAATCTCAGTACTTGGAAGAAGTGTTTTTTTTAAAGGACTGCAGTTCCCAGAATCCCCCATCTCACAGTATTTTTGAGAACCTTAGCAATGGGTATGATGTATTTCAGATCTCCACATTTGAAGTGCAAGAAAACCCATGGATCTGCCCACCAGAAGCAGACAAAAGAGCATCAATCTTTTACTTATTTGGTGAAGGGGGCAGGATGACAGGCAAGAAGGAAAGGTCAAACATACAGCTTGAATGAGCAACTCCAAGTCTCGGGCTTCAAAGGTGTGCTGGTTTTGAGGATCCAGGTGCTCAAATTGCTTCAGCAAGGCTAGGTGGTCAATCTGTACATCTGAAAGTGGAGGAAATAGCCAGTTATACATGCAGTTTCATATATCGAAACCCTAAGCAGGACCCATAAGGATGATTTTAAATTAGGTTGGAAACGCTCATTCTCTAGGGACCTGGGACATATAGATCTCTTTAGTCCTAGCCAGCCCAGGTAATGGGGAAGGATTATGGGACCTGCAGTCCCAAAACACACCTGGAGGTTTACTGTTTTAAACTAGTGGTGTCTGATCATAGCAGCTAGAAGTGCTGCTTCCATTTTCAGAAGGAGCAGTAGTGATTCTGGTGGTAAAAATGTAGTGGGGTGCTACCTTTCTATGAATGAAGCACACTTTATAAGCCCATGGGGTATCAGCTAGCCATTTTTAGAAACAGAACACTAGATTAAATTGTTTTGAAGGATACTCCGGCAAGACAAACCCTATGAAGAGCCACTGTGGTGCAGTGGTCAAAATACTGGAGCTGAGATTTGAGAGATCTTGGTTCTGTTCCCCATTTAGACCTCACTAGCAATGTTTGGGCCAGACACTGTCTCTTTCAACTTGATCACAGGATTGTTGCAAAGATCAAGTGGGAAGGAGAGCTATGTGCCCCAATTTAAGCTCACTAATAAAAAGGACTATGAATATAGTTAATAAAAATAAAAAAGTAGTTGATATAGAACACAAACATAACAAATAAACAAATATCAGATGCTAAAGCAGCAATGCAGATTGGTGCAAAAAGGATGCAAGGACACGGATCTCACCCAGATTACCAAAATAAGCAAACATAAAAATTGATCCTGAAGTTATCTGTCAAAGCTTGCGCCTGAACTGCCCTCCAACTCATCCAGGCAGACTCCAGACCTAAGTCCCACTTTTGACTCCATGCTGCC
The DNA here is from genome assembly GCA_948474755.1 of Ctenosaura bakeri. Classification (NCBI taxonomy): domain Eukaryota; kingdom Metazoa; phylum Chordata; class Lepidosauria; order Squamata; family Iguanidae; genus Ctenosaura; species Ctenosaura bakeri. The sequence continues at coordinate 589,562 of CAOLHI010000445.1, read as the reverse complement.
CATCAGTGGCAATCCCAGTAACAGCACCATGGGTCAGAGTTTGAAAAGTTACTTTTTTGGACAACAGTTTCTAGACCCTCCAGCCACTGAGATCTGTAGTCCAAAAAAAGTAACTTTCCTGAGCCCTACTGAGGATTCCTGACTTCCAGCATCCTCAGTTCCAAGCCCTTCCAGGAGCATCTGGAAACCCTGCTTTCAATTCACTCTACTCCTCCAACTCACTTTGTTCCATAGTGGCATCCATTTTGGCCTTCAGAAGCATCCGGAGCCGCGATACCTCCTGACGCTTGAGCTCATCGAGTTTGGTGCGGACATGGTGGCTGACAAAGTCCAGCTCTTTACTGAGTTTTCCACTCTGAAAGGGATTAGTTAGACAAGAGGGCTATTACCTTTGTATCATACCCTTCCTCCCAGCATAGATGCTTCCACTCCAACATCCTTTTATCTTCAGAACAATCCTGTGAGGTGTGTTAGACAGAGAGACACTGATTAGGTCATTCAGTAAGCTTCGAGACTTGAAGCCAAGTCTCCTCTGTCTAGGCTCAGTACTGGATCCTCTGGACTGTATTGACTTTATTGTAAAGGCACACTGTCCCATGATGTTTCACTTTAACCCACCCAGTTGAATGGTGGCACCTTCCCTTCTGTGGCAGAAAAAATCCTATATCCAATACTGGGTATATTCAACACCACCACAAGAATCCATGCCATGTCCCCAGGAAAGACATCTTTTACCATCTACCAAAATGTGTTTCGACACTGAAGAGGTCAATCTGTACTTGATAGCACACAGAAATTCACACTACTTAGTCCCAATTCACCTTGATGTCCTCAGCATTGGCTGCCTGAAGCTTTTCTCGGAAGTGTCCATCCGTTTCCAACACGTTGATCACTTCTTGGAGGTAGCGGTGATAATAGAGGCCAGTGTCCTGTGTAAAAGACAGAGCAAAGAATCAGGCCATGTGGATGTTATCAGCAGAGAAGCTGAAACACCACAGTCAAGCATGGCGTTGCATGAAATACACCCCCAAATCCAGTTCCTGTAATCTCCAGGGATGGGAAATGCCCCTTCCTAAAACCTGGGAAAGCACCTTACAGCAAAAAGAGAAACTCTGTCTCTCTATATGCTTAGACTTATAACTCCCAGAAGGCTTAGCTAGCACAACCAGTGGTAAAGAATTATGCAAGCTGTTGTCTGAACCATCTAGAAGGCCAAAGTTTCCCACCACCTAACCAAAATAGACAGCATCACACGGTTAATTTAACAGAAAAAGGAAAAGGAAATCACTTGAAGGAATAGAAGTGCTTCAGGTGCCTGAAGGTGGTTAATTATCAATCTCACTGCATATTCATCAGCCTGATATTTTATAATTTCAATTAGTACCAAGGAACGTTAGAGAAACAAGCTTCAACAGGTCTCCACTGTGGACATACTTTAGATCCAAGGGTGCAATGTAAACTGAAGCACTTTGTAACTAAGTGCTGTGTGGGGAGAACATCCTGTGAAAAACGTCATCTGATCTGAAAGCCAGCACAGCCCCACCAATACTGCTGGGCTGTGGTTTCAGCAGAGGGAGTAGCATTGCTGGCTGAGGGGTTCTAGGAGTTGTAGTGTGGAACTTAGTGCTACTAAATGAAATCATCCTAAGTCCCTGGCCCCACCATGAGAATTCAGAGCAAAAAGAAGTTCTGAAAGGCTAAGTGCTGTCTCTCACCTCTTTCTTTTCCCTCTCCCCTCACCCTGCATCTCTGATGCCACTACTATAATGACAAAGGCCATTTCCACACTACATTGTTATAGTGCTATTATTCCACTTTCAACATCTGCTGGAATCCTAGAGTTGGCAGTTTAAGGAGTGGTATTTAGAACTCTCAGCCAGAGAGCTCTTTGGCCTCAGTAAACTACAAACCCCAGAATTCCACAGGATGTTGAAAGTGGAATAATAGCACTATAAAAGTGTAGTGTGGAAATGGCCTAAGTCAAAAATGGGAAATACATTGCCATACAGTTGGACTGTTAAGTCCTACCTGCATGAGCCCATACAAATATTCTTTAGTTAACAAAGTACATGTGCTCCTGAGCATTACTCCTGTAACAGAAAATTTGGTAGCGGTGTCAGAAATAACATGGAAAGAGTACTGATAGGTTCCTGCACTACAAAAAAAGAAGAACAGTTCAATGTGTTTCAGAACCCTTTTTAATTCAAAACTAACAATACACACACATGAAATGAACTAACTAGGTCAGATATGTCTTAGATTACTAAACAAAACCTCCTAGAGATTACCTGAAAGCTTCACTCCAAAGACATCAAGGGATGAGTTTATCTTTCACCAGCCTCCACTTCTCTTACGATTTCCATTTCAGTGGTAAAACTTATACCTCTATGCATTTTTACAATATGCTAGGGACAGCTAATGAGGTAGTTTATCTGCTCTTCCTTCCCCTGCCCCGCCCCCCCGTCTTGCTATTTCTGCATGATCAGTAAGGGATTCTGGAGGCAGCCTCTTTACTTTGTCTGGTAGTCCCAGACACATACAATTATAGTTTGATTGGGTAGAACAGAATCCTGTTTTTTTTTTCTGGAGTTCCAACTTGGTTTATGGCATTGTTTACCGCAGACATACTGTTACAACCTAACACTGCAATGTCTGTGTCCTTCCAGCCTCCTTTCAGCATCCTCCTAATGCCAAAACTGCTAAAAAAAAATTCCACTTATGCAGAGAATGAGGAGGAAAAGGGAAGCTGTGGAGTCATAAAAATCCTTGGTAAAAAGAAGCTTCATTGTCAGAGGTTTTGCCTGTATAACCCATGTGGAGGGCTGATGTGAGTTTCACTCCAACAACATCTGGAAGGCCACATGTTTTTCCAACCTGGATTGTCTTTGTCTGGATTTGTCTTTGCTCCGGCAGAGCGGTGGGGAAGGCCACTCCAAGCAAAGGTAGATATTTCTCAACAATACAACTGTCATCTTGGCCTCTAAGATGCATCAGCCTTCTGTGTCACCCTCTGCTCACTGCCCTTCCAACTAGCTGTCCAAAGGGCACTTGGCCACTGCGGTGGACAAAGGGCAAGGAAAAGAGCACTCACCGGGGCCTCAGGGGGAACCTCTGCTTCCTGTTTCTCCTTGGAACGCTCGATAGGAACGCAGGTGGCCAACCCTAAAAGGGTAGCGCTCATGAGCCACATCAGATGCATCGTCTTCTCAGCCTGTTGTCAGAAGAGAGAACATGAGGAATGAGAACAACACGGTTATTTCCTCTGCTTAGAACTGGCTTAATTCTAAACCAACTAAAACAGAGGAAGAGGGAACTGAGCCAAGTAAGACGGAAACGACTGACAAGATCACAAAATAAAAGCATTGGGGTGAGGAGGATGACAGGATCAACTACGGTAGCACAGGAGAAGGCGAGAAACTTGACTGCGGACTGCAGCTCCCAGCATTCTCCACTCCTGGCTTGGCCGGCTAAATCAGATGGAAGCTGCAACCCAACGACTTCCGGAAGGCAACACTTTGCCCAGGCAAGGGGTAGAAGGGTTGGTGGGTGGGGAGGATGGAGTACATTTTAATGTTTTAATGTATTTATATATTTCTGTAATGCTGCCTCGATCCACTGGGAGAGGCGGGATAAAAATAAATTATTATTATTATTATTATGGGAAAGAAAGGCATTCCCACGCCCTGGTGACACAGCCATGGTAAAAACAGTATTTTCTCAATTCCATCACACACACACACCACAAAAAGAAAGCAAAAGTTGGCCTCCATGTAGCAAATAAACCACTGTCACTGCAATTTTTTTTTTCCTTAGGCCGAAACTCAACCCAGCCAAGGGGAAGAAACCTCTGGGTGTTTCAGACTACAACTCCCACAGCCTGCTGGCTGGGGCGGATGGGGAGCTGTAGTCCAAGGCATCTGGGTTGCCTATCCTTGAACGTGGCATTTCAGAATAATAAAGAACCAGGAAGCATGCATACACATACAGAGCCGCTCCCATTCCCCTTCCTCTACCCCTAGGCTTTAGAAAACCTGGCACTGGGAGCCTGGGAGTCCAGTTCAAAGAATGGGGCCGTCTAGAAAGCTTATGCCCCCAAACTTATCATTTCACAAACAAAACGTATCCTCACGTCTGGCTAAAAAAGGGAGAAGCGGCAGAAATCCTTCTATCTAGAAAGAACAGATACCAAAGATATGGAAAGCACGCCCTGGTCCAGTGGTGAAAAAAAAGCCCTCTGCACATGCCCAGAGGACCCCTTGCCACCCCCTTCGCAACACAAGTTTTTCAACCGCTGGGCTGTTAGAAGCCCTGCGGTGCCTGTTAGGACATTACTTGACTCGCCGCGGGGCTACTCCAGGCCCTCGCGTTCCAAGGGAGGTCCCAGGGCTTCGCTCCAGCCCGGGAACAAAGGTTCCGGAATCCCCCCCTTCACCAGACCTTCCGCCTCCCCCGACGCAGCCTCCGCCAGAACGTTCCAGCGCCTTCGCCACTCGGCTCCCTCAAGCCCTCCCTAAGCTCCGCCCCTCTATCTGCATATCTGGCCACGCCCCTTTCCTCCGCCTTCGGGCTTTTTCGCCGCTACGCCACCGCCTCCTGCGTCACGTCCGGCGCTGCTTTGTGCGTCATACCCTGGATTCTAGGTTGCCTTTTTTGGGAGCTGTAGGCCACGCCTCCTCTGCTTGGCACAGGATTAGTGCGCTAAGCCCGCCTTCTCCTGAGCGGTTGGGCAGCGCGTTGTTTTCCTCGAATTTCTAGAACTTTACAGTGACGAGTGAGAGAAAGTCCCAGGCTATTTCCACACTAGCCTGTTATAGCGCGATGATTCCACTTTCAACCTCCTCTGGAATCCTGGGGTTTGCAGTTTCGGGAGGGGCCGGGCGGCCCCTCCCGAAACTGCAAACCCCAGGATTCCAGAGGAGGTTGAAAGTGGAATCATCGCGCTATAACAGGCTAGTGCGGAAATGGCCATAGTGCTATTATTCCACTTTCAACATCCTATGGAATCCCAGGTTTTGCAGTTTAGGGAGAGGCCTCAAGGCATTAATAATAATAGCAGTATAACAATTTAGTGCGGAAATGTCTCCAAACGTGCGTAGGGGACTAGGTTGGCTTTCACCTGAAGCAGAACTGCCATTCATCCATATTTTGTATGCTAGCAGTGGCTACTTGTGTAATAGGAAAAAAAAGAGGTTTCTGAGCATAGGCAGACTGCATTTTTAAACAGGCCATAGAGATATTACTGGAGGTATTCAAGAGGCTGCGTTGGCTATAGTGCTTATTAGTGGTCAAAGAGATAGCTGGGTTAGTCCATTTTAACATAAAACACTTAAAGGCCATTTCTGCACTACAGTGTTAAAGTGCTGCTATCCCACAATCAAGCTCGTATGGAATTCTGAAGTTTTTAGTTTAGGGAAGGGCACTTTGAATTCTGAGCCAAAGAGCTCTTTGGTCTCAGTAAACTACAAATCCCAGAATTCCCAGGGCATTGAAAGTGGAATAGCAGCACTTTAACACTGTAGTGCGGAAATGGCCTTAAATGTAGTAGCACATTTGAGGCCGTTTCCACACTGCACAGTTATGGTGCTCTAACTCCACTTTCAACATCCTATGAAATCCTGGGGTTTGCAGTTCAGGGAGGGGGATTTAGAATTCTCCACTAGAGAGCTCTTTGGCCTCAGTAAACTACAAACCCCGGAATTCCATAGGATGTTGAAAGTGGAAAAATAGCACTGTAATAGTGTAGTGCGGAAATGGCCTGAGTCTGAAAACTCTTCTAGCATAAGCATAAGCTTTCGTGGACTACAGTCAGCTCTTCAGAGAAACATATACGATGCAGTTTGCATTTATTCAGCAACATTATGTTTATTGGTACTTCCAGTGGTATCTTGAATGAAGGATAGATTTTGAGTCCATCAGGCTAAATTTGGTACCTTCTGCTGTGGCAATTTTTGAAGACATCACTGTGTTAGTCTGCTTTAATGTGAGTAGACATTAAGGTCTTCTGAGAGAGGGAGGGACATCTTTCTGAATGCAAATAGCAAGTGAACGCATCTGCCCACAGAAGCTTCACTCCAAGTGTCTGAAGAAGTAGACTTGCCTATGAAAGCTTAAGCTAGAAATTTCTTCTTCCCAGTTAGTCTCAAAGGTAATACTGGATTTGTTTATATTTTTATAGTTATTTATTAGTAATGTGACTTGTAATATCGTCACAAAACAGTAAGATAAGCCAATAAAAGCATGATAATCATATCATCTTAGAGCTGGAAGGGACTTCAAGGGTCATTTAGTTTAACCCCTTCCCATTCAGGAATACACAATTAAAGCACTCTCAAGGGATGTCCATCCAACCTCTGTTTAAAGATCTCCAAAGAAAGAAAACCCACAACCCCCTGGCTGTGATCTGTGCCATTGCTGAGCAGGTATTACAGTAAATATTTGTATTGTTTAAGTGGAATACAATATGCAGCTTATGGCTGCTGGAGTGAAAAAGGCACCATGTTTGTTGTTGTTGTGTGCCTTCAAGTCTTTTCTGACTTATGGCAATCACAAGATAAATCTGTCACCAAGTTTTCTAGGATTGACTCTGTGACATACCAGTGGGTTTCCATGGCCAAGTGGGGAATTTAATTGTGGTCTCCGAGGTTGTAGTCCAACACTCAAACCACTACACTATGCTGGCTATCTTATTTATATTAGTTATAAATATTTCAGCTATGTGCATAACACATTAGAAAGTACAAAAAACACACACAAATGTATAAACCTATCATATTTTCCTGTACAATATATTGTAATTTAATTATATTAATTATGCCACAGTGTATCTCTTAGCATTTTAAGGTACCATAAGCCATGGTTCTTTTTTGCTGCACCAGGTAACCCCGCTGAAATGTACTTCCTAAGCTAGCCTGCTTTTTACATTTTCTGTCAGAGGCAGTAATGTGCCTTGCTGTATGGTTGCATAACAGGCAGACGTTCAACAGGAGCAGATTTCTAAACTTGGAAAAGAAAGTCTTCGCTGAATGAAACAAAGGCTATAGTAATAAGTTGTTATAATTCATTTTCTTTGTAGTAAGTAGCAATTGTAAAAATGACTTCTTTTAGGAAAGTCCTTGGCCATTTCTGCACATGTAAATGGCCCTTGACTTCTTTTAACTTTGCTTCTTTTAACCTGAGTCTGGAACGTTTTGCCCTCCAAATATGAACTATAACTCTCACTTTCTCATAATTAGCCATGCAAACTGGGGTTTCTGGGAGTAGAAGTCCAGAACATCTAGAGTACCAAAGATTCCCTGCCTTAGCAGAACAAGGTGCAATATGAGGATAGATTGCATGAGAAATATATATCTTCTACATCTGTTGTGTGAAACATGCTTTTATATATGTAGTAACTGAAATTAAAGTCTCAGTGTGCAATTTGTTCCATTTAGATGGCCATAAGGATCTCCATTTAGCATGTTTGGTTTCCATCATCAAATCCATGGTTGAAAGCCATGGCATTCTAGGAAACAACAAGAGGTAGCAATAGGTTAAAGGTCCTATAGATCTTGACGAACTATGACTCTCAACATCTCTCGTCCTTGGCCAACTTGCTTAGGCCTTATGGGAATTCAAATCCTGCAACTTCTGGAGGACTGTAGGTTCCCTGATCCTGAACAGGAAAGATGAACTCCATAGAAGAGGCAGTATTGGAAGAACAGGAAGAAGCTTGATGACAAGCTGACAACAATTTGATCTAGAACACTGGTTTTGAAACTGGTCATTCAGACTTTTTGGACTTAAGCTCCCAGAGTCCCTGACCACTGGCCAAAGTGGCTAGGACATCTGGGAAATGAAGTCGAAACCATATGAAGACCAAAGTTTCAGAACCATAGTTCTAGAGCTGTCCTTTCCTAAATATTTTTGGGCTGCAGTTCATAGATTGTCATGGCCATGTTTGCTGGGGATTCTGAGAGTTGTGTGTCTGGTATATCTGCTTACCTAGGACTGCAAGCTACGAAACTGTAGATATATAAAGTCAATCAGTCAGAAGCAGGGGAGGATAGATGGAAGACCATGAAATAAATTGGGCACAGTAGGATAGGTAGGATCAACCACCAAATAAAGACTAGAGGGCATAGGTAAAACCTATGTTTTACCTATGTCTAGTCCCCCAATGTGGAGAACCCTGCAAGCATATGCCTTAAGAGCCACTGGAACTAAACAGGTCATTTTGAGCCTACATCTTAGAGAAATTGTGAACTCCAGTGGTTTGTACATTATGAGATAGTTCCTTCTGGAATTTAACACCTTTTAAATCCTTTGTTGCCTGGCAGTGCCGTGGTTACGCATTGTCCAGTCAGGAAGCCAGAATGTGTTTGACAAGCCCTGCCCTGGTCATGAAATCAGCTAGGGTTTAAGTAGCTGCTGTGAGTCGCAAGAGGAAAAACATTAGTTTTTTTTTTTTTCTGTTGGTCTCGAGTCCTTGTTGCAAATTTGTTCATCACCAGCAGTAATACTGTCTGGGAACCTGTGATATCTTTGCAAAATCTGGGAAGGTTAAATGCCAAGCAATATATTTTGCAGTGGATTCCCAGAGAGGGTAAAATCTACCTTGAGCCATGTTTAGTTGGAATTATGATCCTAGTGCATCAGAAAGGCTGATTTCTCCAAAGACGGTAAGGTTATAGACTGGTTGGTTTGTTTTTAAGGTCAGTTTGAGGAAGTGAGAGAGAGAGATATACTAGTGCACATTATAAATTTATGAATAATGTTGAGAAAGTAGATGAAATTTTTTTTTTCTCTACTGAGACTCTGGGTAATCCTGACAGCCTTCCCCAAGCTAGTGTCTTCCACTTGTGTTTGATTAAAATTCCTGTCATCTCACCTTTGCTGACTGAAATAATGACTGGTGCAAGATGAATTGCTAGGAAGATGGGAGTTGTAGTCCAACAAATCTTGAAGGTGCCAGCTTGAGGAAAACTGACCTATAAAAGTGATTGGTAGTGAGACTGGCCGTATTTGCTGGCATATAAGAAACACTGGCGTATAAGATGCACCTCATTTTCAAACAGTATTTTTCAGAGGAAAAAGTGAGTCTTATACACCAGCAAATGCAGTACTTTTGTACAGAATTCACTGGGGCCAATCACTTAAGTAACTATTGATAAAAGTATAGCAACTGTTGGCCACAATAGCCACCTTGGGAATGTTACTGTTCATGCAGATAAAGGATTCTGGGACTTGTAGTCCCTCAAAGTAACATTCTCTTAACTGTAGTCAGAACTATTCAATATTATGTTGATGCTTGAGGCAAAGGTCAGAAAGACTGAAAAAGATCAGAAAGCCAAAGACTGAAATTCACATAGGCATCTACTGAACGCAATTGTTGAACTTGCAAACCAGCTGTCTGTGAACTACATTTTTAAAATATATTTTCCAATGCACATGTTCATATACAGTAGCTTGCACATACATTGATGACACTTAAATGTATGCTGCTGCTTTACCTTGTACACCTACTGTACATGACTTTCAAATAGACATTTTTGCTTCTGGTTTTACAAGGGCGCATAGGCAAGCTTGTTGACACCTGGGCTCAGAGGATTTGTGACCTAAATGAACATACTTCCTCTTCCCATTAATAGCTGTTGTATGTTCACTAAGGCCATTTTCACACTACACTGTTATAGTGCTATTATTCCACTTTTACATCCTATGGAATCCTGGGTTTTGTAGTTTAGGGAGGAGTATTTAGAGTTCTCAGCCAGGGAGCTCTTTGGCCTAAGTAAACTGCAAACCCCAGAATTCCACAGGACATTGAATGTGGAATAATAGCACTCTGATGGTGTAGTGTGGAAATGGCCTAAGTCTGGCCCTGCCATTAGGCATAATGAAGCTGCTACCATGGGCAGCTTATTTTGGGTGTCAGGAAAAGGCAGCAAATAGTTACTTTGTTATTATAGTATTTTTACTGCTAAGCATGGGATGTACCTCGCTTTGGATACTTTGCACTTTGACATGTAGGGTGGGTGAGTGAGAGACATAATTGCTACTCTACTTCAGGCAGCAAAATGTCTTGGGCCAACCCTGATGCTTCCATATAAGACCTTGAACACACAGCCCTGCAGTTTTCTGTCTGTGCATCCACTCACACCACTTGTTTCTTGTTCATTCTAAATCTTGTACACAATCTTTGCAAGCAGAATCACACATGCATGCACACTCAGGCACACGCTGCTGTAGCTGGGCACTTGCGTACGCACAGTTTCCCTTCTGCTTGTTTATCCACACTCACGCCCACACCATGAAATGTACACCTCATGCCCCACTCCAGAGCCACAGTAAAGAATGCACCTTTCCAAACAGCCTCAAGTCCTGAAGACTTAAGATAGACAAAGCTGATTAAGTAAGGGATTCTGTGTGTGTGTGTGCGTGTGTGTGTGTGTGTGTGCGATGCTGGTTTGGTAGGGGAGGAGGAACTGCTCAGTAACACCCCCCCCTCTGCCTGCCTGCCTTCACTGGCTGCAGTTTGAAAGCAGCGTCAGTGCTGGAGAAAAAGAGATAAAGGGCAGGATTTGATCTTAGCCTTGCACATCCGAGATTTGAGAGGCTGGGATTGTCTAGGAAGAGAGTGAGTAAAAAAGAAGCTAGGCTGCTTTGGTGTCTTGGGTAGGAGGTGAAAAATGCTGTTTTATTCTGTTGACCATAAACTGTCTCGTTTATCTGATTTGACATCCTTCAGCAAAAGGTGGGATCGGGAATATTGGAGACAAGATTTTCTGAGTGAGGGTCAGCTGGGTTTTTTGTGAAAGAGAGAGGAATTGAGTGACTTTTGACAGTGGAAAGAGAAGCCAAAAGGACTCTTGGCTTCTTTGGGGGAAGTGAGTTGAATTGGATAATTTAGAACAGAAAGGCTCATGGGTAGGAGGAATGTGTGGCTCATGAGAGGGACGGAGAACTGATTTGGTTTTTTTAAAAAGTAATAGGATGCCGCCATATCCATTTCCTTTCTTTTTCGGCTTGCAGATGGAACTGGATCCTGCTCCAGTCCAACTATCCCCAAGACATACGAGGTAAGCTATAAGGGGCTGGTGTGTGTGTGTGTGTGTGTGTGTGTGTGTGTGGAGAGAGAGAGATGGCTCTTACTTGTGTTTTGTTAATCCGTAAAGAGGCTAATTCCGTCCTGTCCATCTCAGAGTGACAAGAGATACCTCGAATGGACAGCCTTGCCTTTGCCGCCATTCTTTTAATCCACATTCTCAGCCTTCTTTTGAGGTCATTTTTATTTAATAATCCTTGTGACCAGAAGACATGCCTGTTTTATGGACTCAGTCAATTGAAAAATCAGCTCAATTAGTTTGACTAGAGTCCTGTGCTACCCAAACTGAGCAATAAATGTAGAGGTGGAAGTACCTTTCAACAGGTGTGGGCAGCTGCCCCCCAATCTCATTTATGTGGCTCACAGAGCCTATACCCCTGGACCCCCTATGTTGCTGAAAAAGGTGACAAAAATGGAGAATCATTCTTTTGGAAGCTTCCAAGGGTCATGATTCTCCTGTTGAGGGATATTTGCCCTTCCCTTTCACCTTGTTTTGGCCCCAAAGAATATTTTTGGAAAACCAGAAGTAACTTTCTGGTCACTTTCAGTTTCATTCCATCCATGGAGGACATAAAATGGGGTAGATGCAAACTCTGACCATGGGCAGTTGCTCATCCCTACTAAACTGAGGCAGGCTGCTGGATCTTCTAACTCAGTATGGCCTCTTGTTCTGAACATAATGTCTCGCCAAGGCCCCAGGTACTAGTAGTTCAGCAGCCAGGGCGTATGCTTTGGACTCAGGTCTCCAGTGCTGAATCTACAATCAAATGATTTTGGATTTGAGATGCTTTGAAATCCACAGGAAGCTGGTCTAAACCAAATTGGACTGCTGATCCTTCTCAGTGCTGTCTATCCCTATGGTTATTCCCTTTGGTCCTTCAGATATTTTTGACTTCAGTCCCAGCCAGTGTGGTCAGTAGCTGGGGATTCTGAGAGTTGATGTCCAAAACACCTGGAAGTCAAGTAACTGAGACCACTGGCTTAATTTTTAGAACATGTCACCTTTCAGGTGTTGCTGAATTCCCATTTGCCAGTGACAGCCTGGCCAGTTCTTAGTAATTAATTAATTGTAATTCATTAATATCTGGAAGGTCAAAGGTTCATATCCTCCGATGTTTCAAAGATGAAAACTGGGACACATATGGCCAGACAACATCAGAGCATAGCCAAGATGACAAAAGTTACTCGTGTGGAACACAAGCTGGGAGAGGCTGCAGCAGCTGGCTTTTACCTGAAGCTACTGGGAAGGGCCGGAATCCATACCTTCTTTCTCTTATCCCACTGAGTTAATCAAATGCAAACTATTTTTGCACTTTGAATTCAGTTTTCAGTAATTGAAGTAAACTTAGGATGAAGAGGAAAAGTGGGAAGAGTACGAAGAAGCTAGGACATTTGAAAAGTGGCTGAAAAAGTGGGATGACAGTAGATTAATTTGTCCTTGCTGAATTGCGACAATCAGAGAGTAAACCACATAGAGCAGCTTTGTGTAGTCTTCATAGCACTCTTAACTTATGACTCTTCATTCCAGCGGGGAGTTTCCAGACCATTCTGACTACGCCTCCCATGGTCCCTTACCACTAGCCCTGCTGCCTTGGGCTGATTGGAATTGTAGGCCAACACATCTGGAGAGCTAGTGGTTTCCCACTCTTGCTTTAACTGCAGATGCTCAGGATTGATAATGAGCTATTCCACAAGGAATCCCTGTGTTCTAACACAATAAGCCAAGGGTGTGGAACCTCTTTCAGTCCATGGGCCTAACTCAATTTCAGAGAAATCCTTGGGGGGCACATACCAGTGATGGGCTGAACCAAAGGCAGAAGGATGGAACCAGAAATAACAGCAATATTTTAGCTTAACCTCTTTTCTACCAGCAACACAGCCTTGGAAGAGATATTTGAGCCTTCTGGAATGGGCAGAAACACTGTACAAAACTGGGAAACCACCAAATCATGGTCTCACAAGGGAAGGGAGAAGGTCAGCTAAGAACTGGCAGCCAAATTAAGACCATTGGGCAAGGTTTTCCATCCTTCTCTTAAACTGTGCCCCAACCCTGATGTCCAGTGCTAAGGACAGGAGGGACTCAGAGGTTAAGTCGATGGAACCTGAGTATCAGAGATGTGAAGAAGGGGTGCTGTACCCCAGGACTCAAGAACCCTTGCAGAAACAGCTACTTCGTTGGCTCCCCAGTGCAGCTGGGGAGTTTTGCTGGGCTTTTTAAAACTGCTTTGCAGGAGAATTGCTGGTACTGTGAGTTGTATATGTTAAAAATTTGAAAAGTGTTTTCTTTACAAGGCATGGATGTTCAGGAGAAACTTGGGTGAAGAGAAGGGAGCAGCCAGAATTTAGCCAGCCTGTAATGGGGAATCTGAGAGAGTTGTTTCAGCCAGCCACATTCTGGCTTTGGTTGTGTTAAGGACAGCAGAATTGGTGATGAACAGTAGTGACCCAGCAAGCCTGTTCCATCAGGAAGGTCTCCTGAGACAGGACACATTCATGGGGAGACAATTTAAGAAAGCCCCATGGTAAAGTTAGAATTGTTATCCATGATGAACAATCTGATTCAGTCTCCATACACATGTTGGCAATTAAGGAAGTTACATACTGTCCTTTGCGGGTCTCTTAACACAGGCCTGCAAGACAATATTTGTTTGTACACAGTTTGAACAGGATAGAGAGAGTGAAGTGCAGAGGGGGACATTCTGATAGGCTGAGCTATACCTTCAGAAATAATGTTTCCTGTTTCCAGACTCTTTCTTCCTTCTGATTATGTTTGGAGAAATTCTGCTGCAAGCCTTCATTAAAAGCCCTGCTAAGAAACTTTATAAGCAATGTATTAGCAAGCCTACTTAGTTACAGCACCTGAGTGGAACCTGTATCAATAACTAGGATTTGTTAGGCAATACACTGATGACCACAGGAGACAAAAGGCAATAAGAAGAGGAGCATGGACCATGCCATTTATAAAGTGTCAGTGCATATTTGGAGAATTGAAGGTACATCTTTGACGATGGTGTCATGTGTACTCAGAACTTGGGAAAGTTAGCCTTTTTAAAAAAAAAAGCACAGCCCCCCCCCCACATCTGCTAGAGCTAGGGGTGAATGGGCACCCTGGATCCAAACCAGGTCAGGGGAAAATAGAAAAGGGGTGAATTGGCATGGAGGCCCTATACTTCCTCTCTCTTGCCCATCTCCTTCTTTGGGTGTGTGAGGGGCAGTGAGAAAGGGTTTGTGGTACTCAAAAGTTGGGCTATAAACCATCCTTAGCTGCCCAGAGACCTGCTGGTGGAGGAGGAGGAGGTCCAGAGGCAGGTTTTTAAAGGGAAAGGCTGCACAGCCTGAGCGAGCAGGGCAGGAGTTGAAGTAACTTCCAAATAATCAAATTTGTGAAAGTGAAACCCCCAAATATGGAGGGCTGACTGTACAACTCCCAGAATCTCATATAGCTTGGTGGAAGTTACTGTTTGGACTAATCCCAATGGAGCTGTAGTCCAAAGAAAGGAAATTCTCCAATCTCTTGGTATCTATTCTGTCATGATAAGGGCTTGGTAGAGGTATGGCATATCCATGAAGGCAGAGCCCAAGCAACAAAAAGGTACTTTGCTGGTGTTGCACCATAGTCTCAGAAATTCCTTGGCATGACATGATGACTGTACTAATCTCTTATATTGTCATTTAGACTGGCAGGGATTGGCACCGATAGCCCATTCTTTTGCAGAGAAAAAGAAAAGCTCTTTCTTGGTTGGTAATGTCAACAAAAAATTTGGGGCCAGCTTGTATGGTACAATTTTATTTGAATTTTTTCATTTTTTCCCTCTCCAGCTTCATGGAATCCTCAAGTGAAAGCCCTTCACCCACCCCTGGGAGGTAAGAAAAAAAAATGACACACAGCAAGAATGATGCTTCTGTCTATCTTAGCTTCTAGCTGTATTGTATGATCACTTCAGCTGGCATACATAGACAGATAGGAGAAAGAGGCTGGATTTGTATATGTTTCTGTGCATACTGGTGTGACAGCAGCTTACTTCTTTCTAGGGATGGGACAAATCCAGAATTTTCTGAATCCGAATTCCTGGAAGGTTCTGGGAAGCCACAAATCTCACGAATCTCAAATCTTTCAAATCCTTTTTTAAAAAAGAATTTAAAAAGCAAGGGAAAGAGAGATAGTCTTGGGCAAGACACACTCTCTCAGCCTTAGCAAAAGCCTAGGCAAAGGCAAACCTTCCTCTGAAGAAATCTGGCCAAGACAATTGTCCTAGTTTTGCCTCAGGATCTCGCTAGATTGAAAATGACATGAAGGCCCTTTCTACATAGGCAGGAAAATGTGGATTAATCCCACATTTTCCTGTCTGTGTAAACAGGGCCACATACTACAGTACAGAGATAATCCAGGCCAAAACTGGCTTTTCTTTGCATAGCTCCTTCTGGCATCCTGGGGTTTGTAGTTTGATGATACACCAGCACACATTGGCAGAGAAGGCTGTGACATCTTGTAAAACTCCAAAGCCCAGAATTGTGTCTGAAAGAGATTTGCAAAGGAATGTTTCAGCTGTCCTTGAAATCTCAAGCCTGTAGCTTCCAGTCAAGTACTGAACTTAAATAGTAAATGTTCAATTTAAATATCTTAGAATATAAGCCCAGATGTAATTTCTGAAATTGTTAGCAAAAGTCATTATTATTCCAAGGGAAACCTCACCTACTTACTATCTTCCCTTGTATGTCTGGCCTCTCAGGTTTCCAGGAGTCCCAGTCTCCCAGGTTTTCAGGAGTCCTGGTCTCCAACAATCTGTTTGGTTGGCAGATTCGAAAGATTTGGTTTGCCTATTTTGGCACAGGGATTCGAAGTCGGGAATCTCAAATCCTTACCCAGGATTCGAGGATTCGGTTGGCCCATCCCTACTTCTTTCTCTTTCAGACTGGTATGGCAGTTCCCCAATCTAATAAGGTGCCCTGTCTTTTCCATACAGCTCTTCCTTCCCCCTTTATAGCACCATCTTTGTGTAAAAGTGTGAGGCTTTTCAGTGGTTATTTAGAACCTCTTATTAGTTTTATGGTAATGTGTTTCTTTAAATACTTTATATTACTCAGCTGAGTCAGTATTTATAAAAATAAACTTTAATATTTATTAAAATAAGATACAGAACAAAGTATTAGAGTTCATATGATGGTCAAAGCTAATACAGTTCTTCAGGTCTTTTAGACAGTTTCCTTATATTTTTAAACCCTTGTATAAGCACAGGTATCATAAACAGACCTTTGGCTACACTCTCATTTGTATAGATGAGATATATGTATATGACTCATCTAGGTCACACTTTCTGATCAGATTCTATAATGGTTTAATTACTCTTCTGCCTCTCCAGGCTTTCCCTGAGAGTTAAACCCTTCCCACATAGGCCATCTCCGCACTAGCCTGTTATAGCGCGATGATTCCACTTTCAACATCCTCTGGAATCCTGGGGTTTGCAGTTTCGGGAGGGGCCAGCCGGCCCCTCCCGAAACTGCAAACCCCAGGATTCCAGAGGATGTTGAAAGTGGAATCATCGCGCTATAACAGGCTAGTGCGGAAATGGCCATAGTCACCCTCCCTGACTGACTGAGGGACTTTAGTCTAGAGCTCTCTCTGGCAAGAACTTCTTATTGAAGGACTGAAAATGACAATCAGTATTTGCCTTTATATATCTTTTCCTCTCAGCCATCGGCCCCTTGGCTGGGTTTCTCTCCTGAGGAGCTATTCTGGTTGCCTGGCAACCTGTTTCTAGGCCGCTCTGGCATTCTGGACAGCCACACCCCCAGAACTCTGCGACAAGTGGTTTTACAGAAGGATAATTCAAAACAGTGTGGAACAGAAGAATGTTAGCCATTGTGCTGGCAGTATAATTTGGTTATAGTAATCAATTAAACAATGGTTAAAACAATTAAAAAGACACCCCCAATTACTCAGGCAACACCTTTCCTTTAAAGCAGACAGGGAGAACAGATGGCCCTCCAGATGTTGTTAGACTGCAAGTCCCATCAGCCTTGACTAGCACAAGCAATGGTGAGGAAAGATAGTTGTGCTTCAACAAGAGCTAGAGGACCACATATTCTTGATCTCTGTTTTAAAATTAATGGCTTTTATGATAAGGGAACAGTGGTTGCAATGTAATACACTGTACAAAATCAAAGTATTTATCTTGTTCTTTCTTATTCTTGTTTCGAACTTCAGTTTCCAGAACCTTCAGCCAATATGACTGATAGTAAGAGATTGTGGAAGCTGTAGTCCAAAAAAAAAATTATGAAGGAGAGCCCAAAGATTCCCCACCCGTTTGGCCCGTAGGCCCTGTCTACTTACTGATATTTTGGTGGAAAATCAGGTCTCACTATTTAAACTTCTGATTGCTTTAGGTCAACCTACAACATTTTTTAAAAAAATTGAAATACTAAATTTTGCTAGCATACTTCATCTATATCTAAGAACCAATGTAGTATAGTGGCTTGAGCAATGGACTATGACTATGGAGATCAGGGGTCTAATCCCCACTCAGTCATAAAAAACCCACTGGGTGATCTTGGCCAAGTCACATGCCCTCAACCTCAGAGAAAGGCAAAGGTAAACTCCCTCTGAACAAATTTATCAAGAAAATCCTGTGATAGCATTGCCATAAGTTGGATACTATTTGATAGCATAACAACTTCATCTTCAAAATGGGTAGTTTGTCCCTAGCTCACCTTCCAAAGTTTACTTGCTATTACATGCCTTCCAGTCAATTCCAACTTATGGCAACCCATCATAGAGCTGAGAACAATTTAGATTGGTGTGGCCCGTTGTTAGCAGGTCTGTTTACCCATAAACACAGAGTACTCACCAAATGGCTGGAATTTTAGCTAAGAGTAACCATTGTTTTTAAAATGTAATCAGCAGCATCCCAGGAATTACAATCAGTCCAATTAGTCTGACCGATATGCCAGCTAAAACCCATGCCAAATTGGTTGTTTTTGTTATGTACCTTCAAGTCAACATCAACTTATGGTATCCTTTTCCTAAGATGATCTTGACAAGATTTATTCAGAGGGGGTTTGGCATTGCTCTGCTCTGAGACTGAGTGTGTGACTTGCCCAAGTTTTCATGGCTGAATGGGGGTCCAAATTCTGGTCTCTTGGAGGCCTAGTCCAGAACTCAAGCTACTGTACCACACTTGGTGTGTGTCTGGATGCCTTTTAGATTACCTGTTGACTTAACAGCAATCTCATGAGTTTCATAGGATATTTGAAGGGAAGGTAGTTTTTCCAGTTCTTCTGAAATACAACCTACAGCGCCTGGTACTGGTTACAAAATTTTACCCATTTAACAGATGCTTAGTTTCTTCTGAATATTGCTTCACATGTGCATGTTATCCATTTTATGATGTAATTTGTAGTCTGTAGAGGAGATGATGTGTTTGAGTTGCAGGTACTACATCTGTTCCCAGTTCTTGCTTTGTGCTTGCATTGCATCATCTTGTTCTAATCTGGACTACTTAAATTAATAATGGTGGTGCTTTGGCCAGAACGTTCAGCTGCATTGTTGTTGTGTGCCTCGAAGTTACTGTATTTCCAATTTATGGCGACCTTAAGGCAAATCTATCATGTGGTTTTTCTGGGGCTGAGAGTATGAGATGCACCCAAGGTCATCCAGTGAGTTTCCGTTGTCAAGCAGAAACTGAACCCTGGTCTCAAGGGCCATAGTCCAAAATTCAAACTACTACACTGTACAGTTGCATTACAGATGCTTTATCTTGTGCATTAACAACCATCTTGTCATAATTCAAGCCACATTCCTGTGCCCTACTCCAGATGAAAACTAGGACATATGTGGCTGAGCAACATCAGAATATGGTTGAGATGGCAAAAGTTATCAGGGAAAAAAGCTAAAAGCTAGGAGAGGCTACAACAGTTTGCTTGTGCTGGAGCCCATTTGGAAGGGCAAGATTTCACCCTCTCCTTTCCTCTGTGCTGAGTTACATGAGTGCAAACTACTTCTGCATTTGCACTAAGTTTGCAGCAGTTGAAGTAAGTTGAGGAGGAGAGAGAAACTGGACCATTCTAAAAGCTGATGGAAAGTGTGATGACAGGATTTGTTAGGGCTGCCCTACAAATCAGGATGGTTCTGATCAGGACTCCCATGACATTCTTGCAAAGAAACTAGTAAAATGCAGGCTGGGCAGGGCTACTGTTAGTTGGATTTGTAATTGGTTGACCAACCGAACCCAAAGGGTGATCACCAATGGCTGCTTTTCATCCTGGAGAGAAGTGACTAGTGGGATGCCACAGAGTTCGGTCCTGGGCCCAGTGCTATTCAACATCTTCATCAATGAGTTGGATGAAGGAGTGGAGGGCATTCTGATCAAATTTGCAGATGATATCAAATTGGGAGGGGTTGCTAATACACCAGAGGACAGGATCAAATTTCAAAAAGAACTTGACAGATTGGAGAGCTGGGCCAAAGCTAACAAAATGAATTTCAACAGAGAGAAATGTAAAGTCCTACACTTAGGCAGAAAAAATGGGATGCACAAATATAAGATTGGGGATGCGTGGCTGGATAGCAGTATGTGTGAAAGGGATCTAGGAGTCTTGGTAGATCACTAGCTGGACATGAGTCAGCAGTGTGATGCAGCAGCCGAGAAAGCCAATGCGATTCTTGGTTGCATCAATAGGAGTATGGTGTCTAGATCGAGAGAGGTAATGGTACCACTCTATTCTGCATTGGTTAGGCCTCATTTGGAATACTGTGTCCAGTTCTGGGCACCTCAATTCAAGAAGGATGTTGACAAGCTGGAACGTGTCCAGAGGAGGGCGATCAAAATGGTGAAGGATCTGGAAGCCATGCCCTATGAAGAATGACGTAGGGAGCTGGAGATATTTAGTCTGCAGAAGAAAAGGTTAAGAGGGGACATGACAGCCATGTTTAAATATTTGAAGGGATGTCATGTTGAGGAGGGAGAGGGCTTGTTTTCTGCTGCTCCAGAGACCAGGACAAGGAGCAATGGATTCAAGCTGCAGGAAAGGAGATTCCACTTGAACCTCAGGAAGAACTTCATGATGGTCAGAACTGTCTGGCAGTGGAATATGCTGCCTCGGAGTGTGGTACAGTCTCCTGCTTTAGAGGTTTTTAAGGAGAGGCTGGATGGCCATCTGTTGGGAATGCTTTGATGGGTGTTCCTGCATGGCAGTGGGTTGGACTGAATGGCCCCTGGGGTCTCTTCCAACTCTATGATTCTATGATTCACCAGATTTTGGAGAAGTGCATTCACCAGGTTTTGATTGTATGTAGAATCTTCTTCCCTTTCCAAAACTGAGAAAGAATCTACCTTGCAGAGACTGGGTTTGCACACTGCCAGTTGAGCCACCCTTGTATTAGTTGTAAAGTCTTTCCCATCTCCACTGTCTTACAGTAAGGATGTGCACACAGCGCTACCTGGCTGCCCGTTACATCAGACTAGAAGAGTTTGGATGGGCATAGGAAAGAGAGAGTGGCCAGCTTGATGTAGTGGCTTGAGAGCTGGACTACAACCCTGGAGTGTCCTAGTTCAACACTCAAGCCACTGAACTGCACTGGCCCCATTCTATATGTGTATTTTTTTTTTAAGAGAGCATATACCTCTGACCTGCCCTCACTTTCCACATTTAAAGATGAAGACCAGGACAAATGTGCCTAAGCAACATCAGAGCACAGTCAACGTGGCATAAGAGAGAAAACACACAGCCTGGGAGAGGCTGCAGCAGTTTGCTTTTGCCTGGGGCTAGTGGGAAGGGCAGGGTTCCACATCCTCCTTTTCCCCAACTGAGCTGAGAGCAAACAGCTTCCATGCTTTGCGTTTGGTTTGCAGCAATTGAAATAAATTGAGGACAAAGGGGGAAAGTGGGAGGAGGAGCAAGAAACTGGACCATTTTAAAGCAGCTAAAAAAGTGGAAGGACAGAGAATGAATCAGGACTGTCAAACTGGAACAATTGGAGTGTATGCCTTTCACCTGTAAACACTCACAGATAGGGGAAGGCAAGATGGAGGATAGATGCCTTCTGCCACATTGGCTCACCAGATGTGTGTGGACTATAGCTCCCATCATTCCCAGCCACCAGTTCATTGCTTTGCTGGTGCAGGATGATGGGAGCTGAGTCCATCACATCCAGAGGTGGTCTGACTTGGCCTTGCAGCTGAAGGTTCCTCAACATACGTGCCACTTTCCCATCCCATCCCATGACTTTTGTGAGATCATAAAGGCCTTTCAAGAATCATGGCATTTGGAATCTGAAGGAAGCCAGAAATCCTTGGGGGGAACTGACCTACCAGGAGGTGGGGTTGTCTAGAGCTGGCAGAATGGTGCTACATCTCAGAATGTACTGGAATTTGTACAGTCGCCTCCATTCCCTCCCAAGTTCACCGCCTGATGTGGATGCTTCTTTTTCTTTTAGCAATGGCAATGATGAGGCAGCATTTATCCGGAAGCAGAAATTGGAAATCCAGGTACCTTTATGAAGGCTGGGATTGGGGGAATTTACAGTTCTGTCTAATGGAGGGACAAAGAAGAACTTGCTAAAGGCCACCTCGAAATATCCCTTGAGCTGGAGAGCTGCAATTTCTTAGCCTGTTTAAAAAAAACACACACAATTGACCATTCTTGTTGTGGTTGCAGGTCCTCATGTGAACTCTGATGGATGGGAACAAATCTTGTTTTTGTTCTTGGCAAGATTTTTTTGTGGGGGGGGGGTTGCCTTTGCCTTCCTCTGGGGGTAAGAAAGTGTGACTTGCACAAGAGCAGCTAGTGGTTTTTTGTGGCTGAACAGGGATTTGAACACTAGCCTGTTGGAGTCCTAGTGCAACACTTGAACCATCCAGGCTGAGCATGTATAAAATCTGCTGGAACAATGGCAACCTACTATGTAATTCAGCCTTCTGCTTAGCACGGTAGCCTATAGGATTTTTACACGACAGATCCTATTAACCTCAGCCAACATGGGAAGTGGTGAAGGATCCTGGAGTTTGTAGTTCCAAAACATCAGGAGGACACCATGTTGGGAAATAATCAGATTCAACAATTTAACTGTTTTCCAGTATAAGGCTGAACTGAATTGACCTCCAGGATTGCTGGACCCCCAGATCCCTTTCATAGAGCCTGTTACCAAGTGAGAAGCAGAAGAGACAGGAAGATGGAGCAGAGTGGAGCTTTCATACACTGCTTCCTTTTTCCACATAGTCCTATTAACTAAGACTGTTCATCCAATCCTCCAGCACTGGCTGTCCCAAACTTACACTGTGGTGGGTGGCTACAGTATGAGTGCAGTGGTGAATCCACTGGACTTATATTGACTGTTAAAGGAGCTGAGATGCTGAACTTATTCCGAGGGTAAAGTTCAGCGCCTTGGATAGCTCCCTTACAGTTAAGACTAAACCCTGGAGCAGATTCACCACTCCACTAACATCAGAGCTACCTGTCATCCTTGGCCCAGATGTGTCATGCTTGTTCCCTTATCATACCTGGTCATTGCCGCTGGGGAGGATGGGAACTGTGGCCCCCCACATCTGAAGAGCACCAGGTTGGGGAAAATATCTGGAAGCTATCTATGCATGGGAGACTCCAGAGAGGTAATGGCATTCATGCTAGCTCCTAGAAGTTGGGAGCTCTGCTCTCCAAAAAATAACTTTTCTAAACTCTTGGTCAAAAGCAGTGAGAGCCACTTTCCTCTCACCCCAACAAGATTTAAAAGATGGAAAATGATAACATTAATGTCAGTACTCAGGATTTAATTTCTCCCTGATTTGGCTGTCTACTGTCCTCATCCAATGTGAAATAGAGAGGGAGAGAGAGAGATTTTTCCTGAACTTCTGGATGATATGCCTGCATCTTATGAAGTAGTCTGTACAGCTAGCTCATGCTGTAATAAATGTGTTTGTCTTTGAGGTGTCACACCAGAGAAGATTCTTCTTTAAAAACAAACAGCTCAAGCATGGCTCCATCTCACAGTGAATTCACTTGTACTTACTGTAGAATAGTTATGATCTGAGTGCATTCAGCTAAGTCTGCTGGTTTATCTGGATAAATACACATTAGGAAAGGGGAAGGGAGCTTATTCTAATAAGGCATCTTCAAAATCTCCCCAAGAGGCAAAAGAGAGACTGGGATTTCTAAAGATGCAATGCCTGATCCATGGAGCTAGCTTTGGGTTTGGGGTGGAAAGTCCTTTAAAAGTGGATCATTGTTGACTTAAGCTTAATTTATGAAGATCCACCAAGTCTCACAGAGATTGCCCAAGACAAATGAGAGCAGACTTCAGCTTTCCTGGCCTGTATATGTTTGGATTTATTTAAAGAAAGTTAAAAAAAAAATACTTTGGGGCATTCTGAGTTCTGTTGTCTTTTAATGAAAACTTTCCCTGACTCTGATAAGAATTGTGAAGTCCATTAAAAGGTCCCAAGTACAAATGATGGTTGGAGGGCAGACCCAAATCATGTGTTTCACTCCGTGGGTCATCAGTGGGGACGACCTTACCCTACAATTGCAAATCTACAACTTAACGCTACTTGAACAAGACTAATTCATTTTGTGTTTTTAAAGCCCTTTCTTTTGATATTTTAAAAATAAAATAGCTTTTCTTGGGTGCTATAGGCACAAAAAACATGAGTTTTACACAAGACCAATTGTTCCACACCTAATAACAGTCCCATTGATAGTCACATTAAAAAAAGATTAGAAAAGATATGTAAAAAGAAAGGTTTAAACTGTAAGAGCAACGACAGAAAGAATAGAAAGTTTTCCTCATTTAAAATATGTTCTTTTGATACATTAAAAGAAGTGTGAATCAGAAATCTGTTCACATCTATTCACAAACAAGTCTCCTAGGGTCCTATGGGATTTATTACTCCCAGGAAGTAGGTACATAATTGCAATGCAAGAAAGAAGACAATTGAAGAACTGGAAACCTGTTGGGATTGCTGTATTTTAAATTCTGAACGGATTCATCCACTCTAAAAAAAAAACTGCTTTTGCGCAAGATGGCTGTGAGCTACCAAATAATATAGCCAATCTGGGAATGATTGATCAGCCATTGAAAGGCAATATATGAATTTTATAAATGCTTGAAGTAAATTGTGTGTAGTTTTCAAGCACATTCTTGATGCCTCCTCTCTAAACTGCTTTCTCTCCTATCGGCCTGTCTGCACACGTCTTCAGCGCCGCATCATCGAAAAGAAGCAACGCCGCAAGCGTCAAGAGCCGCTCATGGTTCAGGCCAACACAGATGCCAAGGTGAAGGGGCGCTGTGGAAGGCGCAAGCCAGAGGAGCGCATCCCACTTGTGGAGTCTTGCAGTGAACACAGCCTGTGCAACAGTGAGTATTAGCATATCTTCCATTCTCCAGATGTTGTGCTATTGCTGGACACGCAACCTTTCTAATTTTGGTTCTCTCAATCCCTAGGTACTCACAACCCGTTCTTGGTGGAATCGGTCCCAGAAGCCCATCTTGGCGTACACAAGTGGGGCAACTCTGTGCAGATGAACCGGACACAGAACAATGGGCAAGGGGAAAGCCAGGCAGTCTGTCCAGGTAATAAAGTGTCCTGAACAATTGACTACCCCCTTCCCCCAACTCCACAGGCCTTTGCACAGGAATTAGGGATTCAACATTATTCCTGTTCAGAACCTTTGAAATTTACTTTTTTGGTCTCATGCTCCCAGATTTCCCCAACCAGCAGTTCAGTGCCCATGTTGGCTGGGGGATTCTAGGAGGTGAAGTCAAAAAAAATAAAAATAAAAAGGACTTTCCCAAGCTTTGCCCCATATCATCTGAAACTGTCTGACATTAAGTCAGACCAGACTAAATTGTCAGCTCATAAGACCTTAATTTTGGAATATAGCTCCCAGAATTCCCAAGGTGGCATTGCTTGTAGCTGAAAGATTCTGGAAGGAAAAGTAACTTTTCTGAGCTCTGCTCTTGAATCAGATTGATTTGATTATCAAGGCTGAAGTGGTCTACTACTCAGAATGGCATCAGGTATCCAAGGAAGTCTTTCCCATCACTTAGTCTCTTGAAAACTTTGAGTCAAGGTTTTGATTTCAAAATCTTTAAAAAAGTCAAGAGTAGGAAATCCTTTCAAATGTTTTCGACTGAGCTCTTGTGGTCAAACCCTAATTTGCAAATCTAATTGCCTCAGCTGCAGGAAGATGTGTAAAACCAGACATTAAGAGGAATGTGAATTTTCTGTGAAGAGAGCTTACTGTAGGAGCGGAACTTCCTCCACATTCCTGTATTCCCAGCCGACATGGCCAACAATGAATAAAGAAGAAATAAAATTTTGTTACCATAAGCACCTTACCTTCTTTAGATCCCAGTTAGTAATCCACATGGTTTCTGGAATTTAGTTCCTTACTTTTTCACATCAGACCTGCTTTCCAGTCCAACTTAGTGAATATATAACCTAAGTTTAACTTGAGTCAAAATTCTGCTCCATGCTTCTTGTCTCTGCCACAAAATATGTGTTCCTTGTCGAAAATAAGATTGTTCAGTTAAACCATTGGTTTAAAAAATAGGTAAAGCATAATGCTTCTGAGCATGTAAAAGGTGCACTCTCATTCTCCATGTGGCCTAAATCATGCTTGTCATAAATGAGAAATCAAAGCTTTCAAGCCATAGGCTGTGGTAGTTTGTGTATAGGCTCTCTGTCTTCAGAAATTAGCTACAAGTCCTCATCACCTATTTTATTTATGCAACTTTTCCACTGATTTCTCAACTTTCTTCCAGAAATGGGACTCTAGATTAAAAACTGTTTTTTTAATTATTTTGCATCCTCTTCATATTCTTTGGTCCTCTTCCCTCTTTCTTCTGTATCTCAATAGATTTCTCTGATGAAGCAGAGCTTGAAGTAGACATTTTGGAAGAAACCCAGCCAATCAACAAAAACGAATCCACTCCCAAGAGTGGCTGGCAGGCCAAACAGAGAAAAGGTGAGAGGGAAAGGGTGAGAGTGGGAACTGTTGAAAAGAGAGCAGTGTGATTCTTTGTTGCTAAGCTACTCCATGATGGAGCACAATGCTTCGTGGCCAGGCAGTGGATCACTGGGCCAACAAGAAATCCTTCCTGGTATCCATTGAAGGATGAATTCCTCTCAGAATCAGAGTCCTATATTTAGAAAGGGCTACACGGGCCATCTAGTCTAACCTTCTGCCATGTAGGAATACACAACTAAAGCATTCAGACGCCCATCTGACCTCTGTTGAGTAGAGCTCCTTTTGAGGCAGTTCTGTTCCACTGCCAAGTAATTCTTAACACTAAAGAAATTCCTCCTCATGTTTAAGTGGAATCTTTTTTCTTCTCTGACATGATAAAAAGCAGAAGCAGTATTACGCTAGGCAGAAGGGTACCAGTAATCCCCAAGTTAGAGTTAGACATGCTTCTGATAAGGGAATTCAAATTTCTGGTAGTTTGGGCAACATGGGGAAAGAATAAACCAAACTAGGTTGGGAGGTAAAACACCTCAAGGCTATTTTTGTTGCCCTGTATCCTTCCAAATTCCCTAGACTGCCACTTTTTTTCTAGCCATAAAATGAGTAAATAGCATCTATTTTAGGAGTACAGCAAAGATATTTTTGGATGACAGCACCCATGGCTGGTCAATGGATTCTGAAAATCCAAAAAAGTGATTTTTCCTAGTTATGATTAAAGGTACAGTTCATACATTGCTTCCAAGGACAATATCTCAACTTTACTGTCTGCAGGTCGACCTAGTGCACAGCGGGAGAGCCAAGCTTCCAAATCAAAGAAGGAGGTCTTATCCCCAAGACAGAATACTCCATCTGCCATGGTGGAAACAGAAACCAAGAGTCCCAAGTGCAAATCCAGGACATCAAAATCAAGGAAGGAAGTCTTATCCCCCATACCAAAGGTTCCATCAGTCCCAGAAGGTGAGATGATGAGGAAGATTTTATTCATTTCTATCCTGCCTTTTTCCCGATAATGGGACTTAAGGTGGGTTACAATTTAACTTTAAAACAATGCACCAACAATGCCTCTTTTACATCAGGAAGTGACCTGGCAGTCCTCTTCACTTCTGGCTTTTACAAAGTCATTCTTTTTAAACCTGTACAATTCTGCGTGTGTGTGCGTGCGTGCGTGTGCGCATGCGCACGCTTTCAAGTCACTTGTTGACTTATGGTGACCCCATGAATCCCATGGGCTTTTCTCAGGCAAGGAGTTGTCAGAGGTGGCTTTGCAGGTCCTTCCTCTGAAAGATATCCTGCACACCTGGTGTTCATTGGGCTTCCCAAGAATCATACAAGCCATCCTGGGAGCTGCATGTAGCCTGCAGACCACATTTTGCTCACTCTTGGTCTAATGTAGGTATGGACAAAATGTGATCCCCAGAGCTATCTCGGAGACCCCCAGGATAGCTCAGGTGTCAATATTTTTGCAAAGAAAAAAAAAAGTTTTTTCTCGAGAATGTCACCATATGCCTGCAGATGCACTCTAGAGGAAATGGAGGACATTTATATCATGTATGAAGGCCACCAGTGATCAAAAACAAATTTGCCCTAAAATGTCCCAAAATGTACCTGCAGGGTGAGAGACATGTTTCACCACCTTTTGCTATATCCCCTACCCCATTTGGCCCAGGAGAAGCTTTTTTTAAAAAACAAGAAGTTACTTCTGCTCACTTCCTGTTATTTAAAAAGGCTTCTCTTGGCCCTTAGATGACCCAAGAAGGCCCCAAAACATGGCGAGAATGTCACCATGTCCCCTAAAGGGTGTTGGGGGACAAATTTATTTTCTTTGAGTTTTTTGCTGGAGCAGGTATGGAGGAGAGGTGTGGCCCTCCAAGGTTTCCTTGGGGACTAATGTGGCACCTTAGTCTTCCACAGTTGCCCACCCATGCACTAAGGTGACATGCAGATCTCTTGATTTTCATCTAACCTTTTCTTTCCAGAGATAGAGAACAGCCATTCATTATTTATCCTGACAAACAGCACTAAATGTGAACAGATACCTTCACACTAATTACTTCTTCACTCAGCCTTCATTCTCCATCATGGAAATTATCTGTAGACAATGGCTAAACATCTGGAAGGATTTTTTTTAACTTCTTGTTTGTTCCTCCATTCCTGACTTTTTGGTAACATAATACTTATGTTTTGAAGTGTTCTGGAGAATGCAGAAGGTCATAGATTTCTGTGAATTTTGGTTCCTCTGAATAAAAATATTAGCCAACTTTGATTTTTATTGAAACATGTGGTGTTCTGACTAGAATGAGCCAGAAGAGGGCAGTAACAGAATGAACAGATCTCATTTCTTTTCCAATTCAGTTTCCAAGAATGACCCTCATACTGAAGATGTGGAGTCTACAGAATCCAAGGATACCACTGATGCAAGCTGTGATGTCGAGACACTCCACAGCAACTCTGAAAGTGATGGGGAGTCATCCCAGGAGCTGACCATATCATCTTCAGCCTTGAAAAAATCCCGTGACTGGATGCTTTCCCACAGAGGTGAGTGCTTCTTTCAGGCAGAAGACTCAGATAAATCTGCTTTTTGGATGCTTTTTTCGTGCATTGTCTGGGCACAGACAAATCTGTTAGACAACACTGCAGAGCGAGGGGTATTTTGCTGCTCTCTGCAAGCATTCAGTACTGGGTAAAGAATTGAGTGCCATCAGGACCTGAGTCAGCTAGGCTTCTTTTTAAAAGCAACTTTCTAGCCTTTAGATCTGTAATGATAGGCTTGAAATTATGACAATGCCTGCTGAAATCTTAGAAGCCACAGAAGAGACTGAGTTGTATTTCTGTTATGTATTCTGCCATCTAATGAGACTACACTGGATGAATACACAATACAAGGTTTTCTCTGTAGTGACATGATTTCTGTGAAACTCTTTCCCACAGGAAGTCAGGCTAGCCTTTCTCTGTTGAGCTGCTTGGAAGGTGGTTAAAATAGTATCATTCTGCCTTTCCTTCTACTTTTAAGAACTCATTTAAAAACTTTTATAATTTTTCTTTTAAATCTGTTTTTAAATAACATTTTATCTCTCCTATTAGACATTACTTCAAAGGAAAATAAATAATAAATAATTTGCAGGTGGTAGGGAGCTTTTGTACTCTGCAAGTTGTTTAAGCCATGTATCTCATGATCATGATTTTGAAGGGATGCCATGTAGAGGAGGGAGAGGGCTTGTTTTCTGCTGCTCCAGAGACCAGGACAAGGAGCAATGGATTCAAGCTGCAGGAAAGGAGATTCCACCTGAACTTCAGGAAGAACTTCCTGACGGTCAGGGCTGTCCGGCAGTGGAATATGCTGCCTCCGAGTGTGGTAGAGTCTCCTTCTTTAGAGCTTTTTAAGCAGAGGCTGGATGACCATCTGTCAGGAGTGCTTTGAGGGTGTTCCTGCATGGCAGGGGGTTGGACTGGATGGCCCGTGTGGTCTCTTCCAACTCTACATTTCTATGATTCTATGATTCTATCAGAATTCAGAAAAGTTACTGTTTTGGATTACAGCTTTCAGAATTGTAGCCGTATTGACTGGTGGATTCTAGGACCAAAAAAGGAGTCCAAAAAAGTAACCCGTCCAGGGTCCAGTCTCACTATGCACAGATATGAGGTGAATATATGTTTACTGTAGCATGTAGATGGAACAGTTGTGTTCACCTACCATTTGTGTATCATGGTCCCAAAAGTTGATATTTTTGCATAGATGGGGCATTGTTTCAGGCTTGGTCAAGGTTAAGGTGAGCAACTGCCCAGAGTTTGGAAGGCTGACTGGCCCTCATGGGATCTTGGAGGGGTCTCCCGCACTACACTTCCTAATTCTTAAAACTTTTTGAAAAAATCTAAAATGCCTTGGCACACACAGCCTCAGAAGTGTGGGGGTCAGTTTTGCCATATCCCTCCTCCTCACCCCACCAAGGCCATTTTAAGCCCAAGTGACACCATTTTCTAACCAGGAATAAACCAGAAGTCAGTTTCCACTTTACTTCCTGTTTAATAGAAGGACTGTCCTGGGCACAAAACGGCTAGGATGGGAGCCAAAATGTAGCAAAACTGGCAAACCACCACCACCTCTGGAAAAACTGGGAAGTCTTAGGAGCCTCAATTATGGCAGTGGGTGTTTGGTAGACCAGAGAGGCAATGAAGGCAAGAAATTATGGCCTTCCTTTCTAGTGACAGAATGATGTGTTTTTGAAGCAAAAGAGGTAGCCATATCCGAATATTCAAGACCAGCCTGTAGGCCAAGCATGTTCTTGAAGTCAGGTGGGACTTGGTTAAAGTGCTCAACTGAGTTCAAGTGTGGGGCCATGGCCTTAAAGCAGAAGGACCTATTATATGACTGGCCCCTTTTGTTACCCTGTATGTTGGGGGTCCCAGGAGGGGCGCCCAAATTACCAAATAAAAACACAAGATGGGGGAAATTAACTCGAGCACTCTCTTAAGCTAACGAGAGGCAGGGTAACTTTAGTTAGGAACTTTTACCCTATGTATACAGCGTCGGGTCAGAGAGTGGCTAGACAAGTTTTAAAGTAAAAAATAATATTTTTATTGTAGACAAACAACACAAAAGACAAGACATACACTAACTAACTGAGAAATAGAAATGGAGAGTTTTGGGGGAATGGGTAATACGACACCTGGTCTCGTAGTCCTGGAGAGAAGAGGAGGTCGAGGGGAGGAAAGCTCAGCGCGGTTCGCTGAGGGGGCGACTCGCTGGACAAACCGACAGCAAGGCAGGATAGCAGTCCGGAGTGTTCCGAGGAGGGCTTTTAAATGGGGACTTTTTATAGGGTGGATTTTACCTACAGGCCATGCCGTGCTCAGTGAGAACAAAGGAAATTTGGAGCTGGACAAAGGCATTGGAAAAGGTCAGGTTTTACATGATGAGCTTACACTTGATGACAATAGTATGGCCGGTATGCAAATGGCTCAACGTAAAGGAATGGCTCGGCCTTCGGCCATGCGTCTTTGTGTAGATTTGCGCTGAGCAAGGCCGGTTTGCAAGAAGGTGTTCCCTGAAGCATCGGAGAGGCTTAAGTTGCCTGCCTAAATGATGTTTGGAATTTACAACTGTAACTGTGATTTAAGCATAAACTTTGATGGTGCTGGATATCCCTTTGTGATATCAAATAATTTGACCTTTCCATGGCACCCTGGCACATGCATTTGTAGAAATGGTCTCCAGGACACAAGACAGGGCTGCAGCCGTTTTATGACAGGATTTCAGGCAGGCACTTAAAAGCCTTGATTGCTGTTCTGAGGATCTACTTTCTTCACCTCACAAGGTGAAGATTTGCATCCATGAATAACAAGACCATAAATAAAGTGCCCATCGATTGATCTACCACGGATGTTGATCCACTTCTAAGCCTTTTGGTGCATTTCAAAGCTAACTTTGTTCTTAAAGTTTATGACATAAACCTCAGGCACAATTTCTGTTATAAAAACCCCTAATTCTGATAGTTGAGGGAGCCGCATTTTGAATTTCATCCCGCCTTGCTGACATTCTGTATAGCGAGCTTCCAAGGAATCTACTAAGCCTCATTTCCTTCAGCTGTCCAGGACTACTGATCAGGTGTCGTATATTTATTCCTAAAAGTCATTTCCCTCTCCTACTTCTTATTTAGTTAGTGGTGTGTTTGTTTGTCTTATATGTTGTTTTTCAATAAAACATTAACTGGTTTATTTTGTAAATTGCATGGCTCTTTGACCTGACTCTGTAAACATAGGGCAGAAGACCCCCGCTATAGTTACCCTACCTCTTGGCTAACCAGCAAGTGAGCTCCAGTTAATTTCCCATCTGTATTAATATTTGGATATTTGGGTGTCCTTTCCAGCACCCCTAAATACAGGGTAACACAACCATTAATGGCCGTGCCTAATACGTGCTTGTCCGGTGGACCTCTGCAAACACGTGGAGTAGGGTGTCAGAGAAATGTCAAGCAAAGGCCAAATTATTTGATATAAAGAGATATCTAGTGCTCTCACCAGACATATCATAACCGTGGTAACACTTTGTCATCAATTCATCTCCCCTGCCCTCACTTTGGGATTCTCCCTGCTTTTCTCAGGGTCTCTCACCAATGGAAGGAGAAGCCAGAGCGAGGATGAAGAAGATGAGGATGAAGATGAGGAGGAGGAGAGAAAGGATGAATTCAAAGGCGAGGAGCAGGACATCCTTGAACGAGTCATGTACATCCATGAGGAGATCAGCTTGTCCCCTGTGAGTTGCTAAGGCCAAAACCAAGCCTTCTGGAATAGTCAGAAAATCTTCCACCATTTACCAGTGGCTATAATTTTGTTGCTTTAACTGTCAACACTGATCTTGCAGGATGTTACCCACCTCCCAGAGCTTGGAAACAGCTTGGAATACAATACCCAGTATCCCTAGTCAGCATGACCACTTGGCATTTTAGTAAAAAAAAAAAAATAGAAAAAGGAAAGAAAAAGTCTCTGCCTTCTCCGTATGTCTACTTTAATGCAATTCATAGGTGTCATTTTAAGCCAGGCTGGGGAACCTTTAGCCCTCCAGATTTTCTTATTAGAATCATAGAATCATAGAGCTAGAAGAGACCACAAGGGCCATCAAATCCCATCCCCTTCCATGCAGGAATATACCATCTGACAGATGGTCATCCAGCTTCTGTTTTAAAACTGCCAAAGAAGGAGACTGCACCACACTCTGGGGGAGCATATTCCACTGTCAAACTGTTTTTTCTGTCAGGAAGTTCTTCCCAGTGGTTAAATGGAATCTCTTTTCCTGAAGTTTGAAGCCATTGCTCTGTGTTCTAGTCTCTGAAGTAACAGAAAACAGACTTGCTCCATCCTCCATATGACATCCCTTCAGATATTTAAACATAGGTATCATGTTGCCTCTTGACCTTCTTTTCTCCAGGCTAAGGTTAAGAGGCAACATAATAGCTATGTTTAAATATTTGAAGAATATTTGAAGGGATGTCATATAAAAGATGGAACTAAAATTCCCAGAACCCCCCGCCATTGGCCAGAGCTGTAGGGAGTTGAAGTCTAAAACATCAGAGGGCAAGAGGTTCCATGCCCTTGTTTTAAGCCATTCCAGGGCCATTTCCCTTTTTGCCACCTAGGCCTTCTCTGGTCTCCATTGGAGCTGACAAGGCCAGGGAAAGAAAGAGTTGTCAGTGTCCTCAGAAAGCAGAGAAGGATGTGGCAAGGAGAAATAGGAGATTCAGTGTACTGAGGAAACAGACAATCGCTACTGAGCGAAGAGGAAAGTGATGGAAATGGGCAGCAGTGAAACTGTCAGTTTTCCCATCCTCCTTTTGCATAAGGTTTAATGCAGTAATCACAGCAGAAAAGAGTTGCTCTTGCTGAAACTTCCACACTGCATTTCATTGCATCACAGTTTCTCTTTATTTTTTTCTCTTCCTCTTGACAGCCTCCAAGTGGGGAATCCAGCACCCCACTGTCCCTCAAGGTGGATGATGTTGAAGCATTTGTCCTGAAACCCGCTCCTCGAGGCAACATTGTCCAATGTCGCATCACACGGGACCGGAAAGGAATGGACAAGGGTATCTTCCCCTTCTACTACCTCCATCTTGAGATGGAAAATGGAAAGAAGGTATCAGTGAGCAGGAACAAATGCTGTGTTTTTTCCTTTTTAATAAAGAAAACCTTAAATCAGAAAAAATTGTAAATATTCTGATTTACTTATTTAAACTTGTACTTTGTCTTATGCAGAGGACATTTGATGCTCATTATAGTGTGGTTGCTCTAAATGTATACTTTTCTAGGGGTAGGCCTTGTCCAGTACTGAGAGCCTTCCTTCTGAGTAAATATGAAGGTTTATGTTACGTGTGTTTGATGGGGTGCACTGAAAATTTGGTTGGGGCACAGATCTCTATGAAAGTGAGTGAAATGATAAATAAATGAAAAATAATTAGGCCTGTTGAGATACTCCTCTTGTGCTTGGCTTCAAAAAGCTGCATAACACCTTTAAAGGCTAATAGATATCTCATAGATCCTTGACATTTGGTCTTGCTGACAGGGGCCAATGGGAGTTTGGAGGAGTTTAAAGGAGAGCCAGCATGGTGTAGTGACTCTGTACTCTGGAGACCAGAGCTCAAGTCCCTGCTTGGCCATGGAAACCTACTGGGTGACCTTGGTCAAGTCACACTCTCTCAACCTCAGAGGAAGGCAAAGGCACCCCCCCCCAACAAATTCTGCCCAGGAAACCCCATGATACAGTCACCTTAGGGTCACCCTACATCAGAAATGACTTGAAGGCACACAACAACAATGAGTTTAAAGGTTGCAATTGATGAAAGAGACAAGCACAAATTAGTCTCATTGACTGCCTTGTCGTCTCCTACAGCGCTTCCTCATGTCTGGTCGGAAGAGGAAAAAAAGCAAGACCTCAAATTACCTCATTTCCTTAGATCCCATTGACCTGTCGAGGGATGGAGATAACTTCATTGGAAAAGTCAGGTAGGTCTGTTGTCAGCCCTGCTATATTTTACAGTGGAGTGGGCAAAGTAAAGCTCCTGGAACACATGCAGCCCTGACAGCCATTTTTATGGGCCCCAGTGCTCCCTGGCATTTAAATCTGGAAGTGAACATGAAATGACTACCAGCCTGTCTTGGCCCTAAAATGTCCAAGTCCCTCCACAGAATATGGCAAAAATGCCCCCGCAGCTCCTAGATGGCAGTTGGGGCATTTTTAGGGGAAATTAAGTTTTTCATGGGAGGTGTGGCTTTCCATGATTTCCAGGGGTGCTAATAAGGCTTCCTAATTTCCCACAGAGTTGCCCACTCCTATTCTAGAGAGACTATGGCTCAGGTATATCCACACGAACATGGATAGAAAGGATCAGGGTTGGATTATGGGAACTTGGTGATTCTCAGGGATGATGACATCATCTGCCACAATTCTTAGGCTTCCCTGTTTCTCCTGGGTTCATCAGCAGTGTTGGAAGTATTTGGAAATGGTGGGGATGGATTTTTCCAGCAAGGATGAGCTCTTTTGCATTATCCTTTTTATAATGAAAACGGTTTTTGTTCTGACTTGGTTTTCAGGAAGCAGTTAAGACCCATTAGTTTAGAAAAGACTACTTTTAGAAAAGACTACTGTTGTTGCGTACAAACCTAAGATGAACCTATCACAGGGTTTCTTGGCAAGATTTGTTCAGAGGGAGGGGTTGCCATTGCCTTCCTCTGAGGCTTAGCAAATGTGACTCAGCCAAGATCACCCAGTGGGTTTTCATGGCTGAGTGGGGATCTGAACCCTGTTTTCCAGAATTGTAATCCAGTGTTCAAACCACTACATCACACTGGCTCTCAATAGCTAGAATTTTTATTGACATGGACCGTGGCATCTGCCTTAATTTTTTGGATGCTCTTTGGACACAGGTTAATGGAGGCTGAAAGACCTCTGTCAAACTCCTAGAGAACCACTAGCAGTCAGGAATAGATCATCTTCAGAGCTTAGAAAAGTTCCTTTTTTTTTTTTTAAGACTAGAAGAGCCCCCAGCCAGCCTGGTGAGATTCTAGTAGTTTAGTCCAGAAAAGTAGTTTCTCTGTCCACAGGGCTTCTCTCAGTTCCAGGGCAGAAACTCTCTTTTAGAAGCAAAAGAATGAGTAAGTTGGTCAGAAGAACATAGGAAGATCAGCACACATCCTCTAGCAGCAAAACAACATGGCTTTTGCCAGGAGCTTTCATAGGCAAGATTTTACACAGCTTTTCATAATAAACTGAGTGCCAGCAGCCATCTTGGCCTCAGAAGATACAGCAAAAAGAAAAATAGGGCAAGCAAGGCAATATTTGTACCAGAGCAAGTAAAATTCAGAATGATGGAAACAGTGTTTTGGATTACATAATCCTTCAGGCAGAAGTGTTCCCATGCAAATCGAATAAAGGACAGGGAATGAGTATATTTCAACCTGGTTTAATACCTGTTTCTGAAAGCATTGTGTCTTTAACACAAAACACAAATAAATTCATCAGCATTCAGGGAGTAGGCTCCTTGAGGGCTTTGGAAGTTGTAGACCCTAGAAGTAACATTTGTGAGCTGTGATTGCACACAGTCTACTCCAGTGGTTCTCAACCTTCCTAATGCCGTGACCCTTTAATACAGTTCCTCATGTTCTGGTGACCCCCAACCATAAAATTATTTATTTATTATTTACAATGCCTCCCCCCCCCCGGCAAAGGCCGCCTCACTGGCCAGGAACGGGGGTGGGTGGGTAGGGAGGGAAAGAGGAGCCGTGCGTCTCCCCCGGGAAAAAACTCCGAGAACCCCCCCGGGCTCTGCTTCTACTTCGCTCTCATTTCCGCTGGGGGGGGCAGTGTGGGAAAAGTTTCCAGAGTGTCGACCCTGGCCGGGGGGGGGGGAGGAATCCCAGCGCCTTTGTCTTTTGTGCCGGGCACAGCTCTCCCCTCTGGAAAAGTGCTGCCTTGCGGCCCCCCGGCCCTTCTGCAGCGCCCCCCTCCATGGCGAGTGGGGCAGGGGCCGTGGCGAGGAGGGAGCCTGCCCCCTGCGCTGCTGCCACCCTCCCAAGCTGGCCCGTCAGACGGGAGGTTCTCCTGGTAGTGGAGAAGGGGAGCGATTTCAGTCCCTTCTGAACAGGGGGCAGGAGGACTTGAGCGCATGGCTCGCGCTTGCGCACCACCACTGAGGAGGGAATGGAGCCTAAGACCATTGGAAATACGTATTTTCCGATGGTCTTAGGTGACCCCTATGAAAGGGTCGTTTGACCCCCAAAGGGGTCGCGACCCACAGGTTGAGAACTCTACTCTTTTCTTTTTATGTCCACAGCTCGGCTTTTCTTTAGGCAGATGTGAAATGCTAGGGATTTAAAATGAAAAAAATAATGCTGTCCATGGGTTGTGATTGGAAACAGAAGACTAATGTAAGGTGTGAATGGATCTTTAATCTTTTTCATTCACTTCTAGATCCAATGTGCTGGGAACTAAGTTTACAGTTTTTGACAATGGGATGAATCCAGACAAGAAACCTTTTGTTCCAGAAACAGCTCAGTTGCGGCAAGAGCTGGTTGCCATTTGCTATGTAAGTCACGGGATGGGGGAAGTTTGAGCATGACTGACTATCTCCTGGGCAATAATAAAGATGCCCTTCCCAGCAAGATTCAAAATAGCCATTCTCTAGACAGAGTGGAAAGTACCAAGGTAGACAGATCAGTGGTCTTATTCATAGGCAGCTTCTTATATTCACTCTTACACACTTTCTTCTCTTGATTCTTATTCTAGCCTTCGTTAGTAGCATCTGGCCGCACTGACATTGTCTTTGTCTTTTGGTATAAAGCCAGTTTTGTTCCTGATGGGGAAAAAAGATGATTAGATGTTCTGAAATTAGACTCTTGCCTCCTGTTTAAAAACAGGGTAGGGTACCTTTATTAGCCTGAGACCTGGAATTGGTTTCAGAAGGAGAACCACATTCCAGAGGTGGGTAAGGCTAAAGCTAAAATTGATGGGACCCCCCCTCCAATACTAATATATTTTAGCTTAAAGCTCTTATTTCCAGTAAGTAAGCCTGAGGAGAGACCATTCAGCCTTTTAGAGTGTGAAAAAATATGAAAACTGGGAAGCTATTGTTTGATGGCTATTTTTCACATGTGGACAGGGAGCATCTCATCTACAGTCCAGGTATGGATTTGCCCCAGGGACTCAGATTCCTCATATTTCAAAAGATATCTTAATAGGCTTGAGACTCAAATACCTGCAAAAACACCTCTCCTTGTATCAGCCTGCCTGACCTTTAAAAATTATCAGGGAAGGTTCTTTGCCAAGTACTTTGTGTATATTACAACAATAAAAGGGGAAGAGCTTCCCAATTGTGACACCCTACTTATGGTATGCCCTGTTTGTGAAATTGAAGCCGGCACCAACACTGCAGTTTCTCTAGTACTCCAAACCTGGTTGTTTGCCTGATCATTTTAATTGGTTGGTGTCATCTGGCAATTATAATATCTGTCTTCCCTGCTTATAGAAGGATGATGATTTGGTTTTGTTGTCTGTATTGTATTTTGATCATACATTTATATGCTGTCCTAGTGTTCTCAAGGATGAAGATTGTTTTAAAATAAATCCATTGCTCTGGCCTCAGCCACAGAAAAGATCAGCCAAGCACAGCTTCATCATGTCTTGGCCCAGTGGCTGATGACAGGCCCTCCTTCCATATTCCAGCTGCCACTACTGTGACCTGTGAGAGAGAAATGAGCAGCCAGCATCAGCTGGACTTAATCTTCTCCCCCACTGCCATTACCTTTTCCTTATATGTCTTGTCTTACTTATATTGTAACCCTGTGAGCTGTTAAATTACTGATTTGTAAGCCATCCTATGAGCCTTTTTGGCTGAATAATAGTGTATAAATATACTGTCTGTCTGTCTGTCTGTGTAGAGTTAAAATGAATGATAGCCACACAAAGGAATGATAACCTTTCACTGACAACCCAACAAGCCGAGGTTAACTAATTTCTTTCCTTGTGACCTTGCTTTCAGGAAACCAATGTTTTGGGATTCCGGGGCCCACGGAAAATGACAGTGATAATTCCAGGCATAAACTCAGACAATGAGAGGATCTGCATCCGTCCTAAAAATGTGAGCGGTTCTCCTTTGCAAATAGATTGGAAGCCTCTCCCTTGCCCTCTCCCCTCAATGCCTGTCACAGGTCAAAGCTGCCAACATAAGATAGCCATTGGCTTTCTGTATGTCCATCTGTGCCTACAGGAACATGAGACTTTACTGACACGATTCCAGAACCGGAACATGCAGAACCTGATCAAACTCCAGAACAAGATGCCAGCTTGGAATGAAGAAACCCAGTCATATGTGCTCAACTTCCACGGGCGTGTCACACAGGCATCTGTCAAAAATTTCCAAATCATCTCAGAAGATAACTGTGAGTGGTGGTAGATAGTTAAATGGATGTGGCTCATGGGGAAAGTTTTGCAGCCTTGTATTGGATATCTTCATCAAAGCAAACCAGGTTATGTGGGGTTGCTAAAGAATGAAATTTAGGACTTCTGCTCTAGTATGTGCAGTGGAAGCAATTGAGTGAGTGATTAATGTTTATGTTCTGATTTATAGCTAGGAGAGCCAGTGTGATGTAATAGTTTGAGTGCTGGACCGGGATTCTGGGAGATTAGGATTCAAATGCCCACTTGGCCATCAAAACCCATTGGGTGACCTTGGGCAAGTCACACACTCTCAGTGTTATAGGAAGACAATGTCCAACTCCTTCTGAAGAAATCTTGCCAAGAAAATCCTGTGACAGATTCACCTTAATGACTTGAAGACACACAACAACAACTTACTGTTAAAGATCTCAGGGTGGGATGAAGGCAGAAGAACACCAGATAATTTAAAACAAAACAATGCAAAATGCTTCAAAACAGTTTAAAATAGTGTATACAATGTTTACATTGAGTCAGCTTGATACAGTGGCCTGAGTGTTGAACCAGAACTCCAGAGGATAGGGTTGGAATTCCCACTCAGCCATTAAAACCCACTAGGTGACCTTGGTCAGGTCACACTCTTTCAGCCTCAGAGGAAGGCAATGGCAAACCTCCTCTGAACAAATCTTGTCAAGAAACATCTATGATAGGGTTGTCAAAATCAGATTTACCTTGAAGTCATAAAACAATGTACATTTAAAAAAGAAATCCACAAGATTCTGTAATATAAAAGGCCCAGCCTCTAAACAATAGAGATTTTAGAGTAATGAAACAACTGCTGTTGACTGAGGCCAGCCTAAGACTGCTATCTGAGGTAAAGCAGCAAATAGCTCCCCACTGTGACTCACTCAAGTCAAGATACATATTCATACCCAGCCAACTTATTTTGGCACAGGGACAGAAAATTCCACTGTCACCTTCTGTTGTTTCTGGTGCAAAAACATAGTAAATATGTAACAGTTCATTCCTGCCCTTTCATGACATCCAAAGTCTGGTGACCATTGGCAGCCACCCCATTCTGCCTAACAGTAGGGCCAATCCCATGCTTCACGTCTCATAAATAACTGTATATATTACATAATGGAGCAGGTTGTGCAAAAACTTGATGCAGACATGGTCCTAATCCCATATGAATAATTCTGTATAAGCTTTTTTTTAAAACCTCTGCTCACCTTATGCTATATATGTAGAGATAGACAGGCAGCTAGGGAGAAGTGTAAACAGAAATTAGATGTGCAGTACCCAAGAAAAGAGATACATATCAGAGAGATGCTGGGCATATTTTTTAAAAGAAGGGTTGGTGAGAGTGGCAGAAGAAAACAGTTTGCAACAAGCTTTCTTCAATTCTTCATCTGTCTTTTTCTCTCTGGCCTCCAGCTGACTACATTGTGCTGCAGTTTGGTCGTGTGGCTCCTGATGTTTTCACTATGGATTACCAGTTCCCGCTCTGTGCACTTCAGGCATTTGCCATCTGCCTGTCCAGCTTTGATGGGAAACTTGCTTGCGAGTAGAGGACCAAGCCAACTAACTTCAGTTGACATAATCCCTATGGTTTTGCTCCAGGTTGCTTCCTGCTGTCTCATAAAACTGGACACAATCAAAAACATTTTCTTTTTGACTGCCTACCTTTGAACCTCTGACCTTCCCATCCCTTGTCAGGCTGGACCTCCACATGATCTGTTACTATCAAGCTGGCATGTTTGATTTCCTTTTGCTCTTCCTCCATTTAAGTTCTGTCAAGCCAACACAGCCTCTTGTTTTCCTAGAACCCTTGATTTCTCATCTTTCTATTTGTTTATTTTTTATTTTCCTTTGCTGTCCCTTTCCCCACACTCACAAACTGATCTGCTCAATTGTATAACTTAATCTTTGAACTTATTTGGTTCAGCCTTGTTAAGCCCTAAAATCTCTCCTACCCATCCTTACAAAACAGTACTCACTCACTAAGGAAACAGACCATCTCACCTGGTGTGGACCACAGCTATGTTTCTTGAAGAAACAGCAAACACCGAAAGAACAGTATTTTCTGCCAGCTCCACAAATTCAGAACAAGAGAAGGGGCAGCCATGTTGATGGGAAGTGGCAGCCATTTTAAAACACAGACTGAAGCTCCAACCCCACCCATTTTCCTTTCTTTATCAGATTGGATAATAGATTGGAAATAAATTTTACCCAGAGATCAAAACAGTTGTCAATTTGTTCTTGGGAGGAGATGGGCCTAAAGTTTCTGCATCAAAGTTTCTGGAGCAGATTGACTTCATCAGTTGGGAATCTACAAGCTTTGCTTCAGCTTGCCTCTGCTTTCCCTTCCTCACAACAAAAGAGAGCTGCTGGTATATATCACATTTTTGGAAAATGGCTTTCGGTTTGGTATGTATTTTCAGTGGTTCCTCAATGTTGCTAGACTTAAACTTCCAGAAGCTTCAGCCAGTATGGCCAGTAGTCAAGCATACTTGGAGTTGTACTAGAAAAACTTCTGAGGACCTAATTTTTAGGAGCCACTACTGGATCCACCAAATCCTGGCTTGAGTCAAGGAGAAATTAGAGGTATCAGAGCTCTGGCCTGCAAAAATGGTTGAGATCAATTTAATTAGGTGAAAAATACCCATTAAAACAGGGCTGGGGAACATTTGGCCTTCCAGATGTTGTTGGACTATAACTCCCTGTAACAAGCTTTAGCGTATCAATGGTGGGTGGTGGGAGTTTCAATCCAACATCATCTGGAAGGCCAGATGTCCCCCATCTTTTCAATAAAATCTGAAAGATTAGATTCCCAATAAATCATGACTAGATCCCACCAAAAACAATGGGGCTGACATTTATCACCATCAATTTGCTTCATTGTAATGTGACAAACAGCAGAATCCTATCCATGCTCACTGTGCTCAGTGGTATTTACTTGTTTATAAGTATGACCAGGATTACAGCTATCCCCATAACGTGTCTGTGTATTTCACATCTGTTTAGTGTGAGAGGCATGTCTGTCAAAGGAGAAAGCAGACCAGAATAACCCCACATCAAGCCTGTACATATTTTGTCCTTGCTTCATCCCATGATGACTTCTACATTAGCTTTGATGTTTCAGATAGGATATAGTAATGTGCTGTTCAACTATCCTGACTAAAAATGAGGCACAACTGCCTGCTTGGTAACAGAGAAGAACTATAGATGGGTAGAAAGGAGAAGGAGAAAGGAGAAATGTAATAGAATGGTGGACCACTTGGAAGACCTTGACAGACCACGGAAGTAGCCTTTTGGCCACCTGAAGTATAAAGCAAGCTTTGTGGTCTTCAGCAGATCGTGCTCAGGGAAGTGGAGCCCTGACTCCTCTACCCATCTGACCACCATCATTGTATGAGAGGGGACACACAATTCCATGAATTACACTGCATGGCAGGTTTTACCCCAGGGTCTATAAGCTGCAGGCCTCCAGATACTGTTAAACTACAGCTTCCACTAACCTGAATAATTGCCCATGCTGGCTGGGGCTGATGGGAGTTGCATCCCAGTGACACCTGGAGGGCCACAGATTCCCCATCCTTGCGTTTCTCCCTATGCAGTCATATGGTTTGAATCAAAAATATGTGTTTATTTCTCTGTCCAGCATTTGTTTCTGTCTAAAATCCACCCTGCGGAATCATAACATATACATATGCTGATTAAACATTACTGAATTGAGTGAATGCTAAAAGGTCTTTCTTTACTGCAAAAGTGGGCCATGTAGCCCCCCGGGTCATTTTTGTGGCCATCAAGGCCACTCACGCATTAATTTATTTTTGTAAATATTTAGAATTTATTTTGCCTCCAAATGCCCTATAGTGGTGGGGGGGCATTTTTGCCATTTTTGAGCCCTCCCCCAGTCATTTTAGACCCAGAAAAGGCTTTTTTAACAACTAGAAATAAACTGGGAGTCACTTCTGCTCACCCTGTTTTGAAAAAAAGGCCTCTCCATAGCCCCTACAGGGCATTTCAGTTTTATTTTGCACTGAAGGATGTGGTAGGAGATGCATACCGCAAGAGGCCTAATGCAGCCCCCTAGCCTCCCATAGTTGCTTACCCTTGCTCACATGGAAGTGTTCCAGTGCTTTCTCTATGCTACAGATGCAGTGATGGTGTAAGTTGTGCAACC
Organism: Ctenosaura bakeri; assembly: GCA_948474755.1. Lineage (NCBI taxonomy): Eukaryota > Metazoa > Chordata > Lepidosauria > Squamata > Iguanidae > Ctenosaura > Ctenosaura bakeri. Next base: position 546,419 of record CAOLHI010000445.1, on the reverse strand, counting down.
ACATTCTTTTCTTTATCCTTTCTATCAAGTGTGAACCAAGTTACAGCTTCTGAGATCCATTAGGATTTTCCCAGCCTCCTACACTTAAGAGGTGGATATGGCCAAAGGTTTCATAAGATTAGAGAAAGGCCCATTGTTATAAGATTACAGAAATGTTTCCCAGGACTGTTTTTTTACTATACAAATATTCCTGGTGCTTATAAGAAATTTTCCAATTTAGTTACATAGTAAAATACCAAGAAGCTGGCCCATTCCATCTGTAAACTATGAAAATGGCCCATTCCATCTGTAAACTATGAAAACAGAATAGTTTACCTTTTTAATACACTGGGGGGGGGGATTTCAGGTGCTTTCTGAAATTAACTAGGTTGAATGCATGACTTTTTTAGAACCACTATGTAGACACGTTTATGTACCCTTCCCTAGGTAATACAATCCACAAAAGTGGAGTTCTAGGAGAACTTAGCTATTACTTTCTCTGCTCCACCTTGTTCTTTAGATTGTAGTTTGTTGAATTGTGTGTGTGCGTGCATGCGTGTGCTCACGCACGTGTGCCTTCAGGTCACCTGCTGATTTATGGTTACACTATGAATTTCACAGGGTTTTCTTAGTTAAGAAATACTTAGAGGTGGTTTTGCCAGATCTTCCCCTGAAATATAGCTCATAGCACCTGATATTCTTAGGCAATTTCCCGTCCATGTACTAATTAGGGCTGACCCTGGTGCTTTTGGGGTATTTAAGCCCTTGTGCACTATAGTACTTTACTTCTTCCAAAATATAGAAAACCAGTCCTGCTGAATTTTGGAGCCTTTTCCTTCACTCATTCTTAGAGCGTTTCTAGATATCTATCCCAAATTCCTATCCTGATGTCACCACTGACTTGTTCCCTGGCTGTTTTTCAATCTTGTCACTGTCTCAGATATCTAAAACTGCCAGCTCATCCTCACTCATAATTCATTCAGGCTTGTTGTTGCTGCTGAGATGCTCATAAAGTTATTTATGATGTTCCTTGCCATGGGACACGTTGGTCTAGAAACTTGCAAAAAGAAACTGGACTAACTTGTAAAAGACAGGGCTATCCTGTATAAATCACATTGCCTCCACCAGCAATAGAAACAATGTTCCTCCAGATGTTGTTGCTAGGCTCCCATCAACCCTAACTAACATAGACAAAATTGAGGAACGGGGAACTGCAATGTAACCAATCAGGAGGATGGTACAATTCCTACCTCTAACCTATGTGGTACCTCCATGTGCAGTATGTGCCACTTAATACTAGTTACTGAATACAACCATGCTCAATTTTAGGATTTTCAGATATGCAGGATTACATTTCTCATCCCCAGCAAATATAGCCAAAGAAACAGTAACAGAACAGTGTTTTGTGATTAATAGAAAAAACTTCTCTTTTAAGCTGCTTGTCACACTGCTGTTTTAAGAAATCCCGAAGTAAAAAAAAAGAAAAGAAAAAGAAAAGATTAATTTCCTTTCCCCAATGAGGAGATAACAAAGCTATAAGGAAGGAGGAAGAGATAGAATCTCCAAGCCACTCTAATGTCCTAATGAGTGGGTGAGAAGAAGAAGAAGAAGATACCAGGAAATGAAATAGATCATTAGTAAGGAGGCACTGGAGACTGAAATCAGTATTGTTGGGCTCCACCCAGCTAAGCCCTTAAAAGACAATAACAGATACAGTGACGACATGCAAAAGGGAGGGGAAAAAACCTTCTTTAATAGTTGCATAGAAAAGAGAATTTCCAGGTATAGATTGTTATGGTGTAATCTCACCAGTCAGCATGGTGTAGTGGTTTGAGCATTGGCCTATGAGCCAGGAGACCAGGGTTCAATTCTCCGCACAGCCAAGGAGACCTACAGCATGGACCTTGGGTGCTTCCTACACTCTCAGCCCTGAGAAAACCTTGTGATGTTCACCTTAGGGTCACCATAAAATGACTTGAAGGCACACAACTACAATAATGTCACAGGGAAATTAGGAAGGGGTAGAAAATGAGACTGGTTCACCTTAGGGTCACCATAAGTTGGAAAAGGCTGGAAAAGGCTTGACAACAACAACAGCTACAACGACAGCAAAAGACTCAAGCAACACATGTCTTAGAATCTGCAAGACTTGAGCATAGTGGTTGATGAGAGAGTGGCTTGGAGATCTCTCATTCAAAGAGTTGCCATAAATCAAAGTCAATTAAACACATTCCCAGTCCTGAGCTAAAGGCAGTTATCTTAAATCCTAGGGATATTTGCTCTCATTTCCAGATCCACTACTCTCTTATTTTCATAGAGGATCTCGACTGAACCCTAGAACCTGTCCTTAATTAAGAGGAGTAACCTGTGCAGCATGTGAAGCAATGATAAAGAATTTGTCCCTAGGCATGTGACTTACCTTCTCTATCCAATTAACCATATTGCTCCCACCTCCCACAAAGATCTGAGGACATTGATGCAGGGCATCCAGATAAGAAGGTATGGTTTCCTGGAAGGGTTGTTGTACCTTCCTTTGATGGTTTCTGTTACCTTGTGTGGTATGAGAAATGATGTGCCTGGTGTGCTTAAGAACCAAAAGATAACTCCATGTTCCAAAGGACTTGCAATCGAACCTTTGACAGAGGAGAGGCAACAGAAGAAAGAAAGGATTTTTAATTGGCTTGCTATTTGTATTATGTCTGTTCTTATGGTGTTTTATGAAACTTTACATAATGACTTGAAAGACCAATTAAGTGTTCACAGGCTATTTATAAACCAGCTGACAGGCAAAGTGAAGGTGGGGACCAACAAAGGAAGACGAGACATTAAATTCAGACATACCTGTTTAGGATAAGTTGTATTAAGGATGGATAGTTCATGAGCAAACTCTTGCTTGTTGGGCAAAGTCTTTCTTAGCTGCATCTATTTCTAAGACATATTAGATCTGGCCATGGTGTCATACGTGTTACTTGGTTTTGAATATTGAGAAAGAAAAGTGTTACTATTGAGCAATTTAAACATTTGTGGTAATCAACTACTTATTTATTTTAAAAAATATTTATCAAAAGATATCAGGGCAGCATACAAGCAAAAACAACCTTTCATAATGTGCTCTCTTGCCTATAGTGGTTTTGGGGTTTTTTTGCTTTTTATAGTCTTCTGAGATCTCTGCCTTGTAATAATAAAGTGTAGGGTTGTCAGAGTGAAAACTTGACAGAGCTCCTGTTCCTTTAATTGTTATGTAGAAGAAGGAATTTCAGCAGGTGTTGCTGGTTACCTGGTTGCACAACAACACTTGCTTGAAATTCTCTCTTCTACACAATCATTACACACATCCAAAGGTAGCCATGTTGGACATACATTAAAGATACAGGAGCCCTCTCCAATTTTTACTGTGGCAACCATAGATGTGTTACTTTAAAAACAAACTTCTCAGGCTCTCTAGGGCACATGTTTAATGCTCAGAACGATTCATGTTTAATCCCTGGCATCTCTGTGTAAAGTTGGAGGAAACGAAGTGTTGTCTCTACAATGTGGTAAAATATGGTAAATGCCTGGTAGCAGATTTGGGATGTGAGGAAAAGAGCAAGTAGAAAATAATTATTTAGTTTGGAGTATGCTATTTCTACTTCCAAGGAAGATAAGTGGGGAGGCACTTGTGAAATTTTTTGCCTCAGGTACCAAAATCGTCTGCGTGTTGAGATGGATGCATGTGAGGGGCCTGTATTTTGCTTTTCCACCTCAGACAACAAAATGGGTTGGGATGGCTCAAGAAAAACCCTGAAGAGCCACTGCCAAGCAGTGAAGATGGCGGGGGGCAAAATATAGCCGCCAGTTATTGCTGAATAGCAACTCCCAGCAGTACCAGCCAGCAAGCCAATGTTGAGGAAAGCTAGGAGCTGCAGGGCCAAACTTTATGCACTTCTGTGCCAAAGTAACTGCTGGACAGACCATAAAGCAAGGGTGGGTAACTGTGGAAGGGTGGGAGCTTGCATTTGTCCCCAAGGAGACTTTGGGGGGGGCATACCACTTGTTGTACCCACATCTACCAATAAAGGGTTTGTTTGTTTTTGCCTCTAAATTCCCTCTAGGAGATTTGGGGTCTTTTTCACCATGCTTCTGGGACATTCTGGGCAGTTTTAGATTGAGGAAAGGTCTTTCTTAACAACAGGAAATTAAGAAGTCATGTCCTGTTAATTTGTTTTGAAAAAGGTTTCTCCAGGGCATAAATTGCCCAAATTACTGGAAATACCCCATAGAATACATCTGGGGGCAAATGGGGTATTTTCTAGGTGGCATAGGGTCATTTTCATCATGTGTTATGCCCTCCTTGGGTTATTTAAGGCACAAGAAAGGCCTTTTTTTAAACAACAGGCAGTGAACAGAAGTCATTTTCTTGTTGACTTCCTGTTTCAAAAAAGGCCTTTCCTGGGCTTAAATTTGCCAGGAGGGCAGCAAAATGTAGCGGAAATACTCCCTTCATCCCCTAGTGCACATTTGGGGCATTTAAGGACAATTTTTTTAATCACAAAATGTGACCCCCACAGGGCACAGGGTCTCCAAACATGGTGGAAACGCCATCCACACATCTCAGTGGTCATTTGGGGGCATTCTGGAGCAAAACACATTTTTGACCCCTAAGGACCCTATGGGCCACAAAACAGCCTTGAGAGTGTATGTGGTCTGTAGGCCACACCTTGCCTTAAAGCAGTGGTTCTCAACCTTCCTAATGCCGCGACCCCTTAATACAGTTCCTCAAGTTGTGGTGACCCCCAACCATAAAATTATTTTATTTATTTATTTATTTATTATTTAGTTAATTAATTAGTTAGTTAGTTATTTCCAACATCGAGTAGATTGAAAACACTGCAAATCACTGCTCTGGATAGACTAATGCCTAAAAACTGGTAACCCTCCAGTATATGTATTTTCCGATGGTCTTAGGCGACCCCTGTGAAAGGGTCGTTCGATCCCCAAAGGGGTCGCGACCCACAGGTTGAGAACCGCTGCCTTAAAGGATCTTAATCTACTCATATGACACAATAGACTTGCCTTTTGACAAAGAAAGTGTCCTTCACAGGACTGGAGAGGCTTTGAAATCCACAAATTGGACTTTGATGTTGTTATGTGCCTTCAAGGCCACTCCCACATTGTACTCTTATAGTGCTATTATTCCACTTTCAACATCCTATAGAATTCTGGGGTTTGTAGTTTACTGAGGTCCTCTAAATGCCCTTCCCTAAACTGCAAATGCCAGGATTCCATAGGATGTTGAAAGTGGATAATAGCAGCATTACAGTGTAGTGCAGAAATGGCCCAAGTCAACTCTGATTTATGGTGCCCCTGTGATAGGGTTTTCTCAGGAAGATTTGTTTAGAAGGGGTCTGCCATTGCTTTGCTGTGAGACTGAGAGAGTGTGACTTGCTCATGGTCACTCAAAGGATTTCCATAGCTGTGCAAGAATCTTAACTCTCATACTCTAGAATCCTGTCTAATGTTCAAATCATCACTCCATAAGCAGACTACCAGTTCCACAATCTTTTGCCATTGGCCAAGCTGGCTGGGGGTTGTAGGGGTTGTAGGCCAAAATAGCTGGAGAGCCAATGGTTCCTCACCTTCCATTCTGTTTCTTAATGGCTGAACCTGTTTCTTCCAGGTTCTGCCATACAAATTATCATGTCTCTCTCCTCATAGAATTTCAGGCAGAATCCTTGGAGAGCAGTCAGAAAGAGAGAGAGTAGACAGAAGAAGGTGAGACAAAAGAGTGCTCTTCCTCCATGCAAAGGCATGCATCCAACCTACGCATTCTCTCTGAAAAGTCAGGATTGTACTCTGTCCTCCCTGACCTGGCACAGCTACCGCATTCTTTTTTCCCCCACCTGTGTTCTGGAAGCTGACAAGCAGGCCTCTCCCTGCCCTTGGGCAGCCCTGCCTCTATGCTCAGCCCCAGCCCTCTGTGTGTAGGCAGCAAGCAACTGATTCAGACACTTACAGAGCTGCACCCTCACAAAACACAGGCAGCGGTGGGAGCAACAGCAGCTGAACCTCTTCTGCAGGGTCTCCAGAATCTTCCATGGCCACCCACTGGGGGATCTGCTCCGCTGGGAAGATCAGCCACGACTTCCTTGTGGCCTTGAAGACTTTGCCATCTGCAGATCACAAGGTTGGGTAGCCCAGAGCAAGAAAGCAAGGGTGGGTGAGGTGTATATGTGGAAACACCAGGGGTCCACACTGGGCAGGTAGAACTGTCTACTTTCTTCTGGGAGGCTTCTCAGGCTCTTTAAAAAGTCGTTGCTGCTAGAAATGTAGCGGCCAAAGATTTTGCCATCGCTGCAGCTTGATGCTTGAAGGGAAAAAAAGAAGGGGGGAAAACTAGTGGTGAACCTTCAACTTAGTAAAGTGATCTTTTCAGGCTGTACCACTCCAAATTCTTAAACCAGCATACTCAGTGCTGGCTGGAACAATGGGAGATGCAATAAAAAAAAAATGCTATCCTGGAATACAGATAGATGAAGAGCCCAACTTGGTGTAAGGTGACTGTGTTTTTTGAGAGTAGTGACATGAGTACACTTTTAAATTAATCTTTTGCCTCTCCAGGAAGAACCAGGAAAGCTCTCTGTCTGAAATTCTGGAGTGCCATTGCCAGACAGAACAGATCTGCCTTTCCTCACCTCTTTGCTGTTCTCTAGATGTGGTTGGACTATAATTTCCAGCTTTCACAATGATTGAACATATAGGCTTAGGTTGACAGGAAATGAAACCCAAAATAGTGGGGTGGGAGAGACTGGTGATAGATGTATTCCCGAAGCTCTCCCTAGTCCATTTTAGCTATCTCAGGCAGAAGATTAAAAGCCACAGGAATTCTGACAGAAAAGAGATGCTGACAATGCTGTTCTGAGGTGGAACTCCTACAGCGGTGCTAATTATTCCTTTGTGTTATTGGGTTTATGAGTGACTCTCGTAATCTGTCAGTCCAGAGACAATCACATCCCTCTGCATTTTTCTCTGGCTCACACTTAACATATCTTTTTCACTTATGTGTTCTGCCTACTGATTTCTCACTTACATGGACTTTTGGCTTGCATATCTTTCTCAGTTATACATCTTCCATGTATATTTCTCACATAGCTGTTGGTAACTTTGTTTATCTTCCTCACATATTGTACAGGTGTTTTCTTGCTTGGATACCTTTGTCACTTACATTCCCGCAGCTACTTGTGCGCCGGCCCTAGATATCATGCTTCCTTATGGTGCAGTATAAATGTATGTTTTTGTGGATATCCACACCGTATTTTGTCATGCCTAGAACACAGGAGGCTGCCTAACAGAGTCACTTCTGTAAGATTCTAGGAATCTTAGGTCAGAACACTATAGAATGTAGAAAATTTATTTTTCTGGACTACAACTCCCAGATTACCCCAGTCACTGTGGCCAACAGGCTAGCACAACAATTAGCCAGAGTGAGGCAATGCCACTCAACCATTTTTCAGAATCATCTGGCCATTCACCTCTATTGAGGAACAGAGCTATGTGTACCACGTGGTCTCTTCTAGTCCTCGATACCACTTTACGCCCTCAGATGTGATGGAAGAGGATGCTATTCCATTTCCCAGAATTCAAATTGCATTCCAGTTAGCCCCTGAGCAATGAAGGAGGAGATGCCATTTTGTCCTTTGCTTCAGGTGGTAAAATGTTTTACTGGTGGCCAGTGACCAAGCTGGTTTCAACAAAGTCATATTCCCTTAGGGTAGAGCTTGGAAATCTTACTTTGTAGACTACAATTCCCAGAAAACCTATACTGTCTGGGAGAATCCAGTGGATTTCCAAAAAAGCTAATTTTTTCAACTTCTGGGGTGGTGGGAACAGTGCTGTCATATTGGTACAATGCTTGCCCAGCCTTTCCTAGAGGCAAGAAGTTCCAGGCATAGCACTACCAAATCTTTAGATGGCAGAGCACTGGAAATGTAGGGGAAGGTTATTGATGCCCTATGCCAGTGTAGCTATGACAGTAATGAAGGGCGACAGGAGGAAAATGGCCATAAATGCAGTGGCCATGAAGGAACGAAGGTACTGAAGAAATAAGCCACTCAAAGCTGACAGATTTTGTCTTGCTTCACTACTAACTACCTTGGCAACAGCATCCTTGCACTGAAAAAGATCACTAGATTAGAATACCTATATGTAGAATTGGTCCCCCTTGTTTCCATTGTGTGGTTTTTGGGTAGTACATTCTGGATGTACCCAAAATGGCACAAAAAGAAAGCATCAGTCAGTTTTGCAGAAGTATAACATAATATTTGGGAAACAAGACCCCTAAGGGATCCCAATGAAGACTGAGTATGCTCGGTGACTAAATAATGCTGAATGCTGCAGGCAATGAATCACAAAGTGGAGGTGAAATGGAGTGGCTTGAATCCTAAGCAGGAGCATTGAATGCTGCAACATTTTATTGCAGTCCACATTTGTACCTGCTTTGAAGTAAAGCAAAGTGGCAGGACTTTAAGGCAGATTTCCCTCAGAGAGGAATTTGGGCAGCTTACCAAGTGTTGCATCCCCCAGGTTTCACCTAGTATCAGCCAAAACACTGTATCTCTATTTTCTTTGCTCTTTCCCTTAGCTAGTGGTGTTTGTATGTCATCTAATGAGTATCTCTTTGAAAACAAAGATAAAAAAATAAATCAAACAGAAAGATTTCTAAGTGCTGAGAAGCCTGTGTCATAACCGTGAATGGGGAACCTTTCACCTTCCAGATTTCTTGTTAGCCAAGCTGGATAGTGTTAATAGAACTTAAAGTCTTAAAGATTTAGAAAGCTTTTCACTGTTCTGAACTATGGGCCTGTCCATACTACACTATTATAGTGCTATTATTCTACTTTTAACATCCTATGGAATCCTGGGGCATTTAGAATTCTCAGCCAGAGAGCTCTTTGGCCTCAGTAAACTACAAATGCCAGAATTCCACAAGATGTTGAAAGTGGGATAATAGCCCTATAACAGGGTAGTGTGGAAAGGCCCTATGAGTTCAGAATCCCACAGCTAGGATGGCCAGCTGCCATGCTGGCTGAAGGATTCAGGGAATTGTTATCTAAAAATCTAATTTTTCCAAAATTTTTCAGTTCTTCAGGGCTTGGGACATGTGGGGTCCAATCTTTCCTCATGTCTCATCTTAATGTCTGGTTCTTCCTTTCCCCAGGCAGTAGCCATCGCTTCTCGGGATCTCAAGCGTTCCCAGGAATATGCCCAGCAGCATGGAATTTGTAAAGCCTATGGATCATATGAGGAACTGGCACAGGACCCTGATGTAGGTGAGGATGGAGCCTGGAAAGAGCACAAAGGCAGACAGACTGCCCTACTGTTCCTCTTGGGTTGCAATGAGAAAAGAAAACAAGCACAGTAATATACACAGCAGTATCCTCCAAAAGAGAGAAATGAGGTTAGGGACAGGAGGGCTTCAGGAGGAGATACTGTGATGCTGCCACTGCTGATCCTCAGCATGTGTGTACCTCCGTATTTCACAGATACAGACTAGGACACATATAACCAAGCAACATCAGAATGTGATCAAGATGGCAGAAACTATAAATGAGGAAGAACAGACAAGCTAGGAGAGGCTGCAGCAGTTTGCTTTTGCTTAAGCCTTCTGGGAAGAGCAAGATTCGGCCCCCTCTTGTCGCTCCTCCCCTCCTACTGAGTTGAGTCCAAACTACTTTTGCACTTTGAACTCAGTTTGAAGCAATAGAAGTAAGCTGAGGATAAAAGGGGAAAGTGAGAGGAGGAAAGAGAAACTGGGACATTTTAAAGGCAGGTGAAAAATTGAGATAATGGAAGGTTAATCAGGATTGCCCCTGCCAAATTGGGAACAATTGGAGAGTGTGTATGGTGTATGAAGCACACACCTCACCTTGCTATTTAGTAGAGCCAGCCATGGTTAGAGGACATTTCATCTTTCCCTGGCCACTGATAATGATTTCTGCATGGTGGAGGTCTGCATGGTCTGTGCCTCTAAAATAGGCCTGCTTCTTTTCCCCTTTTCTGCTCTTCATCTATTGGGTTCTTTCTTTTTCAGATGTGGTGTATGTGGGGTCAGTCCACACCCAGCACCTGGCTCACACTCTCCTCTTTCTCCGGGCAAAGAAGCATGTTCTGTGTGAAAAACCCATGGGCATGAATGCTGCTGAAGTCCGGGAGATGATCAAAGTAGCACAGGAGAACGATGTGTTTCTCATGGAGGTAGGAAACAGTGGGGTTAAAAGAGAAAGTCAAGACGGGCTAGTGGGATACAGAGGAAAGAGAGCTAATATATATACCCATGTATAAGTCGACCTCATGAATAAGTGGAGGGCAGGTTTTGGGACCAAAATTATGGATTGAGATTTGACCTGTGGATAAGTTGAGAGTTATTCCATGGAGAGGAGAAAATGCCAGTGCTGTCTCAGGAGGCCAACCACCCATGGCTGCCATCATTTTCCTGCCTAAGCATTCAAAAAGACCAGAAGTGCACTATTGTGGAGAGAGCAGAGGGGGTCACTGCTTCTTTTAGGTTCTCCTGGGATGGACTATGCTCTTGCATTTGGCATTCTACTCTGAGAAGGGGATGGGTCTTTTTTTTTAACGAGCTAAAGTATAGCACTAACTTTGACCTATAGGTAAGTTGATTGTTTTTTGGATTGATTTTTTGACTAAAATTTCAATATTTCTACGTGAATTTATATAATAGATTGTCCAGGCAATCTTAGATCACAGCTTGGGGAAGTTCTTCCTTTTTGGACTGCAGCTCCTAGAAATCACCCAGTCATGGCTCAGTGGGGACCTGAGTCTGGATCACCTAAGTCTGAACAAAAATGCAATATCAAATAGTCATAAAATAGAGAAGTGTGTAAAAACAGTAAGACAGCAGACAAAACGACTACTGGTAATACTATGTGTGGGGGAAAAACAGGATAAATCAGCAGATTTTAAACCTTGACTTGTCAAACAAGTTGACAGTCACGAGCTTGCTGTGGAAGAGTGGATGGGAGCCAGGGCCCGGGGGATGTGGTCTTTAATTACAGAATAATTCAGCAGCATCGTTTCCAGGAAACATTCACACACCCATAAGAGAAACAAATACCAAGGATAGTAAGGGAGGGACAGAGCTTAGTGTCAAGGCAGCCACTTTGCATTGTGAAGATACCTGGTTCAGTTCCTGGTGATTCCACTAAAAATGGGGTTAGGCACTTGTGGAAGATACCAATTTTTGCCTCTACAGGACTGGCGAAACTACTACATTTGGGGCTAAAAATTTTATGTAGACTTGACACTTACATGTGTATGTGTGTTATGCACTTCACATTGACTTCTAACTTATGGTGACCTTCTCACAGGGTTTTCTTGGCAAGATTTCTTCAGAAGTTTGCCATGACCTTCCTCTAAGGCTGAAAGAATGTGACTCATTCAATGAGTTTCAGTGGCTGAACAAGAATTTGAACTCACATCTTCCAGAGTCCTAATCTAACACTCAAAACCACTACACCACAATGACTCTGTATAGGAACCTGCCTTTTGATGCCCTATTATCTGATGACTTACTCTTTGGGGGCTTCCAAATTAAGAATTTCATCAGTTCTTCTTGCCTACAGAGGCTCACTTGGATTGCTTGCACACACACACTGTTTGTAGAACAAGCTGACAGGGCAGAGGAAAAGGTGCCAAGCTGGCTGACTTTGCAAGCAGCGCATGCACAGTTGGCCCCAAGTGAGCCTCCATAAGTCCTTCATGCTACCTTATAGTACAGTACATGGGTTTGGCTTTTTCAGCCAGTTCTGTTTTCTGACAGTACTCTGGTACCTAACCTGGCAGATAAGTGGGGGAAGCCTTGGCACTTCCCTGCTAAATACAGACTCCCACCAAAGTTCTCGCAGTTTCCCCTCATCCCACCATCCCCTCTTCCACTTGCATGGATTTATAGGCTACTCTGCTCTGATTCATCTGTGTCTCTTTTAGGGTTTCTGGACAAGATTCTTTCCTGTATCAGAGCAGATCCGGACTATGCTGTGCCAGAAATCTCTTGGAGACTTAAAGGTGCTCCAAGCTCGGCTAGCCATTCAGATGGATAACATCCCAAGGCTGGTGGATAAGAAATTGGGTGGAGGCGTCACTTTGGACTTGGGCTGCTACTGTATCCAGTTTGCTTCAATGGTTTTTGGTCCCGAAAAGCCGAACTCCATTGTGGCTTCAGGATTACTACATGACACAGGTGAAAGGTGGTGTCTGGGGAGTGGTATAAAATCATAAAGGAAACGTTGTTGGGAGCCTGAGGGCTGATAGTCATAGGAAGGACAGGAAGAGCTTGGTGGACGTTACAGCTTGGAAGTAACACATTATTAATACTGAGTAACTTATGATTAATGACTTGTTCAAGAATAAACAAACAATTGCATCACATAATAATCAGAGCTTGGACCATTTTTTAAATAACTCCCAGAATCTCAATCCAGCATGGTCAGCAGCCAAGCTAACTGGAGGATTCTGGGACCTACAATCCAATATTAGCTTTCTCCAAGGTCTGATTGTAACATAACAATAGATAGTTCTATTACTTTTTGTAGTACTATATAGCCATTTTACTTACTTTTCTAGTTTCAGCAGATATGCAGCTTCAGTACTTAGGCATTTTGTATCACCGGCCAGGAGCATTTATAGCATTCACATGTTTTTATGAAAAGGAACTTTAAAAAATAAATTTTAGTTCTTTCTGAATAGTGAAGAGTTAATTTTTTAAAATGTTAACTGCAAGGCCAACTAACTGCTGTGAGGGCCTCGTAATTACAGTTTTAATTCTATATTGTAAAAGTAATTCCAAAAGTAATTTTCTAAACCTCTGGTAAAGATCACATCATTTTCTTATGATTTCACAGGAGTGGATGAAACAGTTGCCATTGTCCTGAACTACTCAGGAAATCGGCAGGCCGTGCTTAACTGCACCATGATGGTCAATCTGCCAGGAGAAGCAATAATTGGGGGAACTGAAGGAAATATTCAGGTACCTGACTACATGGCATGTGGGATTAGCAGGAAGATGACTGATTTAGGAGATCTGCTTTAGTTTTTTGGAGAGAGATACAAGAAACTAGTGGTGTAGTGGTAAACTGATATGCAGGCACAAATGATGACAATCTTCATAGCCTTGCCTCCTCAACGAGAAGTGAAAAAAAATGCAGGTATCTGTCTTGATTCATGCTAATGACCACTGCTAGTAGTTTTATCCCCAAGAGGAAGAGATCTCTTGTAAAGCCAGTGGGTAAAATCCTTTACAACAGGAACTCTGTATTATATCTGGGACTATCAGCCCCTCCACAACCTCTTGCTAATGTGAGAATTGCAGTTAAGCTTAGAGAGAAACACAGGAGCAGTTGAGGGGAGTGAGGTGACACTATCACTCCTAATTAAAAAGTCTTCGGCCTTTGAACCTTTGAGCCCTGGGTTCATTACGCCACTGCAATAAATCCTGGTTTCCATCAACTGGGGCCAATACAAAACAGTGACTTGAGGCAAAGCCAAGCATAACATAGTGCTTGGAGAGGTAAAGCAAATTACCTATTGCATCACATCATCTTCACTCTCAGGATCACTTGCATACATGTTATGTCCAAGCCTCCCCAACCTGCTACAGATGAGAGATTCTTAAAGCATCCTAGTTGTTGTTGTTCTTGTTAAACAATTAAGAACCAGAAACCTTGTGATCTGCAATAACTCTTACTGTATCTTGTAGTCACTTTTAGGGTGTGTTAGCATAGGTTAGGTTATAAGAGTGGTTATGAAGAAATGAGCGCACATTTTTTTCTTCTGTAATGGTTTGCTTAGTTACTACTTGTACTCCAGCTTTCTTTCCAAGATCAAGACAACTTCTCTTTTTAAATTTACACAACAACACTGTGGACTGAGGACAAATTAGTAATCGGCCCCAAGTAATCCTGGCTTGGGATTTTAATGGAAATAGTAATAGCATGTGTATTTCTATACCGCTTATCAACTAAGTGCTCTCTAAGCAGTTTACAGTGTGTTTAGCTAATTGCCCCCAACAAGCTGGGTACTCATTTTACCAACCTGTGGAAGGATAGAAGGCTGAGTCAACCTAACCACTGCACCACCAGGGCTCCTAATAAGATCTAAATGGCCAAAGTGTTGAAAGAAAGAAGAGAGGGATCCTAGACTTGGGCCCTCTAGGCCGGTATGGCACAGTGCAATGTCTAAAAGCATGAGCTATGACCCAGGAGGTGTCCAACTCAAATGTCCTCTTTGCTGCAGATTCATTTAGATGGTTTCAGCAGCAACTTCCACACTTTCAGACAACTATAATTAAGGCTAGATCAGGAAGGTGCAGTCCTGAGGCAAGTTTCATTGCCTTGGTTGGCTTAATGCCACCACTGATGAGCAGTGGTGTAACAGTTATTGCTGCCAATCTCTCATCCTCAGTTCTAGGCAGCAGATGGCATTAAGCCCTCTTCCATGGTACTATAAAAGCATCCCTCCAGGAGGCTTTTAGCAACAGATTGTTTTACATGAAAATGGCCGATTAGAATGTGCGCTGTGCTATTTTTATTCTTTGGTAATTTTTTTAAAATGATTTTTTAAAACAGCTATACAATTGTAATCACAACTTTTTGTATTAGCCTCCTATTTTTATCTATAATTATTTTTGTCAACTGCCTTTAGACCCAGGTTTGAGAAATAGGTAGGATATACATAAGGGAATAAAATCCAATCTTGCCCACAACTGAGCTATTTGCCTACCTGATCTCCAGTGTGGCAGACACTGCCAAGTAGCCTTAACCAATGCACATTCCACCCTCCACCCAAGGTGGTCTTGCCATCCTTTTTACACAATAGTGCCCTCCAGTTGAATGAGATGGCTGTTATTATATGCCTTCTAAGTCACTTCCAACTGATTGTGATCTTATGACGTTTTCTTGGCAAGATTTGATCCAAGATGGGTTGCCATGGCCTTCCTCTAAGACTGAAAGAGCGTGACCTGCCCAAGGTCACCTATTAGGTTCCCCTAGTCAAGTGGGAATTTTAGCCCTTATCTCCCAGAATCCTAGTCCCACTCTCAAACTATACCATGCTAGCTCTCTGAACCCAACAGTATTTCCAGTTATCTGGATGGTGACGTTGGGAGTTGTGTTGAACATATCTGGAAGGCACCAGGTTGTGGAAAGGAGGATCCCAGAATGCCACCATGCACACTGAGTACACCAACACCACAGCACTTCCTCTGGTTATCACATAAACACCATTGGTTCCCTCTTTCTCCAGATCCCCAACCATATGAACAGCCCCACAGTGATGTTTCTGAAAGGGAGTCAGTGGGAATGGCCTCTTCCACCCTCCCCTGAACCCCTCTACTTTGAACATGACATTGGGCTGCGATACGAAGCTGAACATGTCCGACAGTGCCTGCTGAAGGGTAAGTCTACAGAAGTAGCAGTGACTTCTGACCAATTTGTCTCGTATGTGCAACTTCAGAACAGAAGGTCAAATGGGTACCAAACTTGAGTTTTGAACTGCAACCCCTAGTCTCCCTGACAGATGCATCACTAGTGTGTGGCAAATTGCTTCTGAACCTAGAGGTTCCACCTAACAACACTACACATTTATCATGAGGGATGAGGAATGCATGGCCATTCAGATGTTACTGGATTTCCCTAGCTAGTAATAACTGATTATGAGGGATGCTAGGAACTGCAGTTCAACAGTATTTGGGAGACCACAGGCTTTTTTCTGGGTAACCCCGAGCTCTCTTTAAACTACCTACACAGCAATCTTGGGAGGAGTGCAGCACAAAGAATGCACACCTAAGATTGGGGTGGGTGGAATGGGATACAGGCTTCCTCCACTTATCTGCCAGGTTAGGGAATGGAGCCCTGTTAGAAAATGAAGCTGGTTGAAAAGCAGAACCTATGTACTATGGGAAATATGAAAGACATACAGAGGCTCATTTGTTACCAACTGTGCATACCTTGTTTGCAAAGTCTCTCAGCCAGCTTAGTGCTTTTTGCTCCCTCAGCTCACTTTGCAAGCACCATATATGTGTGAGCAGTTCCAAGTGAGCCTCCATAGGCAAGAAGAACTGATGAAAAAGTAGAACCCTCACCAAATTAATAGAACTCATCCTTAATTTGGAAGCATAAAAAAAAAACAAGTCATCAGATAATGGAGCACCAAAACATAGGGGCTTCTTGTATCCTAAAAAGAGTAAGGCTGTCTGGAATTATGAACCAGAAAACCTTGCACAAACATTATTATATTGTTTTGCAGTTCCCACTTGTCACATGTAATGCCCCTTTAAAGTTATAAGGAGAAAAAGTCCTTTTCTTTCCTTAGCTGAATTTGCCAGCTGGCCTTGAACCCAAATCATAATAGAAGCCTATGTTTTTTCTGTTGTCATAGTTTGGCTGTTGTAGGCTAAACAAAGCAAGAACAGGGAAAACATAAGTTGACCTGAAGACACATTAACTACAAAGGGAAAGTGCCCCAAAATCATTGCAGGGGTGGTGGCAGTTGGTACCTGTGTCTTTTCAAGATTACCTGAGGGCAGTCTCCCTACCTGAACCCTGACAGTCTCATTTTCCCCAGAAAAACCCAATGGCAATAGATTCAGGGAAAGACAGGTGATTTTTGTACTGTGTGACCCCCTAATATGTGGCCAGAGGATGGATAATCACTACTAGGTACAGGTGGCTTAAAAGAGAAATTAAGAGCAATTTGGCTGCTAATGTCTATAGGGCTGTCCTCTCTATTTTGAAATGAGCAAGAACTGAAGGACACAAAATTGCTGCTTATCAATCTCCCCCTAAAGCTGGTAAGATGTACTTTTGTATAAAGCTTACACATTATAGTGTGTATGTATAGATGCAGTTTTTAAAACTACTGACATTTACATCAACATAACACACCTCACTCTATTGGGGCTGCCTGTGTTCTTGGTCTATATGTTGCCCAGCAGCTGTTAAAAGCTGAGGGTAAATCCAAGTCATACCCCAGTTCTTTATCTGGAAACAAGACTTCAGGCTGGAAAGCCCATGTATAAACTAGAATGTCTTTTTTTGCCAATTCCTGTCCTCTTCCAACAGGCCATTGCTATTTTCTGTACGTCAGATCCATATCAAAGCTTCTCAAGATGCTATAGTCTATAAGTAGAATCCCTGCCTATCAAGGCTGTTCCTCTCCTAAGAGCTCTGCCACAAAAGTTTTCCCTGTATGAGAGGATGTGAGCAGAGGTATGTTCGTCTATGATTTGTTTAAACAAGAACATGGCCAGTTCTCTGTTAAATGAGTAATGAAACTGAATCCAATCAGACATTCTTTGAGAGCAGAATAAATACTGAAGCTGTTTTGGTAATAAAGGTATCAAATTCTTAAGTTTGGGATAGGAAATGTGCAGCTCTCAAGAGATTAAGACAATCCCATGATTGTGGAAGCTGGCTACGGCCGGTGGGAATTAAGAGCCCAGCAATTCTAAAAGGAAGCTGAGGTGACCCTGGGCTACATCAACTTCTCGCTCACATGGGTTCTATTTGCCTGTCTTTCATGCAGATTTGAAGGAAAGTCCCATCATGCCACTGCACGAAAGTGAAAGTATTGCCACAATCATGGATGAAGTACGAAGACAAGTGGGGGTGACCTATGAGCAAGATGCTATACTGAACAAACAAAGCAATCAAACTACCAAATAAACTTTTGTTCAAACATTCTAGTGTCTGAAGAGTGGCTCTGCCATTGTCTGGGTCAACAGTGCCAGAGCTCTGAAAAGTTACTTGTCTGGACAGCCACCACGGTCAACAGTCATGTGGACTGCAAGTTCTAGTCCTAACAAGTAGCTGTTCCAAGAATAATGAAGCAGCTCCCTATTACCTGAAAAGCCACAATCTCCCTGTAAGGACAGGAACTATCAATCCTGCTTCAACAGGTGCTTTAATCATTCTGTCTTTCAAAATCAACTAGTCTATGCTGGCCCACAGGAAAAGGAGTCACTAATTTTTACATTATCTTCCCTGGGAAGAGAGTAAATTAACTTAGCTGGATAACAACATGTAATCCAGGGGCAGAAAATCTGCGACTGTCCGTATTGACTATAAATGTCTAACTGGCTACCAATGAACACACTGGACATAAATTAGCCTGTGACCAGAAAACCTGTGTGCAGGTTCATCTGCTGTCCAGGTGCTGTTAACAACTGATGGCTGTTAAATTCAAGGGCCCATTCCACTTTGCTCCTTCCTTCTTGCTGCTCATTCTAAAGATCCTGAGAGGCAAGACTTAAGCACTCTTTAAGTGGAATGTTGATGTTAAATCTGCTTGTTTGGACTACACCACTGATTACGATGAAGCAGATTTAACATCAACATTCCACAGAACTATGACCCATGTGTGGTGGTTCCTGTCCCACAGAACCAAGGAATTCTAGCTTCTTTCCACACCAATGACCCCTTCCCCTCAAATGGAATTCACATCAATTTAAATGTTATCCTGAAGTTCAACCACAAAAACCCAAAGGCTGTAAAACTGTAATTTTTTTCTTTATTTGTGAACTAAGCCTAGCAGTTGACTTAAACCAGGATGCCATGCTGCTTCAGGACGTTTGTGTATTTTGCAATCTTGTTCTCCACATTTTTCTCTGCTTGCTTCCGAAGTTTCTAAAAGGAGAAAAAGGAAACACATCAGTTCAAAGAAAACAAAATGAACTGTACAGCAGAGGTCTGATGCTACAGAGCCATCCAGAGCCAGACGTAAATTGTCAAGATATTAACCAATGGCTCATGTATGACATTCACAGAAGCCTAATATTTACACAACATTAGTAGACACTTAGTACTAAACATGTCTAACTTTAGAGAGAATCTAAAAGCCTTCCTCTTCTTTCCACAAGCCCTCTTTCCATTGTTTTTTTGTCCAAGATGCAAAAACTCCTCTGCCTTGGTTTTGATACACACCACTTGGGAAAAGCACATCCTTTTGTTTTTCCTTTCCATCTCGCTAAACCCAAAATGTCCTGCACAACCGCTGGGAACCCTTGCTAACTCACCATCAGCTGTTTCTTCTTTGCATAATGGAGCTTGGCCTTCTGTTTGCGTTTCTCCTCTAGGGTGGCTGTGATGGCCTGGTACTTCCACCCAACTTCATGGGCAAGGCGACCCAAATAAGCAAACTGTGGGCAGGAGAAAAAGTCATCAACTCACAAGCCAGAATTAAAAACCCTCAGCATTGCATGAAGTTGTTCCACTGCAGCAGATACAACTGGCAACACCTACAATGGGGAAGCCCCATTTCCACTTTTTGTCCCCACTAGCTAATGACTCTTATATATTTATCACACAGAACACTAGTTCATGTATGTCCTATTCTTACACACCACAAAACCAACAGCCAAGTCCTTAATGCAGCACAAAACCCAAGAAATGAGCCCAAAGTCCTGTTTTGTACCCCTTGTCCTAATTTAAGTTACACCCCATTACTTGCCCAGCACTGCCTCCTGACAAGGTCATCCTAGGACTGACTGGGTCTCAGATGGTAGTGCATGAAGACTGATAGTCTCATGGTCTTGAGACTCGAACTAATGGTGGAATGTCATCATCATAGACCAGTCCATCATCAGTACTGGCACGCAACACCAGTACTGGCACGCAACACTTGAAAAGCCCAGTAAGTATGGCTATTAAGAAAGCAGCCATCTTGCAAGGCTGTTTCAATCAGCCAAATTCATTTCCCAATCCCAAAGTGCCAGAAGAAACTAAGCATTTTCTGCTACCAAGTAATTCTGAGTGTTCCTTACTGAACTTGTTAGATGTCCTATAAAAGAACAGCAACTATACCTTGCGTGTGGGCTTGAGGCGGACCACTTTCAGAGCTGCTGGGACCACCATCCTCTTGCGCTGTGGAAGAACACGTATTTCATTAGCAATGTGTTCAAGTCAAAAGCCAACCATGAGCCATTTCTAGAGATGCAAATCCTGCCAAAGGGTTGGGTTTGTTCACCTTTGTTTATCAAGTGAACATAAGCAGGAAAATGGAACATCACTGACAACATAGCATGAAGAAAATGACACTGCACCCTTCCTGCAAAAATGCACAGTGGAGGAAGAAACTTACTTTGTCATAAGGAGGGGGAATGCCATCAAAAACCTTCAGCCTTTCCAAGGCAGCCTGACCACGTTTGGTCTTGTGCGGGAGCATTCCTGAGTGGGAAAAGCAGGAAACGGGAAAGAAAAATGTGAACAGATTGCAGGGCTAGCAGAATACCAAAATTACCAGGATAAGACAGAGTTGTGTGAGTTTTCTAAAACAGTAAATTTTTCAGTATAAAAACTAAGAGTGGATGACACTCAGATTTTTCATCTAGGAAACTAACTGGACTCAAGATTCACTGAAATCAACCTGACAGGGCTGTGACGACTAAATTAAGTTCCACCGATCCGATCCAATCCAATGACCTGGAAGTGAACATCCACTGGTATGTGCACTGACCTAACAGAATAAATCTGAATCCAACTCAATGATCTGGAAAAGAACATCTCTTGGAATGTGCATACACCCAGGATTAGGGATGCCTGAAAAACTTGGCAAATTACAGTATGAGCAGACACCTCACAAACTGATGTGCTAGACAGATCTGAATTTTGCATTTTTGTAAGGATTTTTAAAAAAAATGTGAATTATTACTCAAATATGCAACAGATCTATAAACAGGCATGTGAGAAAGCAATACACCCCAGAAGTAGACCTAC
The DNA here is from genome assembly GCA_948474755.1 of Ctenosaura bakeri. Classification (NCBI taxonomy): domain Eukaryota; kingdom Metazoa; phylum Chordata; class Lepidosauria; order Squamata; family Iguanidae; genus Ctenosaura; species Ctenosaura bakeri. The sequence goes on along the minus strand of CAOLHI010000445.1, from coordinate 525,678 downwards.
TCAACTACCTTCATCCAAAATGTTTTTTACTGACCACTGAGTTGTGCATACTCTCTATACATCACATGAGAATACAGACAACTTTCTTGATCAGATAAAATAAGAAAACAACACTTACCCCGCACTGTTCTCCAGAAAATTCGGCTGGGGGCACGGAAGTGGTAAGGGCCACGGGAAGGGTTGGTGTTCATACGTTTGCGCAGGAAAGCAAGATATTTCACTGAGGGAAGGGAAGATCAATGAGAGGATTAAACCAGGCCAGCTAGAGGCTTTAAAATGTCAGAAGCCACCAAGCAAACAGACTGACCCACAGCCTATGTTCTAAATGCAAAAGCCACTGAGCCACAGTTTGCAGACTTGCAAAACTTACTGCTATCCGCTTGAAATTATGCAGGCCTACCTTCTTGATATTTGCCTTCAACAGCATGGGTGGTCAATGTCTGGCTCACCAACTCTTTTGTCTACAGCTAACACAAATCCCTTCCTTACTTGAGTATATAATACACTATCACCATACATTGTAGGAACTGGATTTAACCGCTGATTCTAGTTAAGAACTGGACTAATTCTGAGGCTAGCAAGCAAGACTTACAGGGCAAAAAGGTTATTGATTTCTTTCAGCTTATGATTATTTAGTGTCTGATCCCAAATGCTGCTTCTTATATGTCATATATTCCCCCATATTAACAATTGCAACAGTTGGAATAGGCCTCTCTGAATGTAATGGTTCCAAGAATGCAAGTAAAACTATTTAGAACTTTAAGTGTAGAGCACAATCTAATGGACTGGATAGTCCTCAGCTGAGCTGTGGCAATTTCTATCAAAAATAAAACATGCTCAACACGGCCACAACAGATCATGCTCTTTTAGTTGACCCATCTGAACACCTTGCTCCTCTTCCCATCCAGCTGTATTGGAAGCTCATGTCAGAGCCTGGGAATTCAACAGGATAGGCAGCCAGGACTCAGCTGTGCAGGCAGCGTATTTCCTTAGCCTTCAAAACCAATGTACATCACATGAATACTCAAGAGGTAGAATGTGCCAAGGGAGGAGGGCAGTGGCCTCAGATGGTAGTGCATGTACAGTTATCTCATGGCCATGACACTCGAACTAATGGTGGAAAGGCATCATCACAGACCACTACCCCACCTACCCTGTTCCTCAAGCCATAGTCACTATACACCAACCAGCAAAAGTAGCAGGTATAAAACTCTAGTTTAAATCTCTGCTGTTTTCACAAACCAAGGAGTTCCACACTCCTGGAACATTCTTTTGTAGCTGTTCCAATGGAAACTGACAGGGTTGTTATAATTCCAAGGTTACACATGCTAGGAAGTAAAGCAAAACAAGATCTCCTATACAAATTACGCAAACTGAACAGATGCATACTAAGTTGACCAAGTGGAATAAAGTACCCTACTCTCTCTAGCTTCAGAGGGAGGTAACAATCTAAGTATAGCACTGGATCCTGGCTCTCTTCACCGGAAATCTCTTGTGAAGGGTTTCTCAGCAGCCAGACATCTTTAACAAACATGAAACCAGAAGCGTTTAATGTGAAGATGCCAACTTGTGCAGTGATATGTTGCATCCAACACTGAGCTTTACTTGCCTCAGATGGCTGACCTCTGTCTTACTAAATTTTAATCAATATATAGTAAGCTGTATCCACATGAAGAAGAAAACCAGCAATTCTCCATATGCATTTCAGATAAATATTCCACTGCTCCTCATGCATCTTCTGGAAGAAGGACAGACCACTGCCACTCTGACTTCTTGCATGTATTTATTCTTCAACTCAGCATGCAAGACTATTCATATGTGAACACTCAAATCTTTGAAGCCATTGCTATCAAGTCTAGCTCTCTGTAATCATGGCACCATTGCCCTACAGCCAAGCCAGATTTGAAAGGATTGGATTGTTCTGGACCCTGGATGCAACAGGTAAAGAATATAAGAGCCCGTAAACAGAGGGAATGAATTTATTAGTTATCAGGTGGTTGTAGGTGACAGGTTTCATCCCAAACTGTAGGCACAAGAGACTAGTACTTTCAGTGAACAGGAGGAATGAAACACCACCCACAATCCATAGACGTAGAAGCTAGTGTTTCACTTACATTTATTGCGGTAAAAGTTGCCAGATATGTTAATACCTTCACAGCGGACAACCACAACTTTGCGCCCTGAAGGAAAGAGAGAAGGGGGGGTTCAAGATCAGACTGTGACCTCCTTCACAGAACTCATGCTGGATCACCAGTGCTTCATGAGAGGAAAACTAATTTTTCCAGGTACTTACAAGCCACGGCCATATATACACTGGCCTGAGACTGCAAGCTGACACAGGCTACAGATATCCTGGCATATACACCTTCATTCCCTGACAGTCCCCCACATCCTAAAGTACAGTGTGTCAAACTAGAGCTCAGCATCCAGGCAGAATGAAGAATAATCCACCAGTAGCAAAGAAATGTTTTCCAAATTGGGTCTGAAGTTAAATACCTAGTACCTCCAATAGGAAATAAATCTGAGTGTTTTACAGAATACATTTGCCTGATGGGATACACTCATGGTCTTCAAAGTGGTGTTTCTGACACCTCCTTTGGCGACTACTCCGCTCCCTTCCACTCTTGTTCATGATAATTTACTGAAATATTGGTGGATTTATAGAATTAATTTATTGCTGTTATTTAATCCATGCAGCCTACAGCACTACATATATTCAAGAGTGCCTCTGGGTTCCAAGTGGACAGAAAACTAGTCCTGGAAAATAAAAATAGTGGTCATAACTATCTATTTGTAGTAGATTAAAAAAAACAGCCTACAGGAAGGGCGTATTTTGCCTGCATCTGTGATGGTGCCTATTTTCTCTCTCTCTCTGTATATATGTATATGTGTATGACTGTGTATATTCACACACACAGATGCATACATAAGGAGTGTGCTTGAATTCATCTTTGTTCTTGTGAGATCTATCTGTATTGTGTTCTGTGGGTGCAAACACCTAATCTGGATTTGGGGGTTAGTCCCCATCACTGCTTAGCACTCAATTCTGGGGGGCCAAGTTACTTGTTTCCACACCTCACCAGTTTGTCTTCTGTGAAATAATTACTAGAGGAGGAAACTGGGATCAAATTAACTGCTTTGTCTTTTGGAGCTCAGGTATCACCTATCTATTAGATTCTTGGGCAAACAATTTTTCTTTCAACTTTATCAGTATGTTTTCTGGGAAATGGGGTTTTTTTGACTGGCCACATCAACCTACCAGCCATTTTTGTGATGTGCAAGACCACCACCCATGGCAGCATCTAAGCAGTGGCTACAGTGGCATCAAAACATTCTCTCAAAATTACAAGCATATCCAACAGCCCTCAACGTCTGAGGATCAGGGCTGTAGAATCTAAGCAATTTTGGGCAGAGTTCGTAGAAATATATCAACTCCAGCTTCAAAATAAAAACTTATGCCTAAACTGTTGCATATTTACTTTCATAGGGATTCAGGAGCATTTTCTTGTCTAGAAATTTTAATCAAATAAATACATTTTATGTTTTATCAATCTAAATAACATGATGATTCATATGGTAGTGATGAAATGCCTTGTGATACCATTTTACTACAGTAAATTTGTTATTACTAATGAAATCAATTTGCCATTTTTGAAAGAATCAGATGACAGAAAAACAGGAGAACTGGGAGTCAAAGGTCTGGTGTACCAATTTCACACCCTGCTGAGGATCCCTGATGCAAATAATACTTGCCAGTCTAATGAACTCAGCTAGTATATTTAAAGAACAGACTAAGAATATTCAGGAGGTAAAAAGGAATATGAAATGATGGCTGAGGATATGGGTCATCTTCCACCACCCACTCTTGTCCAGATATACTGCACTTACAACTACCATCACTGCCAACCAGCATGACCCAACAAGTAGTCCGCTATCAATAAACCACTAGAATATAACACATAAGACCTTGTTTGTTATGCACTGTTAGAAACAGAAGACTGGCCTGAAAGCATGTTTTAAAATCCAGAAGTCAACAGGTATCATAAGCTCTCTCAAAACATACCAGTAAGAAATTAATTATCAGCACAGCCACTTTCCGTTATATCTTCTCCATTCCCAATACCTCTCCATAAACCAAGGTGGGAGTGGAACAGCCCCCTCTTTCTCTTTTATACCTGAATAAACCTTACCCAATAGGACTTGCTTAGCCACAATGGCTGCCAGGCGACCAAGCAAGTGGCCACGTCCATCAATCACCAACACCTAGAAAACAGAAGGAAGATTTTAACCACTACTTGTGATTTACATTAGTTTAAGAAACTTCCAGCTTCTGCAGCCAATGAAATCTTCACATTCCAGCAATAATGAAAGGGGTGGCAGGAAACTAGGAAAAGATCTTTTGAGTGAAATCATGATAGTTTCCAATCTCAAGACCTCACGGAGATGGATGAAGACTTCAATTTAACACCAGTCATGCTTGCTTATTCTGCTGTTTCTGTACCAAATATCTACATCCAGATACAAGTTACTTCTCTTCAGCACAACCAAACCTCAGTTGATCATTTTTCTTCTCGCCTTTTTCTCCATTTTGGCTGTCCTCTCTTCCCATGCTAGCTTTTCACACAGCTTTACCTAAGTAGGTCATCCCTAAATCTGTGTAATAAACCATCTGCAGGGAGTGCTTTGATATGTGTTCCTGCATGGCAGAGGTTGGACTGGATGGCCCCTGTGGTCCCTTCCAACTCTTATGATTCTATCTTTCTAACAGCAAACTCAGGAAACAGATAAAGACAGAAACAGGGTCAAAAGAGGGCTACTGTAAAAGGGAAAGATGGCATCAGCATGGTTGCTTGAAATGAACACCAGCTGGAAAGAAAAACGGGGGGGGTTATGGTTATCTTGAAAAAGGTACTGCTGCCTAGCTGACAACACATATTCCCATTAGAGATCAGGTACACCCTCTTTGTATCCACATGCCAGCATACCCATCATTTCTTCCAGCACCTAACCAGGTTTAACTTCTCAGAACACAGAAATAGGCAGGTCTCCTATCATACCAGATGAAAAAGGCCAGCCTATGCCTAGTGCCCTAGCCTCCCGTTTTTTAAACTCTTAATTTGTTACCCGCAATAAACCTTTTGTATTTTTCCTTATTGCGGTCTGAAGTGGCTGTTTTTCCTCTAGGCTGTAGTTTATGCCAGAGGTTCTTTGGAGGTCCTTGTTTGCTTAAACAAGTACCCCAGTTTTCAGGCTCACTAGGCAGGCAGCCAACATTAACTGTGTTTTAACTCTCTCCCTATCCTCTGAGAAAATTCCATCCTGGAGCATTTACACAAAAATCTGCTACCACGCATCAGATTAAGTGGGTTGTAGCCCTCAGAAGTTTATGTAAAGGAAATTTTGTCTTTAAAGCACTACAAGACTCTCTGATGCCTTTATTACAACAAACGTGGCTACCCCGCTGAAAAATAGTTTTGGTAAGAACTATCTTGGTTAGACCCCATCTTCAATACTGTGTCCAGTTCTGGGCACCCCAATTCAAGAAGGATATTGACAAGCTGGAGCAAGTCCAGAGGAGGGCGACCAAAATGGTGAGAGGCCTGGAAGCCATGCCCTATGAGGATAGACTTAGAGAGCTGGGTATGTTTAGTCTGCAGAAGAGGAGGTTAAGAGGGGACATGAGAGCCATGTTTAAATATTTGAAGGGATGCCACGTAGAGGAAGGAGGGGACTTGTTTTCTGCTGCTCCAGAGACCAGGACAAGGAGCAATGGATTCAAGCTGCAGGAAAGGAGATTCCACCTGAACCTCAGGAAGAACTTCCTGACAGTCAGGGCTGTCCGGCAGTGGAATCTGTTGCCTCGGAGTGTAGTGGAGTCTCCTTCCTTGGAGGTTTTTAAGCAGAGGCTTGATGGCCATCTGTCGGGAGTGCTTTGAGGGTGTTCCTGCATGGCAGGGGGTTGGACTGGATGGCCCCTGGGGTCTCTTCCAACTCTACATTTCTATGATTCTATCTCAAGTACTAAGAACTATCTCAAGTACTAACAAATTACATGCAGGGAATCTTTATTGCTCAGCTATAAGCCATCGCAACTCGCCACGATCAAATAAAATACAACTGAACACAATACAACAGCAATGGATTCAAAATAAAACACAGGCCATGAGCAAACAATACAGGAAATATAAAAAATGGAATAGTATAAAATCACACAGACGTGTGTTCTAAAACGCCCAGGTCAACACTTTCAACACCCTTGTATGATTCTTGAGAATAGTTTTGGTGTCTAAATCTTAGTTTACTTTGCAGCCAAGGCAAATTCTGCAATCATAGCAATTAAATATAAAGTTAATTCCTGTTCTTCCCCGCTTCCATTTAACTCCCAAGATAAAATTTCATTGAGACAAGCCTCACAACATTCAGTCTTCCGTAGACGCTGATGAGAACGTTTCAGAAAAAGTTTAGAATCATAGAAATGTAGAGTTGGAAGAGACCACACAGGCCATCCAGTCCAACCCCCTGCCATGCAGGAACACCCTCAAAGCACTCCCGACAGATGGCCATCCAGCCTCTGCTTAAAAACCTCCAAGGAAGGAGACTCCACTACACTCCGAGGCAGCATCTTCCACTGCCGGACAGCCCTGACTGTCAGGAAGTTCTTCCTGAGGTTCAGGTGGAATCGCCTTTCCTGCAGCTTGAATCCATTGCTCCTTGTCCTGGTTATTTTATTTATTTATTTATTTGTATCCCGCCTCTCCATATGGATCGAGGCGGCGAACAACTTACAAATAGCATGTATTTCTATACATATTTCTATACATGCCCCCAACAAGCTGGGTACTCATTTTACCGACCTGCGGAAGGATGGACGGCTGAGTCAACCTTGGAGCCCGGCAGGATCGAACTCACAACCTTGTGGCTTGCAGTACTGGCATTTAACCACTGCGCCACCATGTCATATTAAAGACTTAATTTTATAAAAATCTATGTACATGTTGACCCTCTAATACATACAAGCGGGAAGGCGGCAATGAGAGGAGCCCTCTCTCCACATGCTCAGCGATCCCATTACCCCGCCTGAGGCCTGGACCAGACCGAAACCATGCCAACGGCGCATATTAACCCTCCCTCTCCCCTCCTGCCCCCGGCCAAGGCCAAGGATGCAGAAGACAAAGGGTACCCCCTCGGTACCCCTCACCCTCCCGCCGCCCCCGAAGTCTCGGGAAAAAGCCACTAAGGCCCCCCAAAGTCCGCCGCACCTTCGGCTCCGTCATGGCTGCTTCTCGGCGGCCGCACGGGAAAGAGGCTCCGCCCCGCGCACGCCACGGGGTTACCCATTCCGCCGCTTCAGGACGGGGTCGGAAACGCACAGGAACGGAAATGACGTCAAAGGAGGCGGACGTAGCCTTTCTCCTCCATTGACAGTAATGGCTGAGGTTGGGCGTTGCCGCTCTATCCATTGGCATCTCGATGGTGTCCCCCTTTCTTTTGTATTTTGCACTGGAAGGCGGGGGAAAGCGAGGGCTCTTGGGAGACCAGAGTTACGAGCATAAGTTAATCATTTTTAAGGCCGTTTCCACACTAGCCTGTTATAGCGCGATGATTCCACTTTCAACAGCCGATGGAATCCTGGGGTTTGCAGTTTCGGGAGGGGACGGCCGGCCCCTCCCGAAACTGCAAACCCCAGGATTCCAGAGGATGTTGAAAGTGGAATCATCGCGCTATAACAGGCTAGTGCGGAAATGGCCTTTGGTTAGCTTCTTTATTCCCCTTTACCCAATTCTTCCTAATGTTTAGATAGAATGTCTTTAATATTTGTTTGAAGTCTGAAGCAATTGCTCCATGTCTTAGTCTCTGAAGCAGCAGAAAACAGGTGTACTCCATCCTCCATATGAATCCCTTCAAATATTAAAACATACCTATCATGTCATCTCTTACCCTTTTCTTCTCCAGACTAAACATACTCAGCTCCCTAAGCCACTCTTCATAGGGCATGGTTTCCAGGCCTTCTACCATTTTGGTAGTGCTCCTCTGGAAACATTCCAGCTTGTCTCTATACTTTCTGAACTGTGGTGGCCAGAACTAGACACAGGATTCCAGCTGGGGTCTGACCAAAGCAGAATAGAGTGGTACTATCACTTCCCTTAACCTAGACACTATATTCTTATTGATGCAGCCCAGAATCACATTGGCTTTTCTAGCGGCCGCATCACACAGCTTGTACTCTTCGATCATTTTCACATGTGCTGTGATCAAGATAGATGTCACCCCTCTAAAATCTGTGCATTTCATTTATTCTGCCCAAGTGTAGTGGAAGCCCTTAGGTACTGTGCTGCAGTGCCATTAATCAACCAAGCCAGCCTACAAAAAAGCCAGTTTTGCTTAGGCCCAAGACTTTGCTGAAGGTCCTGCTGGCAAATGAAGTTGCTTTGCTTTTGTCAATAAAATCATGTTCTGCCTCCAGCAAGAAATGTACCTCTGATTGATTGATTGATTGCTAGCTCCACTATGTTTGTGAAAATGCCTTTCCTCTAAATTGTGCGATTCCCATAACCTTTGGCTATGCTGACTAAGGCTGAAGGGATATGCTGTCAAACATCATATGGCAGTCCTCACATTGCCAGCTCCCACTTAAAATTCCACGTTTGGTCTGCTTGTGGAAAATATTTTTTACCTTCAGGCCACAAGAGTCTGGCAAGTCAGTCATCCAGCTTATTCACAACGAGCATTACATTGGCTGTCACTCCACAGCATAATTTTTGATCTGGGCTTTTAGAAACTTTGTCTTTTGGCTGAATCGTGTTACTTGACAGAAGCCAAGAAGCTGCACAGAGCCCTTGTTATTTGTCCTTTCTTTAAGCTCAAATATTTTGGCAGTCCACTGTCCTTCTCAGAGCTGTGAACAACGGATCCCTCATGTACCTGCCTCTGGCCAGCCTAAAGTATTCAGACAGAAGCTTCTTAGAAGCATTTCAAAGCCATTGCATTGTGGGTCCCACTTTGTATTCTTCATTCTAGAACCCTTTTGCTAATGGTTGACATACCTAATTACATATAAAGGAAGTTCTATGGGCCCAGATATTTGACATACTAACAACTTGTACTATGTTCAGGGGCGATTACTAGGCAGTCTGCACATAGAAATTCTGTAGTCTGGTTCTACTGAAACTGATTTACCTAAAACTGTTCCACTGAAATTCCTAATCTAGAAAAGAAAAAGAAACAGCTTTTGCTATACACCACATAAAAAGGTGGGAGGAAGGAGATGTCAGCTTTCCTTTATTTTACAGTTGGCTACTGAGGTGAGGGAACTGTATAGTGGTGAGTCTCCTAAAACATACTGGCAAATTCCTAGTTTTGTAATCAACACATGCACCTTCAGCGGTATTAGCATAATTTTAATCCACGCTCGCAGTACTAAGATTTCCAGGGGTAACAAGTGAATGTTTCTTCTCTCCTACACATAGAGGCATAAGAACAAACTACAGGACGGGTCAAGCACGGTCCTGAAGATAGGTCACCCCCAGCTGCCTTCGGACTTCATCCAGGATAGAGTGAAGAAGTTCACTGTCTCTGTGAGACATGACCGGACTTTCCTTCAAGCCTAAGGGAGGCATAAGAGAGAAACAAAGGATTAAGGTGAATGAATGTCTGTGAGGTGTCTGCTTTGTCTCCATGGGGCAGTCATCCGCAAAACATGATGGGAGTCTGGGGCTGTTACCTTGTAGAAGACACTGTCTGACATGCTCTGCCTCATAGCGCAGACCTGTGCTGCCAGCAAAGTTCAGTTTTTGGGATGAAGCGTGAACAGGGAACTCTTCCTTCTGTCCATTGATGATCAAGACCTGTGGGCACCAGAAATGATCTGGAATCTGCAGATATGAATTGTGAATTAATAATTAAATTTATTCATTATTAATTTATTAACATTTTTATTCTGCTTTTCCAAGGAATAAAAAAAAAACCTCTCAAGGCAATGAGCAAACATTGTTCGAAAATAAATTTTTAGACATCTTTTTTAGACATCTTTTTTAGACATATTGAAAACCAAATGAAGCAGTGAAACTGTTAAAATCTTCTCCCTAATTTCAATTATCACTATAAATGCCAAGCAATTTAACAGGAAATTTATAGAGATACGTCTTCACATCTTTCCTAAGAGAAGTATGAGTGGGCAAAGATCCCAACTTGGGGCAGGGGTCTACAGTTTGTGAGCAAAGACAGGAGCAGGCCCTCCGCTGTATGCCCAGCAAGAGGGACCTGTGGATTTTGCTTAATCCCATCCTACAGCAACTTCTTTTCTCGAATCCCAGTTTTCTTGGACTCCTCAGACTGTGAAGCCCCCTTCTCCCCCATGGTTTTCTCATCTGTAGACTTACTTCAATTATTCCATTGGTGCCACTAATGCTTGCTCGATTGAGCAACCAGTTCACTATGCTGTAGGTGAGGACAGCCTGTCGATTGCCTGAGTAGTTCAGGATGATTGAACCCATTTTGTCTGCTCCTGGAGAGGGAACATAAATACACAACAGTGCCAGTGCCCATGCCCTTTACAGCTGCATCCTTAACTTTTTTGGTTACAGGCACTCCGTTGACCCATTCCCTTATCAAAGAGATAGACTGGGATCCACTGGTAGATTTCTGGATGATCTTACTAGATCAATACCTCAAGTATACCTTGTGGTAATCACTATGTTTCTCAGTTGTAAAGCTAAGTAATGACTAGTTGCTTCTTTGACTAGTTCTTTAGGCAGTTCTGCTGGGCAGTTTTAACAGTCTGTATGAGCCTCTGACCTTCAGTAGTTCTGATATATCTCAGTACTTGGATAAGCAGACTGGCTCCACTCCAGAGCTTGGAGAAGTTGCTTTCTGGACCACAGTTCTCAGAATTGTAGGGATTTTGGGAAGTATAGTCCCCAAAAGTAATGTTTCCAAATTTTGATTCGCCACTTTGCATCTCACTTTGGTTGGTGTACTTCACAATCATAACAAATCAATGAAAAAAAGAACCCAAAACTTTTAGATCTCTCAGACCTAAAGTCTGAACACTCCACTCCTACATCTGTGAGGTAATAGTTTCTCTCACCTCATTTTTCACATGTGTCCATGTTTTTCACAGAGATCTTACAGACTAGAATTCAGTGGGTGCAGCTCTTCTCTACCTGCTTGGCCTAGAAATTCACCTATTAGAAAGGCTGCTTCTCTTAGCATTTTTTAAAATATTTTTTTAAAGCAAACCCTGTATTTGTGCACATCAATTATCTATGAAAGATTACACTGTACTTATTAAAATAACCAGTACTTATCAGAAAATGAAATGATATCTTAGATTAGAAGACAAACGTAATCTGAAAATGCTTGGGTAAATGGATGCTTGCATGTCACATTGTCATAACTCAGCTTTTACTGACATAATATATTAATTTAGCTTTCACCATCACCAGGTGGCAGGGCCAACAGTTATAATCCAGCACATTTGGAAGGTGTCAGGTTGCAGAAAGCCACAGTAGTGCGTGTATCTCATGCAGGGAAACAGGTAGCCATTCTAGAAAGGACTTCCAAAGGCAGTGCAATCCTATAGCTGGACTTGCAATAATGGGCCCCCTAGAAGCTAGCAAGGATTGCCTGACACTGCCTGCTTTCATCCCCCAATCCTTGCCCAGCTATGCTTCATTCAAAGTGAATTAACAGTTGTGGCAGGAGGAGCCACAACTGCTGTTGGGAAGCTGCTTGTCCCAACTTGCTGAGTCAGCAACAGCAACATCAGAGCATTCCCAGCATCTGGCTTGCCTCTGGTTCCTGGGGCCACAGCCAGGCATCACAGGAGCACTGATACCTCCACCCTCTGAGGAGTGTACTGGCCAGCCAATCAAGCACTCCACATTGATGCCCCCTTCTGCCTCAAAAGACCCCAGCGAAGGGGTTGTTTCCAGGCAACCTATCCAAAGTAAACCTCCCTTCCAGTACAGGGACTACCCTAGATCAAACTGGGGGTTCTACAACCAGCTGCCCGAGGCCCCCAACCACTAAGCGACATCCCTGGTCAAAAGGAAACTCCAGCACAAAACCAGTTAGTCACAGTGGATTAGGAAATTTTGTTCCATCATTTGGCACTTGAATAACTAGTGGGTGGTCTGTATAGATTTTTAGGATCCAAAGGTGTACCCAAGCCAGCACTAACCTGTTTCGTGCAAGAATCCTGAGGCCATAATGGATTGCGGTTTCTCCCCGTTGAAGACCATGCAGGCCAACTGGACACAGTAACAACCAATATCCAGCAAGCCACCACCCCCAAGCTCTTTCTCCACAGTCCTGGGGACTGACAGCAGAGGGGCACCAAATTCAGCATGCAGTACCGTCACATTCCCCACAGCGTTTTCCTTCAGCAGGGAACGAATCTTCTCTGAAACTGGGAAAAAACGGGTCCAGAAAGCCTGACAAGATGAAAAAAAAAATTAGTGTAACAATACTTAATGGAGAGCCTAAGTTAAAGACACCTATCTTAAAGTGAGGGATTATATCATTTCCACTGAACTTGTTTAAGGAAAGGAGTCTCCAGTGTGAGACCACCTAAAACTGCATATCTTCTACCCCCCCCCCAGTGTTTTCTCCGTGAGATCTACAAGCCATGACAATTTAAAGTTGGATGGCATTCTTTTATTTCTCCGTCAACCAGTCCAGATGGTTACTATTCACTATTGCTGCTCTACCTAATGTAACAACTAATGCAGGCTGAAGTAGATCATTGGCCTTTTCTGTTGCAGCACCACATCATGGACTCAGGCTGAGTCTGGAGATGCTGAGTGTGCTGAACAGGATGGTGACTCAACATTCAACAGATCCACGTAGTCACCATATTGATCTGTAAGGTGAGAATTGCCATTTACGCCTAGCTTGGGAAAATGCTTTTTTTCGACTGCAGCTCCCAGAATACCCTAGCCACTGCGACTATTGTATGCTGCTTGGAAGATTCTGAGGCCATTTCCACACTACATTGCTATAGTGCTGTGATTTCAACATCCTATGGATTCCTGGGGTTTGCAGTTTAGGGAGGGGCATTTAGAATTCTCAGCCAGAGAGCTCTTGGGCCTCAGTAAACTACAAACCCCAGAACTCCACAGGATGTTGAAAGTGGAATAATAGTGCTATAATAGTGTAGTGGAGAAATGGCCTGAGAAAAGTAGTCCAAAAGCTCTGCTCTTACCTCCATAAAGAAGACATTCTTTTTCCGAGCTGCCTGGACCATTGTCTTGACCTCAGCAGCATTCATGCCCAGGGGCTTCTCACAAAGCACATTCTTCCCTGCCTCAATGAAGAGGAGGGTGGCTGGGAGGTGACAGGGATGTATCACTCCCACATACACCACATCTGTGAAAAGAAGGCAAGTCTGAGGGAAAGCTCTCAGGCTGAGTTTTGCCACAAGTAAAGAGTTACTTTAAGCTAACATTTCATGCCTAAAGGGGCTGAATGAAGAAGGGAAGGGGAAGCTCTTCTACAGTGGCTCATCCTCTTCACCTTCTACTCCTTCAGTTGATCCTCTTTTCTCATCACGTTGTCACTATACCTCTGCTGATTACTTCCAACAAGAGCTTGCAAATAATTAAATAAATAAATCAATTAACTGCTTGTAATTAATTCCATGCTTGCAATAACAAAGGGACTTGTAACACCATGGGGTATAACTTCACCACTTTTGCAGTGTGGCTGTAACTGGTACACTATACAGTTATAACAATATGATTGCACTTTAACTGCATAGTTCCAGTCTGTGGAATCCTGGGACTTGTAGTTTATGGAGGAATATTTAGCATTCTTAGCTGGAGAGCTCTAGTGTCTCACCAAACTACAAAGCCCAGGATTCTAGAGGATGTAGATATGGCGCATCAAGTAGAAATTATAATGGTGTAATTGTTGTGTTGGACAGAACCTAAGTCCAAATAATATATACATGATGTACATTAAGGTTTGCACCTGGGGAAGACAGTGGATGATGCAGTCCCATGTAATACCTGCATGAGTCATTGGGTTGTGAAACCAGGGCAGGAAGGTTGCATCATACAGCTAGCAAGGTTTGCTAGAGTTACATCAGAAATGTCTGTATATAAAGGAGTGCGTTCTAGCCAACTGTGCCCTCTTTATGTCTGAAGGAGCGGCCGGAGGCTATCTTCGCATGCTGTTGAATGCTGAAACTCCGTTGGAGCCTTGTATATACTGTATGTACCGTAACTCAAGAGTAAAGGCCTCCTGTTGGAAGATAACATTGAATGGGAGGTTTTTTTCCTGGCTTCAGGGCTTTGCTGCTAATGTTTACACTCTGCTGGGCCGCTTCCAAGCTGTGTGAGTAAACTCTGCTATATGGTGATTTTTCAAACACTTGATTCTGGTAAGCTGTTTTGCCAGAGCTCAATGCTGGAGGAAAGTGCTACTGAGGTTTTTGTGTAGCACCCATCATCCGCCATTCCTCTGACAATTGTGTAGTGTGAAAAGCTGCCAGATCAGGTGGGCAGAAGCACAGATGGACAGAGCCAAAACATATATGCACCTATCACATTCACCAGTGCAAAGCTGGAAGAAATGGTTTGTTTCATTTGCTGCTGCCTTCTCTGCTCCCCACTGAGCATGGCTGTCTCTCTGCACTTTAGCAGGCTGCTGAGAATCTGGGTGCATGAGGATGAGTCTCTCCATGTGCTGATGACACAGTGAAGGTACCTGTGGTGGGCCACCAATAAAACTGCAAGGTGTTGACTCCAGAGCTAAAGGATCTTGGGTGGTAGGGGTATTAAAGACCTTGAACTGAAGGGTTGGAAATTCTCTGCCAATCATATAAGACAGTGCTGGTCTAAAAGGACTGATACCCTGATTCTTCATAAAGTAGCCAGTACACTGTAGTGGTTTGTGTGAAGAACTAGGAATCCAGGTTTTGAATCCCCACTCTGCCGTGAAAACCTACTGGATGACCTTAGGCAAGTCATACTGTCTCAGTCATAGAGAGAGGCAATGGCAAACCCTCTGTGAATAAATCTTTTCAAAAATAAGTAAACAAAAGCAGGATAAGGTCATCAAGCCAACTTAAATGCACATAACAACTACAACACAACAACAAGGTTTCTCCATGCGGCTAGACGGGGATTTTGACAGCTGCAGCTATAAGTTGGGAATGAGTTGAAAGCACACAAGAACAAGTCCATCACATCTGGAGGCTCCCAGTTGCTTAATTACAATTTCCTTCATTTTTTTCCTGGCTACTGCTGATTTCCTTTCTTTTAAATATATATTTATATATAAATATATATTTTCTCTCATACCTTCCATCTCATTATCTTTGTAGAGTGGGTGTGGATTAACCCTTTTGTCCCCTTCTCCTTACAAGCGTCCCCTAGCATTTGATAAAGGCTGCTTACCAACATCTGGATCCTGAGCCAGTTCTTTGTAGGAACCATAGGCCTTGGGGATGCCGTGATTCTTGGCATATTCCTCAGCTCGGCTGAGATCTCGAGAAGCAATGGCCACCACCTTGGAGCGACAGAGGCCAGGGGAGTGTTAAATTAAACAGCTTGAGACGGAGAGACAATCCTCTTTTAACGACTGCCCAAACACTGGCATTTATTTATTTGGGCATACCATTTGAAATTATATCCCTCTAATCATTTGAAAACTATTTTACACTTTTAAAATTTTAATATGATAGCATAATTGCATTTTAATTTTTTTATTATCAGTTTTTTCTAAAGATTTTATTGGGTTTCTTTTCCTGTTTGTGAGACACCTTGTGTCCCATGCCAGGAGAATGGCAGAACATAATACTCTCCAACCTTCCCAGTTTGACAGGGACAGTCCCAATTAGCCCTCCACAGTTCCACTTTTTCAGTTACTTTTATAATGCCTCAGTTTCTCTCCTCCTCCCACCCCCTGCTGCTTGCCCTCAGCTTATTTTAGTGTGAACTGCAAAACAAGAAAGGAGAAGAGGGGATGGAGCCTGCCCTTCTCAACAGACAGAAGCAAAAGAAAATTGTTGCAGCCTCTCCTAGCTTGTTCTTCCTCAAAATAAATTTTGCTGTTTTGTCCATACTTTGATATTGCTTGACCACACAGTGCCCAGTTTTCACCTGTGAAATTTTGGAAAGTATGGATATAAATAAAAATAAAACATCGGAGATCAGGTGTATAGAGGATCTGAACCCCCTAAATGCCACTACCCCAATTAAACTAACTTGGAGGTTTATGAGTTTACTGGCCGTTTTAAAATTGTTTTCTCACTCTTTCGACCAGAACGTTTTAACTTTTAAATGGAACCTCCTGCTAATAGTATGGTGGAGGAAGGAGTGCAGGCTCTAGCCACATACTCAGGTCTTCAGGACATGATCTCCTTTTCCACCCACCAACAAAACACTTGGCTTGCAAGTTTACTTTTGCTGTGGACTTTGGAATCATACTGAGCATGCCCGTGGTGAGCGCATGCTCAGAAGCCATCGTGGAGGTAATTTCTGCCAGTAAATTTGCCAATAGCGGGTTCTGAGCATGTGCAAGTGAAAGAGACGCTCAGAACGTTTCCAAAGCTGTAGACGCGCGGAGAGGAGGGGCGGCTTGCGGCGTTGTTGCCGAAGGGGTGGAAGCGGGTGGACTTTAGGGAGCCCTTTGAAGCACTGGGCAGTTTGGGAGACCTAGTGCAACACCTGTCTCTCCTCCAGACACTCTAATTTCTTTAAAAATTTCGTACTCTTAAATATTAGACCTCCCTTCTCAGCCGAAGAGCACAGGAGTCGCATCACATTTTTTGCCTTTCAGAAACTGACTAGGGAATCATTGGCCATTTCCACACTGGACTGTTATAGCGCTATGATTCCACTTTCAACCTCCTATGGAATCCTGGGGCCAGCCCCTCCCGAAACTGCAAACCCCAGGATTCCATAGGAGGTTGAAAGTGGAATCATAGCGCTATAACAGTCTAGTGCGGAAATGGCCCTTGTGTGCAGAGAGGCGGGGCTGCTTTTCTCCCCACCGGACCCCTTTTCCTGCACGCTGTGCAGACGGCCTTAAAGACCAACCCGTTTTATTTTGCACAGTTCCTGGGGACGGCAGTCTTAGGCCATTTCCGCACTAGGCTGTTATAGCGCGATGATTCCACTTTCAACATCCTCTGGAATCCTGGGGTTTGCAGTTTCGGGGGGGGCGGCCGGCCCCTCCCGAAACTGCAAACCCCAGGATTCCATAGGATGTTGCAAGTGGAATCATCGCGCTATAACAGCCTAGTGCGGAAATGGCCTAAATTCCTTGCCCCTGGCCAAGCTGCCCAGGAGACCTGGTGCCAAATCAAACGCGGTCGTCCTGAAGCGCCCGCCAGAGTCTTCGCTGTTGCTGCAACGAGCTCACACGCCAAGCCCAGGCTGGACGCGCTCCTCTGTTACCTTGTGGTCCTCCGGTGGCAAAGTCTTCAGGGCCACAAGAAAATCGTGGCTGATTTTCCCCGCAGAGCAGATCCCCCAGCGAGTGGCCCCCATGGTGACCGATGGGGAGAAAAGGAGAGAGCGCACAGAGAGAGAAAGAGCCCCTGCAGGGCGAGGCGGGGGAAAGCAGGCAGGGATGGGCTGGACTGGGCTGGAGAATTCCTGCCCGGCACAATCGATCCGTGAATACCGTGGACTGTGTCCCCGGGCCCCGGGCCAGTTAGGGGGAAAGGGTCCGAGGGAGGGTGGGGAGAAAGCAGAGGGAGGAGAGGCAGCACAAGGTTGGCAGCGGCGCTTTCATTAGACCCTTTAATAGCTGGATTCCCTGTTTTCAAAAATGGAGGGGTGTGTGGGGAGTGGTCAGCCTTGCTGGACCCAAGGACATGGAAGGAAGGTGGGCCTCTGCTGCCAGGCAGATGGGCTTGAGAGTCCTGCTGCAATTGCTGCTTTTGTTCATTCCCAGACCCCCTTGGACCATCTTTTTCCTGCTGCTGCCTTGGGCATGTTCCCTTCCGTGATTTTGAGATTTGCTGCTGCTCCAGTACTGGAGTCGGGTGGTGCTGGTGGTAGGGAGAGCCTTTAATTTTAAAGATGGTACTTTCTTCTTTTTTAAAAGCTGTCCAGTGGCATGGTGGCACAGTGGTTAAGTGCCAGTACTGCAAGCCACAAGGTTGTGAGTTCAATCCTGCCGGGCTCCAAGGTTGACTCAACCTTCCATCCTTTCGCAGGTCGGTAAAATGAGTAACCAGCTTGTTGGGGGCATGTGTAGAAATGTATCGAAATACATGCTATTTGTAAGTTGTTCGCCGCCTCGATCCATATGGAGAGGCAGGATACAAATAAATAATTAAAAAAAAAACTTGTGTTCATCACCTAGGGCCTTTCTGTGCTTCACTGTGTTATTGTTCCACTTTCGACATCCTATGGAATCCTGGGGTTTGCAGTTTAGAGAGGCGCATTTAGAATTCTCAGCCAGAGAGCCCTTTGGCCTCAGTAAACGACAAACCCCAGAATTCCAGAGGATGTTGAAAGTGGAACAATAGCACTGTAACAGTGTAGTTGAATGACTTTTTGCATTTGAGACTGGGCAATAAATATGAAGGCTGGGGAAAGACTGGAAGAGTGATTTTTTCCCCCTGTCAGCGAAGTGTAGATGTAGTGGTTTGAGCATGGACTATGACCCTGGAGACCAGGGCTTAATTTCCCACTTAACTGTGGAAACCTGCTGGGTGACCTTGGATGTGTCACACATTCTCAGCCTCAGACAACCCCATGTTAGGGTTGCCATAAGTTGGAAACAACTTGAAGACATTCAAGAACAACTTGCTTGCAGAGTTCTCATACCTGGCTGAATGGGAGGTGGAGATGGGTCATAGCTAATACAGGGAGACAGCTTGCACATTGATTTTCTTTGTTTGCTTCTGCACTATCTAACCTTTGGGATAGAATCATAGAATCATCGAGTTGGAAGAGACCCCAGGGGCCATCCAGTCCAACCCCCTGCCATGCAGAAACACCCATCAGAGCATTCCTGACAGATGGCCATCCAGCCCCTGTTTAAAAACCTCCAAAGAAGGAGACTCTACCACACTCCAAGGCAGCAGATTCCACTGCCGGACAGCCCTGACTGTCAGGAAGTTCTTCTTGAGGTTCAGGTGGAATCGCTTTTCCTGCATCTTGAATCCATTGCTCCTGGGGGTGGAAATCAGGGTGGGAACTATTGCTTATAAAACAATGTGGATATGGAGTACGGTGGAGTACGGTAAAATCAATAATGTAATCAAATCCATATCCCACATTCTGAATGAAGATTTTTCTATATGAGAAGAATTAATTAAACCTCTGCTAAGCCTTTGGGGGGGAGGGGTGGGAGGGAAAATATGTGTGTGGGGGGAAAATATGGATTAGACTGTGATATAGGTTATACTGAAAAATAATGTCTGTGATTTGAATATTAATCTGTTTTTGTAATTTAAGGTGTAATAATAAAACAAACAAACAAACAAAAAGAATCCATTGCTCCTTGTTCTAATCTCTGGAGTGGCAGAGAACAAGCCCACTCCCTCCTCGACATGACATCCCTTCAAATATTTAAACATGGCTATCATGTCCCCTCTTAACCTTCTCTTCTGCAGACTGAACATACCTAGCTCCCTAAGCTGCTCCTCATAGGGCATGGCTTCCAGACCCTTCACCATTGTGGTCGCCCTCCTCTGGAGATGTTCCAGCTTGCTGACATCCTTCTTGAATTGAGGTGCCCAGAACTGGACACAGTATTCCAAATGAGGCCTAACCAATGCAGAATAGAGTGGTACTATTACCTCCTTCAATCTAGACACCATACTGCTGTTGATGCAACCAAGAATCGCGTTGGCTTTCTTGGCTGCTGCATCACACTGCTGACTCATGTTCAGCTAATGATCTATCAAGACTCCTAGATCCTTTTCACACGTACTGCTATCCAGCCACACGTCCCTCATCTCATATTTGTGCATTCCATTTTTTCTGCTTAAGTGTAGGACTTTACATTTCTCTCTGTAGAAATTCAGTTTGTTAGCTTTGACCCAGCTCTCCAATTTGTCAAGGTCATTTTGAATTTTGATCCTGTCCTCTGAGGTATTAGCAACCCCTCCCAATTTGGTGTCATCTGCAAATTTGATCAGCACGCCCTCCACTTCTTCATCCAAGCCATTGATGAAGATATTGAATAGCACTGGGACCAGGACAGAATCCTGTGGCATCCCACTAGTCACTTCTCTCCAGGATGAAAAGCAGCCATTGGTGAGCACCCTCTGGGTTTGGTTGGTCAACCAAAGTCCCATTTTCCATTGGGTTTGCCTTCGAGGGCCATGCACCAAATCCCTCAAATGTCCAGCAGTGGGAACTTGATTTCATTACTGGCCATGGGATAACCTGGAAAGAATGAGGGCCCATTTCCATCCCAATGTGTTAGAATTCTATTTGACAATTAGTTAAAACAACTCTTTTCGCCCACACTTTTTCATCTTCTTCTCATTTTCTCAGTTCTCCTGCCAACTGTGTGACCTTGCAGCTGCCTCTGTTCATCATTATCAGAGATCTTTATAATAACATCTTGTTTCCAACACACTGTTTCTCACGTGATCCCATCATCTGTTCACAGCATACTAAAGTACATTTATATACATCAGTGCCAGGTGACTACCTTAAGCATGGCTGGGAGAGCAAATAGAATCACAAACATAGCCCTGTTACCCTGATTTCTGGGGTCCCTTGGGGGACACCTCAATGTGCCCCATGTGATGAGGAATGGAAACTAGCCAGAGCACAAGCAATAGCAACGCGAGAGGCAGGGTAACCTAGCGGGGTCTTTTTATCCAGTTTTTATGGGGTCAGGCCAAGCCAAAAACCAAATAAAAATGTCCAATATATGATTTTTTTGAATGAAAGTCTCACGCACCAACTCAAGCACTCACTCAAGACCTATTAAGAAGCAAAAGAGAGGAAACTGGATAGGGGAATATTGAAGGGGTTGTAGCTGGGGTAATACTGCACCTTTTCCTGAACTCCTTGATCTGGGAAGAACAGCGGAGAAGTGGGGCTCAGCACAGAGAGAGCTGAGAGGATGACTCAAAGGACAGAGCAACCGTCTCCTGGGATGACCGGGAGTGATCCAAAGAAATGCTCAAAGACTGGGACTATTTGTAGGGGGAAAAGTAACTGGAGGGATAACCCTTTCCCGGGGAGAACAATGGGTGTTGCAACGAGAAAGAAACTCCACAATGGTAACTTCTTTTGCATGATGAGGTTACAAGGTGTTGCCAAGGTCTCAAGATCTTCAGCTGCATTGTTTTGTGGTGTGACTTCATGTAAATAGTCCTCACCTGATAGGATTTTTGCTCAACTTGGGGCAAACATGCTAATCCCCTCAAGTCAGCTTCTCAGGGGCTGAGGACCCTTTATCTACTGTGGGTTTCCACAGCTTGAGGTCTCCTGGGGCTACGTGGCTGGGGATTTTACTGGCCTGACCTAGTTTTTGATCGTTCGACTGTGGCTGCCTACGTGCTCATCTGGGTGACCTCTCAGGCACACGGAATCATATTTAATATCAAAATTGTAGTCATAAATTACTTAAGGGTATACAACCCCCACAAAGCCTCTGTATAGGATGTTATTATTGCTTCCTAACAGTCTGAAATTATAATGATTAAAAGTGCTTCCTTGGATTGCACAAGCCAAAGTTTAGAAATGTATAATTCTGATGTCTTTGAACTCAAGCCAGTAGGACCTTGACTTTGTGTCTCATCTGGCAAGTGCCTGCTTAGCTGGTATTATGTAGTGATTTTGATGACCAAGGATTTTGCTAAGACTGTTTTCTTATCTCTATATGATACCCATGTTCTTTAATCTTATTTTATGACTTTCTTCTGTATTTATGTCTGTGTCAGGGTCACCAACAATTTTGTTCTACATGCAGTAAGTTTGATGGAACTGCTTTTTACCTTGGAACCATGTCCCAGCTTCCTGATCCAACAGGTGTCTGGGGATTAACTGTAGGGCTTCTCCCTCAGAGCTTCTTCAAACACAGCCTCATAGCCTGAAAAACCCACAACAACCGATGGATTCCGGCCATGAAAGTCTTCGACTTTACTTCATCAAAGTGTTTGTAGACTAAATTATAACTAGCTTGGTTTTTAGTTCTGGAGTTATTAAACCTCCTGTAGTATCTCTTTAATGTTACAACCATTTTGTTATCTATCTCTCTATGTTCTTAATTGTGGAACAACAAGCATTTTCAACTGATTTCTCAGATAAAAACAGATACTGGTTACAAAGTCTTTCACTGGTATCACTACTGCCACTTATGGGAAATATACAACACAGTTGCTTATTTGCCCTGTAGTTAGCTTCTTATGTCTCCCTTTGGCAACTTCAGTCAGTTTCTCTCCATCCTGTTTTTTATTGCAGTGAAATAAGTGAAACCTGCCAGGACGCAGATAGCTGCAGAAAAGGGGGTGGGAGAGTGTGGAAGGGAAAACCCCAGAGCAGAGAGACATGTAAAAATAGTTGCATTTTCTTCTGTACATGCACAATATAAACCTGAGTTTGAGTTCCCACCAACCTTCTTCTTGTGCACCTTTTCAGTGTGTCCTGATTCTGTTCAGTAATCAGAGCTGACCCAGTCATATGAGGTACAATAGAATTGGGTAAAATGCAGAAAAGGGAAACCAAACTGGTTAGTGGGATAGAGCAATTGTCAAAAACAAGCAAACGAACAAAAAAACACCCCACCATATACCAGTTTGGAAAAGATACTTTTTTGTTATTACAATTACCAGAGGCCAGAGGTGATGGTCCTGAAGCTGTAAGCCAAAACAGAAATCTTTTCAAGCGTCGGAAATATTAAATAGTATAAGTCTCCCGCCATAGCTGGCCATATGTCCCAATCCCGATTTTAAAACTATATACTCTGGATCAGCTGTCCCTTATAGGTATCTACACAGAAACTACCGGTTGCATTGCTTTACCTATCTCACACAACAAGCACAAGCAAACCACCTCTAATCAAATCCACCTTCGTGTTTCAAAACTCACAATCGGCACTTGTAAAATTCTCAATGATTGGCAATGTTTTCTCCCACACTGATAGGAATAGGGTTTTCAGTGAGAAGAAATCTGGAGGTCTTCATGTGCCACTCTGCTTCCTCCTAATCTATAGATCTAAGGCACTAAAGCCCAAGCACAGGATAGATCAGGAACAGTCCTGAGGATAGGTCACTCCCAGCTGCCTCCGGACTTCATCCAGGATGGAGTGGACCAGCTCACTGTCAGCATGAGACATGATAGGGCTTTCCTTCAGGCCTGAGGGAGAAAGAAAAACAGAGGGAGAAGAAAAGGTCAAGTGAAGCTATCCGCCACACGCAGATTTGGCCTGAGAACTTGTGGTCTACTCCTGTGACAGGAGTCCTGTGACTGACCCCAACAGGACCTAAGACTTTTACCTTGAAGAAGACACTGTCGGACATGCTCTGCTTCATAGCGTAGACCAGTGCTGTTGGGGTAGTTCAGCTTTTGGGACGGCAAAGGAAGGGGAAACTCTTCCATTTGGCCATTGACAACCAACTGTGTTGGGCACCAGAAAGTACCTGGAAACTTTAGGATGGAAAAAGAAACACAAGGTTTGGACCAACTTAAAATGGAAGATGCAGGTTGATGAAAAAGGCTTACTTCAGAAAGATTGCGTGTAGAGACTTGTTCCTTCCTTGAAGGAAAGATCAGCATTATTTCTATATTCTACTTTTATTTTCTTACTAACGTATTTACCCAGTGTTGACCGGGATTTTATTTTCTCATAGGTAACATTTGTTAGAGATACCTTAGAAATTACCTTGCCTTACCCTAGGACTTAGATGTGGTTGAAATATACAGATTTGAGATCCTGTGTCTCTAATTCCCCAAACTGTATTGTTCAGTATCTGTAACTTTTGCCCATATTCCCCAGTCCAGTCTGTATTCAAAGTTGTTCGTGAGAGGACCTGCTGGTAGGCCTCGTCTCCATAGCAACTGGCCTCTTCAGAGCTCTCTGGCTGAGAATTCTAAAGGCCCCTCCCTGAACTGCCAACCCCAGGATTCCATAGAATCTTCACAGCCAGCCAATCATATTGTTACTGTGGTTATGATATGTCTGGTGAGAGCACTAGATATCCTCTTGATATCAAATAATTTGGCCTTTGCTTGACCTTTCTCTGCCACCCTACTCCACGTGTTTGCAGAGGTCCACCGGACAAGCATGTATTGAGCGCGGCCGTTAATGGTTGTACATTCCAAACCTCATTCAGGCAGGCAACTTAAGCCTCTCCGATGCTTTAGGGAAAAACTTTCTTGCAAACCAGCTTTGCTCGGCATGTATCTTTACAATGCTGCACGGCCAAGAGCCAAGCCATTCTTTTATGTCGGGCCATCAGCGTACTGGCCATGCTATTGTCATCCAGCGCTAAGCTCATCATGCAAAACCTGACCTTTTCCAACTCCTTTGTCCAGCTCCAAATTTCCTTTGTTCTCACCAAGCATGGCATGGCCTGTAGGTAAAATCCACCCTATAAAAAGTCCCCACTTTCGGGACTTCCGCGGATCACTTGCTCGGACTGCTTGGATCGCTCCTGAGTTTAATCCAGCCTTGCTGTCGGTTTGTCCAGTGAGCTCCCCTCAGTGAACCGCGCTGTTTCTTCCCCTGCAACCTCAGCTTCTCTCCAGGACTACGAGACCAGGTGTCATATTACCCACTCCCCAAAAACTCTCCATTTCTATTTCTCAGTTAGTTAGTGTAAGTTGTGTCTTTCGTGTTGTTTGTCCTCAATAAATGTTATTTTTGTTACTTTAAAACTTGTCTGACTACGCTCTCTGATCTGAAGCCGTAGACATAGGGTAAAAAATCCTAGCTAAAGTTACCCTGCCTCTCGTTAGCTTAAGAGAGTGCTCGAGCTTAATTTCCCCATCTTGTGCTTTTATTTGGTTATTTGGGCGCCCCTCCAGGGACCCCCAACATACAGGGTAACAATATGAGGTCTTCTCACCTCACACTGCCAATCGTATGAGGTCTTTGCCTGCCTGATGCAGACAAACAGACAAGATCACTCACAAATTTTGACTGTTATATAATAGATTGGAAACCTAGAATATTACGCAGTACCATCACCCAAATTATGCAGCAAATAAAAGATGTACATGTTCTGTATAATAAACTATGGAAATAAATTTGTATAATAAGATAGCACTGTTGTATACCATGGGGGTTGAGAATCTCAGGGCCTGGCATTGAATTTGGCCATCCTCAGCTCTCAGTTCAGCCCTCAATTCTAGAATTTTCTAGACAGCTCTTTCTCCCTGAGTGTTTTCTTGGCTTTTGTACATTTTTTTCTCCTGATAGGCCTCTGCTAAGGTTTATTTACTGCCAGTAAGCAATTTAACTCAAAAATTGTAGTACTTTCTGCTCATCCATCACCAAAATTTCTCTATAACTGAATTTAGCTTCCCTTGGAATGTAAGAGGTACTTTGCCCCCCTTGCTGTACTGGAGAGCAGATGATAGAAGGGATTCTGTGTGAGAAGCAACCAGGTACTAGGACTATGTATGCTGTTGCATCATGCTTAAGTTTACACCACATATTTTTAAATTCTATATAAATTGTGCATTTTTTATTAGATGCTCAGCATTCCCCAGATGTCCCCTGGGGAAAATACTTTGTTTAATTAAATGCTTGTTATCAGATGTCTGGCCTCACTTTTAAGCTATGTTTTCTCCCACAGAACAGTTGTCAGTAGCATTGTTCAGATTTTGTACCATGCAACAGTGGCTTTGTAGCATTCTGTTTAATATCTGTGGTGAACGAGCTGTGTTCAGTAGCCTCTTCTTTCTTATAATGTGCTGAAGTCTGAGCTAGGGAAGAGGGAGACAATGGAGATCCTGAAGAGTGATGAGAAGGGAGAGATCTCCACACCCCATCATCACTCAGCTTCCAGGATACTGTAACTCCAAACATATGCCAGAATGCTAGCCCCTGTGAAGTTAGGCAAACTGTAGTCTGAATCTGTACAGCTGATTTCCATGGGGGCCCTGTGAGAACCGTCTCTTTCAGGTCCAACAAGAATACACCAGTCATACACTAAGACCATTTCCACACTACACTATTATAGTGCTATTATTTCACTTTCAACATCCTGTGGAATTCTGGGGTTTGTAGTTTACTGAGGCTAAAGAGCTCTCTGGCTGAGAATTCTAAATGTCTCTCCCGAAACTGCAAACCCCAGGGTTCCATAGGATGTTGAAAGTGGAATAATAGCATTATAATACTGTAGTGCAGAAATGGCCTAGGTCATTAAAGGTTTGGTATCTTTCATGACATCCAGAATCAGGTACTTGAGGCAAGCACCTTACCCTGGTCAGCATTAGGATCAATTCCTGCCTTGTGTAAAGGCACTATTTGGTTGATCAGGGTACTGAGGGGACAAAGGGTCATCACCTCAATTACATGTCCTTCTAAACCCCCGACCAATGAAACAGAACCTCTGTACTGGGCAGAGTTTGACCAAACTCTTAGGCAGAGTGAGTGGCTGCTCCATGTGGTTAATTTCAGATATCATTAAAAGGTAGCAAATTCTTAATTGTTTAATTATTTTTCTCTTTTTAGTGCATCAGAAGGGGAAATGCACTTTGGGGATTTTTTTGCCCACAGCAGTTAAGTAATGAGAGAAATAACATATATTTTAGCTTCTGCACTTGATGTACACTATTAATAGCATGTATTAGTAGCATATATTTTAGGTTATTTGTATAACACTTATTGTAGATATATGTACACATATATTCCAGTATATTTTGTATTTTCTCCTCTGCAATACGCTACGTCTAAAGTAAACTGCTTTCCAGAAATTGTAACAGAACAAAAGCCTTGATCTTTAGGGTGGCTGGTGTGTTTCAGACCTTGTTGATAACAACATACCAGACATGACAAGGCTATAAGGAGTAAACTGATTGATAAAGAAATATCAGAACACAAAGGGGTACTTTGAAACTGCTAATGAGACCCTTTGAATGTAACATGAGAAATAAAGATACATGAAGGGAATACATGGGCAGCTCATGATTATTCCTTTTAAGGAAAACTGTAAATAAGAGTAATGGGCACTAAATAGTGGGGAGGGGGAAATGTAAACGGAAGCAGGACTTCTTGGGTGAATCTAATAGGCTGTGATCCTTGGGGTCCTATCCAGTGGGATCCTAGGGGAGGAAAAACCTGTGATGGGGACAGGTAATAAAAACAATTTGTATTCAACTCTGTGATGTGTCCTTCTTTCTGGGAATCACCTGCTTCTGCAGCAAGGTACTTTTAATAAACATTAGTGCTTCAGCTGATCCTGTACTAAATTGTTTTATGAGTCTTTTCAGCTATTTCTCACAAGTAATTTGCTGGCTTTTGGTACTGTGTATCTTTCTTTGTGGAAGAGACTTTATTTGCTCCTGTACTGCAGACAGCATATTGTCTCAAGCTGGCCTCCTGAATGAGAAAGCAAATGAACTCAACATATCTTCCATATCTTCCAAGGAGATCATATTATGTACCTCTTCCCAACTGCCAAGGATTTACCTCAATTATTCCACTGGTCCCACAAATGATTGCTCGATTAGGTAGGTTGGTCCTCCTGGTGTATGTGAGGACAGCTTGACGTTGGCCAGAGTAGTTCAGGATTATTGATGCTGAATGATCCACTCCTGTGGGATGGGCCAATATCACTGTTAACAACAGAGCTTAGAAATTTTGGACTATAATTTCTCAGAATTGTCAACCATCTAAGGTGCAGGCCATTCAGGGACTGGAGTCCAAAAATGTAAGTTTCCCAATAACTGCCCAACTGTGGCTGTGTCCACAATTTTACCACCTTTGCACCTCCATACTCCCTAGCAGTAAGTGTCATGTTGACCCACAGGCAGACATATTACCCTCCTCTGACCTCTACACCTTCAAAAGATACCTTAGTAGGAGGTAAAATGGGTCCACTTTTCCCCAGGTATGGAAATGCAGTAATGACAAAAGGAAGGTATCGTTCAGGACAGCATCTTTGATTTATAGTTATCACTGAGGTGGGCAATGCAGGACCTTTCAGATCTTATAGACTACAACTTTCTTCATTCCTGTGGTCAACTATTAGGAATTATAGGAGCTGTATTTTACAACTTAGGTACAGAACCTCCATTAGTGGACAGTGGAAAGGGAAAAGCAAGAGAACAGTTAGCATACATGATGCTGCACTGAACATTATATTAACAATTCAAAATTACAATATTTAATGAAGAGCCTGGGTTGAAGGCATCTAGCTTAAAGTGAGGGATTATATAATTTCCACTTAATTTGTGTAAAAACAAAGACTCTCCAGGGCCTAATATGACCTAGGAAGGTTGCAAAATATGGTGAAAATGTCTTCTATTCCCCCAGAGGACATGTGGGGCAAAAACAAACTTTTGGACTTTTTGTGGAGGTGAATATGATGGGCAACGTGGCCCTCCAAGGTCTCTTGGGTGAGCAATGCAGTCCCCTAGTTTTTCACAGAGAGCCAACGTGGTTTGAGCATCGGACTATGACCCTGTAGACCAGAATTCAATTCCCTGCTTGGTCATGGAAACCCACTGGGTGACCTTAGGTGCATCACACGAAAACCTTGTGATAGGTTCACCTTAGGGTCACTAGAAGTTGGAAATGACTTAAAGGCACACAACAACAAGTCTTTCACAGTTTCCCACCTCACCTTAGAGCTATATACTGTCTTAGGGTATGCAAGAGAAACTGCAAAATTGCACACTGTTAGCTTTTTCATGAAAATGCAAACAAAAGCTAACCTGTTTCGTATAGGAACCCTGATGCCACAATGGATTCCGGCTTCTCTCTGTTGAAAACCATGCAGGCCAACTGGACACAATAGAGGCCCACAGCTAGAAGTGCACCTCCCCCAAGCTCTTTCTGCACATTCCACGGAACAGTTGGTAGGCTTCCAATTTCAGCATGTATCACCACCACATCCCCAACTGTTCTTTGGTTCAGCAAGGAACGCATCTTCTCTGAAGCAGGAAAAAAACGAGTCCAAAAAGCCTGAGACCAGATGAGGAAAATTAGCCCATAAATCACTTGACACTTTCTTCACTCTGTGTTTTTTCCATGAGGTCTAATATATTATTATAATTTACAGCAGGACACATGCTCTGGGACGCATCTCAGGACAGCAAATGATATTCATGCACAAAAAT
The DNA here is from genome assembly GCA_948474755.1 of Ctenosaura bakeri. NCBI lineage: Eukaryota > Metazoa > Chordata > Lepidosauria > Squamata > Iguanidae > Ctenosaura > Ctenosaura bakeri. Next base: position 496,459 of record CAOLHI010000445.1, on the reverse strand, counting down.
TTTTGCTACCTGTATCTCTGCACATTAGGCTTGTATTAGAGGAGCAGTGCCAATACAAGAAAAAGAGAGTTAACCCTTATTCAGATAAATGACACTAACAATTGCTCGGAATCAAGGCGGGAATGTCACTGTGAAAAGGCTTTTACTTCTTTCTCAGACTGATATGGCAGTTCCCCAATCTGATAAGGTGCTCTATCTTTTCCACATAACTCTGCCTTCCCCTTTACAACATCAGCGTTGTGTAAAAAGGTGAGTCCTTTCAATGGTTATTTAGAAAACTCTTAATAGTTTTATGGTAGCTTGTTTTAAACACAGAAACTCAGCCGACTCAGTGTTTGTAAAAAATCAACTGTAATATTTATTAAGATAACAGACAGAACAAATTATTGGAGTTCATATGCAGGTCAAAATTAATAGTTCTTCAGAGTACCTTTAGACCAGTTTCCTTATATTTTTAAACTCTCATTAAACACAAGTATCATAATTAGCCCTTTGGCTACACTCTCACCAAACGCTCAACCCCAAACCTAGGTCACACTTTCTGACCAGTTTCTATAACGGTTTAATAAGTCTTCAGCTTCTCTCCAGGCTTCCCCTGTGAATTAACCCTTCCTACACAATCACCCTTTCTGGCTGACTGAGGGACTCTATTCCACAGTTCTCTCTGGCAAGAATTCTCACTGATGGACTGAAAATGACAATCAGTGTTTGCCTTTATGTATCGTTCCCTCTCAGCCACCAGGCCCTCCCACATGCTACTAGGTTGAGTTTCCCTCTTGAAGAGCTACTTTGCTTCTCTGGCACTCTGGGTAGCCACACCTCCAGAACTCCATCACAGTCACCATTATATACTGCTTGCAAATGTCTCTAAGAGATTTGACTGGCCATTACTAGCCTAGAACTACCTTGGCCTCATTTAGCAAGTCAGATCTTAATTTACATCCTTTCTGAATTGTCCACCTCTCCCAGGAACCTGGATGCTCAAACCAGAATGGAGTATTTCAAGCACAGCAGAGGCGTAACTATTTCTCTGTATGTGATACACCTATTAAAGCAACTAAATATGAACGGTCTATTTCTACTCTGGCAATGTAGCCCAGGCCCGTACTCTGTTTAGCACTGAGCCATGATCAGAGGACACAGGACATAATAAGAATGTATGGATACCACTTGGTGCTGCAGGAGATATTCTGGGCTCTTACCTCCATTAGGAAGACCTTCTTTTCCTGAGCCGCCTTCGCCATTGCTGTGACTTCTGCAGTGTTCATGCCTAGGGGCTTCTCACAGAGCACATTTTTCCCAGCCTTGATGAAAAGAAGAGTGGCTGAAAGGTGGTAGGGTGGTATCCCCCCCACGTATACCACATCTGTGAAGAGACAAGAAGTCTGAGGGAAAGTGCTTAAGCTTAAACTTCTTCTTCTGCCTTCCAGTGGACTCTCCTAGGGTTTTTTTGGCAAGATTTTTTTCAGCAGAGGGTTGAAAATGCATTTCCCCTAAGGCAGAGAGAGTCTGGCTTGCCCAGTGAATTTCCATGGCTGAGCTGAACCCTGAAACAAACTGAGTTTGAACCCTGGTATCTCAGAGTTCTAGCCCAGCCCACACTGATTCCCAGATTAATTGCAGCAACAGGAAAATGGTTGACCTCTCCAAAAAAGTGACCAGTCTCCACCAGTTCTCCAGAAGCTACCAGTCCAGCCTGATGAAGAGTCTGAATGGTGGACAAGATAGCCAGAGGCCGGTCCTCCATCACCATCTTCAGGTTTGAAGGGAAGCTCCCAGGCTTAAACTTACCCACAGGAAAAAAAACAACTCATCCTATATCCATCAATTTACCAATTTAGACAAGGGAGGAAGGAACTGACTAAACCACCTCTGAGTATTCCTTCCCTAAGAAAACCCTGTGAAATTCATGGGGTCACCATAAGTTGACAGGCTACTTGAAAGCACATATGCACACATGCATAGGAAATAAAAGATCCAAATTGTGAAGCCCATCTTCACTCCATTCTCACTTTAATGACTTTCCAGTTATTTGAGGGATCTCCATTGTTTCTCATTACATTCCTAATTATCTCTTCTTCGGAGACTCTTAGTATGTAAAAGGATATTGTAGCCTTTCTGAGACTAACTGAGAGAAAAGTCTGTTGCATAAGCTTTTGTAAACTGATGGAGACTGTTAGTTATAGGACTAGGACAAGACTCTGGGGCACAGTTCTTCCCAGCCTGAAGAAGAAGGTGACTGAAAAAAGTCACAAGAGCAGTCCTCATTTCCATTTTTCCCCCCTCATTGTGATTCCTAGTCTTGGAATTTAGCTCCCTGGACAGCATGGAAGTTCACCTTTGGGGAAAGGCAGCAGTGTCTCAGTAGCATGGCGCATGCTTTGTACAACCAAGGCTCCAAGATTTAATACTAAACCACACATGTTAAAACACTGCTGAGAAGGAGGCTTGGTCTGCTGAGGATCTAGAGTAATATGGCTAACGAAGTGGAATGATGGAGGCAGAATGGGCCAATGGCCTGATTCTGTATCAGGAAGCAGCTTTCCATTCATCTGTCAGATCTGGACCAGAGCTCTTGTGTAGTAGAACAGAGATAGAGACCCACGGATTAAGGAAAATTGTTTATTGTCCCAGTGGGATCATTTCCAAAAGACTGAGCCCCGCCCCTTCATATTCACAGCAATTTATACATTTCCAGTATAATCATCACATGTTCAAGAAAGGAAACTGATGTGTACAAAGGTTCCCACCATTCTCTAGCATAATCTTACAAATGTTGCAAATCTTCTGTAGCGCAGCCAAGGGCTAGCACGTCAAGCCATACCGATAACATTCCATTATACAAAGTTTCTTTGTCTTTCCTTCAAACACAGAGGGACTTCAATCGCAGAGGAAATTAACTGCTTTCCCCTCACCCCCAGAGGTCATTTAGACTGAGCCAAAACTGTCTCCACCACACTTGTATGCCTTCTGCGTGCCCACTTATTTCTTTTCATATGCATGTGGGTTAACACACTTTTGTCCCTAGGCTTTCAGTAAAGCAGAGGTGGGCAACTTCTAGGGGTTATGGAGCTACACTGCCTGTCACAGAACCTCAGAGGTCCACACTCCTTGCTGTCCCCCCAACTTCCTGACTTTTAAAAAAAATTTCTCTGGAAAAAGAAGCTATTCTGAAAATGTGCCCAAACCTACTAGGGTGTGGGAAAAATCTTGCCAAGTTTTTGGTTTCCCTGGGCTGTTGGGGCTAAGAGAGACCTTGGTTACACCAAAAAGTAGATGTTTACATGAGATCAGTGTGTTCAGGATGGTATGGAATCTTACCTATGCTGGAATCATGAGCTAATTCTTCATAAGAACCGTAAGCCTTTGGGATGCCATGGTTCTTGGCAAATTCCTGAGCCCGGCTGAGATCAGGAGAAGCAACAGCCACCACCTGGGGAGGAAGGAAAAAAGAGTTACACTGGAGAAGGGACACACAAGATTCCCCTCCTCTGACCTACTGTGGACCTACTGACCACACAACTCTCCTGCTACAATAACCCCTCTGGTTCTGGTGTGAGCTGAGTCTATGCAGCTAAATATGACTTAGGTCCAAGTGATCTGACATACCATATTGACCATGTTCTTATTTGATCATTTAATTTGTGTTTTAACTTTTGTATTCTGTGATTTTTAATTTTTTAAACAAAACTATTACAAGCTGCTTTGAGTCCTTACCAGGAAAAAAGTGGGGTATAAATAAAGATGAGAATAACAATGATGGTAATAAAAATATTGCACTGTATGAGCCTGCCTGGACCCTGAAATCCTCAGGCAAGGCCCTTCTTTTGGGGTCACCACCTTCACAGGCATGACTGGTGGGGACATGAGACGGGGCCTTCTTGGTGGCTTCCCCTAGGCTCTGGAACTCTGTTCCCAGGTGGGCCAGAAAGACCCCCTCTCCGCTTTCTTTCCATCAGCAGGCAAAGATATTTTCTGACAGAGTTTTAGAACTGAAGGTTTTTAAACAAAGGGCCTTTAAGAGGGTGTTATATTATTTTCATTGAAGAATTTTAAATGCTTTTTATCTTTTTAAAATTGATTAAATGTTGTGAATACAGTCATCTCTCCACATTTGCTAGGGTTAGGGGCACAGGAGCCCTGTGAAAGTGGAAAAAACATGAATAATTCTGGGCCCTCCCAAACCATATTTAACACACAAAAAACTATGATCACCATATTCAACCCACCAGGGATTCCTTTGAGGCATCAGGGTTCCTTCAGAAGGCGTAAGTGGCTGGCTGGTGGAGCTTATTGCCACTTCCACTGCTGCCCCACACCATTTTTAAGAGAGACTTACAAGCCTTGTTCGCAGCTTGTCAGTCTCATGAGGCTTGCAGTCCTTATTAAAAATGGCATAGAGAGGCAGCAGAGATGACAGCAAATAATCCGTGAATAATCAAATCCACAAAAGTGAAACCTGCAGATGTGGAGGGCTGACTGTAGTTTAATTCTATTTTAATGCTGACCTTAGTATGTTTTTAGCTAGTAAGCCATCTTGAGTACCAATTTCGGGGAAAAGACAGGATATAAATAAGGTGGATGGTGATGATGAGTTGTGTGCCTTCAAATCATGGGGTTTTCTGGGGCTGAGAGTGTGTGATGCACCCAAGGTCACCCAGTGGGTTTCCATGGCTGAGCAGGGAATCAAACCCTGGTCTCCAGGGTCATAATTTAATGCTCAAACACAATACCATGCTGGCTGTCAATAATGATAGTAATAATATTGCTGCTGCTAATGTTAGTTTAACCCACCCCCAATACTGTGAAAAACCAAACAAAATTCCCCAAGTCAGGGAAAAGTTCTGGAGGTTTCCCTGTTTTTGAGCTCATCTTGCCCTATTCCAGCTCGCAAAACACCAGGTCTTCTGGTGGAACTCATTCACCTCAACCATCTCTTGTGTGTTGGCCAACTTGGCTTCTCACAGAGAGTCTGAACACCACCGTACTCACCCCAAAACCATTAGCCAAGATTTCACATGCAGATCTCTGTGGAGAAGTTGGTTGAATCTCATGGGCGGGTTCCCCCAGCCATGTATCCTTTGTCATTCACCTCACATCCTACCTTATGGTCTTCTGGAGGGAGAGTCTTCAGAGCCACTAAAAAGTCATGGCTGATCCTCCCAGCAGAGCAGATGCCCCAGCAGGTGGCCCCCATAGCAGAGGTAAGCAGAGCAAGCTCAGAGCAATGCAGCCACCAGTTCCTGGTACCAGTTTCTGTATGGCTACCTGCAAGGGGAAATCTCCACAATCTTATTTTTGAACTCTGAACTTGGGCAACAGCCAGCTATGAAGGAGGAGAACCAGCAGGGAGCAGCAACGCTTTGGAAGGAAAAAAGAAATAATTCCCTCCCTACTGTAGTGGAGGACCAAGGCGATTGCAGAGCAGGCTGTGAAGGAGGAACCAACCACTTTGCTGCTTAAGTAGGTTTTCAAGCAGGTTGCACAACAGCTTGTTTAAAGAGTAACTTTAAATGATTTTTGTTCCCTTCAAGAGACAACTATGTTCTTTCCCCCTCCCTTTTTACGCGGTAACATTTTTACAACCAAGGAGAAGATAGTGCTTTTGATCTGCATTTTAGGTTTGGAAGCACCATGCGAATTACTGTTAGGAAAAGTTACTTTTTGGATGACGTCCCAGAAACTCTGAAAGTCCAGGGTCTCTGGGGGATTCTAAGAGTTGTCCTTCAAAAAAAAAAGTAACTTTCTCAAACTCTGGTTCTTACTGGACTGGAACTGGGACAAAACAAACAAAATGAATTTCAACAAGGAGAAGCCTAAGGTACTACACATGGGCAGAAAGAATGTCAGGCACAGATACAAGATGGGTGACACCTGGCTTGACCACAACACATGTGAAAAGGATCTAAGAGTCTTAGTGAACCACAAGTTGATCATGAGTCAAGAGAGTGATGCAGCAGCTAGGAAAGCCAATGCAATTCTGGGCTGCATCAGTAGAAGTATAGTGTCTTGGTCAAGGGAAGTGGTTGTACCACTCTATTCCATTTTGATCAGACCCCACCTGGAATACTGTGTCCATTTCTGGGCACTACAGTTCAGGAAGGATGTTGAGAAGATGGAACATGTTCAGAGTAGGACAACCAAAATGGTAGAAGACCTGGAAACCATGCTTTATGAGGAGTTGCTTAGGGAGCTGGGTATGTTTAGCCTGGAGAAGAGAAGGTTAAGAGATTACATGATAATAATATCATGATAATATTTGAAGGGATATCACAAGGAGGATGGAGCAAGCCTTTTTTCTGCTGCTCCACAGACTAGGACATGGAGCAGTGGCTTCAAACTTCAGGGAAAGAGATTCCATCTAAATATTGGGAAGAACTTCCTGATAAGAGCAATTTGACAATGAGATACACTGCCTCAGAGTATGGTGGAGTCTTCTTTGCAGTTTTTTTAAACAGAGGTTGGATGGCCATCTGTCAGGAATGCGTTGACTGTATATTCCTGCAAGGAAGGGGGTTGGACTTGATGGCCATTGTGGTCTCTTCCAGCTCCCTGATTCTACGGTTTACATACCACAGATAACAATGCCTCTGACAGTGAAGCTCCTTTTTTCAACCAAGTCTTTTTATATTTGCCCAGCTACCCCCTTTCCTCTTTATCCTCTCTCCAGCTGCAAGTTGTTGTTTTCTTTTTTCTTTTTTAGCAGCATCAGCACTGGGAAGATGGTGAAGGGGGACTGGAGAGACACAGACTTTTGGTGTTGGGCTGCAACAGTATATCTACAGTAGACAATGCAATAAAGCCTGAGATAGGAAAAAGGAGAATTGTGCTTTAGTCCGTCCTACTGCAGCAGTGTGGGCCGACACCCAACAGGCAAAGTAAACAGCAGCTGTTTCCAGAATCCTTTACTAAACATGTGTGAAGAGCAAACCAGAGAGAAAAGGGGACAGCAGATAAGCCTGTCCCACCAGGTACCACAGCCTTTTAGAAGAATAGGTTTTCCCACAAAAAGTAAAAGAGAAGGATATTGTTGTTCACAAAATATATGTGGTTTATGAACTTCAGGCCAAAAACCCCTGTAACCCTTAGGCTGAGGAGCAATATTTTAAGCCACTGCACCATTGCCAGTGCTAGATTTATTCTATGATGTTGTTGTGTGCCTTCAAGTTGTTTCCAACTTATGGCGACCCTAAGGTGAATCTATCATGGGGTTTTCTGGGGCTGAGAGTGTGTGATGCTCTCAAGGTCATCCAGTGGGTTTGCATGGCTGAGTGGGGAATTGAACCCTGGTCTCCAGAATCAAAAGCCATTTCCGCACTAAGACTGTTACAGCGCTATTATTTCACTTTCAACATCCTATGGAATCCTGGGGTTTGTGGTTCCGGGAGGGGCCGGCTGCTGCGGAAATGGCCATAGTCCAACATTCAAACTACTACATCACACTGGCTCGCAAGATATATTTTATACACATATATTTTTATCTTTACACGCTCACGCTTATCTATTTGGTTAAGTAACAGAAACAAACACGCTGTTGTTGTTACCCTGCAAATCACTAACATGGCATAAAGACATGAACACTAAGATCTACTTTTAACTTTTTATCCCTGCACTGTTTAGCTTAGGCTCCCATGACCTTCACACATGTAGCCTTAATCAGTTGCTCAAAAGGAACAGTGTTCTATAGCCTCTCAGAATTTGCCCATCTTTGTTGCAGGACCTAAATGCAACTCCAGAAATAAGAGGTGGAATAAAGTATACTTCAGTCCAATTCCTATTGATGTGACCTGCATGTCCAAAGAGTTAAGCAGAGGCTGTTCACCTTTGAATTATCTTTCTGCAGATCATCATGTGTCCTTTAAGTTGAAGGCTGGATCCTGTCTAATTTTTTTCTTCAGCTTGTCAGATGAAAGGAAGGATCGGTTGAAAGATGATTCCAGATGAGGAGGGTTAGAGAGAGCAGGTTGTTCAGTTCCCTTCCTCTACCACTTGAAGACAGAAGAGGGTAAAACTTTCCTAATAAATAAACAAACTGTGACCTACTTCTGCATCTGCTGGGCTGGGTGAAAGTGTTCCTTGAGATTTCCACATTTCAAGAACACTTAATTCTAAGCCTTTTCACACTGCAAAATGATAGCACTGTGATTCTATGGTTAAGAAGAACAGTGGTTGTGACTGTCATCCCTTTGCATTCAAGGGAAACACTCCTCCACTAACTCCTGAAGCTGGGCCTGCTTCCTCCATACTTCTCATGATATCTGTTGCTGCTTCTGCTTTGCCTCTCCAAGCCCTTAAACAACATTATTCTTAGCACAATCCATCAGTTTCACACTCGGCTCTTTCCATACTCCCTCCCATTCACACTCACACCCTTTAAACCAACTTCTTAGTACACTCAGCCCACACTTTCATCCTTCTGAGACCCAACATCCTGCCTCCCACTGCTTCTCAAGTCTCACAGTCCTTACCATCTAGTTTTTCTGCACCTTCAGTGATATAGGAAGCCAAAACCTTGCAGGATTAAAGTGATGATGACGACGACGACGACGACGACGATTAATTGATACCATTGGCCTTAATTCTACAGCTAGTCCTGACTATAGGAAAGCCACTAAATTAAATTTACTGTTAAATTTACCTATGTGTTGACTCAGCATTCAACAATTGATTCAATGGATCTACTCTATTTGGAACTAAAAGGATACCAGCCATCATCTGTCATTTCATACAAGCTTCTTTGTTTTCTCTGAGCTGAGCTGAATTCTTATAAGTGAGTAAAAGGATACTCCCTCCATCACTATTAATTATTTTGAGGTAGTATGCTCCTGAAGGTACCATTAGGATCCATTGACTTTATAAAAGATATGCTCCCACTGAGAGTGAAAACTGATAGAACTAGTCTGTAAATATGGATTTTTGGAGTCTTTGGAGCTATGAGTCCCAATATTGTTTCTATCACTGCACCAGTGCTTCAAATGCCCATTGTTACAATATCTTCTCACTTCTGTATTTCTACTCTTATTCCATTCCTAGCCCATTTCTACAACCTCTATTCATCCCCTCCTTAGATGTATACAGATACCAAGATATTTAAAAAAAATACACAGGTCAACATTTGAGAAAAGCTATTTTATTGGTCATACAAGCTCCATGATATTTGCCACCTTACATAGTTGTTGGCATTCTGTGGAATCTGGTTATAGCCAAGTGGAAAATGTGGCTTAAATCAGGAATATGGGGAACCCAAGACTGTCTATAGCAAGAAGGAATGAGAATGTGCCACACTTAGTTTTAAAAGTGTGCTTTGTCCTGAGGGTACAACACCCCCACCTGCCGGCGAACTTCATCTAGGATGGAATTGATAAGGAGACTGTCCGTGTGAGTCAGAACTGGGCTTTCTTTTAAGCCTAAAAAAGGAAGGAGAAAAGAGAACAGGACATGATAGAGTCCTAAAAGGTAAATATAAAAGATGCAGGTAAAAAGTGAAAGTCTAGTGGTGCTTCCAAGCTGAATGTTCCACTACTCTTACCATCATTATTAATTTGTTGAGTTATATCACCAAGTCCAAAGAAAAACCATCACCTAAACATTCAGTACCTGTCAATATGACATGCAATTTGACCCATGTCCAGAGTCTGGGAAGGTTATTTGTTTTGGACTATAGCCATGTGGGCTGGGGGTAGCTGAAAATTACGGTCCAAAAAATAATTTTTTCAACCTCTGGACATGCTTCTCTAGAGAACAGCCTCTCCTGATGAGAGGAAGAAGAAGCAAAGCTGAGGCCAGTTGTCACAGCAACCAGACCTAGTGCTACAGCCTACTTGTCTCTGGGACTACGCATGGGTGAGGAAAGCAATGCCTTCCCTTCCCCATTCCATCATCTTTTGGGGAGCTGGTCACCCCTAGAGTGCAGGAAGCCACCCTGCACCAGAAGTCCTAGTGGCGCAGTGAGCTCCACCCACCTACCCGCCCACAAATGAAAGAAAAAGATAAAACATTTAACAGGCAGGATATAATACCTCCACAAAGTGCATGGGAAAAATACACAATGGTTCAGGCATAACAATTTATGTTATATTGCTTCATTTTATTTTTAAAATAGATTTATGCCACAATGTTTGCATTTCAGTAGACATCTTACAGTGGCGTAGGGACGGGGCGGGGGAAAGGAGGGCAGTGTGCCCTGGGCGGCACTTTTTTGGGAGTGCAGCTGCTCTTTGCCTGCCCCCCTACACCATCACATCACCTCCACATAGCCCCACTCTCGCCCCTCTGCCTCCCTACCCCGCTCACGCCAAGCCATGCCACTGACTGCTTACAATGAAAAGGATAAGCACAGATCCCTCCCCCTCACCAAATATACCAATACAGAATCTAAGGGAAAAGAGTGCATATTTTGGTACAGCTTTCCACCACTGACAGGTGGACTGGTTAGGGACTGAAGCATTGTCATAAAACAGACTTGGTTGAAAAGTGGAACCAATGAACTTTACTGGAAGGAGCATGAAAGGGAGGCTCAATTGGGATTGACTTTGTGCACATTGCTTGCAAAATCTCTCAGCTGGCATAGTGCTTTCTCCCTCCCAGCTTGCTTTGCAAGCAGGATGTGTGTGCAAGCAATTCCAAGCAAGCCTCCATAGGCAAGAAGAACTGATGAAAGAGTGGAACCTCTGTTGAATTAATGGAACTTGTTCTTAATTTGGAAGCATCAAAACCAAGTTGTCAGATAACAGGGTGTCAAAAGGTGGGGGCTTCCTGTACATTTATTCACCAAAAGCTCATACAAATGAAACCTTTTATGACTAGATGAACTCCAAGATGGCCAACATTACGCAACACTGCTGATTTCAGTGTGGATAGGCTTGACCTCAAACAACCATATGCTTTTGTCTTGTCAACTTTTATTCTCTCTCTTTCTGTTTTTAAAAAAGAGTGAAGAAACTACATTCATGCCTACCCTCTCATAAAGTGAGTCGGCACGGTTTGGAACTAGTACCTTGGAGAAGACACTGCCGGACATGCTCTGCTTCATAACGCAGACCTGTGCTATTGGTGAAGTGCATTTTCTGTGAGGGTGGAGGCAGGGAAAATTTTTCACTCTGTTCGTTGATGATTAGTTCTGTTGGACACCAGAAAGTTGATGGAATCTGAAGTGGGCAAGGGAAAGAAGAAGAAAGGAAAGATAAAACAGCAGCAAATAATAGAATTGGTGTGTATACAGGTTGAATATCCTTTAGCTGGAAATTTGAATATCTCCAAAGCCCAAAACTTTTTGCTGCCAGATTCTGGCTTCCAGGTCTGGCTGCTCATCTGTCTCTCAGATTTTGAGTCTCTCTCCAGCCTCGCTTCTCATATACAACACAAGTAGTGAATGAATGAAATGCAAGGCTGGAGAGAGACACGAGGATCTGTGAAATGGCAGGAATCTAAGAGTACTGCTACTGCACTCCTGCTCATTTGTTTGTGGATCTTCGGAGATCTCCTGTGCAGTACTGTATTTTATGTATACGCAGACACAGGTATTCCAAAATCCAAAAAGAAAAAAAAAGCAAGCAAAATATGAAACACTTCTTTCTGGTCCTAAGCATTTTGGGTAAGAGATACTCAACCTGTATGTTCCTGTGCCATAAAATCCATCTGATGCTGTGACTTTAAAGAAAGGGAATACACAACAAAACAATCTATTTTTCCACCTTCCAGTAATACCAGGGTCTTTTTTTATACTTCACAGTAATAGCACTTTGATCCCACTTTAACTGCCATGACTCCATGCTACTGAATCCTGGGATTTGTAGTTTCATGAAGGATTTAGGATTTGGTCACAGAGCTATAGGGTCTCACCAAACTACAAATTGCAGGTTTCTTTAGGATGCAGCTACGGCAATTAAAGTGGGACCAAACTATCCTAATTTCATAATATGAAAGAGACCCAAGTCTCCAGGTTAGTCCTCCATTCCTGTATTTTAATGAGGAGGCTGTTTCTGAGTTATCTGATCAGCTGTGTTGCCCAAATCCCAAGAGCAGGGTGGGAAGGTACAGCCCACAGGTCATAGGGATTCCGTTTTATGACTGCTGAAGCATCCAGGAGATGCCTGAAGTCAGAGACCCTGCTCTACTTTTAAAAATGGCTGATTTTTCAAGTGAAAAACTTCCCCAGACCACCTCACCTCTTGGAAAATTGGCTGAAACCTGTAACTGCAAGGAATGCTACATAATCACCCCCAGTGGTGCCAACCACTGTTGTGGTTGTAGGAGGAGCAAAAGGAGAAAATGCCCCCCCCATCTCCTTTGCATTTGTTCATTCCTGCCCTTGAGCTAAAACTGAAGTTACCTCAATCATGCCTTTGGTGCCATTAATGCTTGCTCGATTGGGCATCTTGGCCGTCATGGTACAGGTAAGGACAGCCTGACGTTGACCTGAGTAGTTGAGAATGATTGATACTGTTTTGTCCACTCCTGTGAAGAACAAAATGCAAGGATAGTGTCACCAATTTTCACTGAAGCTTTATAGAAAGCACTGTTTCCCACACTCAAACACCTTGGCGATTTTAAAAAAAAAACTCCAAAAATATTTATATTTCACCTTTCCAGCTTTTACAGAGTTCCCACCCCAGGCTGGCTCACCAAATTAAAAAAAGAGAGAGAGAGAGAGAGAGAGAGAGAGTCAGAACCGAAAATGCTCATATTTAGTAGCCCTATCACATCACATAATAATAGGATTATGATTCCACTTTAATTGTCATGGCTGTATCCTGTGGAATCCTAGGGTCTGTGGTTTGGGGAGACAATAGAGCTCTCTGCCTGCCAGTTCTAAATACATTGGCCCATCCACTTTCATGAGAGTTCAGGGCACAGAACCCTTGGGAAAGTGGAAAAACATCCTCTTCTGGGACTCCCCCCTCCCATTCCCTTGCCTTTTGCCCTGGCGTGTGTGCCTTCCTTCTCCATGCCCAGGCAAAATGCATGGTAATTGAAGGGAGTACTGAGCATGGAGAAGGAAGCTGCATGTGTGCCTCTCCTCTTTCTTTGCCTTTTGCTTTGACACATGTTTTCTGTGCCCAGGCAAAAGTCAAGGGAATGGGAGGGGGAGCACCTCACGTGGAATAGGAGGGTGGGCACATGCCTTCACCCCCCCCATTCCATTGCCTTTTGCCCAGTGTGGAAAAAGAAGGCATGTGCACCCAGACCAAAGGCAAGGGAACTAGGGGAGGAGAATGGGGGAGGGAGGCATGCATGTGCCTCACAAATAATCAAATTCGTGAAGATCAAACCCGCAATTTTGGAGGGATGACTGTACTGCTCCCTAAACTGCAACATCAGGATATTTTGCCATGGTAGTTAAAGTGGAATCACAGTCTTACAATTGTGTGGTGTGAAAAGGCTCAAGAGGACTAATCTATTCCAGATTCTCAGGAAAATAAAAAAAATATATATAGGGCATAAAAAAAATTAGAGAAAAAGCCAGGAGTAGGGAGTACTAAGGCTGACTGGCTGTCACAGTCTCTCCTATGTAGGTGGTAAGATTACTGCATGAGAGTTGCTGCTATTTATACAGGTAGTGCCAAGACTTAAATTATGTGTTCCACCTATAGGATGGAGATGTTGCAGAATCATCATCATTGATGTCGCACCAAGAACTTAACAGAACAGAACTCAGGACTGTTGCTAGACATTTTGCTGCTGAGGGTGGAACAGCACATGCCACAATCCCTCCCTAAAACAAGCTACATTCCAGACTCACGAAGTTATTATTAGCCTTCCGGATACATTTATGTTTTGTTTGGGGAATGTGGGATTTATTGCTCAAAAACAGGAAACTTTCCAAGGTCTGGATTTCCAAAACTGTTTGCTACTATTCTTGGTCAACAAAACAACAACAACAACAACAAACAAACAAAAACCAGAGTGCCAACCTGTATGGTGCAGGAATCCAGACGCCGTGATGGATTCTGGCATCTCTCCCTCGAAGATCATGCAGGCAAACTGGACACAATACCCACCAATATCTAGAAGGCCGCCTCCCCCAGCTCCTTCTCCACACATCTAGGGATTGAGAGTTGCGGGCTCCCAAATTCAGCATGAAATATCATCACATCACCAATTGAACCCTGGCTGAGTAAGGAACGGATTCTCTCGGTAGCAGGGAAAAAACGAGTCCAATATCCCTAGTAGAAGGGGAAAAAAGAAAGAAATGCAGGTAAATGGGTTAGACCATCAGTGTGTATATTGCACGGGTGAATCAAAATTAAAAGCACAATAACTTTATTAGATTAGGATTAGCTGACACTTCATAAAACAACAAGGAAACTTTAGAGCAGGGATGGGAAATCTCTGGCCATACAGATGGACTTCCATTTAACCAATACAAGCAATGACGATGACTTTATTGTGCTAGCCAAAGGCCATGACAAATCTCTCTCTCCCTCTGTCTCTCTCTGTCTCTCTCTCTCTCTCTCTCTCACACACACACCATATACGGTACACAAGAAAATACAAGTGTCACAAAATGATTCTACAAAGAATAACAAGAGTGTTACAAAGCTAGTATAAAGAAGATCAAAAATTCAAAACTATGGGTAAATTTCTAAGCTGTCAACAAAATAATCAAATACAGACACTGGGTCTCCATGATAATTTGTGGTAATTTTATTAAGCCAGCACAGCCAATAGTAAAGGCCGATGGGTGTTCCAATCCAACAGTTGGAGAACCTCATATTCCCTCTACCTGTTTTAGAGTTCCTTTAAAAAGATCTGCACATGGAATTTGAAGCATAAAAGGGGAGAAGGATGTTCCCAGGTATGTGAAAAAGCTCCAAGATTAACATTTTTCTGATGCAGGGGTTGAAGTGAGGCACAAGCCACACATGAACCAAAGGCCAATGTTGCAAGTCTCTTCCTGGAGGGGGAGCAACCCCCCCTTATGTATACATAGACCAAAAAAAAGGGGGGGGTCACCTGGCACTTGTAGAAACCACCAGAAGCCATGTTTTTGCATATACATCCCAAGGCCCCTCAAACTGCATTCCCTCTAACTAAGTTTGGCTGGGAGGGTCGTAGTTAATTCTCTGCTGTCCTACTTTCTCAGCTCATATAAAACATCCCAGTTTCTCTCTCCTCCTCCCACTTTCCCCCTTTGTCTTTGACTTATTTCAATTGCTGCAAACTAAGTTCAAAATACAAAAGGAGTTTGCATTCAATTCATTCAGTAGGAGGGATAGAAGAGTAGGCAGAGCCTTGCCCTTTCCAGAATGCTCAGGCAAACTGTTGCGGCTTCTCTTGTCTCTGGAACAGAACATCCAGTGTAGCTCCAAACTGATATTTGAAATAAGCAAAAGGAATAAACACACCTTTCAAAAGTGGAGGAAGGAGAGAGCCCGGCCAATTAAAAGAAGCTTTTCTTCAGATGGCCTTTGAATTACAACACTTCTGTAAGTGTGCACATGTGTCCCAGTTTTCATCTGTGAAATGTTGGAAGGTATGAAACTGAAAGTGGGTATCTCGTATTTCTAGTTCCATTTTTTGCCCATTTTGCACACTTGCAGGGCCTGTGTAGCTTATGGCATGTCCTCCAGGTAGAATTTAGGCCCTTGAATGTGCCCAGAGGGCCAGTGTGGTATAAGGATTTGAGCACTGGAGTACGACTGGAGACCAGGGTTCAAATCCCTGCTTGGCTATGGAAACGTGCTAGGTGGCCCTGGGCAAGTCACACTCTCTCAGCCTCAGAGGAAGGCAAAGGCAACCCCCCTCTGAACAAATCTTGCCAAGAAAGCCCTGTGATAGGTTTGCCTTAGGGTCACCATAAGCTGGAAACGACTTTAAGGTATGTAACAACAACAAAGTTGCTGACTTCTAGCCTTAAGAACAGGGAAAGTTTGACACAGACTTAAGCCTGATTATCGCAAGCATGGGCAGAAACATTTCCAGTCCCCAGTAGTTCAACAATGAGCACTTGGTGTGCTCTGGTGCTTCAAGGTGGACCCTACAGAACACACTCTTCACAAGGAGGATGGGATGGAGGCCCAGCTCCCCACCCCCTGCATGCTCATTCTCACCTCCATAAAGAAGACTTTCTGTTTCTGAGCTGCCTGCACCATTGTCTTCACCTCTGCGGCATTCATGCCCATGGGCTTCTCACAAAGCACATTCTTCTTGGCCTCAATGAAGAGGAGGGTGGTTGGGAGGTGATAAGGATTCACCACCCCTATATGTACGACATCTGTAAAAGAGAGAAGAGGAGATCACCCAAGGTTCAACATGGGTAGGAAGCAGAGACAGAACGCTCAAAGTTAGGTTCTGTCTTCCTACTCTATTCAGTCCCAAAGCAGACCAAAACCCATCTTCTTACAAATCCAAATACTGCAAGTGCCAAAGAGAATGATGAATCAAGACAGGCGGCACAACCTCCAGGATGTTGCCAAGGGCTCTTGCATTGAGAGGCTGCCTGACAATATGGTATGTGCCAAATTAAAGCAGACTCTCTCCACATCCAGTCTCACTGATCATCAGTTGGAGGCTGCCCAAGGGCACATGTACAGATTCACCATGGTGCAAGAGAAAATTAGACATGCTTTTTAATGGTGTTCAACTAAGTGCATGGAATGTGCACAGACTGATAACACCTGAAAGGGCTGAATATGATGAGGATGAAGAATTCATTTATATCCTGCCTGCTCCCCCAATATTAGGACCCAGCAGCTTACAAAAGTTAAAACAAATAAAATTAAAGACCGCTACAAAAAGAGAAGTGAGCACACTTAAGAAATTATTAAAATATAGTTAAATACATAGACTTAAAACAGATCCATTAAAAGACAAAAGATAAAAATCAGCAGCCGAACACACCATAGAGCAGCACACCATTCAGAAACCTCATAATCAATTCTTAAGAAGCCTGTGAGAACACAAATGTTTAATCGTGAACAGAATGACAACAAGGAGGGTACCATCTTAGCCTCTTTAGGGAGGGAATTCCAACCCCTGGGAGGAGCTACCAAGAAGGCCCTCTCCTGCCCTCCTACCAGACAAACCTGAGACAGTAGTAGGACTCACAGAAGGGCCTTCCCTGAAGATTTTAGCACCTGAAAGATGGGCCTTCAGGTAGCCTGGACCTAAGCTTTACGAGGATGGTAGATGATTTTTAAAGACTAAGTAATCTTCACACTTCTGTGGATTTATTGTTTGCTAGCCAGTGCAAACATCCAATTTGTTGGTCAAGAAGACTGGTTGGTTTTGCAAACATTATTGGCAGGCAGTATTTCAGCAAGAGTTCCTTGCAAGAATATGTGCCAGCCCCTGCTTCATGCCAAATGGCAATAAATCAAATACAATCCCATTTCTCAAAATAGTGGCACAGTTAAGCATAACCTTAAACATCTTTAGCAAAAAAACAACCAAATGTCTCCGTTGTTTTACATGAACACCAAGTCATTTGCTTATCAGCACACATTTGGCCTCCATTGAAGGAAGAAAGAATGGTTAAGTAGGTAGATAATGGAAAGTTTCCTTTTGAAAACAGAGTTTGGGAAAACCAGGATTTATTCTTAAGATATATATGCCACTGCACCTCAATGGATTCTTTGTTCCTTTAAAAAAAAAGGATAGAAAACCTTCCTCCTTCACAAACTTTGTGATTGTTGCGTGCTTACCCACATCTGGATCTTCAGCAAGCTCTGCATAAGACCCGTAGGCCTTGGGGATGCCATGGATCTTGGCATATTCCTGAGCCCGCCTGAGGTCACGAGAAGCAATGGCCACCACCTGGAGGAAAGGAGAAAGTTGGTTTTTAAAAATTAGTTACCTTCCTTTCTTCCTTTTTCACCATTGAACTCAAGATAGCACAGATCTGTGCTACTCAAAGTAGTGGTCCATGGACTGATGCCAATCCATAAGCATCAACTACCTGTCTCTTGTTTCCAGGTTTCCAAAAAGAAAGAAAAAAAATGGTAAGAAGTGGGCACAAATATGGTACCAGTGCATGGCACACCAAGAGAAAAACATGCTAGTCCTCTACATCTGATAGCTTAAAGAGCACTGGCACTGGCATATGTCAGTTCAGCAATTTTGAGACTGATTTATTTTAGAATCAGCTTTCATGGATTTCAATCCATTTCTTCAGAGGGAATATACATTTAATGCCAAAACCATCTGAGCAATTACTTTGTGGTGTGTGTATGGGGGGAGTGAGATCAGAGTGTAATGGGATCCAAAATGATGCAAATTCCTAAACAGGTCATAAAACTTTGAAGAATCGTGTAAGATTATATACAGGCAGCTGGCGTGAAAGCAATAACATCCGTTTGCTCAAAAGTCATTTTCCTTGAAGTCAAAACTTTTCTGAAGAGAATTCTTTTGGTACATGTCTAACTGTAATAAATGAAAAGCAATACAGTTGGCCTTCCACATTTGAGGGTTTGATTTTAATGGATTTGATTATTTGCAAATTTCTCCAACTCCTGCCCCTCCCCTCAGGCTCTCCTTTTTTGGAGGAATCTTCCTTCTTGGCAACTCCGATCAGGCCGCACCTCTCATCGTCCTCCTCCTACCCCCCCCCCAGTTGCTGCCTGGACAACTAAGGACAGATTGCAGCCCGATTTCTCAGCACTACAAACCCTCTTCTGAAGTCCCCCCACACCCAAGGAAGGAGATGGGCAAGAGAGAGAGGAAATATAGGTCCACCATGTCACCCCCCCTTCTTTCTCCTGGTTTCTCCTGACCTGGTTTGGACCCTGTGTGCCCATTTTCCCCACCATGCCTCAGCCCCCCCGTCACATTTTGATATTTGCAATTTTTTCACTTTTGCAAGGGCCTCTAGTGAATGTGGAGGTCCAACTGTATATTAACATACTGGTGTGGCAAGAAACCATTATCTCCATTTATACCTCTAGTAAGAAATTGAATTTCTAAATATATCATAGTTGAGCTCTTTCTTTTTCCAGTCTTCACTGGCAAACTGAAATTTGAAACCCAAGGTGGGAAAATCCCACAAGCATTTCTCCTTGCCTCTGGCAGTGAAAATAACAATCACAAACAAATATCAAGATGCTGCCATCTCATTACATACAAAATCTGCTGCCTGAGGCAATTGCCCCACTCTGCCTAA
The DNA here is from genome assembly GCA_948474755.1 of Ctenosaura bakeri. Lineage (NCBI taxonomy): Eukaryota > Metazoa > Chordata > Lepidosauria > Squamata > Iguanidae > Ctenosaura > Ctenosaura bakeri. The sequence goes on along the minus strand of CAOLHI010000445.1, from coordinate 477,360 downwards.
CAGTAGGTCTGGCCCTGTTAGCCATGACCCAGGTGTGTGCCAACATTTCTGGTGTCGGGACAGAGAGAAAGGGCCATATTTGTGTGGTGCTATAATCAGAGAAGCTACATTACCCATTTGAGGGACTAAAGACAGGGAACAAAGAGGAAGAGGAATGCCATGGATGTGTGTCCTTCCAACAGGGTAGATGGTAACATTATTAATGAATAAAGAAAAGAGGAGGGCTTGAGAGGAAAAACAAAACATCATTGTCTTGGACATAGTGAGTTTGAGACCATGACAAAGTATTCCAGTAGGTGCATCACAGAGGCAAAGATGTGGGAGAGGAGTGAAAGGAACAGATCAAGAGGAGTGGGAGGGAAGAGGAGTCTCATCTGCATATAGGTCAAGGCCAGCCCTGCCATCAGACAAACTGAGCTATTTCCCTCGAGTAAAACAGGGGAGGAGGGAATGGCAGAAAAAGGCATCAAACGGTTGGCTATTTTTTTTTTTTTTGTCATATTTTTGCTGTCAGGGATGCAAAGGAGCTTGTGGGTTTTCCTGCTTCCTATGCCAGAGTAAACTGGCTGGCTTGAGTACCATGCAACTTGACTTGGGCGAGTCATTTCCTTTCCTCCTTCAGGCAGCAAAATGTCTTGGCTCAGTCCTGATGTAGGAGGTACTGAAAGCCAACAGATTTCATGAGGTCACTAAAGGACAGCATGCACACAGAAATGTGAAGAGGCAACAAAAAGACAACTGAAAGTTATACCCCCAAATGCTGGTTTAATATCTATGGCACACTTTCTGCACTGGAGTATTAAGTGATGTGATTTACAGTCTGAAACAAGATAGCTTTTTCATTCAATCCAAACGGCCAGGAAGACACACAGCTTGGAAAAGTTTTTTTCTCCTGCTACAATTCCCAATAACAAAATATTCCATTTGGATTACAATTTCTAGAATCCCTCCAGCCAGCATGAACACAACTTCCTTCTGAGTAGACACAAAGAGAACTTGCACCGTCTTGGATTACTCGTGAGTCAAAGGGGGAGAGCACCTGCTGGAAGAAATTGAATACTGCCCATCTGCTCAAATTTAGCAGCCAGATTTTTTCTGTCACACACACTGCCATGAAATCTAAGATGATGAAGGATGGGTATACACATCTTTTCAATAAACGATTGCCTAAATCTTGGATTGAATACCTGCGTTGCCCATACAGTCCCACTGCTGTTAAGCAGCACCTTAGAATATTTAGGAAGAGGTGGTCTCTCTCAAAAGGAGCATGGAGTTCCATGTTTTTTTAAGAACTAAATAAGTACGATTGATTTGATAGTTTGGGAGTTTTAAAAATTATTTTGGATTACAACTTCCAGGAATAGCTATGTTGCCCAGGGACCCTGGGGGTTGTAGAGAGAGAGAAAAAAGAAACCCTTTTGCAAGCCCTGAAATCCTGGGATAACTACCAAAATGGTAAGTTTTTAAAATAATGATTATACAAGATGCAAAGGTAGAAGGAAAAAAATGCATTTTTGCCGGCTTCCCCTATTTAAGGGCTGCATTCTTATTTCATAACTTTGTATCCAAGCAAAGGGAAACGCATCAGTTTATTGCCTCTTTGACCATTACCACACTACACTGTTATAGTGCTATTATTCCATTTTCAACATCTTATGGAATCCTGGGGTTTGCAGTTTAGGGAGAGGCATTTAGAATTCCCAGCCAGAGAGCTCTTGGGCCTCAGTAAACTACAAATCCCAGAATTCCACAAGATGTTGAAAGTGGAATAATAGCAGTGTAGTGTGGAAATGGCCTTTATTCCATCTAACTTCAATTGCTCAGCACTGGATCCTGTTGGTTAAGAGCAGAGCATTGACACTTTTGGATGGAGGAGTCTGCCGGTTGCAGTCCACCAAAAAAAAAAAAAAAGTTTCCCCTGTCCTGCTTATGAGAAGTCAATGAACTTGGGAAGACAGAACTCTAGTTACAGGAATAGTGTTCCCCCGACATATCTTTTTGTAGGTCTTCCAAATGATTTGATACTCTTTCAGGTGGTTATTTTAATTGGTTTAAATTTTATGGTGAAGGTCTTTTAATTGACCCTCTACAGGAGTGGTGAAAGGCGTGGTACAAATGAAATAATCCATAAACACAAGCCAGCCCTGATGCTCCAGGCTGTGTTCCTACAGCTTCCCCCCTTTCCCCTGCAGAGTTCTCTGGCACCGACCTGGTGATCCTCGGGGGGCAAAGTCTTCAGGGCGACTAGGAAATCGTGGGCGATCTTCCCTGCAGAGCAGATTCCCCAGCGGGTGACCACCATGGCGCAAAAGCAGAGAGGGGTGGCTGTCCAGAGGCGGCTGCTTCAGCAGAGCCAGAAAGAGGGGCAGCTGGAGATCGGGCGGTGGAGAGGCTGCCCTGCAGCGAAACTCCTGGGCGGCTGGGTCGCCTGTTTTGAACTCTCAGCCAGGACTCCTCCAGGCCAGTTGTTGGGCGAGTGCGAAAAACCCCCAGCAGGGGGCAGCAACGGCTCAGGATTGGGAATGAGGAAACCAGAGGTTTCAACTGCGCGATCTGGGGGCTTAAATCCAGAGGAGGGACCACACTTCGCTGTTATATAGCATCCCATTTTTAACGTCCTGTGGAATTCTGGGGTTTGTAGTTTACTGAGGCCCAAGAGCTTCCTAAACTGGCTAAAGTAAACTGGCTAAATGCTCCTCCCTAAACTTCAGTGCAAATGCATCACATGTTTAAGACAGGAAACTGATGACTTCCCACCAGTGTCTACAAAATGTTGCAAACCTTCTGTAACGCTGCCAAGAGCTAGCAGGACAAGCCAAACTGATAACATTCCATTAGACAAAGTTCCTTGTCTCTCCTTTAAACACAGAGGGACTTCAATCACAGTGGAAATGAACGGCTTTTCTTTCACAGCCAGAGGTCATCTAGGCTGATCCGAAACTGCAAGTCCACCATAAATAGGATGTTGAAAGTGGAATAATAGCACTATAACAGTGTAGTGCGGAAATGGCTGGAGAAGCCAAAATCTGGAATTGCTTGGGGGCCTTCCAGATTTGTGATTCTGAACAATGAGTTCTGGAGCGCCCCAACATCCCCAGTAGAAGGGGGCAGTGGTCAGGGATGGGTGGTAATGCTATAATCCAGGAACATCTGAGACTCAAGGTAGGAGATACACCGGACCAGAGGTTGGACCATAGCACCTATCATCTCTGCCACACTGGCTGTGGATAATGGGAGTTGTCCATTGCCCAACAATATCCCAGGGGCTGTGATTTTCTGTTCCAGATAGTGGAAAACCCCTCTCCTATCTTTCCATGGGACTCCTGTGCCCTTAAGAGCTACTCGGCTGATATTCACTACATGAAGCCTATCTGGACATGGAAATATAGTGGTGGGGAAAGCTTCACCTATCAGATTTCTGTTAATCATGCAATTGTTAAAGGCACAGGGTTGTGAATGCCAACACTCAAGTAGTTGCACTGGATACACCTTCACTGCTTGGATTCATTTACATTTTTCCTTTCAACAGCAACAAAAATTAAAGCACAGGAACCTTGCAGGAAAAAAGTTGGCATCCCTGTTCTTTAGAAAGAAGTTAGCTCTTATGAGAGGGAGCTGTGTGTTGTAGGACCTTGGGTTAGGAACAGGGACTCCTGGGTTTTGTGTAGGGAAATTGTTTCAAGCAGAGGTGGGCAATTCCAGGAGATTAGGGGGCTGCTTTGGACCCCCAGGGAGACCTTAGTAGGTTACAACCCCTTGTTCAGTGTCCTACAAGGACATAGCATAGGGCTCCGTGGTAAGAAGTATAATGGGCTCCCTGAGCCACTATCTTATCAGTCAGGGAAGAAAGCAACCGAAGGTTTCCATTGGCTGGAGGCTCAGGATTGCTGTGCAAGCAGTCCAATGGTAGCTACAGCTCTGGTCCATTTGGCCAGCACTTCCATCACAAGGTTATCCTTGAAAGGATGTGGCCCATTTGAATAATAATAATAATAATAATAATAATAATAATAATAATAATAATAATAATGATGATGGTTCCCAGAACCCCAGTTCCAGAACTAAAACCACTACACCACACTGATTCTCTATAGCACAATTGCACTACTGATAACCCAGCCCTGGGAGCTGTAGTCCAACAGAACTGGAGGGTTATATGTGGGATCAGATAAGCAGACTAACTCAAAGATTCAATGTTCTTTGAGCATGGCGTAGATCTAAGGAAAATGAGGGGACAGACGTAAGCCTCGTTCCCCCCCCTTTTCCTTTTTTTTCCTGGAAAGTAATAACACCTGAAATTGAAGCCGAGGTCACCTTGTCCCTCCTGTCTGCACCAAAGGCTGATCTATGTGGATGGAGAATTTCAGTGCTGAGCCAGGGGAAATTGGAGCTGTGTGTAACTCGGGATCCAGCTGAGACCAAAAAGAGCAGGAGCTGCAAGTTGCACTGGGCTGGATGAAGAAGCAGCCGGCATGCTTGAGCCAGTCAAGAGCATGCAGCTGGGGAAGTCTGCTAGAGCTATGATTAATTTTACACAAAATAAGAGAGGTCCAGGTCACCTGCTAGCTTTCCTGTAAGAAACATCAGCACCTGAGACCCCAAAGTCCCAAGTTAGGGGTGGGAAAAGTGTGGTGCTACTGATGCTTTTGAATTGCAACACCCAACATAGCCAGCATAGCTAATGGTGAGGAATGATCCAAGCCCAGAAATGTAATTTTGGGCCCTGCAGGCTAGGGGATTTTGGGAGCTGCAATTCCAAAGTAAGTTCGTTAAGCCATTTGAATGATGGGGGCTGCAGTTCAATGACACCTGGAGGGCACATTGTTCCCCTCTCTTTGCTCTAGAGAGCATTGTTAATGTGTCTCTGTACAAACAGAACTGGGAAGAGGTAAAGCAGAAGGCAAAACCATACCAGTAAGGTACTCCCAGTGAAGTAAAATACACACATATCTTGTGCTACAGTTGTCATTGTCAGAGTGAGTTGCTGAATCTGTTGCAATCTTCAACCAAAATGGCCATAGAAATATGTTTAATTTGCCAACCAATCACTTCTTTTTAATCTATCCCATAAAGATAGATTCTCTGCTGACTGTCACATAGGAAACTTTTTCAAAAAAGGAGAAAGGACACAACAGCCCATGCTGGCTGAGGAATACTGGGAGCTGTAGTCCTAAAAAGGGAACCTGCACAAGCCATGAGATTTTCTTCAGTTTTCCTGCTTGGTTGGCTATTGCCACATGTTCCCATAGTGGCCGATTTTGTTAACTCAAACTGGCAAAACCACCTCTGAGTGCTCCTTCTCTAAGAAAATCCTACAAAATTCATAGGGTAACCATAAATCGACAGGTGATTTGAAGGCACAAATACACCAAGAGATTGTTAGCAGAAACCAATAGCTAGCCCCAAGAGGCAATTCACCAGCTATTCCGCACATGAGGCAGAGTGGGTGTAGCACTGTTGGCAACCTTAGAGAGATGGAATAAGAATCCCTGGGCTCTGGACAGGGAGGGAAGGATGCAAGGAACAATATGTGAAGCCAGTGTAAAATAGAGGTGGGCAGCCATCAAATTCATGGAAAAACCTTATGAATCTTATATTTGGAGTATGATAAACAACCCCTCCACCTGTCTTGTGACTGTCCCCATTTCTTTCTCCTTGCAAGGAGGTTTCTCGCTTGCTCACAAAAAGGAAAAAAGAGTCTTATATGAAGCTTTTTTTTCTCAATGGCATGGAGTTAAACAGTCAGCCTTCCACATTTGCAGGTTTCACTTTCACAGATTTGATTATTTGCAAATTTCTTCAACCCATGCCCCCACTACCTCAGGCACTTCTTGTCCAGGAAAAACTTACCTTTCGGCAGCTCAGATCGGGCCATGCAACCCTTTAAAAACCTGCCTCTTGTCTTTCTCCTCCTCCTCCACCAGTCACTGCCTGGTCAGGTAAAGATGGCTCACAGCCCAATTTCTCAGCACCACAAACCCCTTTCTGATGCCCTCTCCATACCCAAGGAAGGAACTGGGTAAGAGAGAGAAGTATAGGGCCATCATGCCAGCTCACCTGCTTTCCCTGACCTGATTTGGACCCTGGGTATCCATTCTCCTCATCATGCTTCAGCCCCTTTCCCACACACACACACACACATTTTGGTATTTGCGATTTTTCCAGTTTTGTGGGATCCTGTGCCCCTAACCCTAGTGAATGTGGAAGGCTGAGAGTGTTATCTCCGAATAAATGTTACAAAGCACATTGCCAAAAGAGAAACTGCTGCAGGGGCTGTTTCCAGAACTGGTAAATTTCCCTGCCAGAGGCCACCCACAGAACCCTGGGGTGTATGCACTTTGCATAAACAAGGTAGTAGTGTAGCAGTTAGGGTATTGAGGTGGGACAGATAGATCGTGATTCAAGTCCTTACAAAGCTGTGAAATTCACTGGGTGACCTTGGGCTGCTCTTTCTCTCTCTTTCCCTTTTGGCTTGGCCTATCTTAAAGGGTTGCTGTATACATCTGGGACCCACTGTGGGAGCACAAGGACTGCCCCAGATGCCCTGCAACAAGATAACAAGCAACCTGCTGAAATTCCCCCTCTTACCCAACCACCAAATGTACAGTGGCCATCGCCACTATTTGTCCTGACAATCCTACATGGAAGTCAGAAATTCCCCAACAGCAGAACTTTGCCTCATGTGTGCTTCAGGCAGTGTATGCTGGCTGGGAAATTCTGGGAACTATGGGCCTTTCCACGCTACACTGTTAGAGTACTATTATTGCACTTTCAACATCCTGTGGAATTCTGGGGTTTGTAGTTTATTGAAGCCCAAGAGCTCTCTGGCTGGGAATTCTAAAGGCCCCTCCCTAAACTGCAAACCTCAGGATTCCATAGGATGTTGAAAGTGGAATGCTAGCATTATAACAATATAGTGTGGAAATGGCCATAGTCTAAAAAAAAAAAAAAATTCCCCCTAAGCTCTGACATTGAGAATTGCAGTTCTTTAACTCTGTAAAGCAGGAACTGTGGAGTGAATGTTTATGGCTCTGCATTTGAAGCTAGAGTGCACCCATGGTGGTGCTAACTAGGGCTGCTGGGAGGTTTAAATGCCTGTTACTAATATAGGACCTGCCCATCATCTAGGTTGCTGGCAGTTGTGGTATTTGTTGCACTAGCACCATTTCCATCCTACACTGTTATAGTGCTATTATTTCACTTTCAAAATCCTGTGGAATTCTGGGGTTTGTAGTTTACTGAGGCCAAAGAGCTCTCTGGCTGAGAATTCTTAAGGCCCCTCCCCAAACTGCAAACCCCAGGATTCCATAGGATGTTGAAAGTGGAATAATAGCATTATAACAGTCTAGTGCAGAAATGGATTAAAAAGAACGTTTTCTATTGTGATTTCTCTACATATCCACTAGGGGGCTGTATCTTATAAACTAGTCCGTTTAAAGCGTTGTGAGCCTGTCACTGGGTTTTGCCCCCACTGGTTCCAATTAAAATACTGTCCTTATTTTTGTGTTGTGTATTCAGGGGTAGTGAATTAACTGCATACTGTGCCCTCTTAAACACAATCCTGCGAAGATTCTACAGATCTCATAGCAGTAGAGGTGGCTGAAAGACATGCATTCACAAAAAGGCTGAACCACTGGAAAATGGCACAGACTTAAAATACAGGTTCAATAACTGGACAGTTAATTAATTGTGTTAAGGAATAATAAAATGAATTTAATTTTTAATAATATAATAACTAGAAATGGATACAATGTTTGTAACTGTCATAATTGTATTTAAATTTTACCAGCTAATAATAATAATAATAATAATAGTAATAAAATTAATAATTGAATGTTTATAAAATGTGAAATAAAATTGCCAGTTATATGCAAATATGGTTTGTATTGCATACTGTGTCACAACGTTAAGCAGAAAACTGTGTTCATAGAATCACAGAGCTGGAAGAGATCACAAGGGCCACCTAGTCCAACCCCCTGCCATGCAGGAACATACATCAAAGCACTCCCAACAGATGGGCATCCAGCCTCTCCTTAAAAACCTCCAAAGAAGGAGACTCCACTACACACTGAGGCAGCATATTCCACTGCCAGATAGCTCTGACTATCATGAAGTTCTTCCTGAGGTTCAGGTGGAATCTCCTCTCCTGCAGCTTGAATCCATTGCTCCTTGTCCTAGTCTCTGGAGCAGCGGAGAACAAGCCTGCTCCGTCCTCAACATGATATCCCTTCAAATATTTAAACATGGCCATCATGTCCCCTCTTAACCTTCTCTTCTGCAGACTAAACATCCCCAGCTCCCTAAGCCGCTTCTCATAGGGCATGGCTTCCAGACCCTATAACCTTCCAGTGTTATGTACTGGAAAGCAGAGGTAGGCATTTATCAGGGGTTTGTGAGGGGCACACTTCACTCCAATGAGACTTTTGAGGGATGCAGCTACTGCCACATCTCACAAAAATATCTTTTTTGGTTCCCAAATGTCACTGGGGCAGGGGTAGGTTTGCCATATTTTGTGTCCTTGAGCTGCTTTAGACTCAGAAGAGGGCCTTTTTACAGTAGCCAAAGACCAGCAGGAGCCGCTGTGGTGCAGCGGTTGAACATTGGACTATGACTCGGGAGACCAGAGTTCAAATTCCCACTCAGCCATGCAAACACCTTGGGTGACCTTAGGCAAGTCCCACGCTCTCAGCCCCAGAGGAAGGCAAAGGCAACCCCCTCCACTGAACAAATCTTGCCAGAAAACCCCATGATAGATTTGACTTAGAGTTGCCATAAGTCAGAAACGACTTGAAGATGCACAGCAACAGTGACAACGGCCAGCTTACTTCCCATTAGAAAAAGGCTTCATCTCTGTCTATGATTTATGCCTTCAAGTTGTCTGTCAAATTAGGGCAACCCCACGGGGTTTTCTTATGATAGGAATACTCAGAAGTGCTTCTCCCACTCCTTCCTCTGAAAGATATCTCTCAGCACTGATATTCATTGGTGGACTCCCATCCAAGTAATAACCATGGCTGATTCCACTTAGCTTCCAAGATCAGATGGGATTTAGTAGTTTTACAGTATTTAGACCTGCCCCCCTCCCCAAAAACATGATATAAATACCTCTTACTTCACAGAGACTTTGGGGGCACTTTGGGGCAAAAAACCTGTAGGGGCTACAAAAATGGTTCTGGGTCTCACATGTTTTCCATGGGCCACTCTTTCTCCACCCCTGCTTGCAAATGAATGCTGTTGGCAGGAAGGACCCCAGCTTTCCTGCATCCTGATGTGCAGAATTCCGCCAGATAAAGATTTTCTTGGCTGGATAATGAATACATGGTCAATCCTTCACCTATTAAATTTCAGCCAGAGAGAATCTATCAAAGGTACAGCACAGGAGTCCTATTTGAAGAAAAGGGGGACAACTCCTGCCTCCTTGAGATAAATCTCCCCTTTTTCCCTTTTACCGCCATGTGTGTTTGGAATATCCTGGAATACCTACATATGGTCACCTTTCTTTTTTTTCCAGGTTCTTCTTCAAAATACACTTTTCTCATGAAGTGGTTGGCACAGCCGCTTAGACTTCACATGAGATGTGAAGGCCTAGAGCTCCCTTCCCCGGGAGACCATGTTTTTTGGAAGAAGGAGTTTGCCCTCCTATTTCCCCTGCTGGGAATTCATGTTTCTAGTCCTCATCTCCTATGAACTCTGGTTGAAATAACTGTACATGTTCTTCCTGTGTCATCTACTTCCTTGGTTACATTTCCTTTTCCAGTTTCTAGGATTGCCACATCTGGAGTATCCCTTTCTTGTCTTTGCTCGTCATTTGGATATTTTAAAAACCCTGAGATCTAGGTCATTTCCACACTACACTGTTATAGTGTTATTATTCCACTTTCAGCATCCTATGGAATCCAGGGGTTTGCAATTTAGGGAGGGACATTTAGATTTCTCAGCCATAAAGCTCTTTGGCCTCAGTAAACTACAAACCCCCAAATTCCACAAGATGTTGAAGGTGGAATAATAGCACTATAACAGTGTAGGATGGAAATGGCGCTAGTGCAACAAATACCACAACTGCCAGCAACCTAGATGATGTACTGTCATGTCTCTAGGTTTTTCTTTTATGCAGTGTAGAGTGCAGGGCTTTGTTGGAGTGAACACCCATGCAAACACACGTAAAGTGGAAATTGAGGTGATCCACAAGTGGGAAGATGGCAGCTATGTGGCTCAGCTGAATTGAAGAAACAGAGATGAAGACTGGTTTGTCCCCCAGCAATTCCTTTCTCTTCTCTGTTCTGCCCTTCCTGAACCTCTTCCTCTCTCCCCCACCCCCTTCTTCCCCTCCAACCTTCTAATCCCTCAGCCAACTGTCTATTCCTGGCTTAATCCCTCTGCAGCTGGCCAGCCACGTGCAAGCCCAGCCCTTCTCTCCCCCACCCACTTACTGTTAAAGGTTGCCAACTGGTAGGTGTGGGGCGGCTGGCGTGCCCCTCTTATTTAAATTTGCAGACTTGGTATCTAGAATTGAGGAAGTGAAGTGTTTTGTGACATGGAGGATCGGAGTGTGAGCATCATGACAGAGGTAGAGGGGAGAGAGGCTATGAAGGTGGCAGGCTTACCCACAGGGGCCTAAAGCTGGGTCAGGATCAGATTTTCCTTTGAGGTTTTGAGTCTTGTTAGTCTTTGGAAGCCCCCATAGTTCTATCAGGGTAGAATTTATTGGGGCACACCATACTATCCTACTGTCTTGATTTGGCGGGGCTGTTCCTGTTTCACTCTCTTTCATCTCCCTTTCAGCTTCTTCTTTAAAATAGCTCCTTCTTCTTTGTCCTTGGTTTATTTCCATTGCTGCAAAGTTCCAAATACAGAAGTAGTTTGCACCCAATAAATTCAGCAAGGAGGTGAGAAAAGGAGGAGGCAGAATTTTGCCTTTCTCAGTAGACTCAGGCAAAAGCAAACTGCTACAGTTTCCCCTAACTTGTGTGCTCTTCCTCATTCATGACAGTAACCACAGTTCAATGTTGCATACTTGAATGGGACACCACCAATGAATACCAAGTAGGCTATATTTCAGAAGAAAGAACTGTTAAAAACAACCTCTGTGTGTTCCTTGTACAAGAAAACCCTGTGAAATTCACGGGGCCACCATAATTCAACAGACAAAGGCACATATTCATGGCAAATGTCCAGGACCTTGTTCAGGAGGAAAAATAACCCAAATATATATTTCAGTGTCTCTGTCCTCTAAAGTTTTGCAAATAATCTGCTACTGTTCAACTGAAAACCTGCCTTTTCACTTTCTTCCTTAACTTTCTTCAGTAATTGTCTCAAGTCTCTGATCAGTAGTGGCTACTTGCTCCTAGGTCAGTGGCATGGTGAATCTGCTCCACGTTTTAGAATGAAACAAGCTGTCCAAAGGACAGTACTGAGCCTAGTGGGGAGTATAGGGTTTTGGTCTCTTGCAAAGTTCCTTCAAAGTTTGGAGGGGATTCACCACCCCAATGACACACAGCCCCCAGCTGCTCAAAATCTTGACCTAGGCCATTTCTGCACTAGACTGTTATAGCGCGATGATTCCACGTTCAACCTCCTATGGAATCCTGGGGTTTGCAGTTTTGGGAGGGGCCACCTGGTTGAAACTGCAAACCCCAGGATTCCATAGGAGGTTGAAAGTGGAATCATTGCGCTATAACAGTCTAGTGCGGAAATGGCCCTAGTGATGGTACTGGGAAGCTCTTGTGGTATTATTCCACCTACTCAAGGATGTAGCTACAGGAGGACATTGCCCTGCTCCAAATAAAAGTTCTCCATCTCCTCATGAAATTATCCTTCAGTTCTTAGGTTTCTAGCATTGAAGTAATTTAAAACTTCAGTTGAGCATTTAGAAATAGAATCAGAGAATCGTAGAGCTGGAAGAGATCACGAGGACCATTGAGTTTAAACCTCTCTTCCCACCATGCAGGACTGCAGGAAATAGATTTGGGCATCTAAAGAGAGGCAGGCAAAGTTACCAAGGGAGTCCAGACACAGCAAATAGAAGAGTTTTAGGTGTGAACAATGTTCAGTGTCTCACTTTCTGCAATACTAGAAATTTGGAGACTGAAGGAAAATTTCATAGAGGACGGATAGAATTCTTATCACAAGGGAGAATGTGCTCAATTTGCCTCTCTTGTAGCTACAGCCCTGCACCCACTGCTGCATTCTTGGATCTCCTTCTCAGCTCCAAATAAGCCAGACCAATATGATTATGCCAGATAGGACTGGGTCCAGCATCCTGTATCCATCCAATAGTGGCCAATCAGATGCCTCCAGGTAGCCAGCAAACAGGGCTTGGAAGTGTTGTATTATACTAGTCTTCTCCCATGATTGCTTCCTAGCAATACATATTCACAGGGATACCATCACAACTAAGCACAGAGGTTCCACTTGTTGATTCATAGGGGCTGGCCCTACCATCAGGCAAAACAGACCAACCACTTCAGATGGCAGCTGCCTGAGGAGGGGGCAGCAGGAGTGCTGCCCCCTGCCTCTTTCTCCTAAAGTCTTTTTCTACTGTCTTGGAAGGCAAAGCTGTGTATACTCCATAACCTGTCCCAGGTCCCCAGTGCAGCTGTAGAAGGAACCTTCCCTATCACAAATGTTGAACTAAGGGCATTTCTGCACTAGCCTGTTATAGCGCTATGATTCCACTTGCAACATTCTATGGAATCCTGGGGTTTGCAGTTTCGGGAGGGGCCAGGCGGCCCCTCCCGAAACTGCAAACCCCAGGATTCCATAGGATGTTGCAAGTGGAATCATAGCGCTATAACAGGCTAGTGCGGAAATGGCCTAAGAGTCTGCTGCTGCTACTCCAGTCCACTTCTGTATGTGAACTTTAGAAGTGGGTAAGTGTGCGTACCCTCTTGTCATTTGGCTTAGGCAACAAAATGTCTTGGGGTGGCCCCTGCCATGTACAGACCTCTACTCCTTCTGCTATGACCAGGGTGATGCAGAAGATGGAGTGAGCTTGTTTTCTGCTGCAGGTACTGGTTAGCAGAAAGAGAGATGAGTCAGTCCTCAACTTCACACACAGAGGCATGTTCCATTTCAAACCATATTTGGTTTCATATATAATATTTATATTTATATATTTACACAAGAACGAAGTATTTATTCCAACTGGTTGAGGGGTTATTTAAGGAGGGAGGTAACACGTACAGAGTGAACGCCAGACAGACCAACCAACCCACAGAGGGAACTACTGGAGAGATGAACTGGCAGGAGAATGGAGAAGCTACGCTAGGGGGCAAAGGGGGTGTGCCTCCATAGCTTGTGGTGGGGGCTGTTGGACACCACTAATCTGAATCTATTTTTGAAGTACACTTTCATGAAATTGGATGATCATAATCTGTGGGGGTATGGGGATGTTCTGGAACATTCCAAATTTTGTATTCTTATTGCATGTTGATTCCCATCAGAAAAGCAGTGTCTGATTGTCTGTCTGTCTCTCTGGCCATTTCCGCACTAGGTTGTTATAGCGCTATGATTCCACTTTCAACCTCCTATGGAATCTTGGGGTTTGCAGTTTCAGGAGGGGCCAATTGGCCCCTCCTGGAACTGCAAACCCCAGGATTCCATAGGAGGTTGAAAGTGGAGTCATCGCGCTATAAGAGTGTCGTGCAGAAATGGCTTCTGTGAAGACTGGGGTCATCAAAAGCCATCAGTTCTTCTGACTCCCCGCATTGCTGTTGTCATTACGAATCATTTGCCTAACTGTGCAGGGTAATCGTGATGACAAAATGAAGACGAGCAGAACCATGTACGCTGCCTTGAGCTCACTGGAGGAAAGGCAGCAGGACAGAAACGCAACAGATAAATAATAAACAAAATACATAAACAATTCTTTTTTGCCCACCCTCCCGACATCCCTGTGAGGTAGGCCACAATCATTCTCTTTGTATAGGCAAGAGGCCTGAACGGCTCAGGGCCATTTTGACAGTCTCCTAAGAGCAATCCATCCCTCTTAGGTCCTCAAGCAACATTCTAGCGTCCTCTCAATAACACTGGTGCACACTATGGAGCAAAACCCTACACTCTGTTTGCACTAGGAGAGTTACTAATTAGGTGCCCCCCCCTCCAGGCAACAACACTTCCCAGGGTTTAAAGTGATTATCAGGCAAACACAGAAGTGCTAGGAACTTTTGGTCTTCTGCATGTTTTGGGCTATAACTCCCATCATGCCTTAGTAGCAGCCGTGTTGGTGGAGATCCTTGGGAGATGAAATCCAACATATTTGCAAGGCTGCTGGTTCTCCGCTCCTGATCAAACAGCTTGGAAACCTGCAGCATAGATGTGGGGAACATTCCAAATAATTTTTTACAACTATTCACAACTGCATTCAAAGCTCCTTAATATTTATTCCTATATGCCTAATGTGGATATTTAACATGGTTTAAGTGAGAATCTGGAAGGACTTTGCCTGGCATCTTCTTGTTTACTCCTAACTAGAGTAGACCCAATCTACTCTAGTTAGGGCTAACAACAAGACTTAGAACATTTCTGCACGACACTCTTATAGCACGATGATTCCACTTTCAACCTTCTATGGAATCCTGGGGTTTGCAGTTCTGGAAGGGGCCAGCTGGCCCCTCCCGGAACTGCAAACCCCAGGATTCCATAGGAGGTTGAAAGTGGAATCATCACGCTATAAGAGTGTCGTGCGGAAATGGCCGCAGGTTTGTGATTCCAGGACTTCAGATTTAAGGATTTCCCCAAAGCAATTGTAAATGGTTTTAAGGTGTATAGTTACTCATTGAGGCCTTGTATTCTGGAGGAAGCTTGCATTCTACTCTACTTATATTTTTAAAATGCTTAAAATCATCCATCCCTAACTAGGCACACCCCAGATGTGCTGGATTACAAACACTATAACCTCCAGTCATCATTCTCACTGTAGATGATGGTGTTTGTAGTCCAAAATATTTGAAGAGTTCTAAGTTAGGGAAGAGTTCTAAGTTGCGCAAAAGTGCTATGATCACCACTTTTATGAACAAATTCAATTTCTTTCTTTGTTTCTTCTTCTTCTTCTGGTATTCTTGGAGAGGTTATTTTTGGAGCCAAGAGAGGAAGGACTCTTGAAACTATCACCGATTAGTACTTTGGACATGAGGGCTAAAATACGGCCTGAAGAAGATGGAGCAAAACCATATGTTCATGGGTTGTGTCGCTGCTGCCTAAAACCACCTCATTAGTGAACTGCAATATTGTGCAACTCAATAGACATTGCATGTGCATATCTGTATACCTGCATGTACAATGCACAATATGCAACCATGCAATACACTTCAGCGCACAACCATTCAGCATGACACTGCATGTGCAGCTCCATGTCCACACCCAGACCAAAAAACTCCAACTGCTTCTGTGGTAGAACTTAAATATGCAGAAACCACCAACAGGAATCTGGTTGGACAACTTGAAAATTGAGCATTTTGAAGAGAAGCCAGGTCACCTGCTGTGTCAGAAGAGGGGGCTCTATTTTCTTTTCAGCATTGGAGAGACTGGTCAGTCTTAGGGCCGAGGCAAACGACTGCTCGTCTTTCTTTGGTATGGGATCCTTGTTGGTATGTGGATGTTGGAGGCATCACATGCTCTGCCCCTCAAAGCTCTCCAGATACATTCGCAAGGGGGAAATGGTTTGGGAATCTGGGATGGCAGAGTGAGCAACATGTAGTTTTCCAAACACCATTGGACTGGAACTCCATTCCTTAGCACTGACTATGGTGGCACTGCAGGCCAACAACATTGGGACAGCCAGAAGTTGCCCATCTGTGGTCAAAGTTACTGAAGCTGTGAGATACAGGATGGGTCTACCTAGCTGAAGGCCAAACACTACCATTTAACTCCATCTGTTTACCAGTAGGCATAAACCATGGAGAAGTGTGTCTGTGGAGAGTGACTGTACAAACTCACTTAACATGAATTCAAGAGCATTGATCCATCTATCCCAGAACTGTCCACTTCAGGAGTGGACAACTCATGACTCTTCACATGTCATCGGACTGTGCTTCTCATCAGCCCTCACCATTGGCTATAGTGGCTGGGTTTATGCAGGCTGCACTTGAACCAACCTCAGATCTCTATCTCTGTTTTACTTTCTAACAGGCACTGGCCTTCTGAGGCCTCAGATAGGAGTCATTCCTTATTTTAGCTGAGAGATGCCAAAGACAGAACCTGAGGCACAGGGCCTTTTTGCACTACACAGCTCTTGTGCTATGATTCCATTTTAACTGTTGGATCCCATCTTACAGAATTCTATTTGTAGTTTGCTGTTGTTGTGTGCCTTCAGGTCACTTCCCACTTATGGCAAGCCTAAGGTGAACCTATCACAGGATTTTCTGGGGCTGAGAGGTCACCAGTGGGTTCCTATGGCCGAGCAGGGAATTGTACCCTGGTCTCCTGGGTCATAGGCCATTTCCGCACGAGACTGTTATAGCGCTATGATTCCACTTTCAACATCCTATGGAATCCTGGGATTTATCTGCAGTTTAGGGAGGGGCCTTTGAAACCCCTCCTTAAACTGCAGACTCCAGGATTCCACAGGATGTTGAAAGTGGAAAAAATAGCACTATAATGATCTAGTGCAAAAGTGTCAACATGTCTTTCAGTAGCTTTGAGTCAGGGATACTGGAATGAGCCTGTGTATGTAATTTAACTCCACCGTCTTGTTCCAGGCGGGAAGATACCAATACTGCACTACAGCTGAGGGAGCAAGAAATGGGTGGAATATGCAAGGCCTGCTTGTTGCCCATGGCAACGCACCAAGCCTGTTGGAAAAGGCAGGAGAAGGTTTTGGATGAAGTTTGCCCTTTTGGGCTATTAATACCAAGGCTAGGAGTTGGAGCAGTTTTCAGTGGGTCCAGACAGTTTAACCAATGCACCAGAAATGCAGGCTGAGGGAAGGAAAGGGTGACAAAGTGAAGGGTGTGGGGCAAGAAGCAACCCAAAATGTAGGCCTTTCCCCTCACTCCAGTGAATTGAATTGAGGCCCCAGCATCCCAGGAAGGAGAAGGGACAGGGCCCCTCTACGATAAGTCCCGCTCTCCCGGCGTGCCGTACATATATGAATCTTTGCCAGGCTCCTGTACATATTCCTCCTTCTTGTCCCAGTCAGCCGTCCAGCCTCCATTTGCAAAACTGGTGCTTTTGGTGGCACCGTATCCACCCCCACCCCCACCGCCTCCTGCTGCCATGCGGGCAGCCTCGTCCTCTTCGTCGGCCAGTTCATCTTCATTGATAAAGCCACATTTCTCCTCGCTGAGTTCTTCTGGCTCGGCCCACGGCTGCTTCTCGCCAGATGCAAAAATCCCATAGAAGATGACGCCACCATAATGCACCAGTGAAGCGATGAGGAAAACGTACTGCCACTCCTCCCGTGTCTGTGGAAAACAAAAAGGTGGATCACTCAGAACAAGGCTTGCCAGTTTAAGATCATTCCAGGCTCTGAAGTTTCCAGGCCCAAACCTGAGCCCTAGGAACAACCTTACAGTTCTCATTGCTCATAGTGTGTCATTCGCACACATGCCCAATATTTTTCTCTTTGGAAATTAAGAGGAAAAATCATAGCTAAAGGGGCTGTATCCAAAGTGAAATGAGGTAATGGTTCCTTCTCATTTACTTAGGAAGATTGGATAAAGACCATTTAATCTAGCCAAGTTTTTCTAGGCAGAAGGTATATATAGAGCAGAGTGGAAGGTGAGCCCTGGTGCCACAACAACTAGGAGAGCAGGAGGAAGCTAAGTAAATATGCAGGTTCTCCAGAAATTCTTTGGAAGTTTCAGCAAGGAATGAATGAAGTATTGTAAATTGTTGCAAGCTACTGCTCTTACTAAGTGAGCTGGAGACTTACAGACAGCTCTTTCTTCTTGCCTATTGCTGAGAAACCCAAAACCAGAGCATTTCCATCCTCATCTCCCACATGGACATGAAACATGAAACCTGGAGACTCAAAGCCAGGCCCTAATATCTGGCAACCCTACTCAGAACATACATTGTAGGATTAATAAACCACTGTCTCTCTTCCACCTCATCCAGCCCTAACCGTTGGCTGACCTACACCTTGCAGGAGTATGATGGGAACTGTTTTGAACTTGAAGCTGTCTATCTACAGTTCAGAGACTGCAAAAAGAGTAAGCTTTTTCTGATGAGTTTTAAACCAAAAAAAATAATAAAATAAATTAATGTACATAGAGATTATTTGAAAACCTACCATACTTTTTAAAAGGATTAGGTATATTACTGGTTAGAGAGCCAGCACAGTGTAGCAGTTTGAGCATTGGACTACATCCCTAGAGAACAGGGTTCAGTTCCCTACTCATCCATGGAAACTCACTGGGTAATCTTGGGCACATCACACTCTCTCAGCCCCAGAAAATCCTATGACAGGTTCGCTGTAGGGTCGCCCTAAATTGGAAATGATGTGAAGGCACACAACAACACAACAGCATAGTATAGGTTAAATCAGTTGTTGATTCCCAACTAGAACAGGCCCATTGAATCAATGGGAACTTGCTAAGATAACATTTATGTAAATTCTATGGGTTCAATAGGTTTACTCTAGTTGGGACTAACTTTAATCTGTAGTTCCAAAGCCTCCACAATAGTTAGTTACTGTTTACCATTGCAATTAAAAATAACTCTTTACTTTCACATTTCTTCAAAAGAACTGGGTAATTCTTTTAGTTACTTTAAAATTTCTGAGAGCCACAAGCTGCTGGCCTGTGCTACAAACTACTCTCTCCTCTTGTCCACATCATCATCACCTCAACAACCAGAAGAAAACACAAGGTACCAGTTGACTCAGCAGTTGAACAATGTGATATTCCTTCACCACTTTTTTGGGAGGTCACACTCTTGTAAAAAAATTACAGTTACAGTGCAAAAGAAGTTAAGCTGTCCCTATTACAATTCCTCAGTTATAGTTGTAAGGTAACACTGTTATGCTTTAACTATTGAGAGAGGGAATTCATCACACGTAACTTCTTATTTTGAACCAGTCACAGTGGCCTCTTTGCTTTTGCCATGGTTTGGCACGCAGAACCCTCACAAAAGTGGAAAAACAGTGAATCCTCCTCCAATGATCCTTCTCCCATTCCTTCTGGGGCTCTTCCCTCCCGTTCTCTTGCCTTCTGCCCTGGTGTGCACACCTTTCTTCTCTGCGCTGGAGCCAAAGGCAAGGGAATGGGAAGGGGGAGATCCAGAGGGGAGAAGGAAGGCGCACTTGTGCATCCCCCCCACTCCCTTGCCCTTTGCCTTGTTGCACATTCTCAGTGCTGTGACCAAAGGCAAGGGAATGGGAATGGGAGCTCTGGAGGGGAGAAAGAAGGTGTGCACTTGCTGTCTCCTTCATTCCCTTGCCTTTTGCCTTGGCATGCATTCTCAGCACTCGGGCCAAAGGCAACAGAATGGGAAGAGGGAGCTCTGCAAGGAAGAAGGAAAGCGCATGCATGCCCTCCCCATTCCCTGGTCTGTGTGCACTTGCTTTCCTTCTCCACTCTCAGCAAAATGCAAGGGAACAGGAAGAGGAGAATGGGGAGGAAGGAACATGCACACCTTGTGAATAATCAAGTTCACAAAGGACAAACCTGCAAATGTGGAGGGAGGACTGTACTTCCAAGCTCTTTATATATGCTCAATGGGAAATTCAGTTCTCTGAGTGTGGATCCTTATGGAGCCAAACTGGCATCATTCCTACACAAGAAGAAGGCATCTGTAGGGAAGGGGCAATCCTGAGTTTTGCAAAAGTACAAAACTACAAAGGCATTGGGGATGCGGGGGTGATCCAAAATGAGGACTAGGCCTGCAGGAGTCTTAAGAATATTAGCTTTGGAGTGCTGAAAAGAAAGATACCACACATTGCAACATTTTGCTATATATCTCACTAGCCTGTAGTAATTATTAAATAATCATAATAAATACTTGAATAAATGCCAGTGGCTGGTATTAGAAGACAGCATAGTTTGTTACAGTGGGAATATCAGAAACCTGTTAAAAGAGTGAAAATCAATAAGATACACTTATCCTTGAATATAAAATTTACAGAAAGGGAGAGCAGATTAAACTGGCAATTTTGGTCCTCTATAAGTCAAAGAGGACGTTTAAAGTAACAAATTGGAAACCTGAGGAGGACAAAATTCAAGTAAGAATTGCTGCGGATAGAGACTTGTTATATGTGCCCTCAAGTTGTCTTCAATTCATTCTGACCCTTATAGGGTTTTTTTGGCTAAATTTATTTGGAAGAGATTTCCCCTTCTCTTGCTCTTAGGATGAGTGTATGTGAGTGGGGATGTAAACCCTGATCTAGCTAGTATAGTGTAGTGGTTTGAGCATTGCACTATGACCCTAGAGACCAGGATTTGATTGCCCCCTTCCCACATACACACACACTTTTAAAATTTGTAATTTTTACACTTTTGCAAGGATCCTGCGCCCCAACCCTAGCAAACGAGGAGAGCCAACTCTACTCCTGTTCTGGATTCTAGGCAGACAGACAGACACTCCCCTTTCCATAATCCTCCATTTCATTTTCCACTTCCACCTGTCTGCCACCCAACATTCCATGCTCACTGTGCATGCTCAATGGAATGGTTTGGTTTATTCCTTTGTTAAACACTTTATTCCTACCTTCCCCACACACTATGGTTTATTTCCAGGTTTCCCGTAAGTTTTAAAACACTGCTTCCACATGGACAATACTGTTTTGGTAAAGAGAGATCACTTGGGGGGGGGATTCATGTTTTCAGGGCCTTTTGTTTCCTACCTTGTGTTTGGTCATAGCTCCAACTATAAGGGGACACACCATACCCGAGAGAGTCCCCACACCATTGGAGATGCCCATAAGGATACTGGCATACCGAGGGGCAATGTCTAAGTGATTCACATTAAATCCTGGAGTGGAGAAGAAATGAAAAGGAATTTGTGTCAGACACATTGCACTGTTCTTGTATACAAAAAAATTACATGAAATTGTAAGAGTGCTAAACTGTCACTGTAGTTCAATATAGTAATCCCTCCTTATTTACAAGGAACACGTTCCAACACTCCCTCCATGGATACCTGAAATCACAGATAGTACTGAATGCCATAGTATATAGTAGAGTACCCTGTGAAGCTAGAGGGCTACTTCCTCTGATGCCAGAGCTATTTTCTGTGTGGTGTGTGCAGAGGAGCAGTTAAAGTGGGGACAAGCAGGCAAGGTGTGGGTGGCAGGAACCAGAGCATGCCATGTGGGTGCCATTGCCTAGATGCTGGAATTTTGCATTTAATATTTTTGGATCATGGGTAACTGAAACTGCAGAAAATGAGATGTGGAGGGAATCCCTGTACAAGAACAATTACTGAATCATCCCCCATAGGATCATAGATTTTTCGTGTTCAACTACAGGAAGCCTCCACCTTTTTATGCCCCAACATCTGATGACTTATGTTTTTATGCTTCCAAATTAAGCATAAATTTCATTCATTAGACAGGGGTTCTGCTCTTTCATCAGTTCTTCATGCCTATGGAGGTTCACTTCAAACTGCTCATAGACACATGGTACTTACAAAGTGAGCTGAGAGGGGGGGAAATTGCCAAGCTGTCTAAATGACTTTGTAAGCAGTGCACATATGCTTGGTCCCAAGAGAGCTTCCATAAATCCTTCATGCTCCCTACAGTACCATATATGGGTTCCACTTTTCAACTAATTCTGTTTTCTGACAGTGCTCCAGTCCTTGACCTGTCAGATAAGTGGGGGAAGCCTGTACTCCCAGAAAGTTTATCAATTTTTCTGTTGACAGGTAGATGAAAATTTATTTCACTGTGGTTGAATCCCCCCCCCACAATCAGGAATATTTGTTAAAATTTGCAAAAAATTTTCCTCTTTGAGAAAGAAGGAACTTGAGATTTCAAATGTTCAAGTGTGAGTGAGACCAAAGCTGACCCATTTGGCCCTGCAGGACTAGGCACATTCCCCAGGACGGGAGGGCAACTGCAGAAGCGGTGGGGGTGCAACCCTTCATCACACAGTTCCCACAAAATAAGATAAAATTTTAGCCCCAAATTCCCTCTAGGGAACATGAGGGAAATTTTCACCATGTTTTGGGGCCTTCCTGGGCCATTTTAGGCCCCAGAGATGCCATTTTTAACAGTAAGAAGTGAGCAGAAGTCATCTCTTCTTCACTTCCTATTTCAGAAAAGCCCTCTCGTAGGCAAAAATTGGCTCATGGTGACACAAAACATTGTGGAAATACCCCTCCCTGAGAACACATTTTGGGGTAAAAAACAAAAGTTTTGAAAAACGTTGAAAAAAACATTGTTTTGTGTTTTTTTTGGCAAATTGCAAATTTGGCAAATTGCAAAACATTTTTTGAGCCCTGGGAGAATGGGGGGGGGCTCCAAACGGTGGAAATGCCCTCTGC
The DNA here is from genome assembly GCA_948474755.1 of Ctenosaura bakeri. Lineage (NCBI taxonomy): Eukaryota > Metazoa > Chordata > Lepidosauria > Squamata > Iguanidae > Ctenosaura > Ctenosaura bakeri. The sequence goes on along the minus strand of CAOLHI010000445.1, from coordinate 454,938 downwards.
ACCCCTTAGATATCACTTGAGGACATTTAGAAGTAAAAAAAAAAAAAAAGACCTCTAGGAGTCCCTGAAGGCTACACGAATGGTCCGGGCGGGGGGGAGTTGCATGCAGTCTGTAGGCTTTGCATGCACACTTTGCACACCTGTGCCCTACATCCTAGGAACACAAACACTGGACACATAATAAGAATTCTGGGTGTGACACCTGTTCCATTATCTCATTCTCTATAATGTCAGCAATTTGGAGATTGAAGGACAATTTCACTGAAGAGAGAAAAATTCCTGTTTGGTCTGAAATGTCCTCATTTTCCTTGCCCAACTACTGCTGCACCTAGCCTTAGGGGAACTCAAAATATGGGCCTGATTATGAGCTCTGGAATGTGTCCAGATGAGAGAAACCAAGATGATCAAAGGTTTGGAAACTTAGCTTTATGAGGAGCAAATTAAGGAGTTGGGTATGTTTAGCTTAGAGAAGAAAAGACTGAGAGGTTCCACGAAATATCCTTAAATATCTGAAAAAATGTCAGATAGAAGATGTAGCAAGCTTGTTTTTTGCTGCTCCAGAGACTAGAACATGAACCAATGGATTCAGATTACAAGACAAGAGATTCCACGTAAACATTAGAAAGACCTTTTTTACTTTAAGAACTGTTTGACGGTGGACAATACTGTAGTTGTGTCTTCCTGCATGGCAGAGAGTTAGGCTAGATAGCCCTTGAGGCCTCTTTTAACTCTAAGATTATATAAGTGATGTGCAGGACCAAACAAAAAAAAAGTCCGAGGAAGTCTGTGATGTCAGGAACACCAACTGGTGGTTATGCTTAGGGGAGGGCAAAGGGAAAAGATTTAATCCATAGTCCCACTGTGCCTAGAAGTCATCCCATCTTGCTGAGAGCTTACCTGAAATAGCAAAGCCACTGAAACCCACGGCCAGGACAAGGAAAGAAATCGCAACCCCTTTACTGTGGGAATAACCAACCACTAAGAGTAGTGTAGCTTCCATGCCAAATCCTGGCAGGAGAGAAAAATGGAAAAAGTGACCTTAGAGACAAAGATGATGATAACATCTGCTGTAAGACAGTGTGCTAACTGGTATATGTTACTAACATTTTCCTATTCTTTCTTAACACCCTGAATTTGCTGTCGGAGAGAGCTGCTTCACTCTGCCTGGTGGTTCAGCTCAGCTGTACTGTCAGCAGCAGCCGGTGATTCCCATGACATTCAGGCAGTGCATTCACTCTCAGGCTTAGTCTTCAAAAGACCCATCCAAGGTAATGAGCCTATTTAGAGGCTAAAGTTTGCTCCCTCAGATAGCTCTGTGAAAATTCCAACTCAACTCCAGAGGGGCTGCACAAACCCTGTTGACATGGAAGCCACCATAGCTGTGTCTGTTTTGTCCTTTTGACTGCACTTGGCTGAATAAGAGATAGAATGGAGTGGTTAGCCTCAGGATCTGGGGCAATTCTGGACTGATTCACACACTTGGGGTTTCTTAAACAGCCACACACCCTTTCTTATGATACCACTGTTTGGTAGTTTCCCAGCATTTGTACAGGGTTTTGATTTTTTTTTTTTCCCATTCTGAAAGGCTGAAATCCTTCTCCAAAACATTTGTTCCTGGCAGTAACAACAACTGGCAGGGGAAAAAAAGTATTTTTGTCCCCTCCTCTCTTTCCATTATCCTTGCTCATCTCTGAGAACCTCCCTCAAGTTGAATGCAGCCCTCGTGCTGCAAGAAGTTTTGGACCCTTGGAATGCCTAACATATACCTCTGAGTGTGTGCTGCTTAGAAGTGGTCAGAGCTCATTGGAACAGCACATACTTTGCATGCAGAAGGTCCTGTTTCAACTGCCTGCATCTCTCGTTAGGGCTGGGAAAACTTCTTTTTTGAAACCTTGGATTGCTATCATACATTGGCTGGCACCTGGTGTGTAACATAACCAGGGCTAAGTTGTGTTATGCATGAGGAGTGAATGCTGTAGACAGTGTGCAACAGTCATATTCAGTTGATGGTGCTGTAAGCAGAGTTCTGCATGTGGAACTGCTCACATCTTGCATGTCCATCAAAGTTGACAGAGTAGCATGAGATTACAGATTGCTCTTGCACTATGTGATGAGAGCCCTGAACATTTGTTGCATTAATCCTGCTGTTCAGAACGGGGTTGCGCAGTAGGAGTACTGTTTATACTTGTATTTATGCTGTGCTGAAGCACTGTAGGATCTAAGCCCTTGTCAACAATATTGTGCAAAAAGGCCACATTGTTTGATTCTTTGACCACATTCGCACATCATGACAAAGCATATCACAGTTTATTGAAAATAGAGCATTGTCCTGTGAGAACCCCTCTGGTAACAAGACACAATGGGTTAATCAGCCACAGTGTGAACTCATAACTTGCTGTTGCCTTACAAATTCTGCCTTGTTTAAACCATGGTTTATCGTGATATCTTAATCTACAACAGACTTGTCTCTTGCTGGTTTGCTGCAAAGTGCCCTCTCTGAAACAGGCCCTGGGGAAAAAGACTAGAGAGAAACAAACCAAAAAAGAGGGAAGGCAACTCACAGTTTGGTCACTTGCTGTGCAGTTTGTAGCTTAAGCAACAGATCTTGGTTTATCATGATATGTGAATGCACCCAGGATAGAGCAGCTTCCTAGATTTTTATATTTCGTTCACAGAATGAAAAGGGCGGCAAAGCTCTTGAGGGGATGTGGGTGAAGAGCACAGCATATGCTCTGTGTACAGAAGGTCACAACAAGTTCAATCCTCAGCCTCTACAAAACATTTTATGTGTCATTTCAACACCAAAATACTTTTTTCTTTTCCCAGCCAGGCTTTTAAAACCTTTTAAGCCACTCTAGAAGATGGGTTTTATTACTCTGTGGTGCTTTATCGATTGTGTTGATATCTGGTGTTTTACTGTTTTGTTATTGTTGGATCTGATGGTTGAGTATGTCATTTTATTCAATTGTTTTCATGAGAAGCTATCCTGAGAACACAGTGGCATTAAAGAAGCAAGATAAAGATTTAATGAATAAATGAATTAATATAAGTCAGTTCTCCAGTTAAAAGGGTATCTAAGTAGGGAGAATTCAAAAGCCTTTTATTTGCCTAAGTGAACTTTCTTCAGCCTGGCACCCTCCAGATGTTTTGGACTTAGGGATATAAAGAATGCTCACAAATTTTCTGGTCCCCAATGAGGAAGGGTGTCAGGAAACACTGAGATACAGCATTGTGAAAATGGTCAACCACCTTTGTTTTTTTCTATGTCATTTCATTGTTGCACTATACCACTGTAACTCTAAATATTTTTAAAAAGCCAGAAAGAGGAAAAGAGAAGTGACACATTGCCCCGGTGTGTTTTGGAATTAAAAAAGAAATCCACTTGAGGATGGGAATAAAATGTTGCAGCTGGTGCCAGAAACTGCTAGAAAAATAGCCAGAGACACCAGAAACATCTTTTGGATATTTAAAAAACTCTGGGAACTAGAGCAACAAATCCTGCCATCTCCAGCAACCTCCCAACATATTTGCCCCATCCTGGGTAGTGCTTTTTCTCTCTCACCCCCGCAGTTCATCATCTTGCGAACATTTGTGGTAGACATGATCCTCCGCGTTCGCAGAAAGTCAGCGATTTGACCCCCAATGGGTACAATGATGGTCATGACCAGGTGAGGCAAGGCGGAAAGCATACCCACCTATATGCAAGGAAGAGGAGAAGAAGAGACATTCAGTAGCTCCAAGAAAAGGAAAACATTTAAAAGCTGTTGGGAACACCCAGCTATCACTGGGAAGGGAAACAATCACAAAGAATACAAGCATATTCCTTCCATCTCTTTGCTACTTTCAGCAACACACAGGGACATTCCTACTGTTTGGGAAGTTGGGGCACTGCCCACCTAAACTCCCAGGCCCTTCCCTGCTAGCAGGGGATGCAAAATGTACAAGTATACCTCAGTTAACAAAGTAGATACTTTCCTTGGCCTTACATCTTTAACAGAAAATTTGGTACCAGAGGCAGAAATAACATGGGAAGAGCAGGGATAGGTTGCTACACAATTTAAAAATCAGAGCAATTCACCATGTTTCAGCAACCTTTGTATTCAGAACAATAGGCACACGTGAAATGAACCAATTAAGTACTATTTCTCACCTTACTGATTTCAAAGCCAAACACTTCTTCGAAATAGGCTGGCTGGCTAATTAGGAGCAAGTAGAAGGTCCAGCTCCGGCAAAAATTGGCCACAATAATGGCATAGACAGGCATAGATGTGAAGAACTTGCGCCAAGGTGTTTTGAATTTCTGATAAAGGGAGAAGGGAAAAACAATAGAGACACAACTTCAACAAATTAACCAACTACTGTTAGCAGTTATACACAGGAATCCCAGGGGCTTCTCTCTTTCTTATCAAAATGGACCCCAGTCAGATACTGTGAGGTTTCCAAGGAAAGGCTCTTCCATTCATACCCCACTTTGCTAGTTGAGAATGATGCAACTTTCAACCAGCACATATGGAGAACGCCAGTTTGGGGAAAGCCATGGAATATTCATAACCAAAACTTGGAAAGTTACTTTTCAAAATGTAGTTACTACACTTAGTAATTTATTGTAATAATTGTAGTAATTATTGGAATAATTTGTTCTATTACTCATTATAGTATTTAAATAGCAACTAGTTGCTGTTACTCCTTAAAGAAAGATAATTGTTAAAGTACTTGCTACTTTTCCATTACTTTTTGTTACATTCTTTGAAAATCTCTTAGGACTGATAAAAGAAAAAGGCATATAATTTTAAAAATCCAGTCACATTGCCTGTAAAAATGAACTTGAAGTAACTTTTGAGAAGAATAAGAAACTGCTCCTTAGTAGATATGAAAAGTAATTGTTACTTCTTGCTTTTAAAATGTTTATGTTGTTTATTCTCTCCTTACCCCAACAGAGTAACTAGCTATGGGCGACAGTGCTACTTATTTATTAGTATTTTATTTTATTAAAATATTTCTATGCTACTCTATATGAAAAGATCTCAGGGCAGAGCACAAGTAAAATCAGTGCAAAAAAGTTAAAATGAGTTAAAACAGAAATAATAATTTAAACAGACTAAAGCATATTAAATATGATTAACAAATTAAAGAAGGTTTAAAAGGATAAAACAATTTTAAAACTTTGTGCATTCACTGTAAGGCCCAAGGACTTTAATAAACAGCCATGTTTTTACTTGGAACCTAAACAAATACAACATTGGCACCAGTCAGGCCTCCAGGTTGAGGAGATTCCACAATTGGGGAATGTAATTGCAATTACTTGTAATATGTCACTTCAAAATTCTGCAGATAACAAATGATAAATGGAAGACTGACCATCAAGGGATTCATCAGACTGGCACTCTCACCGATGCTTTCTTCTATGTACTTCCTCTCTTCTTCCGAAATGGTCGGGTGCTGCGCAGGGCTCTCATAGGAAACCATTAACCAGAATAAGTACCAGAAGATACCAAAGCTGCCTGCCAAGGGAGAGAATGTCAGGATGACTGGAGGGATCTGTGTTCTGATGCAACAAGATTTGTGACAATGGAAAGAGTTCTAGTAAAGCCTTTTGCCCCTTCTGGCTTTATCCTCCCTCTGCCCTATTCATTTAGCTTTGCCCATTGCCCAAAATCACCCCCCTCCAAAAACTTTCCCAGATTAGAATTTAGCCCCTGGGTCAAGTAGGGTTGCTCATCTCTGTATAAACCAAGGATAGGGAATTTTTGCTCCTCCAGATCTCTAGACTACAACTTTTGCAGCCACAATCTCACACCCTCCAACATTTCACAGACAAAAACAAGGTGTGTGGCCAAGCAACATCAGAGTATGATCAAGACAGCAGGAGTTATTGATGAAAAAGAACACCTAAGCTAGGAAATACTGCAGCAGTTTGTTTTTGCCTAAGCCTGCTGGGAAGGGGAAGTCCTGCTCCATCCTCCTCTCTCTTCCATCTGAATGTGAACTATTTCTGTACTTGGAACTCAATCCAGAACTGAAGTAAGACAAAGTGGAGAAGTGAGAGGAAGAGAGAGAAACGGGGGCATTTTAAAAGCATCTGAAAAAAATGGGATGACAGAGGATCAATCAAGAGTGTCCCTGCCAAATCAGGGCAGTTGGAGGGGTATGCAATCCCTTGACTGTGGTGAGAGCTGGAAATCCAAAACATCTGGACAGCCAAATATCTGTGATAAACTGGAGCTACTTGGTTTGTTTGTCTCCAGTGCACTTACCATAGACATAGAATACAGAGCTCCATCCAGAATACTGGACCAGAATGCCAGCAAGAGGCATGGCCACCACAGCCCCTGCATAGGAACCTGTAAAGATATATGGAAGAGGTCAGCCAGGCATTCAAACTAGGATTTCTAGTACCTCAAAACTGCCTGTTTCATAATGTGAAAGATGTTTATACTAGCTCTCTGGAATTAGCATGTCCTGTTACACCACTTTCAGAATTATAAAAGAAATAATGTTGAAGAAAAGAGAAGCGGTAACGAAGCATTCCCACTCCATTATGGGGACTAAGAAATGAGAAATCAGGGGTAATTTGGGGGCAATTTATTGATTATTTACTAGTACTGCTTGTCACACTGAACTGGAAAAAATAAAGGAGCAGAAGCTGCGAGGAGCAAGCTCCTAGTCAAAGCTGCAGGAGAACTTTCTAAATAGAACAGTTTGTTCTCTGTGGAGATTCTAGAAGGTTGTTAGCAATGGAGTCAAGTGCTGTTGGATAATATGGCGCTATAGTAAATGCTATGTAGAAGCACTATTATAATTAAATTTCCAGCCAATTTAGGAAAAGCAATGCCTGAACAGAGCTAAAGCCATAAAATGTGAAAGCAACTTTAATTTATATTTTTAATAAATTTGATTAAGCAGTCTTGTGTACACATCTATGAGGTTCAGACTGTGAGTGAAGCAGCTGGAACAACTCAAGATGTGAGAGTTTTGAACTAGATTTTGGAATAGTTCCTAGGATATCTAGGCCATTCTTCTGGAGTCTGGTGACCTCCACATGATGGTTGGGGATGCTGGGAATTCTAGACTGATACATCTCTAGGCTGGGAAAAGATGGAGAAGACTGTTCTAGGCAGAGCTTGGGTTATTATTATTATTATTATTTTTTAAAGTGTTAGCTGTTATTCACAACATTTTCTAAAGCAAAGCATTATGTGTTGCTCAATTATTTTAAGAGCACCACACTAGTAATGCATCACCTTTTTATATATCTTTACATATACAGACATTAAAAAGGTAGGAAAGGGCAAAATTTCCCCCCAAGTGCTCTAGAAACATTTTAAGTGGAATGAGTAAACAGTAGTCACCATATTTAAAAATCAGTGATGATCCTAGGTATGTTACTTTTTGAAAAAGTAACAATATTTGCAACCTCACTGAGCAATGAGTAATGCTTATTGTAGTAATAAATTTTAAGAAGTTATTTCCAGACTTTGGCATTAGGTTTATATTCAAGAATACTGAAAATCCTAAAAGTCAGTAGGCTGGAAATTCAAGGCACCAGAAATGGTTGTGTGTGAGATTTGACCCTGATGATGTAGTATCACTGATTGGTCACAAGACTGTTATATGCCTTCCAGAAAACTCCAACTTATGGCAACTCAGTTTTATTGGCAAGATTTATTCAGAGAGGATTTGCCATTGCTTTTCTCTGAAGTTGAGAGAATGTGGTTTGCTTCTGTGGCTGGGTAGAGGGCTTCTGTGGCTGGGTAGAGGTTTGAACCCTGATTGCAGGATTACCTTACCGCAAAAAGCTGTTGTTGCCAGGCGGCTGCGTTCTAATGGCGGTGCCCATTTGCTCCAGATCCCATGGCATGCTGGGTAAGTGACCCCCTGGAGGGGACGGACCGAGAGAGTTGCATAAAGACCAATGCTATTTTTCATTTGGAGAAAAAGAGACAAGCCTAGAACCGAGTGTTGCCTCTTAGCTTCAACCTTTTCCCACCCTGGCTTTCTCCACTAGGATGGAAGATGAAACTATGCTGAAAAGAACGGAGTCCAAGACATTTTGCTGCCGGAGGTGAGGGATCTGTTCCAATTACAAAAACTGATTTAACAGTTGAACTTACTACAATATTAGTAATAGGATAGCGTCCTCCATCTGACCTCAGGGCAGCAGTCTAGCTTAGGGGGCAGCAGATAGACTACACTGTATTCAGAATGCTTTCCCCCATGACCTCACAGTTGGTCCCCCATTTTTCAATGTCTATGATCTGAAGTCAATGCCTCACTGCTTAATGGTAGCCCAGCTTGACCTCAGAAGTGAGGGTTAAGCAGTGGTGGTTGAGGTCTGCTATATCAGTATGGCAGTGAACCAGCTCCAGGTTTTGATTAGCTCTAAAGGAGATATCTTAAATACTGGAACAGGAATAGAGTTCAGCACCTTGAAAAACTCCTTCATTGCCTGGAGTAGATTCACATGGGAGCCACCAGGCACCACTGGTGTTAGTTACGGAGAGTATACACTGTGGACACTACAGGCTTCTGAGTGTGCATGGAAACAGTGTACATTTCTTACCTCCACAAGCCCTTGCAGGATCCGTACAAAGATAACGCAGCCAAAGTGGACACGAGCAGCTGATGGAATGAGCATGTTGAGAGTGGACGTTGCCACGATGGCAAAACCAAAAACCCTGCAGCCCAAATTTTGGATGTTAATAGGAATCGCAAAGAACAGTGCTCATGTGCTTTACCTCTGACATCATTATTTATTTTGAAAATCAAACTCTGGGAAAGTTTTGTTTTGGGTTGCAATTCCCACAAATCCCCCAGCTGCTAGGGGAATTTTTGGGAGTTTTAGTCTAAAAAGACTTTTTCAAGTTTTGCGAGTAGTTTAACTATACAAAATGTTATAGCATGGAGTGCTATTGAGTTCCAATATATCAACCATGCCCATTTTGACAATATTCCATTCCATCCTTCTCCTTCCACTAGTTTTCCAGTTCCCCACCTGCAACAGCATGGCTATCTTGTGTGGACATGAAGCATCCACACAGTCCTCACTGAGGTGTATTAGGTGTTTTGTCCTGCTCAATGGATATTTTTTCTAAACAATTTGAGCTAGACGGTCACAGATCCCCTGCCCCTCATTCACACACACAAAGCAAACAACATACTCCTCAGCCTTTACCTATTAGCAGCAAATTTCTGTGCTATGAAGCCCCCTGGAATCTGAGTGACGATGTAACCCCAGAAGAAGGACCCATGAATCATGCCCACCGTCTCTGGATCCCAGTTGAACTCAGCTTTCTATAGAGAGGGGGAGAATAGACAAATGGCTTGGATTGTTTTAATTACAGTTAAAAGCCATAGCATGTTAAATTCAAAGACATAATCAGTCTGGATCAGTATGCAAATAGATCTTGTGGTACCTTTGAGACTAACTGGAAGGAAGAAGGTGGTAGCATAAGCTTTCGCAAACTTAAATCTACTTCATCAGATGGTGCCTAGTGCCTAGGAACAGACCTGTCTAGCTATGAGTGAATAGGCTGTATGTTTCATCAGTAACACAGATGCAGAACTTGTGGGTATGGGGATGAAGTGACAAGTTCAGTTTTAGGGATTGTTGTTGGGTTACAAAGATGTAGCCTATCACCATAGGAATGGCGGAAGGAGTTACTGGAATGTAGTGTGATGCTGGCTGGGAACCAAAAAGGAGATGTGATAAATTGGTCAAGCAGCGTCTCATGAGATTGGGGTGTTAACTAGTGTTATAATATGTGCAGTGTGCCAGGAAACCATTGTCTCTACAGAGTACATAAGTACTTGTTTGCCCAATTGCACTGGGAAGGGCAAACCCCTGTTATAGGTAGAGGTGCTTAACAGCAATCAGTTCAACAGGTAGTTTCTCTGCCTCTCTGTGCTGTTCATCTGTTGAACTGAAGCATGTTGCATAGTATCACCTCTAAGCCAGGAGCTATCCAGGGTGCTGAATCTGTTTGGGGACTATAGTTCAACATTTTTTATGCCTCGTTTAAAGTGTGGGCATGCTCAGTATTTCTTTTCAGTGATCTAACCAACTGCATATACCTCAATGTTATGATTGCATCTTCCTCTTTGTTATGAAAATTAAATCTTTATGATTGCAGTTATGGTCAATAAGGCTGTTGTAGCCAATTGCACAGAGAAGGCCAAAGACTGCTGACTCCTTTAAAGACAGTGGCTTTAACAGCTACCAATTCAATAGGTGAAGTTTCCACCATCTCACTGTAACAATTGTTTTTATCCATTGAACTGAAACCTTTTGCATAATGGCAGCTGGTGGCTTCCATATCATTGCAGCAGTGAATCTGGTCTAGGTTTTAGGTCAAACTATAAATGAGCCACTCAAGATGCTGAGCCTATTTTGGAAATCAAGTTCAAATATGTTGGACAGCTCCTTAAAAAAGTGCCTAAAACCTATAACAGACTCACTGCTCCACTGACATGGAAGACATTGGCTGTGTTACACAGCTATGACAATAGGGGTGAGGATTGTGTGGCTGTCCCAGATGTTGTTGAAATGCAACTCCCAGCAGTCCTAACTAGCATAGACAATGGTGAGGAATGTTGGGAATGGTAGTCCAACAAGCTTTAGAGGATTGCATGATTCCCACCCTTGTATTAGAACAAAAGTGGAGAAACATTTTCAATCCAAGGGCCAAATCCATTTCCCTAGGGTGGTGAAAGGACAAATCATGCTCACTGCTCAGAACAGACAAGGAAGACAGCTGATGTAATCTGAGCATGGTTCTCAGACAGACGCCATCTTGCCTGGTCAGTTCATTCCCTGTCTGTACCCAATGCAGAGTTCGAGTGACATCTTTTCTCTTTTGTCATTGTTAGACCTCTTTTTCTGCTCCTGTGAATTTCTCCTCTCTTTATCTCTCTTTTCTTCTTATCTCTTTACTCTATTTTTTAAAAAAAGTTCTTCTTTCTTTCTGTCTTTCTCTATCCCACTTTGAGTTCTCTGATGGGGGAAAGAAATTATGTCTCCTTTGTGTGTGTATTTGTGTGTGTTGTGTTCCTTCAGGTCTCTTCCAACTTAATGTGACCCTGTCTCAGAGATTTCTTGGCAAGATTTGTTCAGAGGGATTTTACCACTGCCTTCCCCTGAGCTGAGAGAATGTGACTTGACCAAGGTCACCCAGTGGGTTTCCATGCCTTAGCAGGGATTTGAACCCTGGTCTCCAGAATTGTAGTCCAGCACTCAAACCACTCCACCATGCCAGGTCTCTGTGATGTCTTCCTGATCTTCCACTGACTGCACAAAGAAACTGGAGGCTGAAAAAGATCCCCTTCCACAGGCTGGAATGGAACCTGAGGAGAGCCATATTCACTCCCAGGGCCTGAGGTTCCCCATCTTTGCATTAGAGCAGAAGTGGGAATTGTGTGGCCCTCCAGATGTTGTTGGACTTCAAATCTCAGCATCCTTCATTCTTGGCTGTGCTAGTTAAGGCTGCTGAGGATTGCAATTCAACGTTTGATGGAGGGCTGCAGAATTTCCCACCTCCCTTTATTAGAGGTTAACAAGTGTCCTATCTGGGAGAAAAGTGATGCCAGCAACCCCTAGTGGAGGGAGGACAGCCTCACCTTCACAACGACTTTGTCCCCTTCATAGACAGTGTTGTTGTTGACCATGCTGACAATGGCCACGCCTAGGTTGCATCGGATGCCAAAGCTGATACAGAACCCTAGGCCACAGAGAATGGCAATGATGTATCGGCGAGGGAGGCCAAAGCAGGTGCAGTCGACAACAGGCTGGTGCTTCTCAGCCACCTCGACAGGACGGCCCTCTTCTGTCAGCTCGATGGTTTCCCCTCCTGGCTGTTTCCGTTCAAGTAATCTGGTGACAGAGACAGTAGACAAGGTTGGGACCAGAAGGATGGGTTGGAGGAACTAAGGCTGACACTTAGAAACATAGAATCCTAAAGCTGGAAGAGACCACAAGGACCATTGAGTTCAATCTTCTGTCATGCAGAAATACACCATCAAAGCATTCCTAACAGATGGCCATCCAGCCTCTGTTAGAAACCTCCAAAGACAGAGACTCCACCACACTCCCAGGCAGCATATGCCACTGTCAAACTGTACTGACCATCAGGACGTTCTTCCTAATGTTTAGATGGAATCTCTTTTCCTGAAGTTTGAAGCCACTGCTCAGTGTCCCAGCCTCTGGAGTAGCAGAAAACAGGCTTGCTTCATTTTCCATATGATATCCCTTTAAATATTTAAACCTAGCTATCATATTGCCTCTTAACCTCTTCTTCTCTAGGCTAAACTTACCGAGCTCCCTAAGCTGTTCTTCATAGGGCATGGTTTCCAGGCCTTCTCACCATTTTGGTTGCTCTCCTCTGGACAAGCTCCAGCTTGTCCATATCTTTCCTCAACTGTGGTACCCAAAACTAGACACAGTATTTCAGGTGTGGTCTGTCCAAAGCAGAATAGAGTGGTACTATCATTCCCCTTAACCTAGACACCATACTTCTATTGATGCAACCCAGAATTGCATTGGCTTTTTAGCTGCCACATCACACTGCTGACCCATGTTCAGCTTGTGTTCTACTAAGACTCCTAAACTCTTTCCACATGTACTGTGGTCAAGCCAGGTGTCATCCATTTTATATCTGTGCATTTCATTTTTTTCATTTTTTCTGCCCAAATGTAGTATATCACACTTGCCCAGAATCAGCTACCCAGATTTGATTCCAGGGATGATCAGAATAAGTTCCTATATTGTTCTATGCAGAGCTTTGAAAAGTTACTTTGTGAAATCCTAGAACAAAAGATTGATACTTGGAAATCTTTGAAATCATCTTGGCTATGCCATGTAACAGCAATCAAAATGTCAGTTCTTCCAATTCCAGACTGTGTTCAAAATCTGGCAAACCTGATTATGGACTTTTTGTATACAAGAAGAAACATCATCTTGCAAAAACTGTTATGTTTAATAGCAGCAAAGATACAGGGGGCTTGGGTATTCCCATTTTTAAGGTTTATTTTGAAGCTTTTTGAATAAGGCAGTTGCTGAGAGCCCCAAAACTCTCCTGGTTTTGGGTTACTGTTAGAATGTCTTAACACTTTTTTGCCACTGACTAGGGGTTTTCTCTTCTACCAGATGCCCAAGCAGATAATAGAAAACACTCACAATCTTTTCTTTAAAAATATTCTTATAACTGGAGAATCTGGCAGAGAAAATTAATTCCTGCTCCATTACCTATGATGCCATTTTTCTACCATCCTTTATTTGTTAACACTGATAAATGGAAGAAATTAAAATTTGGAAACAAGCAGAGTTGTACAGATTTAGAGATTTATTTAACAGATCTCTTCTAAAAACTGGTAATCAGTTGCAAGAGCAATGAGAAGAGCATACTCCTTTTGTTTCCAGATTTTGCAAATAACCCATTTTACTTCTTTGTCTGAAATTCAAAACCATGCAAGAAGGCAGTTACTACTACTAAGGGAACCTAAAGTTGAAGGCATGGCCTCTAGGCTATATATATATTTCCAATCTTGGTTACTTGTTTAAATAATCTAGAGAAAAAAATTAATCTTGGAAAAAGATTTGGGTACAGCCACCTCTTATTCTCTCTGGAAAAAAAAAGTGTTTAGAAGGGTTAATCCTCAAATATAAAAGAAAACTGTATATTTAATAACATTAATAAATTGGTAGTATTTAACCCCTGGGGAATTGAAAGTATTTTCTAAAGGTTCAAATATGCTTTGCTGGTGACAAAGCAGCGAGCTAGGGTCTTACCACCATATGTGGTTGTCATGCCCACAAGTACTTCATTTCTGGAATTTGGCATTTGCAGAAATCAGGAAAATGATACAATTTCTTTTATAACAGTTTCTTCCAGGCCTTTTATAATTGCAGCAATTCAGAGATGTCTTTAGCATAAATCAAACTCAGCAGCCTTTTTGAAGTAGGGTTGCCAGATTGGAAGCATCCCAGATTTCAGGGCCAAAACCTCTGCTCTAAGGAAGACCAGAGGTATGCCCCTGCAAGATGGACATCCAACCTCTCATGGGAATTTAAGTAGTGGATTCCTTCACTGACAGGGGTTGGAATAGGTAGCCATTATGTATCTGTTCCAACTCTATGAGTCTATGATAAGGGAGAGGATATAAGAGGCGGCTTTGGGTGATGTCATTAAATATTGATATAGTTGTAGAAAGCATGCCATACAAATAAAAAAATACCAAATCTAACAAATGAGGAACACACACACACATGTTAAGGTGGTTGTCTTGCCCTGAAATTCCTTCCCCTTGCCTTGAGGACTGAAGAAAAGGGACCAGGCGCTAGGATCTAGAAACCCAATTGTGAAACCAAGAGCACGCAAGAAAAAACTGCATAGACATTAACACTTTTGTTAGCAGAGTCAGCCTTCTTTTGTATCGTACTTCCTCAGTTTTGAATTGAGAGCTGTATGACCTAGTATGTGGATGGATGAGGAGAAGGCTTTTTCTTCCTCTCCACCATTTCAAGGGGTAGTAGAATTAGACTCCGTGTAGATGCAAGGAAGCAGGCCTTGGTGACCTGAAGCTGGAGGACTGTGAGGGATAAAGGAAGAGAGTCTAGAAGGTTTTGGAGCACACCCAAGTCATCATCCATCACCACCCCCTTCCTGCTCTTACACACCATCTCGTCAGGCCTGTGGGGAGGCGGTGGGTGCCCACGCAGAAGCTGTTCCCATTGAAGCTGGCACAGATGGGCTGTGAGCAAAATGTCGGCACCGGGTCTAACAACTCTTCCTCCTCCTCCTCTCTCTTAGCAATGGAGACAAAGGCCCTTTCCACATTCGGTTATTAAGGCGGGCCAATGCGTCTTGCCATGGAGGTCTTCTGCATGTTGGAGTGGACTAGGTTTGGTTTATTTACCTTCGTTCTGCACGTAATTCCAACCAAATGCGCCCCATGTGGTGGTAAAGCACGCTATTTGAAAACCGAAAGATACTGGTTTTCCAATTTACCAGATCGATCTGATTCGTACTTTCACAGTGGTGCAGACATGTACATTCACACCAATGCGAATTGGTGGTCAGGGGAGGGCTCATGGGAGGGGCCAGGGGGTGGTATGGACTTTTGCATGTATGCATGAACACAATGACGTACTAAACCATGCAAAAAAAGGGGGGGGCCAATCACAGCCAACAGGGCTGGGTGAGGGGAGTAGCAGGAGTGGCCACGGCAGAGGCAGTGTGGATTTATGAACTCGCACTCCTCCGAATCAGAATGGAACATACGCAGTAGGTGTGTGGAAGCAAATGAGGGAAAGTCCGCCTTGTCTTGAGCCCAGAAAATCTGGTAAGAAATGGCACGAACCGATTCACCAGCCTTGTGCGGAAAGGGCCAAAGGCTCTGCCTTTCAGACACCCCTTTGATCCTGCTCCCATTCATACACACACTACTCTCACTCTGTTTTCCTTGCTGTCCCTTCTTCTAAGGCTGCTGTCTCTCCTACCACTGCCTCTTATCACTTGCACATGTGAATCAATTTCATCTGGGGATTAATCAGTTTTGTCTGGGGCTGGGGAATAATTAAAGTATGTAAGTATGTTTGAAACAAGCCTAAGGCACCAGATCCTATCTTTGAATACCTACAATTCTTGGTATAGAATCTCTGTATCTGCATAAATACTCTAAAGGCACCAGATCCTGTCTGATCTTGGAAACTAAGCAGGATCAGCCCTGGTTAGTACAAATACCAGGTTCTGTAGGCTGTATTTCAGAAGAAGGAACTGGCAAAGCCACCTCTGAGGATTCCTTGCCTAAGACAACTCTATGGGGTTGCCATAAGTTTACAGGTGACTTCAGGGTGTGCACACACACACGTTTAAAACAACTCAAGTGTCAACTTTACAAAATCTTCCAATGTTCAAATTACAAAATATACTTTATGTCCCCCACACTTAAGACCTACTGCTTCTAGGAGACTCTTGGAAGTTCATGATTTGTACACCCAGGCAGGTGTGAGTGTCCTAAGAGTAGAAAGTAGCTTGCCCAACTTTCATCTCCATAATTTTCAGGGCCTGGTAATGTGTGGCTCTTTGGATGACCCTCCAGCACACTGGAAGATGAAAAAAAAACTCCTTTTAAATAGTTTGTAGCACCTCCCACTGTTTAACACTAAAAAATTACCGTCTTTTCAGAAAAAGAAGTGAACTTTCAGCCATATTGGATGTCCCCTGCTCTTCACCTCCTCCATTTTTGGTAGTCTGTGCCCTCCCTGAAGAATCCCAAGGTCAGAGAGCTGGCCCCTGGGCTCGACACAGTAGCCCAGCTCCATCATAATTTGAGCACTGAAATTTCCATTACCACTGAAAGGCAATTTCAGACTGGTTTAACACCCCAAGTCCAACCGACAGCTACAAGTATGCTGGTCTGGTGTAGAGACTAGGCTGGTGGATTGAATCTGGTGGATTTCTACTCCCCCACATATTTCTGGAATGAGCCAGGGAATCTCGGGCCAGGTTCTTATCCTGATCTACTTCATAGGGTTGTTATGAATGTGAACTATTGTTGGGAGGTGGGAGAGGCACATGTGCCACTTTTAACTGATTGGAAGAAAGGCAGGAAAGAAAAAACTGAGTAATAAATTAAAAAATAAGGGGAGTTATTAGCCAGAATGGGCAAGTGTGTGAGGAGTTTGTAGCATTTGTTGTTGTAGTCCTCAGGGATTTAAAATACACACACATACACACACTATTTCTTTTGCCTCTTTTCTGGCACTTCCTGGCACCAACTGTAATGTTTTATTCCCACCCATGAATGGTTTTCTTGTTAATTGCGAGGCACAGCTGAACAACATGCTCCCTTCTCTTCTGCTCCTTTCTTTTCTTTTTAATTTTTTAAAAAAGAGTTATACTGTTACAATGAAAGTGGTCATGACATGGCATTTTTACACTATAACTCTTCAAAAGCAAATTAAAAATTCAGAGAGGAGAATATTTGCTCTTTGAACCATAGAACCACCCAGCAAAGTATACTTAAAAAAAAAAAAAGAATCTTGAAGAATGCTAGTACAGCTCTAAGAAATAGCTACAAATAGCCCACAAGGAAAAAAATGGAACAAGTGAATACTGATGGGAAAACAACCGTCAAAACCTGGAAAAGTATACTGAAGAAAACATACTTCTTTACACTATTCTCGAAGAGCTCACAATCAACCAAAAAGCTTCCCCGCTAAATACTGCAGAATGAGAGCTACATTCTGCTCTTTTGACTGAAGGAGGCTGCCCTCTGCTGGTTGGGTCTTCCATGCTACTCTTTCCCAGACTTCTTTCTTTCTTTCTTTCTTTCTTTCTCTCTCTCTCTCTCACGCATGAGTGCCTTCCCACCTCTGGATCTTGCCTGACTTTGGATATGATCCCTCTTGAGCTGACGTCAGCTCAAGGCAATGGAGCCGGCAGCTTAGGAGAGGAAGGTTTTAAATATCCCTGGCTAAGCTGTCAGTTGCCAGCAGGTTTGCGGTGACCTTGGCCAAAGCCATAAGCTCCTCAGGCTCTGATTTCTTTGTCAACTTCACCTTCGTGCCACCAAATCCAGGCACCAGTCACAAGCAGAGGAAAAGGAACTCCAGAGATGGAACACTATAATCAAGGTGTAGCCCAAGCTCTGGAAAAGTGACTTGCTTAGGACTATAACTCCTAGTATCCCTAGGTTCACTTATTCAGAAACAGACACAATGGATCTCAGGGGAGCTTGCTTCTGAGTAAGCATTCATTGCGTTGCAGCAAAATAGCCTGATGCCATCCAGCATTGTTGAGGTAACACTCCCTATGTTGGACTGTAACTCCCATTAGTCCTTATCAGCATAGTCAGTGGAGAGGAATTCTAGAAGTTGCAGTTCAACTAGATTTGGAGCCTCCCATGCTGTCCACTCTGCTATATAGTAGCCTCTCCCAACCTGATGCTTTACAGATACATTCGACTACAATTCCCATAATTTCCCAGCTGCAAAGGAGATTTCTCCAGCAAGAATATGCTGTTGTGAATGTAATCCCTCTTATTGGAGGTGGCTTGGTCTTGGTCACTGAAATCCATTAGCCTTCCAAAAGATCTGTAAGTGATAGAGAGCAAAACTACTTAGAACTAGTTTGTTGACTTTGATCAAGGTAACTGCTAGAATTTTTGAACTTGCCTTTGAGGACATCAATAAGAGACTCACGATGAGTACTTAGACTTCAAAATTTTGTAACTATGCCATAAATTGTATGTATCAATTACAGGAAGAACCCCCCCCCCGGCAATTCACTCATGGTACAATCTCCTAAATATTATTTGAGGGCATTTCGATATCAGAACTGATCTGTCTCTTATAATAGACAGAGTGGACATGTATCTGTGATCCTGGATTGTGAAGTAACCATCCAAAGCAAAACTTGGAACATTATTTAAAAGAAACTAGTTACTTTACTCATTACTCTACTCATCTGTTTATTACTTCTCATTGTTCCTGCAGTCCAGAAAGGTAACTCACAAATTAGCATAACTATTACTGTTGTGGCACTGGAAAATGTTCTCTGCTTCCCCCAAGTAGCCAATTCAAACATTGCACCTTGGAAATTCTAAGAAAAATGCAAAAGACATTACCAAGGAATACCAAATAATTATCAGCTGCAAGGTGAGGCAATTATCTATGTGCTCCCTCCTCCCATTGTGCAGATTGATTCAGTGAGGCAGACAAAGCCATTTCATTCCACCGAGAGGTAGTGAATTAAAGCCATAACTGTTACAGACATAAAGAACCTGAATTCCAGCTTGTTACTGCAAAAGGCAACTAGTTGCCAAAGTAATTTGTTAGAAAAACAAGGTACTTCCTAACTGTAGTCTTAACACTGCAATTTTAAATACTTTCCAAGGGTACCAATTTAGCCAGTATGAACAGGTGAGGGGATTAGTTGATCCTCTGGGATGCTGGACTTTTGGGAGTGGAAGCTGGTTTTGTGGATGAACTGTGGCATCCTCTCTATTGAACTATCCACTCAACAGCTGAAACAAATATGAAAAAAAAAGTTCACACTTACTCATCAAGTTCCCCCACCCTTGGGTTGCAGGTGCTTTTTGATTGTGTTTTTTTTATAGTTTTTGGTGCAAAAACACAAATATAGGATGGGGGACACGTGGCTGGATAGCAGTACATGTGAAAGGGATCTAGGAGTCTTGGTAGATCACAAGCTGAACATGAGTCAGCAATGTGATGCGGCAGCCAAGAAAGCCAACGCAATTCTTGGTTGCATCAACAGCAGTATGGTGTCTAGATCGAGGGAGGAACTGGTACCACTCTGTTCTGCATTGGTTAGGCCTCATTTGGAATACTGTGTCCAGTTCTGGGCACCTCAATTCAAGAAGGATGTCGACAAGCTGGAACGTGTCCAGAGGAGGGCAACCAAAATGGTGAAGGGTCTGGAAGTCACGCCCTATCAAGAGCACCGTAGGGAGCTGGGGATGTTTATTCTGTAGAAGATAATGTTAAGAGAGGATATGACAGCCATGTTTAAATATTTGAAGGGATGTCATGTTGAGGAGGGAGCGGGCTTGTTCTCTGCTGCTCCAGAGACTAGGACAAGGAGCAATGGATTCAAACTGCAGGAAAGGTGATTCCACTTGAACCTCAGGAAGAACTTCCTGACGGTCAGAGCTGTCCGGCAGTGGAATGTACTGCCTTGGAGTGTGGTACAGTCTCCTTCTTTGGAGATTTTTAAGGAGAGGCTGGACGGTCATCTGTTGGGAATGCTTTGGTGAGTGTTCCTGCATGGCAGGGGGTTGGACTCGATGGCCCTGGGGTCTCTTCCAACTCTATGATTCTATGATTCTAAAATTTCAACTCCCTAGAAATGGTCCTGAGTTTTTCCATGCAGCAATTGGCATTCAAAGCTGTGGGGCTGCACCAGGCCATCTGCTCAGGTTGCTGGCTTTCACCTCCACCTGCCCTTGCACCTACAGTCCACTGACCTCCTGCAACAAGATTGCTGTCCTCACACTAATAGCAATGCTGGAACAGCAGATTTCCCCCCGCCTCCCCTAGAAGATCTGCCACTCAGCAGAAGGAAGTGTTTTGAGGCTCTAGCCGGCATGCAGCCCATGGACTGTGGATTCTGCATCCCTGGTTGCTGGACAATGGGAAGAGTTCTATTCCCTCCTCCCCCAAATTCCTACAACCTCAACTGTGATCAATGTTCCAAAAGTCTTGCAAACTTACAATCACCCATCAAATTGCTTTATTGTGATTTTGTGCAAAGAATTTTACTTTTGATATATAAACTTAAAGAGTACCTAGAAAATACAGTGAGTGTGTCAAAATCACTACCTTTCTTTTTAGATGGCAGTATGGTCCTCCCCCGACATTCATGGGTTTCACTTTTGATTGTTCGTGAGGTGCCCACTTGCCTCCCCCCATTCTCTCCCTCCCTCCCATTCCCTGGCCTTTTGCCCAGATGTAGGGAGGGGGAAAGAACTTTACTCCCCTGCACTCTCCTGTTCACCGCCTGCGTGTGCACACCGGCCGGAGGGTGTAAGAAGGAAGATCGTCCCTTCTCTGTATTGTCCTGTCCGCCACTCGGGCATACTGGCAGTAGCCAGTAGGAGGGTGCAGGGACATTTTTTTTTTGACATTCATGAGGGTTCTGTGCCCCTAACCCTCGTGAATGTGGAGGGGTACTGTATTCTGCCTCCAAACATGATTGGGCTCAATCACCAGTGTTCGCTATTAACCACTAGAGAGATGGGTAAACCTGGCAGATCTAGGCATCAGACTCCCACCATAACCTCCCCCCTTTGTTGCCACTGACAACAGTGACAAAATCTAAACTTTCCCCATTTCCCTTTCAAATTTAAAGCAAGGTCTATGCTGTGCATGCCTCTTGTTTGCAAAGCTAATAGGACTCCCATACCCTCCAACATTTCACAAAGGAAAAGTGGGATGCACATGGCACAGTAACATCAGGAAGGAAAAGGTATTGTTTTTGATTACTTGAATCGTTGCAAACTGAGTTGGAAGTACAATTAAATCAGCAGGGGAAGGGGAGAGGAGAAGGGAAGTCTTGTCCTTCCCAGTAGGCTCAGACAAAAGCAAACTGCTGCAGCTTCTCTTTTACTAGGATGTAAATGCATTTTGAACTCACTTTGCAACAACTGAAGTAAGCTGAGGACAAAGGAGTTAAAATTGGAGGTGGAAGGAGAAGCTAGAGCATTTTAAGAACAGCTGAAAAGGTGGGACAACAGAGGATTAACTGAGATCAGTGGTGGAGGTTGGAGCATGAAGCGGGCAGGTGGGAGGTGGTGGGACTACGGCATGAGGGGCATGGCCACTGTGTGGGGCGCATGGCCAGGGGGCGTGACTATAGGCCAAGATACCCAAAAAACATTGCCGCCTGGGGCGAACACCCTCCCCCTTTCTATGCAACTGATTGAGATGGTTCTGGCCAAATTGAGTCAATTGGAGGGTAGGTGCTCCCAGGAGCCTTCCTGAACAGTATTTTGGTTACAGGCAAGGTACTCATAGCACGTGAACCTTGTTTACAGGGCCAAGTGTCTTCAGGAATGCTACTAGTTTTACAACACAGCTGCCCGTGTTGTGTGCAGCTTACTTTAAAACAGAGGAATCCTGAAGCCCTTCAGATGTTGTTGGACTGCAGCTGCCAACATTCCCTTACTATCATCAATATTGACTAAGGATATTTGCATTGAGGTTCAACAGCATTTGGACAACCATCGGATTCCCATCCTTGTTTTAAATTTAAAAGGAAGGAAAATTATGATGTCAGGGAAAAGATACGCCAAAGAAATCCGGGGGAGGGGGCTTCAAAACAAGTGAGGGCATATGTGGCCTAAGAACCTCCCCATATTTGGTGGATTCCCAGCTTTTGTATGATTTTCCCTCATTTGAAAAGGTTGGAATGAACCCAAGGCTTAGCTACTGGCAGTAGAGTTAAAATTAGGGGTTTTTTGATCCCACGTTTTGCCTGTGGCCCCATCAACCAGTGGGATGTTATTGTTGTTGTGTGCCTTCAAGTTGTTTCTGACTTATGGTGACTGTAAGGTGAATCTATCATGGGGTTTCCTGGGGCTGAGAGTGTGTGATGCTCCCAAGGTCACCAGTGGGTTTCCATGGCTGAGCAGGAAATCAAACCCTGGTCCCCTGCTCATAGTCCACTACTCAGAACACTACACCATGCTGCCTCTTGTGGAATATCATATCCTCCAGCATTTCACATATGGTAACTGAAATACAGTCACCATAAGTCAGAAACAAGCAACATCAGAGTGTGGTCAAAACAGAAGTTATTAATAAGGAAGAACACACAAGTTAGGAAAGGTTGCAACAGTGTGCTTTTCCCTGATTATCCTGGGAAAGCCAAGGTTCTTACCCCTCCTCTCTTCTCCTCTCCTCCCTGCTCAGTTAATTGAGTCCAAACTATTTTTGCACTTTAAATTCAGTACACACCAGTGGACATATGCATAGGGGAAACGGAGGAGAGGCAAACTGGGACATTTCAAAGGCAGCTTTAAAAAGTGGGATGAGAGAGGATTAATTGGAACTGTGGCTGCTAAAGTGAGACATTTGGAATGTATGGCATGTCCCCCCAAAATCTCTGATAATGAACCTGGCCCTTAGACTGAAAGAGTTCCTTGAGCTGGCTATAAGTCAATTTCCCACAACCTGGGGCCCTCCACATGTTTTGGACTTTAGTTTTCATCATCCTTAATTCTGGCCCTCTTGGCTGGGTCTCTGGGAATTGCAGTCCAAAATATCTGGAGGGCCCCAATCTGGGGAAGTTGGCTCTAAACAGTGTAGGGGAAGAATAGTTTCCTTCAACCTTTCTCTATATAGGAAGAGTGTGTTACAAAATCCAGTGGCTGAGAGAAGTCACCAGCCTGGCACCTGCTGCTGTGTAGCCACACAAAAGCTGGGTAAAGAGACCATTGTACTTCTGTAATAAACATTGCTTGGTTGCAATGGGATACAAAAGAGCAGTGATGTATTTAAGTCTTTCACTCCAAGTCTCAAGTCAAGTCTCAAGTCTCTATCTTCAAGTCTCATGTAGAGTCACAAGTCCTTGCAAGATACTTTCAAGTCAAATCTCAAGTCTGAGAGCTAACTTTACACCCCAATTTGTAGTCCAGAAGTTCTGGACAGAGTTGAAAGTCAGTTTTAACAATTTAAGTAGAGCTGGTCCTCTGCTTTTGTGATCTTGCCATCTGCAGCTTCAGAAGTGATTAATAGGATCCTTCTTACTTCCCATTTGCAAAGCTGGAGGCTTTTTCAGAAGTGGGGAATAGGATCCTTCTTATTCCCCATTATTGAAACTTCAATAACTTTAGAAGGAAGGATCTTTCCTCCTCAAGCCCATTGTCTAACACATTTTCTGTTCCCCTCTGAGATATGTGTCTTGCATTCTAGGGCTGAGTCTTGTTTTCTGCTCTTAGGAAAAGTTTTAGAAGGTTCCTCTGATATGCAGCGGGGAAAGGCTGCTGAGCAGACCTCAGGCCCATTGCCTAAACCATTTGTTGTTCCCTCTGAGAAATGTGTCCACCCTTTGGACTTGAGACAGATCATTATGTGACCAGTAAGTTGTAAGGTTTCTGGGTGAATGTGTTATGCTATTGAACCAAGGGCAGCAAGTCAGTCACTAAAAATATACAAGTCTCAAGTCAAGTCGAGTCAGTGTGTAATTTTTGCCGAGTCAAGTCTGAAGTGACTTAAGTCTGACTTGAGTCCAAGTCTATCAACTCGAGTCTATATCACTGCAAAAGAGTAATCAGGGGCAACAAGATTTGACCATTAGAGGTCTGACTGACATATGGGTGATCAGATTCAGCCAGGAAGACAGCTAGCAGTCTCCTGGTATGTGCAGCAGCAGCACCCATGTGCTATAGAGTGGAGGAGGAAGAGGCAGAACTACCATCTAAAATGGGAAGTGAACAAGAAGTGAGTGTTTAGTTACTTACTGTAGTTAAAAAAAAAAGGGCCTTTCCTGAGTCTAAAATGACCTAGGAGCCACCAAAACACAGCAAAAATGTCCCTTACAAGATGTCTAGAGACAGGTTATTTTAAAATAAATTGTTCATGGGGGTCCATTCTAACATTCAAAAGATTCTTGAGTAGACGTTTCTCCACTACATGCGATTCTGACATTTAGATTGTTGGAAGTTATTTTTTTAACAGGAGGAAGTCAATACAGAGCTGAAGATGCTTTTACACTCATCAATTATCCTAGCAGTGTTTAGCATCCTGTCCACCATCACAAAATGCTTGAATTAAAAAGAAAAATCTCGGAAATTCTTATCAAAGATTATGAAAAAAAAAACTGGTTTAAAAGTACAACTGATCTGGAATAGCAAAAGATACACATTTTGGGGATTATTTTTATTTGTGGCTTGCAATAACAAACAGAAGGCATTAAAACGGGTGGGAATCATGTAGTTCACTGATGAAATTGTATGTGTTTGTCTCCACTGGGTATCCAAAAGCCAAGATTGGGGGCCCATTTGGAAACAGACTTACTGCTTAAAAATGCCTAGTCTAGGAAGCATGATTTTTCCCCCAGGAAGGTGCAGCCCTCCAACTTCTTGGGGTGTGTGTGTGTAGTCCAGTAGCCTCTGAAAGTTGCCCACCCATGGTCAAAGTCCTTCAAGTTGTGGCTCCATTCCCCCAATCACCCTGTGGTTCCTTCTGTGATGGGCTTGCTATAAATGCTTCCATCAATCTTCACCATGGTCTTGTGGCAAAGTCATAGAGTCTGGACTATTATCATTTTTATAGGTGGAGTATTACAGATGGACAAGGCTGTCCCATTCATGGAGGGCAGAGATACATTAAGAGCATCCCCCCAAACTTACAGTTGGTACTGTGATAACAGAAGGCCCTTTATTTTTGGTGGAAAGCCAGGTTACAAATCAAATCAATCAGTCCAAAGCACGCCTTCTATAACAAGCCAGCTCAAGCCCAAAGCAGCTAGCTTTCATTACCCAGTTTGGTGCCTTCATGATAACAGCTCCCACAGAAGTCATCCACTCAACCGGGTGGGGATAATGTGGGCTACAGTCCAACATATCTAGCGAGCTCCTAGTTGGAGAAGGCTAATTACATCATTTTGCTGTGCCATCCATTCAAAACATACCCTTGAACTGTCCTGATTTGGCAGGGACAATCCTAATTACTTCTCTGTCACCCCACATTTTCAGCTGCTTTTAAAATGTCCCAGTTTCTCTCTCGTCCTCCCGCTTCCCCTTCTCTTGCTGCAAACTAGGAATGGGATAAATCCAGAATTTTCCAGATCCAGATCTGAATCCCTGGAAGGTTCTGGGAATCCACGAATCTCGAATCTTTCAAAGCCTTTTTTAAAAAAGGGTTTAAAAAACAAGGGAAAGAAGGACAAGACACACTCTCTCAGTCTTAGCAAAAGCCTAGGCAAAGGCAAACCTCCCTCTGAAGAAATCTGGCTAGAACAATTGTCATACTTTTGCCTCAGGATCTCCCCAGGTTGAAAATGACATGAAGGCCCTTTCTACACAGGCAGGAAAATGTGGATTAATCCTACATTTTCCTGTCTGTGTAAACAGGGCCACATACTAAAGTGCAGAGATAATCCAGGTCAAAACTGGATTTTCTTTGCATAGTTCCTTTTGGCACCCTGGAGTTTCTAGTTTGATGATGCACCAGCACACTTTGGCAGAGAAGGCTGTGACACTTGTAAAACTACAAACCCCAGAGTTGTGTATGAAAGAGCTTTACAAGGTTGCTATGCAAAGGCATCTTTCAGCTGTCCTTAAAATCTGGAAGACTGTACCTTCCAGCCAATCAGGCCTTTGGCGAGCCCCGGAGGCGCCAGTTTTTAAAAACAATTTTTCCTTTCTGCTACATGTGGTTTATCATGTGGCTCATGAGAAACCATGACAGACATTTCACTTCTCATCCCATTCTAGCTATAGATTTACAACCAGGCACTGGTCTTGTGGAAGGAGGTACACTGGCCTACATGTGACAATCACTGGATGAGACTGTGTGACTTTGCCATCTGCCCCACTACTTCTGATAGGCGTCAGACCCACTGACCCCAGCATTTATACATACCATGGATTTTCAGCACAGAAAATAGTGCTGAACTTAAAACTTAAATGTTCAATTTAAATATCCTAAAGTACAACCCCAGAAGTAATTTCTGGAATTGTTTGCAAAGGCCATTATTACTCCAAGGGAAAAACTCCCCTACTTGCTATCTCCCCTTGTGTGTCTGGTCTCCCAGCTTTTCAGGCACCCCAGTCTCCAACAAACTATTTGGTTGGTGGATTTGAAAGGTTCAGTTAGCCTATTTTGACACAGGGATTCGTATTTGCAAATCTCAAATCCTCACCAAGGATTCAGTTGGCCCAACCCTGCTGCAAACTGAGTTCAAACTGCAAAAGTAGTTTGCACTCCATTAACTCAGCAAGGGCCCTTTCTGCAACTTACCTTCATCTGGCGCAGTCATGCGGGGATCACATGAGCAGCCTCTTCTGCGAGGCTCTCGCATCCCTGCTGCTTTGACTCTGTAGTAATTGCCGGCCGGCCAGCAGGCATCATAAGGGCTCCACTTCTTCCTTCTGCACACAGCCGGGTATTTTCCCAGGCTGTGCTGGGAAAGGAAGTGCAAGGGCCGTGGTTCCGGAGCTCCGCACGGACGGTAAGCGCATGTGGGGCCCTGGAGTGATGCGCGATCACGCACCATTTTTGGCTAAAAGCTGAAAATGATATAGTGCATGATTGGTGCCTGCTGGACCCGGCAGTATCGTGCAATTGTGAGGACGTCATCTGAAACACTCCTCGCAATGGCACGATGCTCCAGAGGCCCTTTCTCATGGCAAATGTCATGCAAAAAGGGCCAAGGTGAGGAGTCTTGCCCTTCCCAGTAGGCTTAGGCAAAAGCAAACTGCTCCAGTCTTTACTAGCTTCTGCATTCTTCCTCATTAATCATTTTTGCCATCTAGACCACATTCTTGATGTTGCTTGACTGCACATGTCCTGGTTTTTATCTGTGAAATGTGGGGGATATGTTCAAGTGTCTAGGATGATGGATACAATACATTAGGGGCACTGTGTTAAGGAATGCTGAGCTAGGCACTTAACCCAGCTGACCCTAAGCACACCATTAGCATGCTGTGTTAAATTATTACAGCTCACACAGGAAAAATTCTGCTGAATTTGTGAAATTGTCTGTATCCATTGTTTTTCTGAGTGCACTGCTGGGTAGAGAGGAAGGAGCATGCTTCAGGTATTAGAAGATGGTAAATGTTGATCTCAGCTTTGTTGATGTACATCAGCAGGATTATGTCTTCCACAAAGCTTCAACAAGGTCACACCTGATCTCTCTCTCTCTCTGTGTAGTTGTCTTATCAGTGATATTTTTGTTCTCTTTCTACCCTTTCACAGTGTTAACGGAACAGGTGCCAATATTGGCACTTTTTCAGTTCTCACGCATAAAGGATTCAAAATAGAAGGTGGGGTTGCAAAACAAGGAACACACACACCTTCCTCTTCTCCACCTGCTTCCTCCTCAGCAGTGCAGGGCTGCCTGCTGAACTCTTTCTGTGCCTGCTCCTTAACGGAACAGTGCTTGAAGACGTTTTATTTATCAGCTGAGGTGAGACACAAGAGGCAAGTGATGCAATGGCATCACAGCATGTGTGTGTTATTTTGCTAACGTCGGATAACAAGGCAGCCGGGAACATATGGAGGTAGCTGTAAAGCTCAGCAGTTCTGTATGGCAGCCAAGGCCTATGTCCCCTCTTTCCCCCTCCCCTTTCGTCACCTTGTTCATCAAATATGCATCACAAAAGCCAAGAATAACATGCACATATATATGCCTGGAAGCACGCACTGCTCTCCCACTTCCAAGAAGCTTTCTCATAAGCTGTCACTAGCAGACACATGCACACCCCTTGAAACTATTGCTCAGTACAAACGGTTGCTCAGTGTCCTTTTCCCCTGTGTGTGTGTGTGTGTGTGTTTCTTCGTCTGTGTGTATGTATGTGTGTTAGGGGACAGGATAAAGCACTGCAGAATAGAAGCCAAACTTCCATGCATGCCTATGTGGGAACCAGTAGCAAAACAGGTTTAGGCTTGCCAGATCTTAAGGCCTGGCCCTGAATCTCCAGTTTCCATGGGGGTAATTTCTCCAGTTTTGAAGGCCTCAGCTTTGGGTGAGAGGAAAAGACTATGCAAATCTCCAGCTCAGCTACAAAATTTATTACATGAGGCAGATAAATTGCTATTAGAACAGGATAACAGCATCTTTGGTAGGAATTTATCACGCCAAGCTGTTCCTCTTCTATTGTTCTCCCAGTGGGAGACCATTTGGAAAGCATTTCTTTCATAAAGGAAGTCACTAATGAGTTTTTTCCAATGGGGTTTTCTGGAGTTGAGAGTTTGTGATGCACCCAGTGACACCCAGTGAGTTTCCATGGTCAAGCTGGGAATCAAACCCTGGTATCCAGGGTTGTAGTCCAACACTCATAGCATTACACCATGTGGGCTCTCCTGTGATTTGTTAGGGACAGCCAAATATAGACAGAGTTGTGGGCGTGTTTTTTCTTCATGAGGCTTGCGTGTCAAAAAATAAATAAAATAAAATAAATAAAATAAAATAAAATAAAATAAAATAAAATAAAATAAAGGCAGGTTGATGCTGAAGTTGCAAAGTCTGTATCAGCTAGATTTTAAAAGGAAGATTTTAGTGGGTTAGACCCTGATGTAGCAGAGAACTTTTGGCTGTCCAGATGTTATTGCTTACAGATTCCCTTAGTCCCACCCATTGCAGCCAAAGGAAAGGGATTATTGAATCTGTAATTCAAAATGCCAAAGGTTACTTACCTGCTCTACTAGGTGAGGTGCAGATTTCTAGGAAATTTGGAGAAGCAATCCTTTAATGGCTGATTTCCCCATCTTGGAGACTATAACATCATTACTCGGATTTGTCTCCAATTTTAAGTACAAATACATAAGTTTCTTCTCTAGGCTTCTTTAACAAAGATGAGAACATCTCATCCTTGGCTGAAGAACTAGACTAACAAAACAAATTGGCATAAGCTCAACAGTTGGCATGGCTGGGCTTCTGCCAAAGCCTGTACACCAACAGGAGGAATGCTGGCTGCTTTTTCAAACTACTTTTTTTTATTATTTGTAATTGTATTTTCAATTTTGGGATAATACTGTTTTTAATACTGTTGGTACCTTAATTCCATTTTAATGTTGATCATTAATGTTTAAAGTTGATATGTTTTACCTATATTGTATTTATTTCAGGCTGTAAACCACTTTGAATCCCAGTTTGGAGGGAAAGGTAGGCTGTGAATACAGCTAAAGATGAGAAGGATGGCCAGAACCTCTAAACCAGTGCTTCTTAACCTTGGGTCTGGGGACCACTGGGGGTCCATGGAGCCTTCACAGGAGGTCCGCAAAGCCCTGCTGCTGGACACCAAGAGCAGCAACAGGGATGTGGCAGCAGGGTGTGTGTGCATTGTGGGTGCTGAAATTGCTCCTTCACTGGCAAACTATGACTCTGGAGGCCAGAGTTTGAATCCCCACTCAGCTGTGGAAACCCAGTGGGTTACCTCAAGCAAGTCACATTTTCTCAACCTCAGAGAAAGCCAAAAGCAACAAATCTTGTCAAGAAAACCCTCATTATAGGTTCACCTTAAGGTCACCATAAGTCAGTTTTCAAAGGGGAGAGGCGTGATGGCTCCCTCATCAGTAGCACTTTGTTTTTGTATGCCTTCAAGTCACTTGCAAGTTATGGCAACCCTAAAGTGAACCTATATCACAGGATTTTTTTTTCTTTTTTGCAAGATTTGTTCAGAAGGGGTTTTCCTTTGCCTTCCTTTGTGGCTCAGAAAATGTTGCTTGCCCAAAGACACCTGTTGGAGACTAGTCTGGAAACTAGGATTTGAATCCTAGTCTCCGGAGACCCTTAATAAATAAATAAATATTTGGGAATTTAAATAAATATTTGAATATTTAATTATAAATTTAAATATTTAAATTGCGAGTTAAGTCTTGGGGGTCCCTGGCAAAAATTTATATTTGCAGGGGGTCCCCAGTAAAGAAAAGATTAAGAACCTGGTTATTTCATGACACCTCAGATCAACCAAACATGGTAAGTAGGAAACAGGCAATTTACGTATTAACTCTTTGATGGTAACATATGTTGTTGCAAAGGCACTGATCTTTCATTCTTGTTTTTGGAATTTGATGTATAAAATGACTTCTTGCCAAGGTATGTTGGCCTAGAGTTTAAGATGCAACTGCCTGGTCTTGCAACCTTTTTTGTCACGCTGAGCAACGGAGGTGACCGGGGACTGCAGGAATGCTCACACAGAATGCTTTTTAAACCTGCTTCAGGCCTTCTTGAATAATTCATGTCCCTCTAGCACTAAATGCTTCCTCCTTCATCTATATTTCATGTAATTAAACTTTGCTTGAGCTTTTCCCCTCTTGCTTCTCCTTCTTCTTTCTTTTCTTAAAAAAACCCAAACTGCTATGAGTTTAAGCCTCCTGGGACACTTTTTTTTTTTTTTTGGCACAACGAATAGTGTCTTGGGGTCTGTGGTGTCAGAACAACAGAGCAGTATATGTCCATCAGGTTCTGCCTTAAACATCCCAAGGGCACTTTATAGCTCACTGCTGGGACTTAGGGCTTTGTTCTCTTCCAGCATGGCAAATATTTTTTAAACAAATGAAGAGAAGTGTGCAGACACTGAGCAACTATATCAAACAGGCAGTTGTGGCACTGAGCATAAGTTAGCCAGCAAACTAAGATATATTTGGGACAAAGTCAGATGCCTCCAGGCTGACTGGGTCTGGTTCTTCCCAGCAGACCAGAAAGGGGAAATACTTGAAAAATACATCACAGAAAAGATGTGACTAAAAAGTATGTACCTTATTCCACTGTGTAGTGCTAATTAAAGCTAGAAAGACATGGATACTCATAGCCTGCCTAATCTGACATAATAATACCTCCTCTTCCCCCAGAAAAACCTGGGTGTTACATTTTGGACCTAGTAATACTTTGGACCTAGTTATACTTTTGGACCTCAACACCCAGAAGCCCAAATTAGGATGGCTAGTGATGAAGGATTCTGGGAACTGAAGTTCAAAATAGCTGAAAGGCCAAAGGTAGAAAATGACCAGAAGATTTGTTGTTTGGTTTATTATTTGTCATTAAGTCAGTTTTGACTTTGATAATGCTGTGACTTTGATAAGGCAAACTCAGGGTTGTATCTTCCCTGATTGAGATAATCCATCTTTAACGTGGCCTTTTTTTCCTATTGCTTTCTACTTTTCCCAACATTTTGCTATGAAAGTTGAAGGCTTTCATGGCCGGAATCCATAGGATTTACCATTTGTGGTGAACTCCAGCAGAAGTTAGAGGGTCCCTCTTGTCCTTTGCTGAATGTAGCATTTGTTGAATTTTCTTTTCTACAGACCAAGAAAATTCAACAAATGCTACACTTAGCAAAGGACAAGAGGGATCCTCTCACTTCTGCTGGAGTTACCGCATATCTTGCAACTGTGGACAGGTCTGCATAGGGACTACAAAATGCAGCGTCCAAACATGAATCAAAGAACACGAAAGACACTGCAGACTGATCCACCCAGAAAAATCAGCAGCAGCAGAACATGTCATAAACCAACCTGGACACAGAATGCTTCTTGACAGGACAGAAATTCTGGACCATTCTAACAACTACTATGTCAGACTACACAGAGAGGCCACTGAAATCCATAAATACATGGACAATTTCAACAAGAAAGAAGAAACTCGGAAAGGAAACAAGATTTGGCTACCAGTACTGAAGAACACTAAAATAAAGACTCAAAAATATGCCAATGAACACTACCCAGACTCTGGAGGTCCCTCTACAATACAATGTATGGCTAATGTAATTAACACACTGTTATGCATATCCTCTGCCTAACAATACAACCCTGGGGGATATCCCATTTAACAATAGGCCATCACACAGGCCAACTGTAACACATGCAAATTGCTCCCTCCTACCTAGGGACTACACAAGTATATATACTCTGTCTCACTTCCATGCCATCAGATCCTCTGAAGGTGCCAGCCACAGATGCAGGTGAAATGTTAGGAGAAAATACTAATAGAACACGGCCTCAAAGCCTAGAAAAACCACAACAACCTATTTTGCTATGAGTTGTACTGTTCTATGATATGTCCAAAGCATGATAGCCGCCGTTTTACGTTTTAGGCAGAGTTCAGGCTTGGTTTGCTTTAGGATCCATTTATTTGTCTGTTTGGTAGTCCATAGTACATGTAGATCTATCCTCTTCCTTTTAGTTTGGTAAAGTACTTAGAATTCTTTGCCAGAGAGTTCTAGTGTCTCAGCAAACTACCACTCCCAAGATTCCACATAAAACAGCCATAGCAGTTAAAATTATATCAAAGTGATGTAATTTTGTAGTGTCAAAGAGACCCACCAGTGCTTTCCTCTACATGTCTACTCCACATGGAGACTGGAACATCAGCAGAAAGAGCTGAACCATTACAGAGCTCAGATGTCTAATCTGTTTATGTTAATATTGGGTGAGGGAAGATTTTTAACATAAAGTGTTATATAATATTTTGGTTGGCACCCTTGTCCATAAATGATGCATTTGTTCTTAGCTCCTTCAGAAGTGCTTTTGTTGGGGAATGTTTTGAGATAAAGTTGCCTTCTCCAGACTGGCACTTTCTGGAGGCTTCTTTGTTTGGTTAATTGCTGTCAAGTTGACTTCAACTTAATGTTGATCCTGTGAAGAGAGACCCCCAAGTTACCCTGTTATCAACAGCCCTGCTCACGTCTTACAGTCTCAGGGGCATTGCTTCCGTGATTGCGTCTATTCCTCTGTAATGTGGTCTTCCCACCATGGCACTCTCTTTCACGGTGGTGGAACTGTGTGCTCCTCTGAGGCACTAGTGCTGGTGGGGCCTTCCACATTAGATAGGCTTTTGCTGAGGAGCCAGATTAAGGCTGTTTCCACACTACACTGTTATAGCACTATTATTCCATATTCAGCATCCTGAGGAATCCTGAGATTCACAGTTTAGGGAGGGGCATTCAGAATTCTCAGCCAGAGACCTCTTTGGCCTCAGTAAATTACAAACCCCAGAATTCCACAGGATGTTGAAAACAGAATAACAGCAGTATAATAGTGTAGTGTAGAAATGGCCAAAGTTATACACGCACACCTATATGTATACACACAGAACCACTGTGGTGTAGTGGTTTGAGCAGTAGAATACAACTCTTGAGACCAGTGTTTGAATTCCTACTGGACTATGGAAATACCCTGGATGATCTTGGGGAAGTCACGTTCTCTCAGCCTCAGAGGAAGACAAGGGCAAACCCCCTTTGAACAAATCTTGCCAAGAAAACTCTGTGATAGGTTTGCCTTCGGATTGCCATTAGCCAGAGATAAGATGAAGGTATACAACAACAATACACAAATACACAGACATACACAAAGAGCAGTACAAAACAATTTCATTCAGAGCAAGAAAACCAATACAGCAGAGAGACATAACATTTAAACTCCATGACTGCTCCAGAACTCCACTCTTTTGTCAGTTCTTGTCTTCTTG
Organism: Ctenosaura bakeri; assembly: GCA_948474755.1. Taxonomy (NCBI): domain Eukaryota; kingdom Metazoa; phylum Chordata; class Lepidosauria; order Squamata; family Iguanidae; genus Ctenosaura; species Ctenosaura bakeri. The sequence goes on along the minus strand of CAOLHI010000445.1, from coordinate 421,288 downwards.
CTTTCTTCCTGTAGGGAAGACGAGGGAATAATGGAGCTAGCTTGGTGTTCTTCCCTGCTTGGTGAGCCTCCATAATCCCCTCATGTTTCATATAGGAAGAAGGCAAGTGGAGAACAACTGATGAAAGACTGTGTTCTGCTTTGCAACAAATTCCACTTTCTGACACTGCTCTGGTCCCTAACCCATCAGATAAATGGAGAAGTCCTTTATATGAGAACATGAAAGAGAACCTTCCTCTTGGAGGCCCAGTTGGTAGAGACAGTGGTTTCATTCTGGTGCCAGATTCAATGATGCTGGCTCAACCAGGCTGCCTCAGTATTGAGCATTTCCAATTCTTTTTGTTTTGATTATACCTGCCTATTTCTCAGGTTTGCCTCCAGTCCTCTCTTCAGATATGCTGGATTTCCCTCCTTTCCTTCTGTCCTTCCCTTTCCACTGATCACTTGTCATATCCAGTCTTATGCAACACTTCAGAAACTGATTTATACCAATTTCCACTGAGCCTTTTGTTGTTGTTGTCCACAAATTATAGTCGAAGTGGCAATGTGCTTCAGGAATAAGATATTAGTGCTTTAGTGCTAACATTCCTCTTTCCCTTGATTTCTGTTGAATCTGTGTCCTGAAAACAGTAGTTGTATTTGCTTGGTGTCTATCTTTTCTAGGTCAGAGACAATAAAAAACAAAGGCACGTAACCAATATAATATTGGAATATACTGGGTTAATTTGAACTGACCTTGGGGAGTGGAAATAAAAAGTCTTTGATAATGCTGGGAGCTCCCAAGAAACATTTCAAGATGAGGAAAATGTCATATGGATCTCCAAAATAAAATCACTTGGTACAGAAACAAAACCTGCTATATCCTGAGACTTTTTTTTTTTTTTTTTGCCTCTGGGAAGCAATGGGCTTTTAATCAAATGCTTTGGTGGGGGGTGGTTTCCTGATGATTTTGCCCAAATCTGCACGGCTACATGGGTTTAAACTGTTGTAATTCTTTACCGTGTGAAATGGTTTGATGTGCTTTTAGACTGTATAAATTAAAACACATTAAGAGAGTCCTAAGAGCAATCTAAAAACAATCCAAAAACAATCCAGGAATCCAGTTTTAAAACAGTGAAAGTATGATAGTTTCAAACACTGGATCCCATATGAAACAGCATTGTTTTGGCTGTCTACCAGAAGTTTAGGAGAGACGGGGCTGGAAAAGCTTCCTTGGGTAGGGAGTTCCACAGTCAAAGCACTGTTATGTGTACCCCTCAACCTAACCTCACAAGGTGTTGGGACACACATCAGAGCCTCCTTTGAAGATCTCAGATTTCTATAAGTTCATATGGGAGGAGGTGGTCTTTCAGATATCTTGGCCCCAAGTCATTAAGGGCCTTCTAGGTCAACACCAGCACCTTGAATTGAATTTGGAAGCAAACTGGAAGCCAGTGTAGTTCTTGCAAGACCAGTGTAATATGGTTGCTAAAATGAACACCTGACACCAGTCTGGCTGTTGCATTTTGCACTAGCTGCAGCTTCTGAACACTTTTCAAGGGCAGCCCCATGTAGAGCATGTTACAGTAGTCTAATTTGGAAGTAACTAAGGCATTAATCACTGTGGCCAGATCTGCCTTCCCCAAGAAAAGGTGCAACTAGTGTACCAGCTGAAGCTTGGCAAAGGGGCTCCTGGCCACCTCAACAACCCGACTTTCCAGGAGTAGTGTTGGGTCCAAGAGCACCCCCATGCTATGAACCTGATCTGTTAAAGGGAGTGGAAACCCATCCAGAACAGCTGACCCCATGAATTTCATAGGATTTTCTTAGGCAAAGAATACTCAGAGATGGTTTTGCCAGTTCCTTCCCCTGAAATATACCTTACAGCACCTGATATTCATATGGGACACGGGTTGATTGTGATTTGGCTTTGGTCTTGATTTCAGTGGGTCTGCTCTCAGGATTATTTATTTACATATTTATCAAATGTACATCGTGCCTTTCTCTCAGGGTGGGAACCCAAGAGGGTTTACAGTCATTTAAAACAAGATTAAGTTAAAATCTTATTTTGCAAAAGTTAAAAAAGAATTAAACAACAATAATATTAAAAATCCATGGTTTAAAACCACATTTAAAACATAATTACTAATTTATATTTTTTTAAAAATAGTGGTTCTCAACCTTTGTTCCCACAGATGTTGTTGTGGACTTCTGCCCCCCACAAATTCCTTAGTGTTGGCCAAGCTGGCTGGGGCTTCTGGGAACTGAAGTCCAAAACACCAGGAGGACCAAAGGTTGGGAACCATTAATTTAGAAGAATAGAACACAGCACACCACTATTACTACTGTTACAAAAATTTAAATCCCAAAGGCCTGTCTGAATAAAAAGGTCTTCCAACTGCTTGCAGAAAAAGAACAGGGAGGGGGAAAACAAGACATCCTGTGGAAGGGAGTTCCACAGCCTAGGAGCGGCCACGGAGAAAACCCTCTCTTGGGTCCTCACCAAATGTGTCTGTGAAGGTGGTGGAGCCAAGAGAAGGCCCTCTCTTGCAGATCTCAAGCTGGCTTGTATGAATTACAGAAATTTAGATTTAACCTGTGGTCTTTTGCTTTCTTGAGATGCTTAAACTGTTTTGCTGGCTGTTAAGAAGAATTTTCAAAAGCTGAGCTCTTAGCAAGCCAAAGCTCCTCTACCAGACTATCAGGATAAGTAAGACAAGCGTAGCCAGAAGAAAAGTGTTAGATCCCATCCCCAGGCTTTGAAAAAAAGGTCATCTACAAGTTTAGAGAAGTTTCCAAGTAGCTGAGCTATGAGACCTCTTGAGAGAGCGACTGGTGAGTCTGGATAGGGCTGGCAAGAGCTGAGCTGCTACATGAACACCCCCCCCAATTCTTTCAACAGCTTCTTTGCCAGTTAATTGAAATAAGTGCAATAAGTTTGGCAAGCAGCCAAAAGCATGACAGTTACAAGGCAAACTCATGAACAGAGAGATACAAAAGAAGGCTTCAGTCAACGGTTAGCCATTAACAGATGGTGATAGGATGTGTTAATGGTTTGGCTTCTTTCCTTTTTTTTCTTTTCTTTCTAAAAAACAACTCTTTAGGAATGTAGTGTGCTAACAGTGCCTGCTCTGGGTTTTATTCCTCTTGGCTATCTAGGATAGAGGTCAGGATCTTAAATAGGGTCGCCAGATCTTCAGACCTCACTCAGAGTCTCTGGTTTTCATGGGTCCTCTTCAGAGGGGAGATGAGGATACAAATTCTCCACTTTTGGTGGACTCAGCTCTGGGCAAGAGAAAATGGCTATGTGCACATTTCCAGCTCCAGCTAATAGAGTAACAGCTTGCTGGAATTTGGACTGTTGAATTGATTTGTTGCTGAAACTTACAATGACTGTCAGGGAGGTGAGCTCTATGCATTTATTTAGTTAATTTCCACCTTCCTTCCTCCCAGTTGTTGGGCGCCAGGGCTCACCTTCCACATTTCTCTGCAACCACCTGGCTAGAACCAAGTAGTCCAGACTAAATGGACTAAATCCCACTTCCCTAATAATCTCCTTTTCTCACCTTGATCTGAAACAGCCACTTTAGCTAAGATTCCTGTCTTAATTTCCAAATAGAAAAGTACCCCGTCCCCTATATTTAAATGACAAGCTGTGAGCAACTGTGGTTGGCACTTAATGCAAAACATTAATGACACCATCAAGGGCCATCCTCAGTTCTCAGGGACTCGGGGTGGGTTAAGACTATGTTGTATGCTCCAACTCCAACTGTTCTGATTTGGCAGGGACAACCCTGATTAATCCTCTTTTGTCCCATTTTCATCTATTTTTTTAAATGTCCCAGTTTCTCTCCTTTGACCTTCATCCTCAGCTTACTTCCAGTGCTGCAAAATGAGTACAAAGTGAAAAAGCAGTTTGTCATCAATTAATTCAGCAGGAGGAGAGGACACAGAGGAGTGGAATCTTGCCCTTCCCTGTAGGCACAGGCAAAAGCAAACCACCACAGCCTCTCCCAGCTTGTGTGCCCTCCCTATTGCCATCCTGATCACACTGTGATGTTGCCTGGCCACACAGGTCCCAGTTTTTATCAGTGAAATGTTGGAGGGTAGGCTGTATGTTGTTCTTATGTGCTGTGAAGTCAGTTTCAGTGTACAGTGACCCTATGAATGGGATGCCTCTGAAACCATTTCCTCACTAGCCTGTTATAGTGCTATCATTCCACTTTCAACATCCTGTCGAATCTTGGGGTTTGCAGTTTAGGGAGGGGGGTTTGAGGATTCCATAGGATGTTGAAAGTGGAAAGTGGACCCCAGGATTCGATAGGATGTTGAAAGTGAAATGATAGCACTATAACAGGCTAGTGCAGAAATGGCCTAAGAGTCACAGTCATCAACAGCCCTGCTCAAGTCATGTAGACTTAGGACCATGGCTTTCTTGATTGGATCAATCCATCTGTAATATGGTCTTTCATCTTTCTTATTGTCTTCCTTGGCACTATCTTTTTGTGGTGGTGAGATTGCATGCTCCCATGAGATCAGAGGCTGTATTGATAAAGGCGTTGCTACTAATGAGGTATCCCACATCAGACAGACTTTTTCTGAGAAGCTAGATTTGATTACATCCTGTTTAGACTACTCCACATGGGGCCAGCTTTGGAAACTGTTCAGAAACTTCAGCAGGTCCAAAATGCTGTGGCCAGGCTGTTGACTGGAGCTGGTTACAGGGATCATGTGATTCTCCTGTTGAAACAGCTTCACTGGCTACTGATCCATTTCTGGGCAGAATTCAAAGTGCTGTTTTTGATCTTTACAGCCCTACACAGAGTCCAGAATATCTGAAAGACCATCTCTCCTTATACAGCCCAGTTTGAGTTTTAAGATCTGCAGGGGTGGGCTTTCTCTCATTCCCACCGACTTTGCCTGGGAGCTCACCCTTGTTAGAAGTAGTAGTAGTAGTTAACAAGCCTTATGGCAAACATATTATGGAGTTTTCCCAGGAAGAATTGTTGAAAGGAAGTTTGCTATTGTCTTCTTCTGAGGCTGACAGAATGTGACTTGTCCAAAGTCAGCACTGTGCAGAAGGTAGCAATGGTAAATCAAACCCTTTTCCTTGAAATTCCTATGACAATGAGACAGTCAGACTGCATAGATCTAACTGGCAGACAATAAAGATACAGGGTTTAAGCTTTCCCAAGACCTTTTTCTTCCTGTGGGGTAGAAAAGGATTTTGACTACTGGTATAGACAATAGTGGCTCAGATGAACCAATCACTGGACTTGGTAAAAGCTGGCTTCCTGTGTCCCTGTGAGTTCAGGTGTATATCATGTTTGGACAGCACTGGTCAGTGTAGAGGTTAAGAAAGATATTTTTTCATTGTAACACAGAATCTCCTTTTTCAAATTCAAAAAAAGTAACTTTCCCAAGGTCTGATCTCAGAATGGTGCATGGTGGAGGTTTTCAAGGCAGTCTGTTATAGAGGTACTCCTGGCTGGATCCAACACTGCTTAGCTTGAGCAAGGCTGCTCCACGCATATCTTCAGACCTGGGCTTAAATTTGCATGATGAGCAAAAGCAGATGAACATGATGCTGTTCATCTGGATTTGCTTAACTTGTAAACAGGTTGCTCACTCCAGTTTTTCTTGGCATGGAGCGTCTCTAGCTGACAGTGGCACATCATATGTTTTTCAGCATATAACTGAAATACTTCTACCCATTTCTCATTTGTCTTTGTCAAAGGAAGCAGGATGAGGTGCAGCTCCTTTAGCTATCTATGTGGCAGATTTCTCGATTGGTCTCCCTCCTTAGAACATAGTTAAAAAGATTATGTGTGTATATGCCTTCAAGTTCCCTGTCAACTTATGGTGACCCCCTGAATTTCATAAGGTTTTCTTAGGCGAAATATACTCAACAGGCATTTTGCCAGTTCCTTCCTCTGAAATATAGCCCACAGCGCCTGAGGTTCACTGGCACTCTCCCATCCAAGTATTAGCCAGGGCTGATCCTGCTTAGCTTTCATGATCAGATGGGATCTGGTGCCTTTAGAATATTTTAAGCTGGAAACTGTTTTACAAATAGATAAAAGAAAATGGAAGGTGAATGTCATGGAGAAGTGGGGCAAGGTGGTTATTTCCTATCAGGCTATTAACATGAAGGGAAGGAAAAGATAGATAAGGGTACCTCCGGACACATGCATTTTTCAGAAACCTTCCTTGTATTTCTACATATGGAAAAAGACCTACCTCGGGAGAGGAGAGTTGTATCCATTGCTATGGAACATGGAAACTTGTCAGCATCTCTCCTTTGTAGCAGAAAGGCCTAGGGATTTGCCTGTGCGTCTAGGTTTGTATAGTTAACCTTGCTTTACTTGGGAGTGGGGCCAAAGAAAGGATCAGTACCTATCATTCATCCTTGCATTTGGGGGTGAAGATTGATATACTTCAAGGAGATTGATATACTTCACTTTATCATGTAACGGGGAAAATGCACTGGTGCCGATATGGAGCCGACAGCATGTCTTTCTGCCTACTACACGGGGGGCGAGGAGGATCAGTCCAAGGGAAAGCAGATCCCACCCACAACTCAAGTCCATTTTCCATCTTCTACCTCCATCCCCAACTCACCTCACTCTATCCCCAGTGGGGAAGCCTGAGGACTCTTGGTTCTTGTTCCTTGAACAATGATTCAGGTCAACTGAAGGGGCCCCATCTGGACTGGATTTTCCTTCCACCCATCCGTTACCATGATACATTCCACAACTCCTGGGCACCCCTCCATCAAGAACCCCTTGGGCTCCAACCCCTTTTTTATACTCACCAAAACCCTCACGAGCACCACCACCTCCACCTTGGACACACAACTATTACTTAAAAATGCCTTGGGGGTAGCCCTAACATTAGGCAGAGTGAGGCAGCCACCTCAGGCAGCAGATGCTTGGGAGTGGCAGTAGGACACTGAAAAACCGCACCATGTGGTTTGCCCTATACCCTACCACTCTTTCTAGTCTGTTGACTACATGAATTCAATGGCAGATGCTGAGCCATTACTGGTGTCACTGCATGATACATTTCCTTTCTTTCCTATCTTCCTAATACCTATCTTCCTATCTTGCTCATCCTTCTGCATAAAATGGCCAGTTGGGCATTGTCTCTGAAAAGCAGATACAGATTCACCTAAAATCCAAATGCATTACTTTATATGTGGAGGTGTAAATTTAGGACTAATCACTGTAATTAGTAATTACTATAACAGTTGTATCCAGAGGTGGCTGGTGGATGCAATGTCAACAGACCAATAAACTCACCTTGGTTTTAGTGCAGATTTGGAAGGAGATGTCAGAGATGTGGGACCCTATCTGCAAAGTAGGTTTTGCCTCTGGTGCAATTATTGGGCATGGCTAAAACCCAGGGGAGATTCACAGCTCCACCAGCTGGCACCGAATATATCCATTCTCTTCCACTGTTATCTTTGTCATCCTATTCTTTCATCTGCTTTTAAAATGTTCCAGTTTCTCCTTCCACATCCCCCTTGGTCCCTTTTGTCATTCCAGGGTAAAGTAAGAAAACCAGAAGTAGTGGGAAACTAGGGCAAAGGGTTAGGATAAAATCTAGTGCCTCCTCCTTTACTAAACAAGATAAAGATTGGGTTAGGCATTCAGATAAAAACAGGAGACAGAGCAAGAAGAAACTTAGATGGAGCAACAAAGGTGGAAGAAGGAAGCTTTGACTGAGTCCAACAGTAAGGCAGAAAAGGAGCTATCAACAGCAGTGTCAGAATCAGTCTCACTATTAAGCAGTCTCATGTGGTGGATGCTGTGAGGCAGCAGCAAGTTGCTATAAGAGAGAACTGTCCACTACATGGACCTGTTAAGGTATTATTAATAATACCTAGGATATTATTATTCTACTTTAACTGCCATCATTCTGTCCCATAGTATCCTAGGATTTGCTGTTGGAAGGGATTGCTAGAGCAAAAGGCTCCTGTCCCTTTAATGGCTGTGTAGAAGCAAGAATTTCAGTATAGTGTTGCTTGTCAGGAACATCTGACATCTAACATCTGCTGAAATTCCTTCTTCTAACCACTATTAAAGTGATAGGATGGCTGTGAGTTACTTCATGTGGCAACTTTAGGGGGATTAGAATTCTCAGAGAGTTCTAGTGCCCCAGACCAAACTGCAATCTCCAGGCTTCTATAGGATGCACCCATCACAATTAAAGTGGAATCATAACACTAGAACTGATTAGTTAAGAAAGGATTTCTTCTGCCTTCGGGTGCGGTAGAGGATGTTGGTTGATCACCAACACTGAGAGGAAATTCAACTCCCAGTTCAGTTGGGTTTGGGAAGAAATAGAATGAATTTGACAGAAGATGCAAAGGACTGAAAGATAAAATGAAGAAGGTCCCTGCCCCGAGGCACTTACGGTCTACAAGCGTCTCCCTTAGTACTACTTCTGAGGTATTTTTGGTCCCAGCATGTGGTTTCAGGCTTTCAGATGTGGCTGCATTGCTAAATATTTATTAAATAAGTATTTTAATATAGATGGATGGATGGATGGATGGATGGATGGATGGATGAAAAGAGAGCAAGCAGAGCAGATCTGAGGTGGGCAGATGTCTGGGAAAGAAACTATCTGAAAGCCACTTTGAGTTTTATGAAGAAAAAAGTTGTGAAAAGTACTTATTAAATAAATAATAATGTTTGTGGCAAAGGCACACCTTTGAAAGAAATTTAAATTTGTTTAAAATAAATTTTAACCGGGGCAACACCCACTGAACAATCTTGAGGAGCTTCTTGTATGAAAAGTATATTCTTTGATCCTCTTTACTCTAAGATGGAGATAGGAAACCTTTGACCCTCCATATATTTTGGATCTCAGCTTTCAAAAACTCAAAGCCAGTATGGCCAGTAATAAGTAACTGTGGGAACTATAGTCTAAAACATCTGGAGGATCAGTGGTTCCCTACCCCAGCTCTAAAGCTTTAACAGAACTATATTTCCCAGAATCCCTTGGTTGGCAACCAGCCATGGCAGTTCAGTAGTCACAGAAAACAGATGTAAAGGCAGTTCTAAGCATCTCTGCTATGTTTGTGGCTGTGCTTTCAAGTTGACTGTCAATGTATGGTGGTCTCATTGATTTTTTCATAGGATTTTCTTGGGCGAGGAATACATTTTGCCAGTTCCTTCCTCTGAAATATAGCTTATAGCACCTTGTGTTTGTTGGCAGTCTCCCATCCAAGTATTAACCAGGGCTGACTGTACTAGCTTCCAAGATCAGACAGGATCTGGTCTTTTAAGGTATTTTCTCAACCACATCTGCTAGGAAAATGTAAAAAGGAAAGTGAGGGAGAAGAAATCTAGCAACACCTTTGAGTAACTGGTTTATCTTAGCATGAATTTCTATGGAATTTCAGATGCACTGACAGAGTACAAAATTAACACCACAAGCACTTAAGCAATTACGTTGTTGTGGGAGTGGGGTCAGAACGTAATGGGATCCAGAATGATGCAAATTATGACACTAGACATCAGACTTCAAAGAACTATATAAGATGATGTCAAGCAGCAGGCCTGATAGTTTTGAGATGCAGACACAATAACATCTGCTTACTCTGAAATAATTTTCCTTGAAGTCAGAAACTTCTAAAGAATTTTTTTGTTACATGTGAAACTATGATTAAAGCCCATCTATTAATATATTGGTATGCCAAGGAGCTGTTATCTTCATTCAGACTCCTGCAGATGGACTGGAATTTGTGGATATATCCCAATTCATTTTCTCTTTTCAATCTTCACTTGAAATTTAGAGGATGCAGTTTTGGACACTGGCCATAAACCTTCAATAACTTTTGTAAGGTGATACAGTACAGTTCTATTCACCAGCTGGTCCACTAGTCCAGAGGTGTGAGAGCAATAAATTCTGTTTACCTGAAAGAGAAGGGCAGTGGTCTTCAACCTTTGGCTGCCCAGATATTTTGGTTGGGGCTTTCAGCTGCTAAACTCCAAAACAACTGAGGTACCAAAAGCTGAAAACCCAGTCCTGGACTTCTCGTTGTATGCAGGAGGGATAAATTCAGAAGCTGTAGTCTGGCATTGAAGCTGAAATCCCCTCATTTTGTGCAATGAATAAAAACACAAGAACTGTCTCCATTTTCACATCTAGTCAGCTTAATGTCTCCTTGAAAGTTCCCACACCCACTGCCGTCCAGATGTGTTGGACTACACCTCCCATCATCTACAGCCCCCCCCCAAGAGGCCACAAATGACTGCTCTATTCCATATATTTAGATTTTGTAGCCCAAATATTTCATGTGGATGAGTTTTTGGGTTATCTAATCAACAAGGAATGCTAGGGCATTCTTTTTTCCTTTTTCTTTCTCTGAAAAGTGATTGTCACAATTTAATGCCCTAAAAATAAGAACAAACATTTTCAGCCCATCTCTACCATCCAACCCCTTCCCTTAACGTAAATTACGTATTGAGTCCATCTGCCAAAGGTAAATCGTGTGGGCTGTCAAACAATTTAGGCACAGCATCTCCTCACATAATAAAGTTTCTTACAGATGAGAAGTCAACAGGATGAGTTTCCACACATTTTCCTCCGCCCCACTCCCCATGGCTCTAAATCAGGGTGTGTGTTTTTTTCAGGTGAAGCACTGTCAATGATGAACTTCTCCTGACTGAACACACAATCTGTCACACACACACACACACACACACACATGCACGCACACCCAGAGACAAGTCATATTATATAAGGGTTAGGGTATTGGGGGCGGGAAAGCCAAACAGCATCTATGAAAAGATTTTATGCCGGATGCTAGGCGGAGGATTAGCTCTGGGGCCAGCTGTCTTATTCTCAGCAACTGTGCACAAAATGTTACAACAACCACAGGCCGGCGAGAGAGAGAGAGAAAGCGAGAATGAAAGAGTAGCTCTTGGCTGCTGAAAAATGAGTGATACAGCTTCAACTCTTTGGTTGATGCCTGAGATTAATGGTGGGGACTGGGGACTGGTTATGGGGAAAGCATGAAGAGGAGGCTACACAGATGGATTGGGGTTTGTGTAACAGGATGAATGGGTAGTAACAGAATCCTCAGTCACGTTCTTCATGAAATGATGGTATCTTTCACACTACACAATTCTAGCGCTTTGATACTGTTTTGACTTGCCACAGCCTCATCCTCTGAATCCTTGGATTTGTAGGGTTTTTTTTAGGTATTTAGAATTCTCTACTAGAGCTCTAAAGCTTTAGCAAACTACAAACCCCAGTATTCTCTAGGACGCAGCCACGGCAGTTGTAGTGCTCTGACTTGGTAGTATGGAATTGACCTACATTTCCCAAGATTCATTGCTGAAATGCAGTGAATGATATACATAAGAGAACGGTTGATTTTTCAGGTTTAACACACCCTCAGTAGTCAATCCTGAAGCTAACTGCATGAAAAGAGAAAGAAGAAGATGGATGTACATATTGTTCTTGGCCCATAGTGGCATGTTTTACTGCACAGATATTACATTTGAACCAGAGCTATCCCTTTGTTACATTCCTAGTACATCATTCTCCCAGTGGACTTGAATCACAGTCTGCCAAGTTCTACTTTAATGCTCTGACCATTACACTACAGTGGCTGTGACAATGCAAGAGTTACTTTCTCTACATTAGGTGTGTTTAATTTTTTCCAGCTAATTTTAGAGAGCAAAGAGCACAGAGATAATATTGGGCTGGTTGGGTGGATACTTAAATACAGGAAGAAGAAAAAAATTAAGCTATGTATGGATACCTGGTATCCTCCAAGTATTTTTAGACTGCAAGTTCCATAAGCCCCACATAATGGTCAATGGGTAGGGGCTATGGGGATTGTAATCCAAACAATTAGGAGGTCACTAGTTCGCCTTATACTGGACAAAAGTTGGATGAAATGATGGATGGAGATATCTTAGGACTAGATGCATGTTTGCATGTAGTAGCTGGGGGAAAGCAATTGACCCAAGGTGACTCAATAAGCTTCATGGTTGAAAAGCAGGGCCAGGCCAAGACATTATGCTGTCTCAGGCGTGTGTGTGTGTGTGTGTGTGAGTGTGTGTGTGTATTTCCCTCACCCAAGTCAAGATGCATAGTACCTAAAGCCAACCAAGAATGTATCTACACAATACTCAGGTATCACTCAATTGTCATGGTTCCATCCTATGCAATCCTGGGGTTTGTAGCTTGGTGAGGTACTTTGAATACTGTGCTAGATATTCTCTAGTCACAATACTTTAGTCACCCCTTGAACTACACAGCTGGAGATTTCTAGAATTCTAAGTATAACACTGCACTAAGCCACAGATCCTTGGAAAGTCTGCAGACAACTTTCCAGTTCTCTGGCAATGAAAATGCAGTATTGTTAAATCAAATATAAAACATTTGCTGGTTTTCATGATTTCAAAATCAGCAGCCCAGTTATAGCTAGTGGATCCTATGTCAAGGGGGCAGTGAACCCACTGTGGGTTTTAGTCTTAGCTTTAATGAAGCTATCCAACATGCTGATCATGTTTTAGGGTTAGAGTTCAGTACTTCAGGTATCTCTGACAAAGTCTGGACTAAACTCCAGAGTTGATTCACTGCTCCACTGAAGATGGGAGCCACCAGTCAAAAGAGGATTTATTGGCCTGAATCCTGATAGTTAATCCTCATTAGGTGGACTCACTAAATGAATGGTTGAATAGTCAGCCCTCATATAAATCCCATTAGTGGATTTGTTATAGTTGGGACTAAAATCCAGGCCAAACTATTTGTTGTTGTTGTTGGTGGTGGTGTATGCCTTCTTATGGCAACCCAAAGGCAAACCTATCATGGAGGTTTCTTGGTAAGTTTTGTTCAAATGGAGTTTGCCTTTACCTCTCTCTGAGGTCTTCCTTGGCCAACTAGAGGTTTGAACCCTGGTCTCCAGAGATGTAATCCATCTCTGTATATAAATTAGCATATATACATTTTATGCAAATCCCTGTCTGGTACCAGCCTCCTTTGCAGTGTCCTGAGGCAGTTATATTGTTCTGCTTAATGGAAGAATTGGCCCTACTGATTAGGAATCTGAATTCGGTCCTTCTAGTGATGCAGTCCAGTGTTTTAACCAATACACCATACTGGCTCATGAACAAACAGTTAGAGAAGTGGCAAGATACATTATGGGGAACAAAGACACAGGAATCTGAGTTCAGTTTGCTTGGGAAAACAGGCTGTGAGTGGGAGGGTTTGTGGAAGGCATCTTTGTACCAAGCAGGGGCTGAGATACAGGGAGATGTGGAAGAAAAATTAACACTAAATGCTTCAACTTCTCATTTCAGGGCAATAGTACGCTTTTCCTCCAAAAAGCCAAGAGTTCACTGAGAATCAGAGTGGTACAGAATTTTTGAAATGTTAATGATTTTTTAAAACATTCAACTGAATCTCAGTTGCATTTGAATCACAACTGTAGTGAATCCAGTTCCCCTTTACATTTCCCAAGACAGGCTTCCAAAGGCTGCTCAGCTTAGTAAGACTGTCTAGGGACACCCTTTTCACACGCCAGATTTATCTCTCTGCCTTTTAAGCTTTGGTTAATAGTTTGTTTGCTCAGGACAACAGCTAGCACAGGACAAAGGCTTACCAGAAGTGCAATTTAGGTAATTTTAGATTCTGAACCTAATGGAGCTCCCCCTTTTTTTTTTTTAGATGTGAACATACAGGGCTTCATTTCTTTCAAAATGTATTCAAGCCAGTCTTCCCACATTTGGGAGTGGAGTCTCCCTGTTCATTTTCCTGAGTGGCCCCCTAGATTTCTGCCTTCACATCCTTTCCTGATGGCACCATAGGTTTACAATACAGCAGAACAAGGGAACTGCCTTCCTGGGTCTCACATCAGGGATACAGAACATAGGCCATTTGCGCTCTACACTCTTATAGCGCGATTATTCCACTTTCAACATCCATGGAATCCCGGGGTTTGCAGTTTAGGGTGCCCCTCCCTAAACTGCAAACCCCAGATTCCATGGATGTTGAAAGTGGAATAATCACACTATAAGAGTGTAGTGCGGAATACTTTCCACCTGTTTCTGTTTGGCAGGTATGGTCTTAATTAATCCCTTGTCATCCCACTTTTTCAGCTGCTTTTAAAATGGCCCAGTTTCTCTCTCCTTTTCCTACTTTCCCCTTTGTCTTTGGCTTACTTCAATTTGCAGCAAACTGAGTTCAAAGCTCAAAAGTAATTGGCACTCAGTTAACTCATGTGGGGAGGGGTGAGGGGAAAGAAAGGAGTGCTGAAGAAGCACTGCTCTAGAGAACTATGGGAACTGTAGTCCCATGAAAGGATTGGGAGTAGGGATCTCTGGCATAGAATTGTCAGCATTGAACTAGAATTTCCAGAACTTTTTTGGTGAAAACTTTGGCCACTTAACTGAAAACTGATATCTACGTATGTAGCATAAATACACCTACTGCATCATAATGGGGCAGAAAAGGACAATGTATTATCCCTCACCAATAGCAGAGGGTCCTTTCCAAATTCTCTTTTTTCTCATACAAAAGCAGAACCTCTCCAATAGCTGTCGTTTGTAATTGCCTAAGAGAGAATGCTGGACAACTATTGCTGTTGTTGGATGTTTTATGCTCCAGGCAGGAATCAAAGGGCTGGAGCAATTTGACCATCTCTAGGTATAGAATTAGGAAAAGTTTTTTCCCTCCCAGCAATAATTGCTGTGCTGGTTGAGAATTTTGGGCATTGATGTTAAAAAAATGTAATGTTTCCAAACTCTTCCTATGACTTTGTATTTACTTACAGTATTTATTTTAAAATTCCCTCTTTCCTCTTTCTGTTCCTGGGCTCTCCATTATTACAGATCTTTGGGTCATCTTACACAAAGGAATGATGATAAAATACCATAAGAACAACTAGAGCTTGAAAATATGCTGGTTTCCTGTATAGTTCCCTGATCACCAAAACTAGTTGCTGGCTATTGTAACTTTTACAAAATAGCTACTTACTTTCCTATTTCTCAAAAGCAACTAAAAATAATTAATTTTACCTAGTTTTAAAGATAAACCATCCAAGCAGCACAAATATACCATACTGTTATAAGGATATAAAGACCAAGGAACTAAAATGTTACAGTTACATAGCAAAAAGAGTTAATTTATCCTTCATTTTGTGATGAAAAATTGTAAGGTCAACTACCTACATGTTACTAACTGGAAAAAAAATTGAACAAGCTACTTACATAATGTACTGTCTGGAGCTAAGTACTTCAAGGGTTTGAAAGTACCACAGGACAAATAAAATAATTTGAAAGCAGAGAGCAGATGCATTGGTCAAAAACCCCAGCCTACAGAAAATATTTTTTGTTGCCACCTAAATATCAAAAGAACGAACAAGAAATGTATTTACCCAAAGAGAGAGCTCCAGAATGAGAGCAGACTTTGGGGAAGTTATCTTTTGGACTGCAACACCAAGAATCCCCCAGCCATCAAAAAACCATGTCTTTAGTCACTCCCTCCCCCAAAAAAGAGATCTCCAAAGAAAATCTTTGTGAGCAATCAGGTTTACAGTGTCTAATTCTGAGGCTGGGGAGAGAGGAGAAGCAGAAAGAGCGGGGGGCAGTGGCTCTGTTCCTTGCTAAGCGGTCCCCACCACGGCCTCAGCCATTTTTCCCGTGCTTGCTTAGTGGTCTCCATCTCCCTGCCACTATCACCAATGTCATCTAGAGACATTTCTTTCCCACTGGCCTTGCTGGGTGGAAAATTCTGGGAGTTTTAATTCATAAAAGGAAATTTCAGAGTTCTGTGGTTCCACTTTAAGAAACTATGGGCAGGGGAAGAAACCTTCCATTTTATCAGGACCTCTCTCTGACCAGAGGCCCATCCACACTTCATAATATAGCACTATTATTCTACTTTAACTGTCATGGCTGCATTCTGTGGAATCCTGGGGTTTGTAGTTTGGTGAGGCAATGAAGTTCTCTGTCTAAAAATTCTAAATTTCCCTCCCCAAATTGATGTCCCAGCATTCCAAAGAACAGAACCATGGCACTTAACATGGAATAATAGCACTATAATTCTGTAGTGTGAACAGGCCTTAAGGTTTATGAAATCAGAGGGTGGCTACTAGTGGGAAGAGTGTCACAGTTCCCATCCCAAGGACTTCTGCCTGAAGAGCTCTGGACATGTAACCAGTTAGAGACACTGGGGAGTGGGTGAAATTCAGGAAGATTTCTGGTGGCAATGCAGAGTTTTGCCATGACCATAACTTCTAATCCTTCTCCTCAACCCTGAAGGAATCAACCCACCATTTTAGATCTCCTCTCTCCGTATCTTTCCTAATTTGCACTGAATGTTCTGTTATGAGGATTTTGGGCTCAATTCTATTCTGGTCAATCTTATTTGACAATTCTAAGCCATCTGTTACAGGCATGATAGCCGTAGTATCTAGTAGCTTTTATGTTCTTTTCAAGAACTCTGGATTTTTTGTCTGACCTGTAAGGAGCTACCCAAGACATTTAACTCTAATTCTCTAAACATATTCAGTATCTTGGGTAACTCTTTCAAAGTTCAGACTAAAACCCAGAGTGGATCCATGGACCTACTGGCATGAAGTCCCACCAGCTATTACCGGGCAGCTGATTTTGTTATCACATATTTTTATCTGTTAATTTAATGCTGTTGTATTGTCACTGGTGGAGAGGTGCCTATGGGGTTTTCTGGGATTTGTGGTTTGGTGAAGTATTTAAAATTCTAGAAATCTCTAGTGGTGTGTAGTTCAACATAGGAAGAATTCCAAGTTCCTCACTGCATGATGGGTAGGAGTAACAGTTGTCAGTAGTCTTGCTGACTCCAAGTGGCACCTATCTTAGCAGTAAGAGTCGCAGTTCTGGGTCACTCTGTTCCCTATCCTAAGTACTTACATGCCCATGTGGTGGCTTAAAACCCAGCCCCCAATGGATTAGTATAAAGGATGGGCACTCAAACTCTTCTTTAAAAAAAGTTTCTGCAGTCCTAATAAATTCAACAAAACAAGTCCTTGTGGATATGTTTTATGTAACTGATTCACCTGGTGCTGCTAGCAGGAAACATGCCTATTACCAAAGTCCTGTGCTCTAGAAGTCACACTTTGCATCTAAGATTTTCAACATATATTTCCCAAGCCTAGCTCAACAGCTATAAGTTCAGTTGTTAGAGTAAACACTTTGAATCAGTGAAATTTACCTAAGTGTCAACTTATCAAGTTCCCATTGATTCAATGGGTCTATTCTTCTTGGGATTAACAGTTGGGTTTATGCCATAAGATCTAGAAACTTGGTTTCCTTTAAAAAAATAAAAGAGGTTGGAAACTCTACTCACAAAAGGGTGGATCTGGTTATATATCTCCCTCTCAGTCAACTAGGACCTCCCTAATCCTCATAATTCTTTAGATACATGCCTTTCAAATCCTTCTTTTGTCCTCAGGCATCTGTGTTTGGGGGGTGCACGGAGGAAATTTCTATCATCTGCGCAGGTACTCGACTTTGCCAAACACATCAAGAGTCACGGAAAATATATATATCCATGCAGGTTTAAATATATATATATGGAGAAAGGGAGAGAAGAGAAGGAAGGAGAGGAGAGATGTCAGCGTAGCCACTTATAACTCTGGTGAATATTTTATGAAGTTCTGCTATGACGGTGCACATTTCGAACTGGAATTCATGCCAGTTATGTAAAGCAATTTCTCCATGGCCACTGCCAATCCCCATCCCCATCGCCAAGGTGGGCTGGGGATTTGATTTTCATTTTTCTTTTCCTGCCTTAAAAAAAAAGGGATAACAACTGTCCTCACTTTGCATCAGCCAGAACCTTGCGTGACCTCCCTGAGCCTTGAAGAGCCTTGGTTTGATACAATCCAAGGTGTGGGAAATTGGCAAACGCCATGCAAAGGAGAGGAGATGTTCTGGCCTGCACTGCTGTTTCCCCCACCCCATTGTCTCTCTCTTAATAGGAGACTGGTGCCTTTGACTATGCCTTTATAGATTTCCTGGACTTGATAACTTCTGTTAGGCTTTGCTTAGGGCACTGGTCATCAAAGCCTGGAGTATTTATAGTCTCTCCCCAAGATGCCCCACCATGGACCCCAGAACAGGGGAAGGGGGGGTAATCAAGCCCTCCCTAAGACTGGACTTGGTGAGGGGGCTGATTGCACTAAACAAATGATTCAGCAAAATTGGACTACCAGGACCATCACGCAGTTGATCCTTATCAGGGATTTTTAATCAGTGTGTGATAAATGATCAGGCACTAAGAAATATTAAGACAGTGATTGTTGTTGAGCTCTCCTAGGAATAATAAAGGCTGCCTACAATCTATCCTATGCATGTTTACTTGGGAGTAAGCAACACTGAACATGTGAAAGGGACTTCTAAATAGACACTGTGCTTGTAAGAAGCTTTTGTATTTAGCAATGTCTCAACAATAATGGATAAGGAAAGTAATTGGTCCTCCCCCAGCAAATATCTTCAAAATTAGTAACAACTGGTTTACCAATATTGAGCCTTCCCTCAAAAAACATTCCAGGGTCCCTGTTTCCCATCCACTCCTCTTTCCACAAATCTCCTACTCTGGAACTTGGCACCCTCTTTGAATCTGACCCCTTAGCCTGCAGGCTTATGGAGATAATATGGGTCCGATAAATTCATAATCACCAGCATGGCTCCTATGCACCCACCCGCTCTTTCCTATTCAGCTGTTCTTGTTGTTTTAAATCCATTCAAGGGCTCTTTCCCCCTGGAACACTCCTATTTTTCTCTGTGCTGGTAGAGGAAATTTAATCAAGGGAAAGAACATGTAGTATTCAGGTTGGCAAAAGAATCTATGTATGTTGGACCACTGTATTTGTGTGTGCGTTGTGTAGTGGGTAGGGGGAGATAACAGTAAGGCAAGAAGTGAAAATGAGGGGATGGAGGTTAAAAATAGAAATATCCATCTTGTTCTTATTACATTCACCTCTTTCCAATCCCTCTGCCACACCACTTTCCTGATCACCTATAACATGCAATAGTTGGCTAAGTACTAACAACGTAAAGCCAAATTTGGATGGGCAAAACATTATAAGCTGAAATGATTTGCCAGTGTGTCTCATTGCAAACAAGTATGGAAAATACACCCAAGTGCCCAGGTTCTCAGCTGAGAGGCTCCATCTGGCCAAAGAGTAAGAGAGAGAGAGAGAGAGAGGGAGGATTGAGAGAGAGAGAGAGAGAGTTTTAAAAATAAACTGGATGGAAGGTGGATTGAAGAGAGGGAGGGTGAACTGAGTTAGGGTGGAGAAGAGGTATATGTAGAATAGGAGAGAGGGAGGCAGGGGGAAAGCAAAGTTGTGTATTGCAATTTTGTGTTGTGCTGATAGAAAAAGGTTAGAAAATCTGTATCATACTGTGTGGGAAAAAGTATCAGTGAATTGTGGCTGTGTTAATACGTGTGACCTTTGGTGCTTGAGTCTATGAGTCTGTCTGGATTATGCAATGTTTTAGTCAAGCCTGTCTCCAAGGATTTCAGGATGGTATGATAAGACTCTCCTCCTCCTCCTCCTCTCCCTCCTCCTCCATTTCATCCCCTCACAACAACCCTGTGAGGTAAGTTAAAGTGCAAGAAGTGACTAACTTGAGATCAGATGGTGAACCTCAAGGCTGTCTGTAGATTTGGAACACAAGTCTCTTCATAGTCTAAACGTGAGGTTCTAAATGTCGCCCCAGCTCTCACACTTGTGCAAACACATCAGTTGACTTGAGACCATCTGTTCAGCACTTAGACCTGCTAGGGTGAGGCAGTGGGTAATTCTGAGGCATTTCAAGGGGCCGTGTGCATGTATTTGTGAGTGTACCACTGTGTGTACGTGAGTGTATGCAGGTAAGACCACAGCAGCTGTATAGAAGCATGTATACGTGCAAGAGACTAAGAGCACAAGCATGAAAAGGGTGGCACATGTCCTACTGCAAATATTCATTCAGACACATACACGCACCAATTCCTCTCGAGGAAGTTTTCTCACCACCTCAAGAAAAATGATATGAGTCCTGAAGTCTAAAGTCTCTTGCCTTTTTGTCAGCATGGTGCTCAACTTTGCTCCTAACACAGAAAATCTTGTTTGCACATGCAGGCAGAGTCCAAAGTGGGCTGCTCTCCCCCAGAAAAGCTTATGTCAAATGAAACCTGTGACTCCTTAAGGGGCTGCAAGGGTTGTCCCTTTTGGCTACAACAGGGCACAGGGCTCACCTCCTTCCCTCCCCCTCCAAGGAAAGGACTTCCCGCCTCACCTGTGTAAGTGGCCCAAGGTCCTCCCCGTCAACTTTTTAAACTCTTCTTTCCGAAACTCCATGGCCTCCGGGCTCCTTTGGCTCCAAGAAAGAAGAAGCAGAGGACCCCCGCTGGGTGACGCGGCCCACCTTCACCTTTGGAGACGCGGAGGTTAAAAATTAAAGACTCCACCAGGACATCCCGAAGGGCGGCTTTTAAGGCGGGGGGAGTTTTGAGGTCACGGCTGGTTGGGTGGGTGGGCAGAGAAAGAGAACGGCTTTGGCTCTGTCTCCCCCTCTTTACCGTCTCTGAAGATTTGGTGTGCCCCCTTTCGTTCTTCTTTTCCTCTCTCCACTCCCTTGGCTTTCTTTTTCTTTCCCTTCTTTTACGCACGCTTTCCCAGTTCTTTCCCTTCTCCTTCTCCCCCTTGTTCTCCCTCCTCCTCCTCCTCCTCCTCCTCCTCCTCAGCTCAGCCTCCCCGCGAGCTCTCTCTCAAGGCGAGGCAGGGCGCGTGAGAATGCAACCCTCGCCGGCTCTGCCCGCCTGGCCCCGTGCCCGTTCCACCAACACGGGCTGAAGCGTCATCGGGGCCAGCTCACGACCGCGCCCTGCGTGGGACGTTGCGGGAGAGGCATCCGAGCGCGCCTACCCCCGGCCCCCGCCCCTCCGCGGGCACCGGGACGCCGGGGACGCCCCCAGCCTTCCTCCGGCGAGAGGACCGGGGAAAAGGCCAGAGAAGGAGAGGCAGAAGAGGAGGAGGAGAAGGAAGAGGGGGCCGGCGGGAAGCGCTCGGCTGGGACGGCGCGGCCAACTTTGAGCGTCTCCAAGAGCCGGGCGCCGCCCAGGACGGGGATTCAGCACCACGGAGAGCGGCGCGGCGGGAGCGCTCCCGTCGCCCGGCGTGGGATTAAGGGGGAAGCTCCGCGTGTGAGCCAGAGAGACGTGCGTGGGGAGGATGGAGGAGAGATTAGGGAGGCGGAGGGGGGTGGATGTGGAGGGATGGAGGGAGAGAGGGATGGAGAAGATAAAAGGGAGCCTCCAGAGAGGGAAAGCTTCACTGGGAACAAACCGGAGCGCCGGGAGATGGGGCAGAGGGGGCAGCGGGAGGAGGAAGGGAAGAGAGAGAGAGGTTGGAAAGAGCCGGAGTGGAGAGTTGGCCATTTCCGCACTCGCCTGTTATAGCGCGATGATTCCACTTTCAACCTCCTCTGGCATCCTGGGGTTTGCAGTTTCGGGAGGGGCCGGCCGGCCCCTCCCGAAACTGCAAACCCCAGGATGCCAGAGGAGGTTGAAAGTGGAATCATCGCGCTATAACAGGCTAGTGCAGAAATGGCCTTTGTAAACTGGGAGAAAACTCGAGAGCTGGAAGTCTGCGGAGGAAGGCGCGGAAGGGACCGCGAAAGAGGAGAACGAAACAAGTCCTGAGCGCATTTGACCGGCAGAAGACTAGAGAGATTGAAGTGGAGAGAGCTGAGTTTGGGGAGAAGGGGGAAGGAAGGAAAGAGAAAAAGAGGGAAGGAAGCCGGAGAGGGGAGGGCGAGCGAGATGGGTGCATTTAGGAAAGTGAAGTTGGAAGCCGAGAAGAAAGAGATTTTGGGGAAAGACGGTGGGAAGGGAGGAAATACGAGGAAGGGAAGTGGGGAGAGAAAAACCGCAGGTATAGAGAGGTTTATTGGTATTAAATTAGTTGTAAGAGGGAAAAGAGAGATTTTGGAAAAAGAAAGGCTGAGAAGAGAGACCGAGAGAAAGAGAGCGGGGGGGGCACATAAATACAGAATGTTTGATTAAAAATTAGAGAGTTTCCGGGGAGAAATTTGGTAAAGGAGAAGAGGAAGAGAAATAGGAGGGAAGGAAAGAGAGAACAAGAAACAGAAGAGGTGAGATGGATGGATAGAAGGAGGAAGGAAAGAGAATATATTGGCTGGAAATGATCGGCGTTTATTCAGAGCAGGAAAGAGTCAGAAACTGCGCAAGTGGATGGAAGGGTAGATGTCCTCCGGGGAGTGGGGCAGCGGGGGGGGAGACAAAATAGGGCTCCTCTCTGGAGAATCAGAATCAGAAACTAGCAAGTGTATTGCTGGGGGGGGGGGAGAGACCGCGAGGAGGCGAGTTCCCTGCAAGTCCCGGCTGCGTCCCCAGAGGAGGGCAGGAAAACAGCTCTGTCATTAATCTTTCAAAAGTACTTAACTAAGCAGAGACAGGAAGAAGCAGGAAAGGGCTTAGAGAGGGAAGCAACTGCAGAGCCAGCGGGACAACACACGCACGCACACGCACACACACACAGGACGACGGTGGGGGAGAGAGAGAGATTCTCTCCTATTGACCCAAACAAAAACCCTCAGAGTATGGATAGCTGGGGTTGCTAAGCAAGAGAAACTCTCCCCACTCCCTTAGGGAGAGTAAGGGTATGTTTCAGCCAGACCTTTGAAAAAGTTGCTTTTTTGGTGTACAGTGCCCCAAATCTTCCATCTAGCGTAATCGTAGCTCAAGCTGTTACACCATACTGGCTCTCTGATAAACTTTGTACTTGGTATGTATTTAATGTCAAGAGGGTGCTTGTGGGATTTTCTACCTCAAGTGCCAAAATACGGTGGCTAGCTTGGGTATTTTATCCATCTTAATTTGAGGCTGGGGTGTCATTTGCTGCTCTGCCTCAGGCAGCAAAATGTCTTGGGTTAATCCTGCACTCTTTTTGGTCATCTCTCCGGAGAAGCTGTACAGAGGTGCCTTGTAAGCAGACATGGCAAGCTCACACGGAATGGGTTCTAGCTCCTAACAGAAGGTTGAAACACCAAGATCCTGATTTCTTGGACAGTTAGAAATGCTGGCCAGGTTGGGTTTTTGCCCACTATAGCTGTTCTTGCACCCACTCAGATGGGAGAGAGTTCTTCCAAATAACATTGCCACTGGCAGCTGGTGGTTTTCCATGTCAGTGAGTCTGTGTCTCTGCCCCAGGTTTTAGTCCACTCATTAAAGGGACTATGCAAAGTGCTGGACCCTATCAGGAAAATAGATTCAGCACTTTGTATAGTTCCTTTAAAGTTAGGGCCTAGAGCAGATCTGCTTCCCTCTGACATGGGGCCACCAACCATCAGGCCACTGGGTGGATTTGAAATGACATTATGATGATCTTCACGGCACTTGTTCAGGGACCATTCCATGAGCTTTAGAGAAACCATAGACCTTGTTTACACAATCCTACCAGAAATATTACAATGGCTAACTCATTCTGGTCTAGCTTTGCAGCTCATGTAAATCCGTAACTTCAATACAGGGGAGAAAGGGAGAGGACAGCAGAATCTGTCCTGGTCTGTAGGTCCAAACAGATGCCATTTGTGGCCGTAAAACAAAACTCATGATACAAAAATCCATGTGTTTGACCAGCCTCCGTCCTACCAACTTATTAATGTGTTGGACTACAGTTTCCATTGCGACCAGCTAATATCTGATGTGGATGATGGGACAGGCAGTCTAGCACATCTGGAAAGTTACAGCTAGACTCTTGTATCTTGCAATAATTTGTGCCTCCATTCAGGCATGCACTTCTTACTTCAAAAGTCACATTCTCATTATTGCTCTGACATCTGGACGATCATCCCATTTTAAACCTGTGTTACATTATGGTTATCCCCAGCTGACATGAACTCAATTAATGTTTTTGTTTCCAAAACTACCTATTTACAGACAACTTTGCAACTTATCTCACTCTCTCTCACACACACACACATACATATACATTCGATCTCTCTCTCCCATTCACATCATCTTTCAAAAGAAAATCAGCTGTGGAGACACAGCAATAATATAATGTTCTGCTCTCATATTCCTCTATGCCTGTAAGAGAATGGTGAAACATTTTGTTGATACTTAAAAAAAAAAGAAATAATGTTTTAAATATGTTTTGATTGTTTTAGCTCTTTTAAGTATATACTTGGAATATTTAATCTCTTTTTAACATTTGTAGACTGAATGTTTTAACTGTATCTCTTTACAATATTGTAAACTGCCTTGGATCCCATATGGGAGAAAGGCAGGATATACGTAAACAAACAAACAAACCAATAAATAAATACTTGCAATTAATGGTGTGCAATAGTTCTGCACATTCCTGCTGCAACTAAAATATCACCCTTCGCACCTCATACCGTTCCCCTAAATGCAAAGGGATCTTCTAGCATCTTTGAGACTAAGGGCTTTTCCACACCACACTGTTATAGTGCTATTGTTCCAGTTTCAACATCCTATGGAATCCTGGGGGTTGCAGTTTAGGGAAAGGTCTTTAGAATTCGCAGCCAGAGAGCTCTTTGGCCTCAGTAAACTACAAACCGCAGAATTCCACAGGGTGTTGAAAGTGGAATAATAGCACTATTAACAGTGTAGTGTGGAAATGGCCTAAATGAGAGAAAGAAGTTTGTAGCATAAGCTTTCTTAGATTTGGCCCACTTCGTCAGATGCTTCTTTCTCTCAGCCTCAAAGGTGCTACATGATCCCTTTGCATGCTGGCACACATGACACAGCTATGCCTTTGAATACTTCTTCCCTTAAATCCAACACACAAACGGGGGAAGCTCGTCTACCTTCAACTCTTGCAAGCACAGATTTGCTCAAAACACATTTTGTGGTTGCTCATAGTTTTCCTGAGGGTGCTGTAGTCCGCCCTTCACACCTGTTGCATCATGTCTGAGAATGGATCAAGAACTATATAAGGCCTGCCCCACAAAAATAATGTGCTGAATCTTGCTAATCGTTGTGCTGAAGTATGATGCATGTTCATTGATATCTGTTTTTATCTGGTTGGATTGTTTACTCTCATTTTAACTTCCGTATCTTGTGGACTTTTAACAGTAATTTTTTTAATTTGTTGCAAGCCATCATGAGTTGCAAACTGGCAAAAAACAGAATAGAAATAAATGTAACAATGACAACAATAGCAGCAGCAGTGGAAACAACGGCCAGAAGAAGTTTTTAGAGCAAAGGGGTCGAAAGCCAGGAGTTCAGAGTTTAGAAATCAGGGAAGAGGAAGGTTTCTGAGGTTTATGGGGTCTTCTGAGTTCTTCAGGGCCTGGTGGGTTTAACTGGGTGAAGAGCTGGGCTGCAGAAGCCATCTCATCCCATAGACCGGAAGCACCTTTCCACCCCACCCCCTGCTGCTCACAAAGAAGCTGAATTGTCTGTGTTGCCAAGGACTTTGTAATGAGATTAATTCATAATTCCAATTGCAGGCAGTGGCAGCAGTGTAGAGTGGATTTAGCCCAAGCCCTGAAAGCAGTGACGGGTGGTGAGGTGGGGGAAGAGAGAGCTTGACACAGCAAACTGGCAGGAATTAAACCCGCAACAGCCCTTGTCCCACTTCAATTTTGTCATTCAGTTCACTGGAACTTCTCTTCCAGAAAGACACAGGACACCTGGTTGGCAACAATGCCAGCTGCTGTGAACCACCCTTCTGGAGATGGCATTTGTGGGTCCCTACTAAGACCTCTACACCTCAGCGGGCGGTCCAGAAATGATCATCCAAAATTAATGCTTGACCTTGAACTGGTGCATGTTTGCAAGGTCTCTGGGCTTGCTGAGCTGCCCAAGCAAATAATTTTGCAAAATGTGTTCAGAAAGGAAATATTTAAAGAGGAGGGCTGGAATCCTGTTGGGAAGTTATGTCTTCGTAAGTGGATTTACGCTGTTAGAAATTTGGACTGGGCAGTTCTGTAACGTACCCAGTACAGCTGTTATGTTACTACATAGCAGAGCCAGTAAAGTGACTGTTGTGCAATGAGACCAATGCATAACAAGATGGATGCACAACTGGATGTGCATCAGGCACTCTTGCCAGTGTGTTACAGCATCAAGATAAAATGCTCACAGACTAGGTGAACAAGAGTTTAGCTAAGGGTGTTAGTCGGGCAAAATGAAGGCACCCATCCCGTAAGATATCTGTCTCCCCAAATGATTTTTTTTCTCCAGTCCCCAAATTTCTAGTACTTTAGTCACTTAAAACTTCAGCTGAGCATTTAGAATTATAGTTTAGGCATCCAAAGAAAAGGAGTGGGTAAAGTTACCAAGGGAAGGTGAACATGACAAACCTAGGTGTGAAGAATTGTCATTGTCTTTTTCTCTGCAATTCTAGAACTTCAGGAACTGAAGGAAATTTTTGGGGAGAAGGACAGAATTTTTATTTGCAGAATCAATTATTTCATTTTGCCCCCTCCCCTATAGCTATGTCTCTGGCTAGGCAGGAACACTCAACATACGGACAGAATGATCAGAGGAATGTAATGGTCTGATAACTGCATTGTGTAAAATCACCTTTGTTATAGCAGAGGGAACAGAATGTTACAGAAATTGGGTTGTGAGGAAGAGGTTTAGTATGGACTCAACTCGTGAATAGGAACATTAGTTTTTTTGACTTTGTACATTTTGTCATACTTCCATCCAATGCCCTGAGTGGGCATCTTCACACTTGTGTGTGTGTGTGTGTGTGCATGTTCTCAATGAGGTTACTGTTTTGAAAAACTCATGGAAGCCTGACAGAAATACACCCCCACACATATACCTACACACACATCCCTCAAGAGCCAGACAAATCAGACTTCTTTCTTTTTCTTTTTTCTTTAAAAAGACTTTAATCAGCTGACAACTGTAGCTGTCTGTCATGTACCCCAAGCAGACATCTTCACATATGTAATGGAGCTACATTTTTGCAACTTGGAAATTAACTGATGGTTAGCAGTAGTTGGATACTGGGTGTTTTAACTATTGATAAGAGACCTACGCTCCAAGGTTAGAAAGATGATTATTCACCATCCATGCATTGTTCAATGGTCAGACTATTTCATTACTTTAGCTACATATGCATATAAATGCCTCTTTTACAAGTGTTGACTTCAGGAAAATGTGGAATTAGTAGTGCCACCCTATTCTCCTTTGGTCAGACCTCATCAGGAATACTGTGTCCAGTTTTGGGCACCACAGTTCAAGGAGGATATTGACAAGTTGGAATGTGTCCAAAGAAATGTGACCAAGATTGTCAAAGGTCTGGAAACCAAGTCTTATGAGGAATGATTTAGAAAGCTGGATATGTTTACCCTGGAGAAGAGAAGACCAGGATGTGGCATGATAGCCATCTTCAGATAACTGAAGGGATGTCATATAGAAGATGGAGCCAGCTTGGGTTTTTTTGCTGCTCCAGAGACTAGAACACAAGCCATTGTATTCAAAACAAGAAAAGAGATTCCATCTAAATGTTAGAAAAAGCATCCTTACTGTAGGAGCTATTTGATAGGGTACTAGACTGTTTCGAAGGATGGTAGAGTCTCCATCTTTGAAGGTCAGATTGGCATTTCAGGACTGCTTTAGTTGTGTATCCCTGCATGGCAAGGGGTTGGACTAGATGGCCTTGGCAGCCCCTCCCAACTCGAAAATTCTATGATTCTGCGATTCTGTGATTCTATTTTTAGTCAGTATGGTCAGCATGTATTAATGCACATGCCTAGCTGATGCTTTCAACTTTTATACTTCCTCATTGTCTTCGTCTTTTTTTAAACCTCTTTGTGTTTTATTTTTAAAAATCCAATAAAAACACATATGTAAATCTGTGTGAGTGTGTGTGTGTCTCACCATACCTATTATTGAGAACTGTTTTGTGAAATTTGATTTCAGGAGAGAACCTTTTTGAGAAACCTGAACTGCAGAAGAGAACCTACAAATATATGTGTATATACAACCATGGAACAGCCAGATGGGACAATGCCTTTAAAAAGACCAAACTTAAATCAGCTGGCAGTTGTAGTTTTGTGGCTAAAAATCTGATCCTATGCTTTTTCAGAGATGCATGTCCCATGGAGTTCAGGGGCGTACTTACTGTCCTGCAAGTTGGTGCATAAGATTGTGTCTGATGTCTGTGTGGTCTGAGGCTCCAGAGGAGAAGTCTGACAGATAACCTGATTCACTGGAGGTGAGGGGTTTTGCTTCAACACTTCAGAGTCAGACTCAGATAAGACAGACCAAGGTAGCAGAGGGAGGAACATGTCAGAATTGTCCCAGGTTGGCTCAGTTCTCAGCCTCCACTCAGGACTCTGGGGAGAGGCCAGCTGTTAGCTGAGTCACAGACGGTCGGGGAGTTGGCTGTGCTGCATGTGGAGTGTGACTTTGGAAGGCAAAGAGGGACCCAGAGGGACCCAGATGGTGCTGCACAGGGACAAAGACAGGACTGATGTACAGAAAAAGAAGAGAGCCAGGGGCAGAATGGAAATTAGTTAAACATGGGGACACGCCATGTACCAGGTTAGAATTGTCTGTCTAGTCCAGTACTATATGCATCAGCTAGCACCAGGTTTTCTTGCCATCCTATTTGCTGTTTTGCAAAGATGGCTGCATTGGGTGTAAGAGCAGGAGAAGGTAAATCTATGCAGGTAATCTACCCACATTGACAACCCTGTCTGTTTTAGCTTGACGAATTTGTACAATCACTGCAGAGGCTGGTGATCAAGATTAATCCAGGATTACAGATGGAAAAACAACGCACAGGCTATGCTGGCTGGGAGGGATTCTGAGATCTGTAGTCCTACCTACAGTCTATGTTTCATAACTTTGTGAATCCATAGTTATGGTGTAGAAATAGTGAAACCAAGTTAGTGAACAGTGAAGATGCACCTCCGGG
The DNA here is from genome assembly GCA_948474755.1 of Ctenosaura bakeri. Taxonomy (NCBI): domain Eukaryota; kingdom Metazoa; phylum Chordata; class Lepidosauria; order Squamata; family Iguanidae; genus Ctenosaura; species Ctenosaura bakeri. Next base: position 392,386 of record CAOLHI010000445.1, on the reverse strand, counting down.
CCAGAGCGTGCCCATGAGGATCAAGCATTTCTGATGAATGTTGGGTCTTCTGGTGCTTCTCAGTTGGTGCTCCAGTGCCAATCAGTGCCCATTGGGCATTGGGTCATGGCTCATCAGTTGCTCCACTGGCTACCACTGCACAATGGACACCTGTATGTTATAACATCATGGAGGGCCCTAGGCAAATGCGGTTGTTGCAAAACTACTTAACTCAATTTTTGCACTCATGTAAGGCCAGTGTAGATTAGTGGCTTGAGCACTGGACTATGACTGGAGGCTAGGATTCACTTCCCCGTTTGGTCATGGAAATGCACTGGGTGACCTTCAGTGCATCACATTCTCTCAGCCCCAGAAAACCACATGATAGGTTCACCTTAGGGTCACCATAAGTCAGAAATGACTTGAAGGCAAACAACAACAACAAGGCCAAAGGCATAGGTCCCAAGGAGAATGCAAACCAAAGTTTCCAAGCTCTGCAAAAACATCCTGTTGTTAGTTCCAGTCAGAGCAGACCCATCAAATCTATTGAGTTTAGCTATCTATTGACTCAGTTTGAATCAGTTCAAAAATTGATTAATTAAGTCTGCTTTAGCAGGAGTTAACCAGCTAGCCTTTATTTCCAGGGGTCTACTGCTCTGCAAGTGTTTTTGACTTCCGTATCTTACAATAACAAGGACAAAATGTTGTTTCTTGCTATCAATTTGGCTTTGACATATGCTGACCTTATGAATGAGAGGAGAATGTAGTCCAGTCCAGTGCTCAAACCACTAATCCACACTGGCATTACATGAATGTAGTGGTTTGAGTTTTAGATTCTGGAGACCAGAGTTCGAATGTCCACACAGCTATGGACAAGTCACACACTTTTTTGTGGGTATCCACAAAAGCTCATGCTGAAATATAAAACTATCTTAAAGGTGCTGTTAGATTCTATCTGCACATTTTCCATTTTATGCTATAACAGACTAACATAGCTATTTCTTCAAAAAGTGGGAATTAGGATTCCTAGTATAATCCGTAAACCTGTCTACTCAGAAGTAAATCCAGTGAACTTTAGAAGTAAACTCTTCTACATAAATTTTAGGATTGGTACTGAAGTCTGTATTGTCTGTCTCTGGACCCTCTATGTCTGGACTGTGCTGGACTATGACTCTGGAGAATCTCAGCTCTGCCATGGAAACCCACTTGGTGACCTTGGGCAAATCACACTCTCTCAGCCTCAGAGAAGGCAAGCCCCCTCTGAACAACTCTTGCCAAGAAATACACGTTCCCAAGTTCTGGATATAAGGCAGGCATTGAGTGACAATGACCACCTCCTGGGCCTGTGGATTTTGAAGGGTCTATCCTACCAAGCCTCATGGCCAGGAAGTTCCTTCTACCATCCTCCTCGTTGCTCTAGTGCTTCAGAAACCAGCAGGAAGAGTAAATTAAGGATCCTGGAAATGCCACAAGCAGTGTGAACTCCCTGGCAGAAGAAATTTGAAATAGCAGCCACAGGGTGGATGAAGTACAATGCACTTGAACAAATAAAGAAAAAACCCTGCTGTCTTGTGGGGTGGAGGGAAGTGGAGTGGTGTCTATGAGTGGAGAATATTTAAACAAACCTATTTTCCAATACTTTTTTTTTTTGCAACCCTAAAATTCACCGGATAATAACTCATCTTCTCAGATATATTTTCATTGTGTTACAAAAACATGTTTCACATTTAGTTTCAAATGTGTATCTTATGTATGTTTCTGTATTTTTGTGCAGATGGTCATGGACAAGTGGTTAAGGTGGTGGACTAGAAATCCATTGGTTCAAATCCTGCCAACTATGGGTTGCTTTTAGAGAGCCAGCATGGTGGAGTGGTTTGAGCATTAGACTATGACCTTGGAGACGAGGGTTTGATTCCCCAGTTGGCCATGGAAACCCACTGGATGACCTTGGGCATGTCATGCACTCTCAGCCAGCGATGTATTTAAGTCTTTTACTCCAAGTCTCAAGTCCTTGAAGATACTTTTAAGTCAAGTCTCAAGTCCAGAGGCCAACTTTATACCCGAATCAAAATTTCAGAATTAATGGATACTGTGAAATAAATTCAGTTTTAACAATTTAAGCAGAGTTGGCTCTCCACATTTGCAATTTTGCCATCTGCAGCTTCAGAAGTGGGGAATAGGATTCTATCTTACTCCCCATTACTTAAGATTCAAACACTTTAGAAGGAAGGATCCTTCTTCCTCAAGCTTGTTGTCTAACACATTTGCTGTTCCCCTCTGAGAAATGCACCCTGCACTCTGGGAGCGAGTCGTGTCTTTTGCTCTTAGGAAATATTTTAGAAGGCTCTTCCGATATGCAGCAGGGACAGGCTGCTGAGCAGACCTCAGGCCTGCCTCAAGCCCATTGCCCAACCTGTTTGCTGTTTCCCTCTGAGAAATGCACCCACACTTTGGGCTTGAGATAGATTGTCATGTGACCAGTAGGCAAAAAGAGATGGCGGGGTTGTTCAAAGTCGTAAGGTTTCTGAACGAATGCATTATGTTAACTGAACCAAAGGCATCAAGTCAGACATTAAAAATATACAAGTCTCAAGTTGAGTCAGTGCATCATTTATGGCTGAGTCAAGTTCGAGTCAAGTCACTGAAGCAACTTAAGTCCGACTTGAGTGCGAGTCTATCGATTTGAGTCTACACTACTGCTCTCAGCTCCCAGAAAACCTTGTGATCAGTCCACCTTTCAGTCACCGTAAGTGGGAAATGACTTGAAGGTACACAACAAAACATTTTTATATGTATCTTTCAGCTCTGCCTAGAAATATCTCTCACAGAGTTTATTTTTATTTTTGCTAATATGTTCAGTGCTGTTTTTTTTAAATAGCCTCACTGTTTAGGAGATCTTTCTACACTCTTTGTGAAAGTGGATGGTTATTTAAAGAGTGTCCTCACTTCCACTCCCTGTCAGTTACCCTTATTTGCCCACAGTGATGGCATCACATCTGTTTGCTTATGTGGATCTACTTGGTATTTCCTGTTGGTGGGTGATGTCATCCCTTCTGATGTCATGTTGTAGAAATCCCCAGTTAGGTGGGACCACTCTGCGACTAATTCAAGGAGAAGACAGGAGAGAGAAGATGGAATGTAGCAAAATCAGCTGCATATGCATGTGTGAATCAGGCCTAAGTGAGAGAAGGGCATAACTCAACAACAGAGTAGAGCTTTTTTCTGAGAAAATACCACCGTTTCATTCCCCAGCATTTTCTGTTGAAAGGACTGGGCATTGGGGATGATAGGAGAGGCTTTTACATACCTTCCAACTGTTCTGCTTTGGCAGGGACAGTTCTCTGTCATCCTAGTTTTTCAGTAACTGTTAAAATGTCTCTGTTTCTCCCTCTCTCTCTTCCTTCTAGTTCTCCCTTTGTCTTTTTTCAATTGCTTCAAATGGAGTTCAACATGCAAAAGGAGCTTGCACTCCGTTAATTCATCAGAGGGGGAGAATGGCAAAATCTCATCCTTCCCTATAAGCTCAGGTAAAAGCACTGCTGCCTCTTCCCCTACCTTGTGTGTTCTTCCTCATACCTTTTGCCATTTTGACCACACTCTGATGTTGCTTGGCCACATGTTCTGGGTTTCATTTGTGAAATGTTGGAGTATATGCCACTACTGTCTAAATACCCTAAAGGCACCAGTTCCTGTCTGATCTTGGAAACTAAGAAGGGTCAGCTTTGGTTTGTACTTGTATGGGAGACCGCCAATGAATATCTGGTGCTGGTAGGCTATATTTCAGAGGAAGGAACTGGCAAAACTGCCTCTGAGGATTCCTTGCCTAAGAAAACCCTATGAAATTCATAGGGATATAATAAGTGAACGGGTAAATTGAAGGCACATAAACACATACATGCTTCTGGAGAACTATTGCCCTTCAGAGTAGGGCAGAAGTATGGAAACCGGTTCACAAAATGCTTAGGACTACAACTCCCACAGTCCTTTATCACTGACCATGCTGGTGGGGGCTTTTGAGATGGAAGTCGCAAATAGCTGGATTAAGCTAGATGGCCAAAGCTTCCCCACCACAAGAGCAGACAATAGTGGGTCAGATGGACAAGTGATGCCTGGAATGGACAATAATAAATGAAGTGTTACCCTTTTGGATTATAATTCCCAATATCCCCCAACAAGCATGTCCACTCAACCATGCTGGTTGGTGGATTCTGGGAGTTATAATCCCAGCCATGCTGACTGGGAAAATCTGGGATTTGTGACCTTCAAAGTAGCTGCTCTAAACCGTTAACAAGATTGGCTGGATGGACAAATAGTCCTGATTCAGAGTAGGCCTAATTTTAAAAAAAAGTTTCAAAAATTGAAATGGTGTGGCCTGCAGGCTGCTCCACAAACTGGAAGGTGCTCTGTAGTTCTGTCATGATTGACCACCCTTGAGGTAAAGACAATTTCCTGATTTTCCTAAGTGGTCTTGGGTCTCCTATCTTTTAACCTGTCTCAGTCCTACCTCCCTGTTTAAAGGACATGAAGAATTAATGTGCCCAGATCACAAACTGCCAATAGGTATGGATTTCTGGCATAACAATATGCCCCCATGCATGACATACTGATCCTCATGAAGCAGCAAATGGGGAAGACAGGGGGTGAGGAAAGCCGATGATTTGGAATGATAACAGAGAACGTGCTCTCCCCTCTATTCTGTCCTCTGCTGACACCACATCCACTCTGAATATATTTGCATCTAATTCACACATGCACATACACAGAGCCACACATTTTACACTGTGAGGAGTTTTCTTTTCCCCTGCTGAGAATGATCTGCTAATTGCTGCTTGGCGTGGAATCCTGGGATCTTTGGAAAGAGCAAAGGGCTGGCTGGTAGGTTCTTCAGTTAAGGGAATTGGATTGATCGGTTTATGCCACTTTTCTCTCTCTCCAAGAAAGGGATTTAGTGGGAAAGAGCAAGGGAAGAGAAAGAGCATCTGGTGGGATGGGTCTCTAAGTATATGTTAGGGGGAGACACAAGTGGTTTCCATCAGTCCCCACCAGTATGACTCCTTTGAAAAAGAGAAGAGAGAGAATGCTAACTGTAGCATGCGAACGGATTGGGCAGAAGGTAGATCTGCCTCTATTGGTCAATTTATAAGTGACTTGCATTCAGTAAGCATGGCTTCCCAATCCCAGCCCTTTAGCAATAGCGGTAAGAAAATCAGCGTGGTAACAGAACCAGGGCTTGTTGGGTCAAACCACTGGGATTCCTCCTCCTCTTTCACTACCGCTAAATCTTCCGACATGGCTTTCTTGCTCCCCATCCCCCGGCATTGTTGCCCAGGGAATGTACCCTACTTGCCTCACCCTAGATATGCCTCTGGTGCATATTAACTAAAATTGTTTCTTCCCTTCCTGGAAACTCACGAGGGAGAGGCAGAGTTGGCTCAGGGACCAGAATTGGTACATGGACTGCCACTTTGAGAAGCACTGCTTTACATCCTGTGCCCCACAGCACTAGTTACATGAAAGTATTTTAGGCCACATCTTCGTGTTTGGAAAGGAGAAATGTAGGGAGGGGTTGGCAAATTTTGGGGGGTACTAATGACTTTAGGGGGTCAGTGGAGGTTCCATGCTCCAGTGAACCTCACATGGATTCATGGAGTTGGGAAAGGCCCCAAAGACCGTTGAGTCCACACATACTCTGCTTTGTTCAGGAATTCCAGCTAGAGCATCCCCAGCAGGTAATGGATCAGCCTCTTTTTGAAGACACCCAGAGAAAGAGACCCAACCACCTCTCTAGGTCATTGGTTCGACTGCCTAACTGCTCTAACCGTCAAGGCCATTCCTTCTAATGGATAGTTGAAATCTACCTTCCTGAAGCTTACAACCATCAGAGCTGGTCCTACCCTCTGGGAACAAACCTGCATCCTCTTATGTCAGCCTTTTAGATATTTAGAGAATGCAACCATGTCATCCTTCATTCTTCCCTTCACTAGAGTGAAGCTGCCCAGTTCCCTCACAAAGGACCACATGATGACACATGATTCCCACCCTAATCCTTAACCTGAAGAAGTCTGCTCCAAACCTCATCACACACCCTGTGACTTGCACCCAGAAGGACAAAGCCTTCCGCAGTCAGCTTCATAGACTCTAAAGCTCACTCTATTTCTCTCCTGCAGCAAAAGTGGATGCAAGAGAAAGAGAATGATGGAACAGGTTGTATGAAGAAAAATGAAAAAGACAGAAGGCATGGGGGGGAGGTGCTGGCGGGGGCGGGAGTGATGGACATGTGCTTGCGGAACAGGCTGTACAGACGGGGGGTGCGTGGAAAAAGAAGAGAACAGAGGAAGGAGACTTGGCGCCTCGGTGTGTATGTGTGTGTGTGTGGGCACATACAACCAAGTGAGAAAAAAAAGCAGAAATCTGTGATTTTAAAAATGAAGGGAAGGATGGTGGCATAGCACATGCATTGCTTGCTGGAGGTCACAAGTTCATGTCCTCAAACAGCCGCTTTGAAAAAAGATCTGAAGTAGCTGAACTAAGAAAAGTCAGGACCTAAAAGAGTCACTGCTAGTTGTGAGGCCAAGACATGCCAAATTGGACCACCAAAAATTGGACATAAGCTTGTTTTGTTTAACTTGTTTAACTCACAATGTTAAACACAGAAATAACTGAGCAGGCAGGGAACTGTCTGGCAGAATGTTTGGAAGGTCTCAGGCGTGAACAGATTGATGGTCAAAGAGAGATGTTTGATCCAGGCCAGCTCTACCATTAGGCACGATGAGGCAACTGTCTCAGGCAGCAGATGCTGGCAATGGCAGCAACTGACCTTTAGCCATTTGTGCAACAGGAGAACTATGTAGGACAACCTGTGTTGCATTAAACTAGCCTTGCTGCCTTCATTTTTGTCAGTGGACCCTATCCCATACATGCCGACATAAGGTCTACTGCCAATCCAGTTGGCTTCAGTATGTGAAGTCTCTTGTTTTGTGCCTCAGGCAATGAAGTGTCTTGGGATAGCCCTGGGCTCTGACAAAGAACGCTGAAACACAGGATTCTTTGGACAGGCTGTTCCTCTCAGAAAAAGAAATCTAAACAACTAGGACCAGTTGAGAAAGTCTGTCTCAAAGTATCCTTTGGATTAGAAACTCAGTTCTGACATATTGTACCAGACCTTGGAAAAGTTCCTTTTTTTGGACTCACAGCACCGCCCCCACCCCCAGCAGCACGAGCAGTTATATTTCCAGGAGTAGCTGTCCAAAAAAGAAAAAAAAATCTGAACTTTTCCCAGCTTTCTGCTAGAGCCATCTGCTTGTTTCACAAATGATAATGGTTAGGACCTTAATTTTTTTCTAATTAAAAACTGGACTCAAAGGCTGAAAATAAGGAAGCTGAACCAATGAAACTTGGTATTACTAGACAACAATAGTGATGATGCAAACTAGGCTACAATCAGCTCAGCCTCAAACACCATCTCTTCACCCAAATGAAAAGACAGGCCATGAGTAAGAAGACAAAGTATGTTCCCTTCCCCATGCAATTTCTTCTTTTTCTGCTCAGTATGACTGCAGCTCATGCTGGTTGGAGGATTCTGGGCGTTAAAAGATCCAAAAAGTAACTTTCTCAGATTTGAAGCACGTTTACTTTAAAACCTACAGATATCCACATGTACAAAAAGGTGGAGGATATGGAGGTGAGTGAACCAAGAGCATAAACATCCCTTCTGTCTCCTTGCTGAAAAAAGCTTTGTCCCAAATCTCCCTTTGATTTGGTACACCGCTGCCATATTTGTATACTGTTCTCTTTAAAACCATGAGGGCTAGAAAACCTTTTCAAAAAGTTCTATGGGAAGCGGGCTCACCAGTTTTAAATGAAAGATTAGGACTGGGCTTCTTCATCCTCTACTCAGTTACATATATTATATATATTCATATAAGAGTCTAAAAGTTTTAGTCAAAAAATTGACCCAAAAAACCTGGGTTGACTTATCCATGAGTCATTGGAAGCATAGTTGGCCCCCCGCATTTGCAGGTTTCACTTTTGCAGATTTGATTATTCATGGATTATTCATTGCTGCCTCTGCTGCTGCCCTATGTCATTTTTAATAGGGACAGCAAGCCTCATGAGACTGAGAGACTGTGAATGAGGTTTCTAAGTCTCTGTCAAAAATGGCATAGGGCAGCAGTGGAGGGGGCAGCACGCCTAACCAGCTGCCCGCTTCTGCCTCGAAAAGGAACCCTGATGCCTCTTAGGTATCCACAGTGGGTTGGATTTTTGTGTGTGTGTGTTAAATATGGTTGGGGATACAGTTATTCACAGTTTTTCCACTTTCATGGGGGTCCTGCACGCCTAACCCCAGTGAATGTGCAGGGATGACTGTACTGTACCTTAACTCTTGTTGGGGGGAAAAAAGAGCCATCCCCTTCTCTGAGTAGACTGGTGAAAGGCGAGAGCTTAGTCTGTCCCAGGAGAACCTAAAAGAAGCACTGATCTCCTCTATTCTATCTGCTGTGGAGCCACCTATGGCCTTTTTGAGTGCCTGGACAAAAAAATGGCAGTGGCGGTGGCCATGGTCATCTGGGCCCCTGAGGTGGCACTGACACTTTTCCCTCTCCACAGAATGAGCCTTGACTTATCCACGTCATATCAAAATCCATAATTTTGGCCCCCAAACCTGCCCTTAACTGAGGTCTGCTTCTAGACAAGTATATACAGTAACATAAGTTACGTATGGATAACTAAGTAGTATCTTCTGGCCTGGCCTCCCACCCCAAACTTACTTTACCAGGCAGCTGTTGAATCAGGTAAAGGTCTATTCCACTGGCAATCATGGGACAAGGACTATGATGTTTCTATATTCTCCCACCAGCCAGCATGGCTGAGACAGAAGCAGGACCCCTGTTGCAAATCGGCTTTGTAGCCTTGCTGGCTGGTGGAAATGTCACCTTACTTGGACCCCAACTGCCAGCTGAACAAATCTCTTTCACCCAATCTGGAGGCCGTCTGATAAAATAAGTTTCTGAAGAGCACTCATGACCACAACTGCATAGTGGTCACGAATACAGATCAGTTATGGATCCATAGCTTGAGGTTACTTGTCCATAACAGGAATACTGAATTCTAGCCAATAAACCAAATAATGGGGTTATGTAATTATCTCAGAAGCTGCTCTATAAATGAAGGGACAGTGCAAAGTTGTGGAAACAACATATCAAAACCTACTGTGAAAAATGATACAATAGGTAAACAACTCCTTTAGTAATCCAACTTTAGTAGTGAATTGGACACAAACCCTATGCATCACACCTACAGGGGCCACCCAGCAGCAACTGAGGTGGTAAGAAACAGAGAGAGATGGAAGGTGGCACAAGAAGACCTGAGAAAACAAAAGAATGCAGGCAATTATGGGGAGAGAAGGAGCTATACTTCTCAGATAGCTGAGATCATACAGGAGCATTCTGGCTAGACAGGTCTTTAATATGATGTAACTCAGTGTGCCTGGCAGGACTGACCAACTGTAGAAGACCTGGGGACCTCACCATCCCCATCCCCATCCCCAGTCCTCTGTGGGCTGCAGTTGACCCTTTTTTCAAAAACAGAAGCGACTGGACAGAACTTTCTCATGCTCTGGGTGGGAAGCATGAAGCCAAGCCCCATTAAAGGGATGGACCAGCCTCAACTGAATTGGTGGAGAATGCAGTTAAACCCAGATGGAGAGAAATCCCAGATGGAGAGAAATAATGGCCCCAGGGATGTTGCTTCACTTCCTGTTAATCCTAGCTTGGCTGACCAACGGTGAGATACGGTGGGTAGGGTCAAAGGTTGCTCGCTCCTAGGTTATAAATTGACTGCAGAAGCAGATGGAGATGAATAGATTGTATATGTGGGCTGAGAAACAGAAAGAGGAAAGAACAGCAGCTGTTGTAGGAGGAAGGGAAGTCGAGAACAGAACTTGTGGGAGGAAAAAGGTGGCAAGCTTTGGATCCCATCCAATATGTTTTACTTAGAACCTGGAACCTTGTTTTACCTATTCCCCTCCAGAATCCCTCAGTGCCTGGAAGATTCTGAAAATTGTAGCATTAAAAAAAAGTAACTTTCCCTAGGTCTAGCTTTATTGCATGTGCTTGGGTATAGAGCCTGCACACCGTAAAGACTGTCACTCTTGTCAGATCCATCACAAGTCCAGGACCATTCCTTTGGCAAGCAGTTCCAGCCTCCATGTCCTTTCTGGATCTTCGTTCTTCTGCTTATCCCATATGAAGCTGTGGGATCTAAGTCCCCAGGCTGATGAAACACTCTTTCTTCCAGCATTTCTCCTTGGAACTCAAGGCAGCAGTAATGGGCGCTGGACAGGCATCATGACAGTGAGGATCTGGAAGGAGGACAGACGAAAAAAATGTGTTATTCGAGCCTAGAGGACTCCCTGCTGCTGCAATCTGCCGAACAGGGATATTACTGTTGATGTTGCAGAAGCTGATCAAGCTCAAGCGCACAGTGCCAAGCTGAAAAACTTAGCTTGCTGTCTGTTTGCATAATTATGGATGGATTACAGAATTCAATTTTACTGCAGAACACACCTTTTCTTGGTTATGAACAAGGAAAGTTGGAAGTAATGTGGTATAGTGGTTACAGTATTCAGACTAGGATCAGGGAGAGCCAGGGACAAACCCTCTTTCAGCTAGGACGTTCACTAGCAGATGACTTTGAACTGCTTGCTATCTATTGCCTAGCCTATGTTACAGGGCTGCCGTGAGGCTAAAACAGAGTTACTTCAAGCTTCTTGGAGCAAGGTGGAATAATACTAGTCTTGGGGAAAAAATCCACAAAGTAGTGCCAAAGGCCACTTCCGCACTAGACTGTTATAGCACTATTATTCCACTTTCAACATCCTATGGAATCTTGGGGTTTGCAGTTTAGGGAGGGGCCTAAACTGCAAACCCCAGGATTCGATAGGATGTTGAAAGTGGAATAATAGCGCTATAACAGTCTAGTGCGGAAATGGCCAAAGCTAACACACCAAGTACCGGTAAGTGTTATGCTCTTCAGTTTTACTGTATATAGCCATAGCATCGTATAGTTTTACCAGTCTCATTTACATATATGATACCTCCTCACTATCTAAGGCTTTTAAAAAGTTGTCATAGTAATTCTCACTTTTTTTTCTCAAAAAAGGAATAGCTCCTCTTTGGGGCTATTTTAAGAAATGCTGTTAACACACTCAGCTGTGCCCTATTGCTCTTCTACTGATGCAGCTGCATTTGGGATAAGATGCCTGATGCTGATGGGTAACGCTTTAGTGGCTGAAGAAGTACTCAGAATAGGCCATTTCTGCAATAGACTGTAATAGTGCTACTATTCCACTTTCTAAATCCTATGGAATCCTGGGGTTATAAACTGTAAACCCCAGGATTCCATAGGATGTTGAAAGTGGAATAATAGCACTACAACACTCTAGTGCACAAATGGCTTAAGTCTCTATTTAACTAGCATGACCGCTGTACTCAGTTATTTCTCTGTAACTGGGAGTGAACCTGTATTGGTCTGAAGCACCTCATCATCTCCCTGAAGCATGAACAACTTAGCTTCTACCTTGAAGATACATATTTCCAAAGGAAAAATTTATAGAGTTAAGCAGATCTAAGTTCTTACATTGGGGTAGAAAATGAGTGGTATGGTTTGAAAGGAGTGGTGTGTGGTTTGAAAGAATTCCTACCAATTCGGCCTTTGCTGACCCAGACACTGCAAAATGCATTGGACTACAACTCCCATTAGCCCCACCCACCATAACCACAGGAACAATTATGTGGTTGTATAGCCCAAAACATTTGAGGGCACCAACTTGGAGCATGCTGCCTTGATCACTCACCTTTGTGTCTCTGTGGAACTGTGCTCTACTTTCTTCAGGAACAATGCTGTAGGGGATGAAGATGTCCAGGTGATAGAGTCTGGGGTGTCCCTGTAAAACAATTCGATCTTCGCCGAGGTCCAGGTCAAGGGATCTCACTGAATTCTGGAAAGGCAGGGTGGGGGTGGGGGAAATCACTCAAAAATGCATCTTGATATAGTCTCCCTTTATGAGACAGAGTGCCCAGGATATCTTTGTACAACCTACACGCTGACCACTTACCACTTTAGGGAGAAAAATTTTTGCTACTAGATGGTCAGGGTGACTGACAGAGGGCTCAGCAACTATTGTGTATTCAGGAACGGTGGCAGAGCTGTGGAATGAGTGGGAAAGGGTTAAATAAAAATGTAAGAAGGGCCCTGCGACACACACAAGGCAATCTAATCTAGCATTCCAACTGTCACTGGCCATCTTTGTTTAATTATGCAAAGTTTAACTGAGTTGGTTGTTTCATTTCACACACTTATGTTCGCTGAAACATGTTGAACTGCCCTTCTTTTGAGTGGTATAGGAACCTAGCCCTGTTCTGTCCATGGTGTTGCTGCATCTGGTACCAAATTTTATGTCAAAGATGCAATGCTAAGGAACATCTACCTATTTTGCTGAGGTATATGGTTTAATTTATTTTGAAAACTGACATCCAGTTGCTAATAAAGCCAAAGTGTACACCAGGGCTGGGGAAGCCCCACAGTTTATAGAGGGACAAAATGTTTAAGGGGGGAGCATGGAGTGGGAAAGAACCCACATAAGAGCAATGAAATGCTGCCTGGCAGTTTCAGGAGTGTGGAGGAGAACAGAAGGTAGGGAAGGAAAACAGAAAGAAGTGGCTAGAATCTTCAAAACCAACATACCATGCTGCAACATTTTTTTTGCAGTTTTCACTTGTTTTTTTACTCATTGCAGTTTCTGCTTAGTGTTCAAAGCTGATCCTATGTAAGTTACTTTGGAACAGTCTAATCTATTTGTGATCATACACTGGTTTTACTGATCCAGAAACATACTCTTTCTTTGACCCCACTGCCATTCTAAGTGCTTTTTCCCTTCATACCTTTCTGATACAGAAGACTGCCAAACGTTACTAGCTTTCTCCTTGGTTTCACTACAGGAAAAAGGAAAGACATACAGTATCTTAGGAAATGAGACTCAGTTAAAACATTGGAATACTGATCAGATAGCCTGCTCTTCTTCAAACTGCCACTGAATTTGGGCCCACAGCTCTCTGTTGTTTCATTGGGGACTCAGCCACCCTGTGGCAGGGCTCCATGGTAATGACAATTTCAGTAAATGGAGAGTATTTCTGTGACAAAATGGACTAGCTAATAATTGAAATAACATAGGCTTCCACCCACAGACTTGTAGTTCCCTTGTCTTAAATGACATGTGATACCAGAATTTACATTTAGTATTCAGCCATTCAGCCTCTCTTCCTTAAAAATACAGGTGAGATTCACACAATCCTCCACATGTCATTGTACTGCAACTCCCAGCAAAGTCAATAGCAATGAACACTAGGAGTTGCAGTTCAGCATCATTCAGGAGACCACACAATTTTCTAACCCAGCCATCACCAATCTAGTAACACACACTAGAGTATTATACTTGTGTTAAGAAGAATCAGGCCATTACTTCCATGGGAGTGAGGTGGGAAGAAATATCACCATAGCCTCCAATATGTGCTGGAGCTTTTCTCAAATCATCTTCCACAACACAAAGCCCCTTAATGCTCTTGCCACTGCCAACTCAACCAGATTACTCGATTCTGTTCCCAGTTCTAGATTCCATCTTTCTATCTGAAGTGTGGAACAGAAATCCTGCATCACAGAGGGGTTACCCCACCTTGCTTTAGGAGCTGCACTACAATGCAGCAGAAAGCTTGACCATCTTATGTAGCTCAGATCTTACTCTGAGTGGGGGGAAAAATCTGGAAGGAATCATATTTTCCTTGCTTTCAGGGTGGGCATGACAGAGCTCCTCTCCTAGCCTGATGTTAAAGTGGTATACCTATTTACTCAATTGATTTATATCCACTTGGAGACCCAAAGTGGCTTTTGGGGGGTGGGGAAAGGGTCTAAGCATGTATCAGACTATATGTCTAGTATCCCCCCATAGAACTGTTCAAAGACAGACAGACCAAGCAAAACTAATCCAAATCTCCCTGCAAAAGAAGTCTTAGGAACTGATCTGTGTTATACTTCTTGTACACGCAGTCATCATACACGTATGTAGTAAGGGGACCAAACAGAATGTTAAAATTCAACACTGTCTAATCTAAGATGGCGAATCAGATTATAGGAGACCATAGAAACATACGCAGACACACACACACAAAATGCACCTGCTCTCTACTTCCTGGATGATAGGTTTTGATTTGGTGCGGATGTTCTGCTCTGATATGGAGCCCATAAACTTCCTGTTCTTCAGAATTCGCCATTCTGAAAGGAGATACGAACAACATCATCAGGTTGGGCTTCAGAGGCCCCAAACTGTGATCACGTGCACAGGCATAGAGGGGATCAGAACCTGTTCAGGATCCCTTTTGATCAAAGATATTTCCCTGGCACTCACTCAGGGAGTGGCCCCTGAGGGAGACCAACTGCCTTCTAGCAGTAAGACTGATTCCTCTTACCTGGGTTGCTGAGATCCATCTTGTATTTGTCAGACAGCCCTTCCAAGGCGACAGTGATGAAAAACTCTTTGAGGAACTGGTTGCCCTTGAGGACGGGAGAGAACAGGGAGAAGAGATGAGGAGCTGATTCTCTGAGATGCAGTCTAAGGATATATGTACACATGTGTGGGTACAAATACAGTGACACCACCACTACCACCCCTTATCTCAAGAATGTGTAGTCTGCAAATGTTACTGGATTGCAACCCCTAACATGGCTGGCTATGCCAGTTACGGCCAATGGGAGCTACAGTCCAACAACATCTGGAGGGCACAGGTTCCCCAGCTCTGACTGAGAGTACAAGTTGTGTGAAACTAGTAACCAACTACATGAAAATGCAAATTGAAGAGGTAAGGAGAGGTCATAGCTTAGTGGTAAGGGACACATCTTACTGTGCTTAGGTGGCATTTCCAGCATCCTCATTAAAAAAAAAATAACTTAGGAGCATGAATTTCTGTCTTTTGTCTAGTGACTTCCTCCCAGGATCCCACATAATAAGAATCGTAGGATATCTAAGAAATTAACGAATCATAAAATAAATAGGGATGGAGGCACTTCCAAGAACAGCTGGATTTTACAATTTCTTCATCCCAACAGGCCAAAGGGGAACTCCAAGCAGATCCCCAAATCACCACGGCAGCTAACAGAGCCAAAACTGAATGCCTTTGGTCTGTGAGTCATTGCATCACTTTGGCTTCAGCTTCAGTCAGTCTCCTCCCACTACCACCACTGCCTCTTTCATGACCTTATTTATCCTCTGAAGAAGAGTGCACTCTATTTGGTCCTCTTTTGAGTTGGTCTCACAGAGGTGTCACCTATTATGATACAGATCTGTCACAACACAACACAAGACAGTTCTTATGCACCTCACAGCTGCCAACATTGTGTCTAAAGGAACCAATTAATCCTCCTGGAATGTGACACTATTATACTGAGAAAGCCAGGTTGTAATCTCCACTAAGCTATGAAACTATCCCAGGAGAATCTGGGACAATCCTTTTCTGTCTGACTTACCCCACAGGTTAGTTGCAAGGACAGGGGGAAGAGAACCACTTATGCCACCTTATTAGTAAAGACCTAATTTTAAAAAGGCCCATGTGATGGGAATGTTTCATTCACACACGGGGTTACACTGCAGTGAGCCAGCATAGTATAGTGATTTGAGCACTGGACTAGGACTCCGTAGACCAGGGTTTGAATCCCTGCTTGGCCATGGAAATTCACTGGACAACCTTGGGCATGGCACAATCTCTCAGCATCAGAGGAAGGCAAGGGCAAACCCCCTCTGAACAAATCTTGCCAAAAGCCCCTGTGATAGGGCAATGTTAGGGTTGCCATAAGTAGGAAACAACTTGAGGGCACATAACAACCAAGAAATCCCCATGCAGTTGCATGTGCATGCACATATAGAAGGTTGTAAGCTCTTCTTGATTTGAACTGATGAAGAGGAGGGAGAACTCAGTCAATGTGGCTGGTGGCTTCCATATCAGAGGGGCAGTGAATCTTCTCGAGGTTTTGGCATGAATTTTTAAAAGGACCTATCCAAGTTGTTGCACTGTATCCTTCAAACAGATTCAGCACCTTGGCTAAGTCAGTTAAAGTTCAAACCAAAAGTCAGAATGGATTCGCTACCTGACTGGCCTGGGAGCCACTATCACTGGTATGAAGTAAGCGTAAGCATCCTAACAGTTTCCATGTTTTTAACCTACCCAATTTTCATAATTCTGGAAACAACTCCTCTCTTTGCAATATCTCCCCCATTTTCAAAATAGCAAAATGCTGTTGGTCCTGGGCAGGGAAGCAAATTTGGGCACCTAAGGGTTCCTGTTCAAAAAGACACTCACCTCCATTTTGTTGAAAAAGCTGGTGCTGATGGTGACATCATAAGCAGTACAACCATTACCACCTGGAGGTGAGAAAGAGGCATTAGGCTGAGTCACTTCACACAAAGAGCCAGTGCGGTGTAGTGGTTTGAGCGTTCGACTATGACTCTGGAGACCAGAGTTCAAATCCCCACTCAGACATGGAAACTCACTGGGTGACCTTGGGGAAGTCACACTCTCAGCTCCAGAGGAAGGCAAAGGCAACCCCCACATCTTGCCAAGAAAGCCCCACGATAGGTTCACCTTAAGATCACCATCATCAGAAATGGCTTAAAGGCAAACAGCAACAATAACAAATCCCTATGCTGCCATCTCAGTGGTGGGATACTCTTTTGAGGACATCCCCATGTGAAAATGGGAGGTCTCATTGCACTGATTTTCAAAACCTTTTCCTCTTTGACCATGATGGTTAGAAACTTGTTTACAGTCAGCTTTCCAATTTCACAGGTTCAGTATTTGTGTATTTGATTATTCATGGGTTATTTTTATTTATTTAATTTATTTATTTAAAAATGTCTTCCTGTTTTTGTCCCTGCCACCAAAAAAAAAAAAAGTTCTCTCTAGAAATTTTTAGGTCTTCCAGTGCAATTCTATGGTCCTCTTCTGCAGGAAGTGGGTCATAGTGTCATGCTTGAGGAGCTAGAGGTTCCTAAACAGAAAACTTCTCTAGGCATTGCTAGGTCCTCCAGAGTGACTGTATGGCCCATTTCCTCTGGAAGTTGGCCATTGAGTGACAGTGGAGGACCTAGAGGTTCCTAGATAAGTGATCTCAGGTTATTAAAAAAAAGCATTTGCAATTTTTACTTTTATTTGCAGTTTTCCCAGTTCCTCAGGGGTCTCACACCCCTAACCCCTGTAAAAGTGAAGCACTGGCTGTACTTTAAAATGAAGATGTTTAATTTTCATTTCTGTGGTGTGTGGGATATGTAAACATTTCCTATTCAAAAATAAAAAGCCAGGCGTCAAAAATAAAAAAAATTAGTTAAAGGGTTTACCACTCCCAGTGAGGCCCCTAAAAGGGCCAGAGGGACGAAAAAGTGGCGTTTGCTGATGTCTTTCTTCTTATGGCACTGGGGCAGCTCTCAGGCAGACAAGGTTTACTGCCCTAATTTCTGTTGCGCTGCAGCACTACACAATGGCAAAAGATGGAAGTGCTGCTCTTCAGTTCAGACAGACCACCTGACCTGAGGAGCCAACAGAATCTTTGCTGGATCTCTATAACTACTAACAAATACAGTTTTAAGCACAGATATACAAACCAATAAAGATCATCATAAATACAGTCAGCCCTCCACATTTGCGGGTTTCACTTTTGCAGATCTGATTATTCATGAATTATTTGCTGTCACCTCTGCTGTCTCCCTATGCCATTTTGAATAGGGACTACAAGCCTCATGAGACTGAGAAACTGCAAATGAGGCTTGTAAGTCCCTATTAAAAATGGTGTGGGGTAGCACTGGAGGAAGCAGTACGCCCCACCAGCCACCCACTTCTGCCTTGTTCAGGAACCCTGATGCCTCAAAGGAATCCTTGGTGGGTTGAATATGGTGATCATACTTTTTTTGTGTATTAAATATGGTTTGGGAAAGCCTAGTTATTCACAGGGGTCCCGTGCCCCTAACCCTAGTGAATGTGGAGGGATGACTATACATAAACCAAAGACCATGGGGGACTGCAATGAGAAACATGAAGTCAGTACAGAATTAACAAAACTGGGAAAGATCTATTACAAAATGGATACACAAGTCCTCAGAGTGGTGGTATTCCTTGCGACCAAAAACCCTCTTTTATAGAATGTCACATATTTCTTGTATATTATTATTAATAGTCCATTTCAGGTTTGTCAGCTACTAGAACATGATTTTTTTATAGCAACTTATCTGTTTTACCAACAGCTTGAGTTTGTTTTTACAATGACAATACCTAATAGTAGTAGTAGTAGTAGTAGTTTTATTTGTCCACCTCTCCTCAAAGTTTGAGGTGGGATACAACAGAGGTTAAAATACAATCAAAATCAGCATACCAATTAAAAACACATTGTAAGTCTGCAAATTGCTACAGACTTTATTTATTCAGTACCAACACCCTTTATTTCATTATGCTTTGCAGTAACGTTCCTGTCACCTTAATTTTTCTGTCACATTTGTAATATTACTTGTGACATCCTTCCATGCATGTTTCCTTTTTGGTTGTAAGATATGCCACTGTAGTTTTATATTCTCATTTAACTGTTATTCATATTGGCTGTAAATATTGTTCTCCTGAATAAGAGATGTTATATTCTTTATATCCTTTGGTCTTCTCGTGTATTATGATGGCCTTTGTTTTTCTACAACTACTGCCCCAGGCTGAGTTCCTTAGCCTAAGCAACTCGTCACATTGCTAACCAGTTCTCTCTGGGCCAATGAGCTGAACACTCACTTTTGTCCACTTCTGCATGAGGCTCTCCCAGGCTCATAGGGATGCGAAAGTTGGAAGCAGTCTCAGATTCAATGAGGCATGCCAGCTCTTCATTGCTCAGATCAGGAGGTGGGGGGATGTGGGGGGACCTACAGACATTGACAAAGACCTTCTCACCAGAAACTGTGTGGGTTTTAAGGCAGAACCCTAGAGAGGAAAAAAAAAAAGATGTGAGGTTAAGATGGGCCGTGTGCACACTCATCTGGGACAAATTCATACATAGGGTCCAGTGGAAGCCCCTCCACTGCATATTTCTTGTTCCCTGTAATAATTTGGTCATACTAGTGCACTTTGATTTTCTCTGCCTGCTTCTGCACTGTAATCTTTGGAAATCCATCCTTTATTGGCCTTGTCTGGCAGACAGTGCACTCCAGCTTAAGAGCTCCTCGTGGATGCAGAAGTGAGAAATTTCAGTGTTGGCTGAGGGATAAGGTGGGTATAATTTGTTTCGGGGTCCAGTTTTACCATTGGCTGCCAGGAGATGCTGGACCTCATCAGCAACAGGGCTGGAACACTTTTCTGTTGTGTACCATCTTCTTCATTATTTTCCACCAATAAAGTTTATCCTACAGCAGTAAAGTGTGTCAGTATTTGTCACTGAAAGAACTCATGGAACTATACTCAATTCCAGAACGAGGCATGCCTTGTTTCTTTACACCTGGAGCAGTGAATTAGTGGGTAGACTGGTGTGACCTATGTGTTCCCTGCCAGCTCTGGCCAAAGGAAAGAAGGAAAGAAAGTGGGACAAAATAATATAATGTAATGGGGAAGCTCTTGTGTACCCACTGGCCAGAAAGGTAACATTGGATGAAACTTCTGACTTCTAAAAAAATGGTTCGCTTTGTTTTTCTCATTTGCTATTTTAAATACTTTAAAACTGTTTTTAAGTCATTGCTTAAATGCTATAACTGATTTTTAGCTGTATTGTTTTTATCTCCACTGTAAACCGCCTTGAATCCTGCACAGAGGGAAAGTAGAATGTTAAATAATCCTTGGTGACTAGTATTGCTTGGAATTGCAGTACAACAATGTCTGGAGTGTCACACACACTGCCCAGCCTGAACTACAGAATCTGCTCTTGTTGGCTACAAAATACTTTTACCTTGCCTTCCTCCTGCCTTTCCTTCTCCTCTCCACTACTCAGAAGCAAGGACTAGCATCCACTCCATGCTGCCCCCTCTTCCAGCCTTCCCAGGAAACTCTTTCCCTTTATCTAGTCTCTGTTTTTTCATCCAATCTAATCTTTTTTTTGCAACTAGCTATATTTATCTATTTTAGTTTTGCAGAAAACACCATAGGAATATTGTCACCCTAACACCACTTCATTTTTTTCACATTTTCCCTTCAACCCTGAGCCTCTGCTAGTATCACAGCATTTTTATCCAATCGCAAAATCCAAAAAGAAAATCCAAAAAAGAGAAAGAAAAAGTGGAAAGGGATAAAGAAGCCCAATTTAACTGATATTACAAGTTATGAGAAAGGCAGATGGTTGCTGGTTTCCAAATACATCCTGAAATCCTCTAGATATGCTGGACTAGAACTCCTATTACTTTAGTTAGAATGGAGATGATGGGGCTGCAGATTGACACATCTGAACAACCTGGATATGGGGAAAGCTGATCTAAGTCACTGCTCCAGGCACCCTGAAACTTTCCAGCATTCCTTTGTGTCATGGATTCCACATTCAAAACACTTTACCTGGGAGTGGACGGATGGGCTTAGACTCTGCCGGAGAGGGCACAGAGCTCTGGATTTTCTGGGTTGCCTAGGAACAGAGAGATTGGATACATTCATGGCTCAGTTTTAACCAGGCTAACAGAACTGGTCCAAGATGTTGCTGTAATTAGGCTGCCATTGAAAATAAGTTTCAATAGGAACGTAATTCCCCACCTAAGGAACCTAGCTTTATTCTGTCTGGAACTAGACCAAGGTGAGCACTGCATAGCCTTCCAGATGGTACTGGACTGTAACTCCCAGCTGCCACTACTCCATTCCAGAGAACCTGGCCTACACATTTCAAACACAAAAAAAGAATCCAGCCTCAGCACACCTGGAGCAAAAGACGCTGGAACTCCTTCTCTTCCTCCTCCTCCTGAAGTTCAGATGATAACAAAGACTTGTCTGTTATAGAAGCCATGATGATGCTGGTGGAACCCTGCAGATGATACAAGATGAAAGCAAGGGTTAAGAACTAGAACCCAAGATAAGGAAAGTCTCTAAAACACAATGGCACAGGACAGGAAATTCAAGAAGAAAACAGTTTCAGAGCAGTTCTATGCAAATCTGTTACTCAGACATCCCATTGTACTCGATGGGTTTAATTCCCAGCAAGTCAGTGTGATGTAATGTTTAGAGTGATGGTATAGGACCTGGGAAATCCAGATGCAAGGTCCTACGCAACTATGAAACTTGGGCAAGACTTTTCTTTTCTAGCTAACAGGTTTGTTCTGTGGATAAAGCTGAGAGGAAGCAAACTACACACAGCACCTTGTGCTCATCAAAGGAAAGGTGGAGAGACAGAAATGTAACTAATAAATAAGTACAGTCTTTCACTAGCTTCCATTTATTTCCCATTAGACAAATATGCCAGAATGTGGCTAGCACCCCTTTCTCTCCATGAGGATTAAAGTGGCATTGAGACAAGACACACATTTTACAAAACAAATGAAGATGACAAAGCCTGTGTTTGAAAGGCTGTTCTATTACCCCTTTACAATAAACCCATCTTTCTGGTTCCTGCTTCTACAGACTAGCACACCTGTAACAGAATTAGGAAGTCTGGGTTCAGATTTACACAAACCCATTGCGTGACACTCTCTCAGAAGAAAGAGGCAACAGTAAACCACCTCTGAACGAATCTTACCAAGAAAATCCTAGGATTTGGTTGCTGAAAGCCACAGTCAGCTTGAAGGGATATGACAACAACACAAGAAGAGTCATAATGCAACCCCAACTGAAATCCCCTCTCACAGACAGATGAATTCCACCATGAGTGACTCCCAGGGCTGGTCCTACCATTAAGCAAAATGAGGTGGCCATTATCAGGCAGCCAATTTGGGGTGAAAAAGGGCTGGAAATGGTTAGTTGTACACCTGTAATTTGTTATTATACTTTCATTGCTCAATTTGGGAAGAGGCAACTGGGGGATTTTCTGTTTCACGGGCCAAAATAATTTGTCTCACTCTGCAAAACATACATCTTGAATTTGGTGGAACAGGAGTGGTATTTGCTGGTCTGCCTCTGACTGCAAAATGTTTTCACACAATGCTGGGTGTCTCTCACACAGCCACATTTCTACAAAATAGAACAACATTCCTCAAGGCCCACTCACTCTTCCCTCATCCCATTGGTCTCCCACCAAATCAGCTATTTAACAAAATTTTAATCCTGCGGCTATCCCAAGAGATTGAACCAACACACAAAACCTCTTTCCTTTCACTTCCAGCTTTATCCTCACAACAACCCATGAAATAGCCTAGGCTACAAACACTCCAGGATCACCCAGTGAGCTGCACAACAGAAGAATCTGAATTCAAGTTCTGTGGATACCGTAGAGGCGAGAGTAAATACCCAAAAGGCACCAGATCCTGTCTGATCCTGGAAGCTAAGCAGGGTCAGTCCTGGTTAGTACTTGGATGGGAGACCACCAATGAATATCAGATACTGTAGGCTAAATTCCAAAGGAAGGAATTGAAAAAACCACCCCTGAGTATTCCTTGCCTAACACAACTCTATTAAATTCCATGGGCTTGCAATAAATCCACAGGTGACCTGAAGGCACATATACACACATACAAGATACTATGGACTGCCAAAAAGACAAATAAATGGATCCAGGAGAAAATCAAGCCCAAACTCTTCTCAGTTGCCAAGATAACTGTTGTTTGTTGACATACCAAGTCTTTAGAAAAGACAAGAATACTTGGTAAGGTAGAGGGCAGTAGAAAAAAATGAAAACTGCGTTATAGGTGGATAGATTTGATCAAAGACGACACAATTCTGAGGCCATTTCCGCACTAGCCTGTTATAGCGCGATGATTCCACTTTCAACATCCTCTGGAATCCTGGGGTTTGCAGTTTGCAGAAACTGCAAACCCCAGGATTCCAGAGGATGTTGAAAGTGGAATCATCGCGCTATAACAGGCTAGTGCGGAAATGGCCAGAGTCTGCAAGACCTGAGCAGCGCTGTTGATACAAGTCGACTCGACAGCAACTACCAACAGTTGTACCCGCCATTGCTAATGTTCCTGTAGCTTTTTCTACCTGCTTCTCCTTCCTGTTGCCATGATTTAAGTCCCAGCACCTGATGCCTCTCCCCCAAAGCACTGCTGCCTTTTCAAAATGGACCAGACTGCCACCGTCGCTACCGCAGCGAATTCCGTTTAATGCCTGTCCTACGTGCAATATAATGAATATTTTGCTCCCGAGATTATTGATGTTCTGAATTTTATTTAATTTGTCAGTCGCCTCGAGCATCGATTAGCTTTATAGCCACCTTCATCGAGCAAACACATCTTGATCCGCCTTGTAGCATCAACAGCAAACCACGAGGCGGAGGAAATAAATCTTAACGTTAACATCGGAAGGAGAAAAACGGTCTTTATTTCTAATTATTTCACTCCCCTGCCTCTTTAGCGTCACCCTTTTCACTTCCCTGCCTCTTTAGCGTCACCTTTCATCACCGAATATTATCTACTATTTTTAAATTTGTTTCTGGCCTGCAGTTTAATTTTCTGAGGCCATTTCCGCACTAGCCTGTTATAACGCGATGATTGCACTTTCAACATCCTCTGGAATCCTGGGGTTTGCAGTTTCGGGAGGGGCCGGATGGCCCCTCCCGAAACTGCAAACCCCAGGATTCCAGAGGATGTTGAAAGTGCAACCATCGCGCTATAACAGGCTAGTGCGGAAATGGCCTGAGTTTTTACCTCGTTTTTCCCTCCGATCTTGAGACCCTTATTATCCTACTGCGGTTCCAGCGACGACACACGCTGTTGCCCTCTATTCGTTTACAGGGAAACGGGAGCGGAAGTTGGGCTCTGTCGGCCGCTCTACCAAACACCTCCTATCTCTATGCTCTCTATTCTGGATAGAGAGAGATTCCATAGAGGCGACAACGCCTGCAGGGGTAGAACGGCAATAGAAGTCAATCAGGGTTCCGGTTTAATTTGGAACCTTGGTTTTGAGCAGGGCTGGGTGGAGAACTTGTAGATACTATTCAGGGCTTTTCTTCACGACAGTGTTATTTTTTTTATTTTTTATTTTTTTATTTTTTTTATTTTTTTTATTTATTTATTTGTATCCCGCCTCTCCATATGGATTGAGAGGGCGAACAACTTACAAATAGCATGTATTTTGAAACATTTTTCTATACATGCCCCCAATAGGCTGGGTACTCATTTTACCCACCTGTTATGGTGCTATTATTCCACTTTCAACATCCTGTGGAATTCTGGGGTTTGTAGTTTACTGAGGCCAGTAAATACCGCTCTCTAAACTGCAAACCTCAGGATTCCATAGGATGTTGAAAGTGGAATAATAGCAGTATAACAGTGTAATGTGGAAAGGCCCTCAGTCAAGTTGTTGAACTTGGGTTCCCATCAGGCCCAGAAAGGACCAGCAGTGGTTCATAAATATTTCATGGCTGCAGATTCCCAGATTAGGGCTGCCTTTCCCATCAGGAGCCCTGGTGGCGCAGTGGTTAAATGCCAGGACTGCAAGCCACAAGGTTGTGAGGTCGATCCTGCCGGGCTCCAAGGCTGAGTCAGCCTTCCATCCTTCCGTAGGTCGGTAAAATGAGTACCCAGCTTGTTGGGGGCATGTATAGAAATACATGCTATTTGTAAGTTGTTCGCCGCCTTGATCCATATGGAGAGGCGGGATACAAATAAATAATAATAAAAAATAATAATAATCATGAACACCTCCCTAGATGTGTTGGAATTGGACCGGAACTCATATCACTGGGAGCAAAAGGGAAATATGTTTGAATCAAGAGGAGGAATCCCTGTCCTTCCAGATATTGTTGGACTGCAGCTCTCAGCATTCACCCTAGTTATCCTGCCCATCAAGGTTTCATTTAGGCCGTTTCCACACTAGACTGTTCTAGTGCTTCTATTCCACTTTCAACATCGTATGGAGTCCTGGAGTTTGCAGTTTAGGGAGGGGCCTCAAAGTGGACCAAACTGTTGAAAGTGGAATAATAGCACTAGAACAGTCTAGTGCAGAAATGGCCTTAAAAGAGCTTGAGCTCTGCTTTTGCTTCTTTTGACTTTCAGCGGTGTGTGCATTTGGCAACAAATGCTACTCAAGAGTCAAGTTGAACATCTTAAAACTTCTCCCCGAGAAGAAGTAGAATTGTTCAACAAAAGTAAATGCAGAAAACACACAAAATGACACAAATTAGATTATGCTAAATATGTATAGACACAATAGTACTAATAATAGCAATAATATTATATGAATAATATAGGAACATATATAAAATGTACACTTTGTAAGATATTTAACTAAACAGGTGATATTTACTTGAAACTTTCACTCATTAGGACCAAATATTTTTTTGGTTGCATTATAAATTCCAATGCGAAAAGCAACAGGTTGGAAGATAAATATGGGGGAGGGAGGGAAAGGGAGGAGAGTCTTTTTAATATATTTGTATTCTATGTAAAAAGAGAATGTTAGGCCATTTCCGCACTACAGTGTTAAAGTGCTGCTATTCCACTTTCAATGCCCTGTGGAATTCTGGGGTTTGTAGTTTACTGAGACCAAAGAGCTCTCTGGCTGAGAATTCGAAGTGCCCTTCCCCAAACTATAAACCCCAGAATTCCACAGGGCGTTCAAAGTGGAATACCAGCACTTTAACACTGTAGTGCGGAAATGGCCTTAGATATATGTGAATGCATCTTTGCCTTTTTGCTTCTCATAATAAAAATTTTAAAAATCTTAAACTTCTCCAGCCGATCTTAAAAGCAGCTGTTGCTTACCCCTTCAGTGGTCAGGAAAAACAGCTAGGAAGATACAAAATCGAAGGCTTTCATGGCCGGAATCCATAGGTTGTTGTGGGTTTTCCGGGTTTTGAGGCCGTGTTCTATCAGTATTTTCTCCTGACGTTTCGCCTGCATCTATGGATCCTCTGAAGATGCCAGCCACAGATGCAGGCGAAATTAATAGAACACGGCCTCAAAGGCCAGAAAACCCACAAGCTAGGAAGATATTTGTAGAACACCCTCCCCTCTCTTTCTCCTTATTACTTATGTAAACGAGATAAGAAAGGAACCAGAAAGCTACACCTCCAGTGCAAACACGTTTTAAACTCTTTGATGGTCCTATATTTCTGTTGTCTCTGGCCATTTCTGCACTACGCTGTTATACTGCTATTATTCCACTTTCAACATCCTGTGGAATTCTGGGGTTTGCTGTTTACCAAGGCCCAAGAGCTCTCTGGCTGAGGATTCTTCGTGCCCCTCCCTAAAACTGCAAACCCCAGGATTCCACAGGAGGTTGAAAGTGGAATAATAGCACTATAATAGTGTAGTGCGGAAATGGCCTTACTTACATTAAATTTACATTCAGCATTGAACTTACATTTACTTATATTGAACCAGCCCCACCTATTTGAAGGACTATAGCTTCCCATATACAGCCAGCATGGAGTAGTGGTTTGAATGCTGGACTGCAACCCTAGAGACCAGGGCCATTTCCGCACTAGCCCGTTATAGCGCTATGATTCCACTTGCAACATCCTGTGGAATTCTGGAGTTTGCAGTTTACCAAGGCCCAGAAAACTCTAAGCACCCTTCCATAAACTGCAAACCCCAGGATTCCATAGGAGGTTGAAAGTGAACAATAGCATTATAGCAGAGTAGCACAGAAATGGCCTCTGCCATACAGACGTGCTTACTTTCCCTTTCCGCTCAGGCGGTCTTGTCCCTTCTCTGCTGTTCCGTCTCTATGGTAGGTTGGAGGCCGGAAGTGCCTTCAAGTCCAGTGTTTTAGAGACAGGCTGGAGGGCTGAAGCTGCCAGGGGGGAGCGGGCTAGCGGCGTGTCTATGGCTGGGTCGGCAGCGGTCACGGCAAGCGGCCGGGGAGCCCCGCCAGTCTACGATCTCTTCACCTCCATGGAGTATGGGCCTGTGCCAGAGGGGACTGGGGCAGCCCAGGTAAGGGCCACGGACTGAGAACATTTCCGCACGGCGCTCTTATAGCGCGATGATTCCACTTCCAACCGCCTATGGAATCCTGGGGTTTGCAGTTCCGGGAGGGGCCGACCGGCCCCTCCCGGAACTGCAAACCCCAGGATTCCATAGGCGGTTGAAAGTGGAATCATCGCGCTATAAGAGCGCCGTGCGGAAATGGCCTGAAACGCAGAGCGTCCCTTCTCACCTTTTCCCCCGCGGACGCCTCGGTCCCTCTGGCGGGGATCGAGCGAGTTGACGAATATCGGGAGGCAAGACGATACTTGGAATTGTGGTTTTGGATGGGAATAAGCGGATCGAGAGACCAGGAATGGATTACAAACAAGGGAGCCGGGGATGCCTTATTCCCACCCACCCCGCCCCGGGCAGTGAATATACCCTTTGCTCTGCATTGCATTTAAGTTACCCTTAACAAACTCCCTTCCAAAAAAATCCGACTAACTCACTCTGTCCCTGACCTTTGTTCTTCTGCCGAGGCAGCAGGATTTGCTCAGCCTCTGTTCCACTGAGGGGCTGGTTACTGATCAAAAAAATGCCTCTGGTTTGGCTTTGTGGGCAAAGGGCTTTCACGGTGCTTTAACCAAAAATCTCGATTGCATTAACCAGAGGGATACAGAGAAAAGCCTGGTTGTCTTGGTGGAGGACCTTGAAGAAACCCGTGTGAAAACTCAGGCCATTTCCACACTTGCCTGTTATAGTGCGACGATTCCACTTTCAACCTCCTCTGGAATCCGGGTTCGCAGTTTCGGGAGGGGCCGGCCGGCCCCTCCCAAAACTGCAAACCCCAGGATTCCAGAGGAGGTTGAAAGTGGAATCGTCGCGCTATAACAGGCTAGTGCGGAAACGGTCTCAGAAGTCCTGCCTCTTTCTTCAACACTAAATCTTTTATTTTCAGTTTCTGACGCTCCACTTCATTGTAGAAATCAGGAGCTCTTCTGGTCCTCTCCGTCCTTGTTGCCTGAACTCACAAACTCCATCTGTCCTTTAGGAGAAGAATCTGGAGTGCAATAGCCCAAAAGGGTTATTGGGCAGGTTTGATGGGATGGGAGGTGGTGTTATTTCTCCCTACGAGTATCCATAGGTTTATGTGGGGCTCTAGTTTATGTTCAGAAGCATCCTGTTATTTAATCTAAATGTTTAACTGTTGCATCTGGTGCTGGCTGGTGGATCTTGACAGTTGTGCTATTCTAAAAATCAGTATTAAAACCCCAAAACAAAGTACATCTGATAGGCGTTGCATTTGCCTTCTCTTCTGGTTATGTAGGGATGCAGAGTGAAGTTAGTATTTATGCTGAGTGGAGAAGAATGACGTTAGCAGGCAAATGCAATTGGGAGTCTAGATAAGGGGTAGGATAAGAGGTCTGCTGTTAGATCCAGATCTGCTTGCTGCCCACCCTCCACTTTAGAGAGAGCCACAAAATACAGAGGAGATGCAATCCGTAACTCTCCCTAGGATAATAAATCTGGGCTTGGATGCAGGAAGATGAGCCTCTCTCAGTAAGGTAAAAATGGCTTTCATTGCCTCTTCCTGGGATGCAGCGAGATGTGTTTTTCTCTCTTGGAAGACTGGTGGTGTGAAGCAGGATTGGGAGTAAACTGAAAAGCTCAGAGACCCAGAAGCAGGGGAGGTGGATGGTAAGTGGTTGGGGGACATGTGGCTGGATAACAGTACATGTGAAAGGGATCTAGGAGTCTTAGTAGACCACAAGCTGAACATGAGGCAGCAGTGTGATGCGGCAGCCAAGAAAGCCAACGTGATTCTTGGTTGCATCAATGGGAGTATGGTGTCTCGATCAAGGGAGGTAATGGTACCACTCTATTCTGCTTTGGTTAGACCTCATCGGGAATAGCGTGTCCAGTTCTGGGCACCTCATTTCAAGAAAGATACTGACAAGCTGTCCAGAGGAGGGCAACTAAAATGGCGACAGGTCTGGAAGCCGTGCCCTATGAGGAGCGGCTTAGGGAGCTGGGGATGTTTAGTCTGCAGAAGAGAAGGTCAAGAGGAGACATGATAGCCATCTTTAAATATTTGAAGGATGCCACGTAGAGGAAGGAGAGGGCTTGTTTTCTGCTGCTCCAGAGACTAGGACAAGGAGCAATGGATTCAAGCTGCAGGAAAGGAGATTCCAGCTGAACCTCAGGAAGAACTTCCTGACGGTCAGGGCTGTCCGGCAGTGGAATATGCTGCCTCGGAGTGTGGTGGAGGCTCCTTCTTTGGAGGTTCTTAAGCAGAGGCTGGATGGCCATCTGTTGGGAATGGTTTGATGGGTGTTCCTGCATAGTAGGGGGTTGGACTCGATGGCCTCTGGGGTCTCTTCCAACTCTACATTTCTATGATTCTATGATGGTGAGGGCTGTCCGGCAGTGGAAGATGCTGCCTCGGAGTGTAGTGGAGTCTCCTTCTTTGGAGGTTCTTAAGCAGAGGCTGGATGGCCATCTGTCCGGAGTGCTTTGCTGGGGGTTCCTGCAGGGCGGTGTGTGTGTGTGGCCTGGATCTCTCCCAACTCCAGGATCCTAAGGCAGAAAGCGCTGGGACACCTGGCCTGTCCAGGAGGTGGGCGTCCGCTCGGACACAGGGGGTAAAGAAGCAGAGGGTCCCCCCCCCGTTCCTATTGTGCTGCACCAGGCGGAGCCGAGGGGACAGGGGCCGTTTCCGCACTAGCCTGTTCTAGCGCGATGATTCCACTTTCAACCTCCTCTGGAATCCTGGGGTTTGCAGTTTCGGGAGGGGCCGGCCGGCCGGCAAACTGCAAACCCCAGGATTCCAGAGGATGTTGAAAGTGGAATCATCGCGCTAGAACAGGCTAGTGCGGAAACGGCCAGAGTCCGGATTTCAATCAGGGTCATCTGCATACCACGGGAGCGCCGGCCAATGGTTGCGCAGTAAGTCCCACCTCGGGTTACGTGCTACCGCGGAGGTACCCGCCCCTCTTACTCCGCCTCGCTCGGTCTTCTGGGTTAAGGAGGGGGGTGTATCCCGGCGTGCACCGGGGTGAGGCTCTTAATTAAAGAGAGGTGGGGGGACCCCTCTTTCCCTGCCCCCATCCCCCCTCTTTTTTATCCCCGTCGTTTTGGGGGCTTGCCTTCTTCCCCTCCTCCTCCGCCCCGCATCCTCCCCCGGGATGTCCTCGCCGCCGCCGCCGCCGCCGCCTCCTTCGTCCTTCCTGGGCCCCAAGGCGGCCGATCGCCCGAAGGTGCCCCGGACCCGGGCGGCCACCTGGAGCCACCGGGAGACGCTGGACTTCCTGGCCCTGTGGGGGGAGGAGGGCATCCAGGCGCAGCTGAACCGCTGCCACCGCAACGCCGACGTCTACCAGTGGATCTCGGAGCGCATGGCCGAGAAGGGCTACTTCCGCGACGAGGACCAGTGCCGGACCAAAGGCAAGGACCTGAAGAAGAGCTACAAGCAAGCCAGGCTCCAGGACGGCGTCGCCCGCCAGCGGTGCCGCTTCTTCCACGAGCTCGACGCCATCCTCGGGGGCGGCGCCGGGGCCGGCGGGCGCGGGCGCAGCAGTCACGGCGGCGGGCGCGGCGCTCGGGACCCCGCGGGAAGCGGAGCCGCCGCCAACGCCGCCGCCGCGCCTTGGTGCCAGGTGGTGATCAAAGAGGAGAGCGATCCGGAGCTGGATCCGGATCAGGACCTGCGGGAGGAGGACTACGCCTGGACCCAGGTGTCGGTCACCGACGGCAGCGACCTGGATCCCCAGGGGGAGCCGTCCGCCGCGCTGCGCGCCCACCCGGCCGCCGCCGCCGCCGCCGCCTCCTCCTCGTCCTCCTCCTGCCAGACGGCCGGGGGCTTGGCGGCCCCCGAAGACCCGCTCCGGCATCGTCCCCATCGTCCCCACCACCACCACCACGTCGCGGCCGGGATCGTCAAGGAGGAGGGAAGCCCCCCGCGGGAAGAGGGCAGCCTCCGCGGAGGCGGCGGAGGGCGGTTCCTCTACCCGCAGGACGCGAGCCACGGGGAGACCCCCGGCCCCGCAGAGGAGGCCCGCCTCGGGCAGGAGGAAGCCCCGCCGCCCCTGGAGGCCCCCTGGAGGCCCCCGCTGGGCAGGAGAGGTGAGCCGCCGGGGCCCGGGGGGTCCGGGAGGGGGAAGATGCCTCTGGGTGGGACCTGTATTGCCAAATGGAAAACAAAACACGCGGGCCATTTCCGCACCAGACTGTTATAGCGCGATGATTCCACTTGCAACATCCTATGGAATCCTGGGGTTTGCAGTTTCGGGAACTGCAAGCCCCAGGATTCCATAGGATGTTGCAAGTGGAATCATCGCGCTATAACAGTCTAGTGCGGAAATGGCCTCAAAAGACCCCGACCCTTTCCGCACTCGCCCGTTATAGCGCTATTATTCCACTTTCACCCCGTCCAGAGAATTACCTTGGCCATCACTCACCCTGCGGTTGCTTAAACCTGTCTACTCAAGAGAAAGTCCCACGGAATAGAGTCTAAAGAGTTGAGATGGGGCATAAAAAGGGAGGAGGAAAGGAATTTAGCATCACTTTTAAAACCAGGGTTTTTCAATCGGGGTAAGTCTTCTCCTCCCACCTTTCTTGAGCTGCTGGTACAATAATTTTTCTGCTTGGAGTTCCCGGAGAACTTAAAATTAGTTGACAGGTCCTTCGAGGTGAAAGGCTTGGGAAAGGCTCTTTAAGACTAACTGATTATTCCAGCATGAGCTTTGATGGATATCCACTTTTTCAGCAAATGCCTCCCCCATCACTCCCTTGCCTTCTGATTGGGCACGGAGCCGCAGAATAGAATGGGAAGGGGAGTATAGGAGGATTTACTCATGGGTTTTCCACTTTTGCGAGGGTTCTGCGCCCTGTACTTATTCTACATCTTCAGGCTAGTGATTAGCCAAAGCCACCCTTAATGTTTAAGATCACAAGGAAACAAAAAATGTTGGGGTGTGGAATGCTTTTTTGGGGGTATGCCAGCCACAATACAGTGGGTCCTCAATATCTGCAGAGGATTGGTTCCAAAGAATACCCTGCGGATACCAAAAAATGTGAATACTCAAGTTCCTATTAAAAATGGGGTTGGGTAACACCAGAGGTGGGGATCGCACCAGATGCCCACTTAGGTCTTTGAGCAGCTTCTACGAATGACTGCCACTCACTTGTGCCCCTGCAGAAGCTGCTCATTACCCTGTGATCAGCACTGCCACTCTTTCACGGTCGTTCACGAGTGACTGAGTGGGAATGCCGCCACTCGCCATGTCCCTGCAGAAGCTGCTCACCTGGGGTATTTAGAGATTATTTTTTTCCCTCTATCTAAGATTTTATCAACCTCACGGTTCTCTGGCATGTCCATCTTCTTTTTCAGGAGCTTTAGTTTGATACCACAGGCACCATAACTTAGCACTTAAGTTCATTATTTGTGTATGTAATAGGTATCAATGGGAGGTGATAGCTTCTGTGTCATTAGGGGTGATGAATCCCTCTGGATTTTAGCCTGAACTTTAAATGAGTTACCCAAGGTGCTCAATCTGTTTTGAAGATAGAGCTCAGTACCTTGGTCAGCTACATTAAGGTCTGAACTAAAAGTCAGAATGAATTCATCACCCCCACAATGTTATATGTGTGCATGGGTGAGGGAGAATGTTCACCTGGAAAAGTTGCTCTTGACCTACAGCTCCTAGAATCATAGCTGGCAGATCTAGTCCACAACAGTAACTTTTCCTAGACTTGTGGTATGTGAGTGTGTGTTAGATTGGCATGAGTTTAACATATGCTGTGCTAGAACCCTCTGCCCATAGAGATTATCTCCATCTAGTTTGCAAACATTGTTTACTATGATTTCCAGTCAGTGATCGGAGATTACAAACAAGAGGCAGTTTAAAGCCTGGGAAACTCTGGTTTGTTTGTGGGGAAACTGTTGCACCTAGGCTTACATCTAAGTAGACATAGCGTAGACCTGACCTATGCTTGGTGAAGAAAATGATTTTATTTTAGCCCTGCTCTTAGCTCCACCTACTGCTAGAATTTGCCTTACCCCAAGACTCTTCCCAAATCAACATTTGGCCCTTGGATTAAGAAAAATTACCCACCCTTGTGTTAGAACTTCTCATGTGCATGAGGGGCTCCCAGAATTTGGGTTTGGGCCGAGTGTCAGCCATTTTAAATAACACAGTCTCTGTCTCTCAGTTTTTTCCAGGCCTCGGAACTTGTTGAGCACACGGGAGAAGTTGGCGCAGCTCCGGAACAGAAGGAAAAGACCGCGGGATGACAAATTTGATGAGCTCATCCGAGACATTCGAACTCATTTCCGGGAGAGGGAGAGGCTCTTCCAGAGCCTTTGGGAGGAAGAGAAAGCCCAGCGGGAGAAGGACAGGAGGCTTTGGGCAGCTGAGATGGACTGGATCCGGGAGATGTGGGCCAAGAGCCAGAAGGAAAGGGAAACAACAGCAATAGGAGAAGACAAGGAGCCAAATGGACCTCAGCACATAAAGGAAGAGAATTGGAACAGGGAACTCCACAAAGATGCTGAAAGGGCAGCTCCTAAAGACACCCACATTCAGGAACCCCTTCTCTTAAAGGTTGCCTGTGCTAAGAGCAACTCCATGGACCCTGCAGTCCTTCCCCTGGTTCCCTCCAGATGTTTTGGCCTATAACTCCCTTAAGCCCCAGGCAGCACAACGTGTGGTCAGGGATGATGGGCAAAATCTGGAAGGATCCACATTGGAGGAGGTTCCCTGATTCCCTAGTCCAAAAGGATTTCCAAGCCTACTTTCAAGCTGTTTCAGTGCTTTTTCTTGGAGAACCGCTGTTCGTTTCCTTGGAGCTGTTATAACTGTTGATATAAGCTCTCATTGAAACATACAAGCCTTAAACTTCTCAATGGTTTAAGTGAAGCTGGCCCAGTGTGGTGGGATATAGTTCCCAGCCAGTAGGGGATTCATGGCTGTGATGGTTGAGGATGATGAGAGTTGTTACCCAACACATCACCAAAGCAACTGGTTAGGAAAGGAAAATGAATTCTGACTTAAGACCAGTGCGAGCTTTTTCTTCTTTGCTTATTCATAGTTTAATGAGGAGAGGTAGAAACCACTCTGTCATGAGGCTCTTTATTTTGTACTGTTACTTTCTTTGGATTGTGAGTGTCAGAACCTCCCCATGTCCATGTGGGCTGGGGAGTTCTGGGACTGGTAGTTTGAAAGATAACATTTCCAAGCTCTGCAATTCTTTCCACTTCTCTTGAAGTGACCTTGTAATTCATAGCATAGTTGGTCTCTGTCTCTGGTACGTAACAGGTAGATGAAGTTGAGACATTCGAGCAAGTGCACAGTGACTAGAACAAGATAGGAAGTCTGTATGTGTATGTGTGGTTTGAAGAGCTTGAAATTTGTCACCTAATGACTTTCCAGCATGTGATAAAACTGTATGCTGAGTCCACTTAGCCCCTTTCAATGATATTTTGGAGATCCCTCAGGACTCTCTTGTGAGTATTTTAGTTCAGTGTGCATGGCCTTCTATGTTGGCCTGGTTTCATATATATGCTCAGGCTACATATCATCTATTCTGCTGGATGCTTTCTAGCCAGTACTGGGGGAATGAGGATGCTAGCACTGGGACTTCCTGGTGTAATGCATGTGAGCCTTCCATTGATAGATGTATTAAAGAAATACAGATCGAGCTTAGCTTTGGCATTGAAGAATTAAAAGGTTGTGATGTGACTTAAAACATTGTGTAGTCCAAACTCCTTCCTGTTAATAAGGAATATGCCACCACCGGGCTGCATTCTTTGGCAGCAGTTCTCCATGGTCTCAGCCTGAGAAATGTCTCAGTGCTATGAGAGGTCTTTCTAGCTGGAGATTCAAGGAATCAGATCTTTTCTCTTTGTTGTTCAGATGCAGGGGGAAATAGCTGGGAAGCCCAAAATATAGCTGTGTAGGCTGTCTGTTTCTCTTTTTATAATGAAGAAGACAATAGAACTTGATCCTTCCTTGACTACAACTTCTTCTTTTTTTCCATTGAGAGGTATTTGGCATGGATAGCTCAATACCTAGAGATGTATAGTTTTGGCACTGCCTCCACCACCTATTTTCCTCCAATTTCTAGGCTATAGAAAATTGGAAACTGATGAGCTGAAGCAGCAGCAAGTACGCAAGCTCATTTTATTTTGTATGCTTTGAATTTTGTCTAATTATTTTAAGAATGTAGGTACTGTATTTGCTGGTATATAAGACTCACTTTTCCCCAAAAAAATACTGTTTGAAAATGGGGTGTGTCTTAAATGCCAGTGTATCTCATATGGCAGCAAATAGTATTTGCTGTCATATAAATGGGGTATGTCTTATATGCCAGCAACTATGGTATTTTGCTACTGCAGATGTTGGACTTGAACTTCCCAGACTGTTATCCATCCTGCCTTGGACTGATGATGAAAATTGAAGTCCACATCTGGAGGGTCCCGGCTTCCACATCCCTGATCTAGGTGTTCTTTCTGTCTGCTAGATGGTAGTTGCTGCTTCATAGCTTTATTCTATAACAAAGATCTTACATTATGTCAGATTAAATTTCTGCTTCTTTCTAAACACCGTCTTTTTTCTCCCCTCCCACACTCTCCATTTCTCTCTTTCTCTTCAGTCCTGGCTGGAATCTCATGGCCGTAGCTTTGGACATTTCGTTGATGGCAAGTGGCTGAAGCCAGATGGAAGGGAAACCTGCTGCATCAAGAACCCCACCACAGGTAGAGGAAGAAAGATAATAAGAGAGAAATAAACAGTAAGACTGGCTAGTATTCTGCACTTCTGTGATGTGCTCAAAGGGACTCAGAACAGGACAAGAGGGTACAAAAGCTTGCGTTTTTGAGAAACTTTCATTTGTTTTTTAAAACAAGTTTCCAGTCTCTATGATGGTGAATATAGCTTGGGGGAAAATGAAAAAAATCATCAAGTTGGGATGTACTTGTTTTTGGACAGAGCCAGCATGTTGGACTAGGATTTCAGGTAACCACAGTTTAAATCCCCTTTCAGGGGAAAAAAAATCTGGGTGACCTTGGGTTGATCATTACCTCAGCTTCTGAGGAAGGCTGTGGCAAACCTCCTTTAACTAAATCCTGTTGAGAAGAACCGTATGATACAGTTGACATATGTTTGAGAGAGCCAGTGTGGTATAATGGTTTGAGTGTTGAACCAGGACTCTGGGAAACCTGGGTTCAAATCTCCATCCAGCCATTAATTTGGAAGCTTTTGTATGCTTTGCTTGATGTCACTGCAGTGATGACTTAGTAGGTTTTGAGACTTGCTGAAAAATAAGCCCATTTTCCTTTCTCTCTCATCCCTCAGGGGAGATACTGGCCACCACCCTACAGGGAAATGGAGAAGATGTGAATGCAACTGTTGATACTGCCAGAAAAGCTTTTGAAACTTGGAGCCAACTCCCTGGCCATGTTCGGGCCCGGCACTTGTACAAGTATGTGGTGGCCATGAGGTACCAGTCTTCAGGGCCTGTCCTGTTATTAGGCAGAGGAAGACAGCTGCCTCAGGAGAGTTGTTGTGGTGTTCAAGGATTTTGCTGGTTGTCCCACTGGTTTGCCGTGTCAGCCTGCTTTTCTTGAGTGTGGTGAAGGATGCTATTCTGGGTTAAATCCAATAAGAGCAGATTCATTGAATTAATAGAACTTACCTGAGTGTTAACTTATCAGTTTCCCATTGATATAGTGAATCTGCTCTAAAAGTGTCTGATTTAGCCCCCATTTCTAGTACTGGCATTGGTTTAAGAGTAATGCTGTTTCCCCAAGGAGTTCTGGGAACTATAGTTCTCAGGAATTAGGGATCCCTAACAGAATATTCATCCCCTTCATCAAATTGATGAAGGCTACTTTGAGGGACTAAAGCATTAGTCATTAAAATGAAAATTGGACAAGTGGCAAACTGATAATAGCTTTGTAGTATAGGTTTGTGAGGTTTCTGTTTGTGAGAGTTTGTTTGGTTGCTTCCAGCCAGTATAGATTCTGAGAGTAATTACTCAAAAAGAAACTTTTCCAGATTCTGCTGTTTGCCTTCTACGGTGCCACAGCCTACACATTTTTTTTGAACTGGTAGATGTGATTATGAAATACATACAACTTGTTAAAGTTCCTTTTTGGAACATGACTCCTAGAATTCCTCAGCAGCTGGAATCTGGCAGTATGTAGCATCATCTAGGGCACTTTGAACTCTTGCCCAACCTAGCTGTGGTTGACTTGATGATATGTCTTCCCAACAGTGTAGCTAGAACCATCCAGAAACACCAGCATCTTCTCAGCCTTTTGGAGAGCCTAGACAGTGGGAAGCTCATTCGGGAAGCCCGTGACACAGACCTGCCCTTGGTTGTCCGGCATTTCTACCACCATGCAGGCTGGGCCCAGCTGATGGATGTGGAAATGAAGGGCTGGAAGCCCCTTGGTGAGTTGGACAGGACTTAAGGCTTAGTTTGGAGATTATGAGTCCTCTTTTCCTGCTTCTTACCACAGTTTTTCCAGTGTGTGCTCAACAGCATTCTGCAGCAATGTTGAAGAAAAGAGGCATTTTATTCTAATATAAGGGTGGAGCTTTTTCAGTTTGAAGGTCAAATTTGGTTTCAGACAAATTTTGGGAATGGGTAGACTCCATTGGTGGGCAAGGTCAAAGGCAAGAGGACGGCATGAAAAATACCAGTGTATTTTATCTTAATGCTCTTTCAACCCACCCCACTGAGGCCATTTCCGCACTAGCCTGTTATAGTGCTATGATTCCACTTTCAACAGCCTGTGGAATCCTGGGGTTTGCAGGATTCCATAGGATGTTGAAAGTGGAATCATAGCACTATAACAGGCTAGTGCAGGAATGGCCTCAGTGACCTTAGGCAAGTCACACCCTCTCAGCCTCAGAGGAAGGCAACAGCAAAACCTCCTTTGAACAAATCTTGGCAAGAAGACCCCATGATAGGTTCACTGTAGACCAGAAATGATTTGAATGCGGACAGCAACAAGTCCTTTACTTAAGGGCTGGAAAACTTGTCCTGTATAAATCCTGTTACCTTTGAATATTGGGTGAGTACACAGCCTCTCAAATTGTACACCACATATTTGGAGGGAGGTCTGTTGCAAATGTAACCAGCACCTCCTCTTCCCACTCCAGGCTGAGTGTTATGCTTGGCGATGGTCTATTTCCTATCTTTGCAGTGGCTGTTGGTTTGGGGTATCCCACAGGATGGGATCTTCCAGAAATCCTGATCTCTCATGAGTCTCCCTCTTCCTGCAAAACTTGAGGCCAGCCTTAGGTCTGCCTCATGGGTTCCACAGTCTTGACTGTCTCTTATTGCTACTTTGAAAACATAATACTTTTGGAAAGGCCATGTTTTACATTGCACATCTCCTTTTCTTTTTTAGTTCAATGCAATGCAATTTATACTTCACCTGTTATCCAGAGATTGTGCTTGGGATGTGTGAACAAAACAATAATAAAGTGCAGATTAAAGAGAAAATAGTAAAGGAAATACAGCATAGATGCTAGGCCAGCACAATCGGAAATACAACAATAAAGGACGCAATTCATTAGTCTTCACTTGCTTCCATACTGACCCAGATATCTTGCTTGCTGCCCCTCCAGATCAGTTTCCCTTACCTGGATGGGGATACTAGGAGTCATAGACTATTTCCACACTACCCTGTTATAGTACTGTTACTCCACTTTCAACATCCTATGGAATCCTTGGCTTTGCAGTTCAGGGAGGAACATTTAGAATTCCCAGCCAGAGAGCTCTTTGGCCTCAGTAAACTACAAACCCCAGAATTCCCCAGGATGTTGAAAGTGGAATCAGGGCACTTAGCTTAATGCAGAAATGGCCTTAGTTGCATTTATCTGTGGGGCAGCATGACTGGGGATGACTCCCTTGATTCTGGTCTACCTGAAGAACTCTGGAATTTGACTGAAGCCCATGTCTCTCTTAAACAGGGGTTGTTGCTGCTCTCGTCCCTCGGAATTTTCCTTTGCTAACTCTGACATGGAAAGTGTGTCCAGCATTGGCTATGGGTATGTAACAAGAGGGAAGCTTCTCAGTTGATCCAAGTAAGAAGTGAAAACCAGTATGGTGTAGTAGTTAGGCTGTTGAACTAGGAGTGGAGAAATCCAAGTTCAAATCCCCACATGACCATAAAACTCAGCAGGTGACTTCTAATGAGGAGGATAGCAGTTAGCGGAGGCAGCAGGTTTAGGGTGTTAGAAAGCAGCAGGAAATTTTTAAAAATTGATTGATTGATATTGTTTTTTATTGCCAAAGATAGAGGAGAGGTGCTTGTGGTATTTTCTGTCTCAAGTGCCAGAATAATTTGCCTGGTTTGGAGTACCATGCATTTTGACTTGGGTGTGTGGGGCACTGTTGGCTGTGTCTTCTGAGGGAGCAAAAATTCTTGTACCATGTCCGTGGAGTAGTCACACTTTTAGCTCAATTTACCTCACAAGGATATTCTGAAAGTAAAATAGGTTGGGGAGAAGAGAGTCTTTTGCACTACCTTGACTTTTTCTGTGTTTGTGTGTGTGTGTACACGGGTAAAATATGAATATGCTGAATAGCAAATGTATTTTAAAGGAAGTGGGGCTATGTGTGTTCAGGCAGTGCTTACAGTGTGTATCAAGAAATGACCACAAAATTCTCCAGCACGGTGGGATTAAAGAGCCCAAGGTATGTCAAACCCTGTTATATCCAACCATAATTATGAAATAATTGTTTGAACTGCTTATCTTCTACTCTTCAGCCAAAGAAGATTCCCAGAGACTCTTATGTAGGCCCAAATCCAAATTGCTGGTCCTACTTAGAGCAGGACCATTGAACCAATTACTGAATTGTAAATCAACACTTATATAATTCCACAAATTCAGTGTATTTTTTCTGGTTGGAGCTTGTAATTGGAGTTAGACCAAAGCTCAATAATAAGATAGCCCTTACCGGCCTTCCAATCTGAAACAGAAAAGAAACAAGGGGAAAAGGACTGGGAAGGAAAAGGTAATCCAGTATGAGCAGCGTGTGGTTGGAGACAATAGAAACTCTAACCCCTCACATTGAGCAGAGTGCAGTTTGAAAAAGGCTATATTACAGCATCTTTGTTTCTTACTGTGGCCAAACAGGTGCTTTTTGGAGCTGATAGATAGGTCATAATGGTCACTGACCTTCCCTTTTGTTAGTCTCTAATTTATCATACTCAGAGGTATATTGCCTTTGATGTGGAGGATTTATTTAGCTGTCATTTCTAATCCCTGCTTAAAGACCTCTCCCCCATGAATTTCTCTCAACCCCTTGTACAGCTGTGTAAGGCAGCAGCCCCCTTCACTCATCTTTTTGGTATAGAATTCCACATGATAATGGTGCCATAATGTACAAAAGAACTTTCTTCTGTCTATGCTGACCTACAGTTCATCAATTGAATTGGGGCAATCCAGTTTTTCTAGTGATGAGAAGGAAAAAAATGTCTGTCTCTCCCCTCTTTCCACGTCCTTCTTCATGCTGTAGATCTTTCTCTCTCATCTTTGCTCACAAAGACTGAAAGGCATTTTTCTGACATTTTGCTTCTTTTTAGCCAAGCTTCTGCTGATTGTGAGCAGGGCTGTGGAACTATAGCAGGTTTGTAAGTCCTTTGATCCTTTGAAATGGACCCCTTCACACACACACAAACATTCACCACAATCTTCTGCCACCTAGTGTGTTGAACTATGTGTCCCATCATCAAGTTAAAGGTATTGGTATTTAAAGTTCAGCGCATCAGGAGGTCATCAGGCTACGAAAAGTTGATGTGTATCCATGTACAACAAGCCAGAGAAAAGTTATTAGAGCATTTCTGTAGATATTTGTCCGTTTCTTCTCTTCTCTCTCTTGCCCATTTCTGCTTACAATCATCACTTGTGTTGCCAAACAGGAAATACCGTGGTCCTAAAACCAGCCAGCTCTACCCAGCTTACTGCTCTGTTCTTGGCTGAGGTCTGCTCACAGGCTGGCTTACCTCCTGGAGTGTTCAATGTCATTACCGGCGACCAGGGGCTGGGAGAGGCCTTGGCTGCCCATCCAGGCATTGACAAAGTGGCTTTCGCTGGTTCTGCTGAGGTAAGTGATGTTCTTCATTCATGGATGTGAAAAAGAAGCCTAGAACAGACCCAGCGCTTTTCAGTCAAGCCTACAGCTGGCCAAACCCAGTACCTGCTGATGGGCCAGATAGCTGGTTGCATTTTGTATAGCACTAAGCGGCTGTGCTAAGTGTTTCTGCATAGCAGAGGCTTCAGTGTGTTGGACTATGACTTCCATCATACTTGGCTGTGCAGGCTAGGGCTTCAGAGGGTTGAAGATTTAGGGCAAAAGTTTTCCATCCCTGCTGTATGCTGTGCCTGAACGTGTACATCTGCCTTTTTTGTTGGGTTCTGGTGTATGGTTTGGGGAATCAAGCCACTTCTGTGGAGCGGCGACATCAGGGGAGCATCCATTGTGATTTGCTTTCTCTTTTTGCGGATGCAGCTAAATAGGTTGTTGTAGGAGGAGGTTTATATATATAGTAGCTCTTTGAGTGGTGGCTGGAAGCTTCCATGTCAGTAACATGGTGAACCTGCTCTAGAGTCTGAAT
This sequence comes from Ctenosaura bakeri, assembly GCA_948474755.1. NCBI lineage: Eukaryota > Metazoa > Chordata > Lepidosauria > Squamata > Iguanidae > Ctenosaura > Ctenosaura bakeri. Next base: position 350,735 of record CAOLHI010000445.1, on the reverse strand, counting down.
TCTGAAGTAGTGTCCAAGGTGTTGAATGCCATCCCCAAAACAGGTCCAGCATCTCAGTTGGCTTCTTTAAAGTTTGTGTTAAAACCCAGAACAGATTCATCACCCCACTGCCATAGAAGCTGCTGAACATTTCTTCTCTCAATAGTAGATCAAACTTTTTGAAACAGACTCCCAGCTCCAAATGAACTTTCATAGCCTTTGTCCATTCTTTTTCCCAGCCACTCACTATGAGTAAAGTGAGTCATAGTTTTTGGCATTTCATCTCTTTTTGTTTAACTTAGCTGTCCAACAACCTAGGTCATCCATCTTCTGTCAGCTGGCTATGGCATCATAGGGTTGTAGTCCAACACCTCCAAAAGGTGCCAAGTTGGGTGAAAACTGGGTTAACGCAAGCTAGGGTGACAATTCAGCTCCGCAATTCCAACCAGAATTATCACTTTGGCCTAGAGAGTTTAACATAGTTTTGGCAGTGTGATGGTTGTGAGAGTGTGAAAGGTGATCCACTAAATACACTCATAGCTGTTGTGCATGGAATGATGTCATCGCTACAGGTGGGCCGCCACCTCCGCCAAGTGACTGCTGGGACTGGCAAGAAGCTTTCTCTACAGCTTGGTGGAAAGTTGCCCTTCATTGTCTTTGATTCAGCAGACCTGGATAGTGCCGTGGATGGCCTGGTGGATGCCATCTGGTTGAACCCGGGGCAGGTAGGCTTGGCCAAGGGGTGGGTGAGGTGAGTGTGGGTTGAGGATCTAGTGGCTGAGAAAAGAGACAGAGATTGGCATACCCCTCCCCATTTTTGTTTCTACAGCAGAGTTAGCAGTTGGCAGCCTGCTGGGGAGCGTGGCATCCCCTATAGCTTTCCAAGCCCCCAGCAGTCCTTCCAGAGTTTTAATTTTCAGATTTCAACATTGTCATTTGTCAGGTTCTTAATTTTTTTTAAAAAAACTTCATGTAAAGTTGCAGTTGTTCGTAGTTGAAAAATGATAAAAGGGTTGTTCTTGTTATGTCAAGTCAACTCTAACTTATGCTGGCCCTATCTAGGGTTTTCTTGGCAAGATTTGTTCAGAGCACAAGAGTATGTGACTTGCTCAAGGTAATCGAGAGGGAGCTGTGGTCAAACAGGGATTCAAATCCTGATCTCTCAGAGTCCTACTCCAGCACTACACCACACTGCTTCTAAGTGGGATAAAAGATTGCTGTGCTATATTTTACTTTGTAGGCAATATAAACATTTGCAACTGCAGCTTTTTCCTAATGGCAGTGATGCAAAGGGAAAAAGATGGGAACCATGTGGTCCAGTGTGGCCCTTGGGATGCCAACTAACCACCTCAGGCATCCCACATCTCTGGGAAAAAACAAAACAAAAAACAGCCACGCATCCTTCGTTTTTTAAGACAAAAACCACAAACAAATTCAGATCAGAACAACTCCAGGATGCATCAAAAAAGTGTTTTGGAATCTTCACCCCCAATACACCAACACCCTTCCAGAACACAAAGAGCCACAAAATGCAGACATGAAATGACAGGCATAATGACACACTGTGACCCTTCATGGTTTTAGATTGGCTGAAAATTAGGTGGGACAGCTGTGTAGGTTCAGGAGCATGCTAACGCTTGGCCTTGATGCTACTTGCATAAATATGTGTGCGCATATGCATGTGTTGTGTACAGACACACAAGCACATACATGCAGGCTTGTGTTTTTATAACTCTCATATGCCCTGTTGCCCAGTGATTCAGGGCATCTTTTACTTCAAACTGAAGAACAGATGTAAACAGTGCACTCCTGTTTTTATTTAGTTAAAGCATGTTTATCCTTCCAGACCAGCAACAGGACAGTGCCTGACCTCAGGTTTAAATGGCAAGGACGTAAAAGGAGAAAGTATGGTGAAGGACGATGTAAAAATAAACTCAAGTGCTGGTTTTTGAAGTGACAGTTCTCATAGCATACCACACTGAAAGGGAAGTATTTCAGATAGCTTGATGGAACAGTTGCTGCTAGGCTAAAGCAGAAGTTGGTTGGAAAAGTAAGTGGTCTTTCAGGAGTGACAGTGGAGCCGTGTTAAAATGGCTTCAGACACCCAGGTTGCTGCCAGCAGAATAGAGATAGGCATTTATTTAGTTATAGTCAACCCTCCACATTTGCAAGTTTCACTTTTGCAGATTTGATTATTCATGAATTATTTGCTGTCACCTCTGCTGCCTCCCTATGCCATTTTTAATAGAGACTGCAAGCCTCATGAAACTGAGAAACTGTGAATGAAGCTTGTAAGTCCCTATTAAAAATGGTGTGGGGCAGCAGTGGAGGTGGCAGTAAGCCCCACCAGCCACCCACTTCTGCCTTGTGAAGGAACCCTGATGCCTCAAAGGAATCCATGGCGTTTTTTTCTGTGTTAAATATGGTTTGGGAGGGCCTAAAGTTAATTAACTTTTTTTTCACTTTCATGGGGGTCCTGTGCCCCTAACCCTAGTGAATGTGGAGTGATGACTGTGTTTTATTTTATTATTACTTAATTTGTATCCTGCCTTTTCCCAATCTGGGACCTGAAGGGCTTACAGCATGTTAAAACACAATAGCTAAAATAGTTGCTGCAAAGGGGGGAAAAGAGCAGAGAAGGGGCCAACAAAATCTCCTTGGGTTGGGAGTTCCATAGCCTAGGAGCAGCCATTAAGAAAGTTCTATCCTGTGTCCTCATCTGATGACCCTGCGAAGGTGGTGGAACAGAGAGAAAGCCTTCCCCTGAAGATGGTAAGACCTGGGCAGGTTCAGGTGGGGAGATAGGAGGTTTCAAATAGTCTGAACCTAAGCTGTGTAAGGTTTTTATGGGTCAAAACCCACACATAGACTTGTGCCCAGAAACAAACTGGTAGTCAAGTGAAGCTGTTTGAACAGTGCTCTTTATAACCAAGTTCTTGTTGTATGGAACAATCATTAAAATGCAGTGGCTTTATTTTTCTCCATGTGCTCAGGTCCGCAATGCTGGGTCTCAGCTGCTTCTGCAGGAATCCATTGCCAAAGATTTCATTCAACGCTTGAAGCACCGAATGGGGCAGCTCCGCCTGGGAGACTCTCTGGACAAGGCTGTGGACGTGGTCGCCTTGGCTGATGAAAAGCAACGAGACGCCCTTGAAAGTCTTGTGGAGGAAGCACGGGCTGAAGGTGCTGAGGTAAGGGGTGATGTGCCAGTCCATTCAGGGTTTTTGGAGGGAACTAAAGGAGTCTCTAAAGAACAAAAAGAAAGCTCGTGGAAAATAATTTGACTATTAAAGTGCACTGTTAGTTGATGCCCCTTTATCATCATGAGTTCCTCCACAAAATCTTTGATAATTTTTTTTATGAAAATCATTGGTAAAAATGACCTGCCTCCAGTGACGGAGCTTGGAGTGTGTGGGGGGGGCTATGGTAGGAGGGGCGTGGCCACTGTGCCCTCGGGGTGGCTGTGTTGTGTGGGGGCGTGGCCAGGGTGCGCGAGGACATGACTATGGGCCGAGACGCCAAAAAAAAATTACCGCCTGGGGCAAATTGCCTCTCCCCACCCCCACGTCCCTACACAACTGCCTGTCTCACGGTCACAAACGCTAGCATTACACGGTCACTTAAAGTACCAACAGAAAGACAGGATGAAAATACTTAATAAAAAATCATTCTCTTTTCTTTCCCTTTCAGATCTTCCAAGCCAGGGCATCTCTTCCCTCAAAAAAATCATTCTCTTTTCTTTCCCTTTCAGATCTTCCAAGCCAGGGCATCTCTTCCCTCAAGCGGCCTATTCTACCCTCCAACCTTAATCACTAGTGTGCACACTGCCTCTCATTGCGTTAGGGAAGAGGTAAGAAGATGCATGGAGGCCATCTCTTAGATATGATTCAAGAGTCAAGCCTTAGTATCCACCTAATTTTAGCTCAAATAGTAATAAATTACCTCTGAGTATACGGAGAGGGCTTTTCCATCACCACTGCTTAAAAACACAGCCTTATCCACACTCTTAAGACTCCAATGACTAGATGACATGGCGTTCAGGCTAACATGGGTCCCATCCTCTTCTCTTTTTAGATAGTGGGGAGTGCACTCTCTAGGAAATAAATCTACTCCTACAGAAAAACCTGCCCTCTCGTGGTAGAAAAAATATTACTGTGTAGATGTTTCTTTGTAAAATCAAAGGAAGCCGTGTTTGGCTGTAAGAAAAATTCTAAAAAGAGGATACTGTATATTTCTTTGGACCTACCAAATCCTTATACTCCAGGGACCAAACGTTCAAATGCTTTACAACTTTTCTTCTTGTTGAAGGCTAAGCAGAGCTGTTACTGGGGATGTAACAGCAGAGGAGGGAGCTGGCCAGCATTAGAAGGCCATGACTTCTCTTCAGAGTTTCAGGACAAGAGGCCTAAATCCAGTTGGTAATGCCAGCTAGGGTAGACTCAGAAAATCAATTGCTGAATGGTAAATCAGCACATACATGGATGCATGATCCACGGATTCAGTTATCCACGGTTGGCCAGGATCAACTGGGGAGGGCGGTAGGAGGTGGCAAGGAGTGCGATTCCACACTCCCCACTGTTTTCCCACCAGCCACCACCATGATCAGGCCCAGGGCCAGCAGCTGGTGGTGGGAAAACAGTTCTGCTGCCATGATCCCCACTGTTTTCACACCTCCTGCCTCCGGTCCTGGGCCTGATCACAGTGGCAGCCAGCGGGAGAACAGCGAGAAGCGTGAGATCGCACTCCTCGCTGTTTTCCAACCTTCAGCCTCAGGCCCGATTGCAAAGGCAGCCAGTGGGAAAGCAGCAGGGAGTGCAGGATCCTGTGCTCCTTGCTGTTTTCCCACTTGCCACTGCCACAATCAGGCCAAGGACAGGCGGCAGAACAGGGCGTTTGGTACTATCCGTGGATTTCAGTATCCGCGGGGGGGCCCAGAACCAATCTCCCACTGATACAGGGGTCCTACTGTATGTAAATCCCGTTGATTCCACTAATGTACTCTCAATGTGACTTGCTGTTGGATTTAGGCCACAGTGTAGATGGAAACAGCAGAAATGAGTTCTTAGAGGTGTTTGGAGAATTTTAAATTATACCTAATTTGAAAGGTATGCAATTAATCCTTACTAGGTTTCCCCATTCAGAAAGTCTCAAAGAAATAAACAGGCTTAAGTGTGGTGAGACATAAATTTCTTGGGTGTTCTATTTTAAATGAAAGATCATTCTCAAAATACAACTTTCTTGTTACATTCTGGATCTGGAATATTATCTGTGTGGGTGACCTACAGGTGATTCTAGAAACAAGTTTTCATCTGTCAGTTTACTCTTCCCCCTTCTTGCTCACCCCCATCACTGATCATTTTTAAGAATGAGTTTAATATATTGTATTGCAGATCTTTGGACCTGTGCTGGTATCACTGACTTTCCGGACAGCCAAGGAGGCAGTGGCTTTGGGGAACAACACCCCCTATGGGATGGTGGCCAGTGTGTGGACAGAGACCCTTCCATTAGCTCTGGAAGTTGCCCGCAGGTAATATTTTCATTCCAGGAATTTAATTCCTTCTCAGAGTTCGGAAAAATGTACCTTTTGTGTACAATAGTTCCCAGAACCCCTAGATAACATGTCCAGACTATACTCTTAAGATACAGTTTTCTGTTCCTGTGTGTTCAGTCAGTTCTTCCACTAGAGGCCTATCTCAGGCAACAGATGTTGCTCTGTCTGGGAGATGAGAAGAGAGTAGCAGTGACAACTTCCTAGCCATTCCTTCTGTGCTGCTGGCCATTTCCCCATCTTAAAGGAGAGAGCAATGGCTGCCATACAGCCTGAACTAATCTGATGCCCTCTGGTGGGGTGGGGGACACGAAAGTTTTAGCTGCCAGTCTAGCTGGCCTCTGTAAATGGCATAGGGAAGAGTGCTATCTTGCCCTTTGCTTTGGACTGCAAAATTTCTTGGGCTAGCCCTGGTACCCAAAAGAGCAAAGACATGTATTTGCTTGAGCGATGCCACTGCTGATGTTTCATGCCTGATCCCACTCCCCCATCCCACCTCTCCCAAATTCTTTCCTCTCAGTTTGCAAGTTGGAACTGTCTGGATCAATGGCCACAACATGTTAGATGCAGCATCCGCCTTTGGGGGATACAAGGAAAGCGGCTTTGGTCGGGATGGAGGCAAAGAGGTTAGTGGAGAGCAGGGTTTCTCCTGAGCCTGATGGGCCTGTGTTATGATCATGGTTAGCCAGAGTGGGAGGGATACATAGTTAAATATGTCTCTTTGGCATCATCATGTCGATCCTTTAAGATGTGTTGGTACATCATGCACCTGTTAATTTAAACAACGGCATAAACAAGTACATTTGTGTGCCAGGCATCATTTTGTTTGTCACACTAAAGCTGGTGTCCTCTTGGTGGCATATGCAGTTGGCCCTCAATGTTTGCAGGTCCATCACCTGTGGATTTGATTATTCGCACCTTATTTTTTATTTATTTTAATGTATTTATTAATAAAAAAATCTTGACCCTATTTGCCACTGCCACAGAAAAAATATGTTCTGTCTAGAAATCTCAAGGTCCTCCACCACAATTCTAAAAAAAATACTAAATACTGCTAAATACTACTAAATACCAAAAATAAAAATAGAATAAAAATCACAAACACTGCTTTTCTGACCTGAGAACACTTCTCTAAGAGAAGTAGATCATACAGTTGTACTGGAGGACTAGAGATTCCTAGAGAGAACACTTTTCTAGGCTTTGCCAGGTCCTCCAACATGATTCTGTGGCTCATGTCTGCTGGAAGTTGACCATAGAATCATGCTGGAGGACCTAGAGGTTCCCAAAGAAGTGTTCTCAGGTAAGAAAAATAATGTTCATGATTTTTATTTTATTTTTATTTTATTTTGTTGTGTTTGCTCCTAACCCTCACAAAAGTAGAAGGCTCACTGTATAGGTGTAAGTTAACTTTATCCCTGCGTATGTCCATTTTTGGTTGGGCAGGAGATTAGCATTTGCTCCCCCTGCATTGGCCAAAGGCCCCTCACAGACTTAACATATAGCCTCGGCATCTCCACCCCTACCTTGCAGCCAGTCTGTGCCTGGTAAGGAATGTGGGAAACAGAGAAACATCTGGCTATATTCCAGTAGCCAAATGTGAAATGCTTACATTGTCTGTTGAGATCTGTGGAGGACCCCAACAGACCTTGAGGGATGATGTTATCATTTCTGACCTGACTGTGCACTCTCCACCAAGCATGGAGTAATTGTGGATGGACTAAACAACTCCATTGTCAGCCCGAGGGAGAGTGAATGGCCAGTTGTAGTATGGTTCTGCGTGTGGAATTACTATGCTACACTGTCCTATACGAGAGAATCAGTCCAACGTTGTCAGACTGCACCTGGAATACTGTGTCCAGTGCTGGGCTACCACAGTTCAAGAAGGATATTAACAAACTTGTCCAGAGGAGGGTGACCAAAATGGTAGAAGGGCCGGAAACCATGCCCTGTGAGGAGTAGCTTAGGGAGCTGTATATGTTTAGCCTGGAGAAGAGAAGGTTAAGAGGTGACATGATAGATATTTTTAAATATTTGAAGGGATGTCATCTGGAGGATGGAGCAAGCCAATTTTCTGCTGCTCCTAAGACTAGGACATGGAGCAGTGGGTTCAAACCACAGGAAGAGAGATTCAACCTAAACATTAGGAGGAACTTCCTGATGACACGAGCAGTTTAACGGTGGAATATGCTGCCTGGGAATATGGTGGAGTTTCTTCCTCTGGAGGTTTATAAACAGAGGCTGGGTTGCCATCTGTGTGCTTTGAATGTGTATTCCTGTATGGCAGGGGGTTGGACCGGATGACCCTTTTGGTCTTTTCCAACTCTTACAATTCTGTGATTCTAGTCCCTTGGGCTAGAGCATGGTAGGCCCAGGTTCAAGTCTGCACCGAGGGGTAAAACACATTGGGTGATATTGGACTAGCCCCTCTTTCTCAACTTGACCTACCTCGCTATGCTTTTGTGAGAATAAATAGGGAATGAAGAGAGAAGAAAGCATGCCACTTTGAACTCACTGGAAGAGGGGAAGGGTAGGAAAATAACTAAGAAATAACTGACTGCAGTCTTGGACCAGTCATTGCTTATTAACTCTACCTACCTTAGAGGATTGTTGTGAGGATAAGTGAGAGAAAACCAGTGGAACTCAAAATGTTAGTTTTAAAAAGTGTTTCATTATCTGAACTTGATTCAAATATAGTGGAAAACACCCCATTTTAACATTTAAATCTGCCAGGGATAAGGTAAGTTACTTTTTGTAAATTCAAGAACAGTTGTGTAATCATATTTTTGATGATGGAATGTACTTGGTATGCTGTCTGATATTTATCAAGTACCAACAGGGAATGAAGAGAGTTCAAATTGTATATTTTAATCTGCAAACTAGAAATTACTGTGAATTTCAGTTTATAAGTCTCTAGACAGTGATTTATGATACAGTGATTTGGTTCAAAAATAATGTCTTTTTTAACCTCTTCTTTGTTTTTCTTTCTTTGTATTTTTTTCGTCATTTTTCATTGTTTAATAAAAATATTTATAAAAAGTATTTCATTATCAATTTAGTGTAAGGCTGTTACTTCCTGTCACAACTGCATTTTTAAAAAAATATCCTTGAGGATATCCTGACCTGCCTGACAAGATTGTTGTGAAGATAACAAGGGGACAGCAGAGAGCCATGTGTGCCACCTTAAGCTCTTCGCAGAAAAAGGAGGATATAATTATAAATAAATAATAAAAGCAGATCTGGTGGTTTTAAACATTCTGTTTCTCTTTTGAAAAATTGTTTTCTTTTCTTTTCCTTCCTTTTCTTTTCTTTTGTCCAGGGCCTGTATGAGTACGTGAGACCAAATTGGCAGAACCGCCCACAGCCCTGTACCTTGGACTTGAACTGTAAAACATTTGCTACCTCACAGGAGTCTGAGCTCCCTCCAGCTCTGACAGAAAACAGAGTCCCACGCTCGATCACATCTGAACCAGAAGGAAACATTCCAAGGTAAGGGCAGGCTTGAATGCTCTGGGTTCTCCCCAGCCAAGACTGGAGTAAGGTGGCAGGGGTGCTAGAGCAGTTTGAAAACACTCTCCCTTATTGTGGGCTCTGTTGTTGAAATTCTGACTCTAAGCTCCAGCAGATCTAGCTTGGCAGTACCACTAGGAACAGAGGAACTCTCCCTGGGGCCAGAGGCAGTCATGGATGGAGTGACTCTGGGTTTCCCCCTTTCCAGTGTCCCAGCTGGCATGACCAAGACCAGAGTCTCAAGTCTCTTACCCAGTTATAATACTTTGATCCCTGTGTAATTGAGATGACCATATCCTGTGGAACCCTTGAGTTTGATGGAACACTGGAGGTCCCTGGCATAGGATTGCAATGCATCATGAAACTCCAGATCCCAGGATTCCATAGGATGTTGCCATAGAAGTTAAAAAGGAATCATAGTGCTGTAGCCGTGTAGTGTGAAACTGACCGGAGGCAGTGGACTCACTGTTTTTACTCAGAAAATACCTGGGATGTGGCTGAGCATTGAATGCTAACAGACACTTAGGTTGCAATGAGGAAGAGAGATCTACACGCCTACCTCCTGGGAGCATTTCTTTCTTGACAGCAGCATCAGAGTACAAGGTGTGTGTGTGTGTGTGTTTGTCTGAGAGCAGCAACATTGGCCACTAAAAGCCGTAAAACATTTTCTGCAATTACACCCTTAATAATCTTGCCACACTCTCCCAAAACAAAATCAGTGGTAGACTTTATGTGGAGAAGTTCTCCATATCCATCTTTGGCACAGTTTTGCAACGGTACCATAAGAGTTCTTTCCCATAATTCCCCAGAAGCTCTCTCTCCATCTTCTGTTCTGCGCTTCACTGTTAGCATCACTGCTAGAATTAGTGGCTCCCTAGAACAGCTTTCTCCAGCCTTATAGCCTCTAAGTGTATCCCATCATCTCTATGTTGGCTGCTCCCACCCCGACAATTATACTCCTGTGAGGTAGGTAGGGCTAAGGTAGGTAGGGCTAAGTTTTTAATTTATTAGTTATATTCTGTCTTGTCTCTCTTCTGGTGAGCTCAAGATAGCATATCTAGCTCTGTTCTTTCCCACTTTATCCTCACAGCAACCCTGTGAAGTATGTTAGATAGAGAGAGATGTACAGTAACCCAGTGATTTTCTTAGCAAGGGTGCAATTTGAGACACTCCTAGCCAAGTACTACACCATGATGGCTCTTCAGTGCAATGAACAAAGTCTCCGCAGTGTAAGCTAAGCAGTCTCAGCCTTCAGAATTGTCTTATTCTCTTGTCTAGAGCCATGACCTTATGCCATTCGGCACAGAGACAAATTGCTCTCCGTATGTAGCCAGAACAAACACATCCTCCTCCAAACGCTTGAGTTTAGGGCAAAGAAAAACTTCCTGTTATGAGTGTTTGGCCTTTGGGTAGAAAGAACTGTACTTTCCCACTAGTTAATGATCAATGATGACAGTAATAATAATGGTGTGCCCTGCCAAGATGAACAATGGTGGCTTATTTCCACTTCTTATACATGCCAGATCAGTTTCAGGCAAGCTGGTTGTTAGCTTTCTGATAGGCTAAAGCTCCCAAAAAATCTTTCACCTCTTTCAGAATTCTTGCAAAATTACAATTCCCACTGTTACTTGCAGAAACATTGTTAAACTTTTTTTTTAAATGATGCTGCAAAAAAGTAGAAGTGTTCATTCTATCTTTTTTCCTCCTGTGTGGGGGCAGTGTGGATCGAACTTACAAGTTGTACTATGGAGGCGCCCAGAAAAGACCAGATTCCATGAGTTCCCGGACGGTCCTTGATCATACTGGCAAAATTGTAGCACATGTGGCAGATGGGAGCACCAAAGACATCCGTAATGCTGTCGAAGCAGCTCATAAGGCTGCTCCAGGGTGAGTCCGGGCTGGGAGATCCAGTATATGTGTGGAATTTTATTAGGGTGTTTTGCCAATGGTGGAAAAAATAAGAAAAGACACTAACTCACAGTTTTCCTCATTCCTCAGCCTGGCTATGCCGAGTAGGGGATACCAGAAAATGGAGCAAGCTTGTTTTCTGCTGCTCCGGAGACTAGGACATGGAGCAATGGTTTCAGACTTCAGGAAAAGTGATTCCTTTTAAACGTTAGGAAGAACTTCCTGACAGTAAGAGCAGTTTGACAGTGGAATGTGCTGCCTCTCCTTCTTTGGAGATTTTTAAAAGAGGCTGGATGTCCATTTGTTAGGAATGCTTTGTCTGTATAATCCTGCATGGCAAGAGGTTGGACTCAATGGCTCTTGTGGTCTCTTCCTACTTTATGATTCTATGATTTTAAGATTCTGTGAATCTTGTTGGGAGTTGTCAACCATGAAGCATGGCTTATGCATAAGATCATGGAATTGGAATGGGTTTTTCAGGCCAGCTAGACAAACTCTGTACTTAGTGCAGAAGACCTAGAGGTATATGCTTCCAGAGCTGAGGGAGGAGGCAGTGTCCAGGGTTCGTAAGACCTGCATGAATTAACGTTGGGGTTGTCACAGGCCTTAGATACCATCTGTGTGTTGTTGTACCTCATCTCTCATACATGATATGATAAGGAATGCAGGTACTGGAGGAAGATTCTGTCTAGACAAATTCAGGAAACCAAGACCCTTTTCACATGCGAGCGGGGAAAGGGGCAGCTCCACCGGAAACGGGGCTTACCTTTATTCCGTCGCCGCGTGGAGCAACCCGTTTCACTGCTCCAAACTCGGCAGTGTCCGCGGCATCCGCTGCGTCCGGCAGCACCCAAAATGGCGGCTTCTGACTGACGGAGGCTCTCCGCCAGTCGGAGAAGCTCACCCGCCGGAAATCTCGCCCCCCACGCGATCTGCAGGCACGCCCTTGCGCACGCCTGCAGATCTATACCGGCGCTGCGACGGGGCTGGATGGGGCTGCACGCCCCGTGCCTTTTAAAAACCACAAAACAAGTGGTTTTCCAAAAGCATGGGCGGCGCCTCTTCCGGTTGCCCTGCGTGGATTGGGGTGTGGATTTACTCTAAAGTAATCCACCCCAATCCACGTTACGGTGTAGACGACCTCCGCGGAGGTTGCTCTACACCGTTTTTTTAGCCCCGTGTGAAAAGGGCCCTTGTTAGATGATTCTGGGAAAATTAGCTTGGCCATTTAGTTTCAGTGAGAAATCTATAAAAAGTTACTTAGACAAAAAAAAAAAAGCAGATTACTCTGAGAAACAATGGAAGGACTTGGGACAGGATATGCTAAGCAAGAACAAGGCCATTTTGTTTTTGTCAGATTAGAGAAGGAAAGTGGAGAACTTAAGAAGAGGCTTTGAAGATGGGTATTGCATTTTAGTAAGATCTTTGGTAAATCTCTGGTTGATTATTACTCCACCGTTGATCCCCCCGTGAACCAACTCTTACCTGAATGATAACTGGTAACGCCAGAGGAAGTGCTGGGTGATATTGTAGCACTAAGAAAAAAACTTTAGGTGGATATATGTTCTCCTCAAATATTTAAGTTCAGTCCTGAATGGAAAGGCCCAAACTTTCCAAGCTCTTCACATATATTAATACAACAGGATCTCAGGGTGGTCATCTAGTGTAATTATCCCTACAATTTAAAAAGGCACCAGTAGAGGTCCCATGAACTATAAGCCTACGGTGTGATGACTGTTGCTTCCAAATTATATTCCAAATTCTATCCATGGAAACTAGTAGCTTGTAAAGAAACTAACAGCATAATCAGTGGAATGCAAGGTGGTTTTTGTAAATATAGAAACACAATAGCTCAATGCTTTCTTTGTTGTTATTTAATTTTAAAAAAAATATATACATGGACTTTCCAAAAACCTACATGCAGCTGTTATTGACTTAACCTTTGCCGTTGACACAGTAAACAGGACCCATCTCTGAAAGAAGCTTGCCAATATTAATATTGATAAAACATTACTTTTGCTGATTGACCGTAACAGTGTCACTGAGGTAAGAGTTGGATTAGACAGACACTACACAGAAGGCGTTAAAGTTCTTCAAAGTGTTTGCCTGTATTTTTGGCCTCCTTTTTTGTGCAATTCCTTTGTTGATAATGTTGTGATAATAATGATAATTTCTCCAACCTTTTCCCTCCTGTCCTCCAATTACACAACATCCCAAATCTGATATATCCAGATTACTTAGTTCTTTTGTCCTTTAATCAGATAGAGTTAAAATGTATGTTAGCCAATTTCAGTACCTGCCACAATGGTGAACATCTTAGAATCAGTCATTCAAAAATCAAGATAGTAATCTTTGGGAAAAGTCATAGAAAGACATAACAGATGGTTATCTTATTGAACAGTATTGCTCTTCTAAATATCTGCATATTTTTTTCATGGAGAGACATAATTGAAGAGTGCACTTTGATGCAAACTGATGGTATCTAGAACCACAGAACAAATCCCAAGAGTCTTCTTCTCTAGGGGTAGTTAATTGGCCAAGGCTGCTTTAAAAATATTTATGGAGAAGGCTATTACTCAGATATGTTAGGGACCTGAAATGTGAGGCGATGGTAGTATTGCTGCTCTGTTTTATTAGAACACGTATTTATCTTTTAAAAATTTTTTTGTATTTTAGTCTGATTTTTTTCCTGATTCTCCACTGTACTTTGCCAATTTTTGCAATGGCCCATGGGTAAATGCAATAAAATGCATCACCCATCCCTCCGCAAAATAATACAAGTCGATATTTTACGTTCAGTTGCAATTCAGATACATCTCCGTTACAAAAATCACACGCTATGACAAATAACTAATTAACAAAGTACTTTGTAAAGTTCTTTGCTATAAGCACATTGCTTTTATTGATTGATGACTTTTGAATGCTGAGAGTATCTAAAATCCTTGTTCAGTTTACAAGAACAGAGAAGTCTAAAGGTTGGCAGATCATGACGACCTTAAGCTGCCTGAAAAGTTATTGGAAGAACAAAGACTCATAAAGTTCCATTTGCCACACAATTGGATCCTCTTTTAATGAACAATCGGTAGGGGACGTTAGAGGCAAGCTAATCAGCTGACACAATCTCTTATCCATCATTTAGCAGGACTGATGTTTGACTGGGTGTCTATAATAAGCACTGGTTTTCTTAATCTGGATATCCTTTGGTTTCCTGGATCTTGAGAGGTGGAAAGGAAAAGTTTATCAGTATCCATTGCCATATTTGCCCAGGAGTATAGGCCTCTTTATCATCCTGCCCTCGTCTCACTAGCTTCGTCTTAGCTACTTTTTGTGAAACATGATTATGATTGATAGCTTGAAGGGTTTTTCCCCCCAAGGATCATTTCCATTTCTTTCTCCCTCCTTCCTGGTCTGTCCACCTTCTAAACTGCAGCAGCTTATACTGAATGAAATCCTTGGTTTATCTAGCCTGGTCTTCCACAACCCTGGCACGCTCCAGATATTGATGGCCTCCAGCTCCCCTTCTGCCTTAAGATTCATTGCCACATAGCAGCTATGCATCAGAATTTAGGGATAAAATTCTTCTCTAACGTTGTTCTCAAAGCTCTGAATAATTCTAGCAGTTTTCTTCCCACTGCAAGGAAGTCTTTGAAAACTGCACATTTTTTGAATACTATAGTTCAACTAAAGTACATCCGTAGTTCAAGACTTACATGTGGGTTTGGGGGGGGGAGTAGGGTGCTGTTTCTTTGTGTTTTGTATTCCCCCCCCACAGAAAACTGTATTTTCTCTTCAGAAAATAATATTTCTGAATCATGCAGGAGAAAGAGAATATTTTAGAAGAAAAGGCATGCAAAATTGTGCCTTTTATGAAAAATTTTCTAAATAATGCCCTTTTATGCCTTTCCTTTTCAAAATTGTAGAGATGGGGCAAGTCAGAAACAGTTGGACTGAATAGTTAGATATCTTCATTCTTACTCAGAATAGATTCAGTTTAGTTCAGTGGACCTTATGTCAAATTAAATGTATACGTGTAATTATATAAAGCAGTTGCTGTCTGTCCCAATATGTTATGTGAGGGAAGGAGAGAGCCCAGCCTTTGTTGATAGGTTTCTGAGTGTGCGGGGGTGAGGAATAAAGATATGGGACCAGAAGGGACATTTGGTCAGAAACAAAACTGCTCAAAGTCCAACAGCGATCAGGCTGGCAGCAGCCCAAGATTTGTGCAACCATTTGTGCATAGGGATAAGGTCCAAGAGACACCATGTGGGAAAAAAAGAATGTTAATGGAGATATGGCTGGTAAATACGCTATATTTACCAAAAAACACAAACCAAGAAATCATTGTATGAGCTGTTATGAGTCATAATGATTAGTTATCTTTGTGATAGGCTATCTCATAGATTATTATCACTCTAGCTTTGGAATGGAAACTGTCTTGGTTGCATGGGTGGATATTTTTCAC
Organism: Ctenosaura bakeri; assembly: GCA_948474755.1. Lineage (NCBI taxonomy): Eukaryota > Metazoa > Chordata > Lepidosauria > Squamata > Iguanidae > Ctenosaura > Ctenosaura bakeri. The sequence goes on along the minus strand of CAOLHI010000445.1, from coordinate 335,331 downwards.
CAGTGAGTAGAAAGGGGAGTCCAAACCTGTTCTTTCTCATGAAACAACAATGTGTGGCATTGTTGTAGTGTATCTTCAAGTCCTTTCTGACCTACGGTGACCGTAAGACAAATCTATTTTTCTGGGCAAGAAGAGGTTTGCCTTTGCCTTCCTCTGAAGCTGAGAGAGTGTGACTTGCCCAAGCTCTCCCAGTGGGTTTTCATGATGAAGCAGGGATTTGAGCCCTGGTTTCCGGAGTTGTAGTCCAATGCACAAAACAATAGACAACACCACCTCCCCAGGAGTCTGGGTGGCATATAACACCAGTAATCATCTTGCTGTCCCTAAGCTAGCTGGTAGAGTTGAAAATGGGTGCCACTTGTTTTGATGGTACCCATGTGGAGCAAGGACCTAGGAGTTTGCACCCAGTTCACTGCCCTGTAGAAGCCTGACAGGGATGGGGGAGAATTTCATTTCAGTCTGTTTGAAGATTTCTTCATATTCATGATAGAAAACACAAGAGATGTATACAAAATCTGGATACAGGGAAAAACCCAAACTGGCAAGTTTATCCATATAGACTCAGGGCTTTAAGCAGCAACTGTTAAAAGGTCTGAGTTTGTATTCAAGCACTAAATTAGAGATCCCGCCTCTTTTTCCTGAGATGTTCCTTATCTTTAACAGCTACCTTTTGGGCTGTTACATGTGTTTCTCATTTCTGGGAACAGCTGTAGCTGTTCAATTTGAACAGGACAGATGGGTGAGAATTTTATTTCCATTCATTTTGCTAGAAACGATCAAAATTCACAGCTTCTGTATTTGTCACAGAAAGCACTTGAGGTTTAGAAGAGCCAGATGTGGAAGAAAGCAAAATGTAAAAGATTTCTCCACCTCTCAAGATGCCCTATGGGATGACCTTTGGCGTCCATCGTATCGCTGCAGGTCTTTGAACTCCATATTAAGTGCTGAGGGGAAGTCTGTTGAACTCTGGTGTGCTGATGATAACCAGTGATGTTTCTCCTGTTCCTCTGAACCTACTGAGCAGTCAAGTCCATGAATGTCATGGCTGGAGGTTGTGGTGGGTACAGGAAGCTGCCTTGTAATAATAATAATAATAATAATAATAATAATAATAATAGTAGTAGTAATAATAGTAATAATAGTAGTAGTAGTAGTAAAATTTATTTCTATCCCGCCTCTCCACATGGATCAAGGCGGCGAACAACATGAAATACATTAAATACATTAAAAACATACCCAATCCTCCCCACCCACCAACCCACCTAAACCAACCCCTTAAAACACACAACAATTAACAGTCTATCAATTAACTATTAACAAAACAGCAAGACAATTGATTGGAGGCGATGGAAATGCTAGAGAAGCGTGCTCTCTCTCCCAGAATTATCTGCTCTGGCTGGGATTCTCTGGCAGGGGGCCTTCCCATCACCTGCTGCTTGAAGCAGAGATGCTGGGTGTCAAACTTGAGGCCTTTGACACGCAGAGCTGATGCTGTGCACATTGGACTTTGGTGTCTATTCTTAGTTCTGATCATATCAGAAATTGGAAAGCTGTGGTTAACTACAGCTACAGTTTCAGACCCCTGAGGTAATCAAGTGCCATTACCGTTGCATTTTTAAGAGTAATTTTTTTCTTGCTTGCTATTAAAAAGTAACAGTTACTTCTAGTTTCTTTTTTTGTAAAAAGAAAAATAATGCTAAAAGCTACTGAAACATTACACACTTGAGTAGTGAGGTCATTCCACCCTGTAAGTATAGAAGTTACTAAAGAAGTTATATCACAAAAGGAGTGCTGTTATTCCTTATTAAGTTAGTCATAATGTGACTTAATTATCTCCCCTGTAGGGAAAGATGTTAATTATAAATAATTCATTTGTAAACTAGTTGCTCCTTAGCTCTGGTTGATGTTGAGCTGCCAGGTTGTGCCAGTATTAGATGTTCAGCTAATTCCATATACAGATCACATTTCTTCTGAAGGAATTAGCCCATAGATTAGGGTATTCCTGGATCCAGCTGCACGATATAATGGGAGGATAGCTATTTCTCAGAAGCTCCCAACCACATGTAATGCTGTTAAACAAGCAAGCGTAGGCAGTTCATCTCTTCTCTTATTCTTGTTTGAGGAACCAGGATGAGACATGATTTACCCCAGATGAGGTAAATTTATTGAGTTAAAATAAACTGTCATGTGTTTTTTTAAACAAGCAAGCCAAGAATCTCAGTATATCTGGCAGCGCTTGGGTGACCTTAGTTGGCTCCTGCTTGGCCAAGAGGGAAAATGAACAAGTTCTGTGAAGAGCAATGCAGGCCACACTTTCCACCCAAGGATGGAGGATAGCCAGGGGGAGCGAGATAGGGCAATGGTAGCATTTCTCTTGTTTTATGCAGCAGGACAGACTGGGCTGCCATTGAAAACAAGTAATCCGCACAAAACTTAGATTAAATTTGTGGCCTTATTTGCAGAAAGAAACTTTTTTCACTTTCTCTAGCACAGCGTTTTCCTAATCAGTGGCTGTCAGAAAAATGAAACAAGGTAAATGAACTGAATGAGGTTTTAGCAAAGCTAAGAAACAGGCATTCAGTTCCCTATCACAGATCAGCCACACCAAACCAAAGCATTTCTCAGATTATTTTATTTCTTTTAATTCTAGTTTTGGCAGCTGGCTGACAGCAGAAGAGATAATCCTAAGAAAAATAGCCAGCAATACAGCCACTGCAAAGCAGAGAGTTGTTCTAAAATAAATGGGATTTGAACAGGAATGTTTATTACACACGTCCACACATTCCCTAAATCAACCTGCTGGTGTGCATCCTTTGCAGGGTTCTTTAACACTGAATGTCAGTGTCTAGAATGTTGACATTTTTGTTTTTTAATTGTCACTATATATATTTTGTGGTATAGTGGTCTGGGCGTGGACTGCTGGAAACCAGGGTTTGATTCCCCACTTGATCGTGGAAACCCACGGAGTGACCTGGGGTACAGTCCCAGAAACCCCATGATAGGTTTGCCTTCAGGTTGCCATAAGTTGGGAACAACATGAAGGCACATAACAACAATGCCAACATGGGGGGTTTCTAATCGTAGTAAGAGAGGGGAAGGATTTTTTTGTAGGGGGACATGGCATTTGTCCTTATCTCACCACCAGCAAAACCCCAGAAAATGTTACCCCACCCCATTCTACAAGTGATCTTTTTAAAGCTTCCATTGATACCAGTGGAGGGTGTGTTTTTTTTAAACCTTTGTAAGCTGTGGGAGAGATATGGCCAATTTCTTGTCTCCAGTCACTGAATGGGTCCAAGAAGCAGATGCGTCAGGGATGAATGTCTTCTAGGCTAGACGCTCTGCATTTTTTATTTTGAAGATAATGAGCTAGTGCTCAGAACTGGCAGCATCCTGTAACCAGAGTTTGGAATGGTTAGTTTCAGGGACTATAGCTCCCAGAATCCCTCGGTGAGTATATCCTTCTGGGTGCTATAAGTCCTAGAATTTTGGGAGTCTTAGTCCCAAAGCAATAACATTCCCAGTATCTGTACTGATGTTTCTATACATTAGCCCATCCATTTCTTCCTGCAAGTACTTTTAGTACTGAGATATCCTCCCAAAACCAGGAATTTTAGTGAGGGAATGAGGAGAAAGTAGAAAGCAAGATTTCCTCTTCCAGGGAAAAACATCAGAAATTCCAGTAAATCCACTGATAAAAGAGGTTTGGATTGGATCCCAGCCCCTAGTATACATGTCCTGTTTATATGTGTTTTTATTTTGAAAATCAGTTGGCTGGATCTAATTGTTAGTTGCAGATTAATAAGGCTGGACAGTCGCTGGTAAGTGGTCCAAAAGGAAAGGTCAGAAGAAGCTTCTAAGAACTTCTTTTAGAAAGTATTTACACTGTGCAGTTCCAAGCAATTATTAATTCCCTTTTCGCAAGAAGATTAAAAATTTACCATTTGGGGTGGCTGAGTTGCCATATGTTTTACCTCTCTTACATATTTGTTCTGTAAATTATTTTGTCTATTTATTGTCTTTATCAATGAATTCCAGATTTTCAGTTGCTAAACATTTCCCTTTCTTGTTTGTTGTTTTTGGTAGATAACACAGCTTATTTCTTTTGCAGTCTGAATTTCCCATAAGGCTATGTTTCTTTGCTTTTTCTCCTTTGTGTTTGTTGAGGGGGTTTTTATGCACAGTTTTTAAGTCTTCTTTTAAAATGCTTCTTGGCTCTTTTTGGTTGTGTTGTTGCTTTTGTGTGCCTTCAAGTTTTTTCCGATTTACGGTGACCCTAAGGTGAACCTGTCATGGAATTCTCTGGGGCTGAAAGTGTGAGCTGTGAACTAAGCTGTCTCAAAGGTATCCTGTTCTTTCTGACGATACTGCTAGTGCCAGGGCTGCCTCAAGACATCTTGCTGCCTGAAGAAAAGGCCAATATTGGGAGAGAGCCAACATGGTGTAGTGGTTTGAATATTGGACTACAACCCTGGAAACCAGGCTCAGCCATGGGAACCCACTGAGTGACCTTGGGCAAGTCACACTTCTCACTTTTTGAGGAGGGCAAAAGCAAACTCACTCTGAACAATCTTGTAAGAAAGTCCCCTGATAGTCACTTGAGGGACACTGTAAGTTGGAATTGATTTAAAGACACACAGCAAGAAACCCCCACTCCCATTTCTTATCCAAAAGCAGGCCAGATAGGAAATAGAATATTATTTCTACATTGGGATGGGCATCTACACAGGGGATGGAGGTAGGATTTATTAGGTCAGGGCTATACCTGCTCTTGAGATTTCAGGGCCAGAACTTGAGACCGAGGGATGATCCCTGTGATGTCATAGATGACAGCCCCTAGTGATGTTGTTAAATATGATTTAAGTTTCAGCCATCAAATGGTAGAAGGTATGCCGTTTTTAAAAAAAAACCCTAGCCTTATAAATTAGGAAAATATCTATGCACAGACCTTTGAAGTCAGCGCTGTCATTCTGAGATTCCTCTCCTAGTCCTAAGCCCTTTTCGTACCCTATGAGGTTCCTGGCATCAGCTCTGCTGGGAGGGGAACACGACAGGAGCGCTCCCCTTTGCACTGACTGGCTCTGTAGTGAAGGAAGTGTGATGGCCACGCCTCTTCCTTCCGCAGCACAGCTGGGCACCTTCCCCGGCTACACTGGGAGAGGAAGTGCGGCCGTTGCACTTCCCAGGTTTCTGCAGGACAGGTAAGTCCGTGACGGTGGTGTGATCATGGGTCATTCATGGGGAAAACCCATTAATGATTTAATCTGTGATTGCGCTGCCTGGGGATGGGAGAAGGATGGGACCATGACAGTGTCATGCAGAAGCGTCATCATGGTCCCATCCTTCTCCCATCCCCATGGCAGGTTGGGAGGTCGGTGCGGAAATGGCCCTAATGACCAGAGAAGAGGGAACAGGCCCCGAGATCAGAGAACACAGGAGAGGGGAACAGTTTGTATCCCTAGTGGTTCAATTCCCTGTGAACCAAAAGTGATGTCAAATCACTTCCAGTGCCCTTTTGGGCTGATTTTCAGCTGTTTCAGAGACTTTTTGGCAAGAGGAGGAGAGAGAACCAAACCCAGTATTGTCAGGCAGTGTTAGACTTCATGGTGTGATTTATGTCTGAAAAGCACCTGGAATTTGAAAGGCACCTCTTCTGAATATCTCACTTTTTTGCCTCTTTGGATGATCCCAGGTTTTAGTATTATGGTAGAAAGGGAAAAAGTTTCACAATCTACTTTCTCCGCGCCATTGTATCTTTGTACATTTCTGTCACATATAGTCTTGCCCACTAGGCTAAATAGCTTCAGACTTCGTAACTTTTCCTTATAGGGGAACTGCTCCACTATCTTGATCATTTTAGTTGCCCTTTTCTTTAAATTCAGTCAGTATGCACAAAACAGCAAGTGCACGTATGTTTGTGTTGTCTCTGAATTTGGGTTGCTACCCAAGGCTATAATGGCAGCTCATTTCTCTGTTCACAATGCATTCCCTTCGTGCTTGAGCCATCCACTTGTTTTAGACTAGAGCTTCTTCCCTCACTGTAGCCAGGAAATCTTTTCATTTCCAAAGAAAGCATTTCATCAGTAAGGCATACCTGCTATCTCATTTGGGATTTCCAGAACACTTGTCAACAAATAATAGGAAATATTCACTTTTTTGGTATTCCAGTGCTATAAAAAAAATATTATTCGTTATTTCTCTAGCAACTAGAGGCACTTGAAAGGTAGATTGCGGGTAAAAAGAGATCATTATGAATAATGCTTGGAAAAGTTACTTTTTTTGAACTGTAACTCTCAGAATCCCCCTGCTGCTTGCTGTTGGCCATGCTGACTGGGGATTCTGGTAGTTCTAGTTTCAAAAGTAATGTTTCCAGTCTCTGCTGATAAATAGAAGCAGAGACTCTACTGTTTCTTTTAACAATAGTGTCAGGAATGGTAAGGCTGCCAAGGAGAAGAAATCAACATAGTGGGGTCTAGGTTTTGTTGCTGTACAGTGAGTTGGAACTTGCCTTTATTATATGAATAACTTTATTATCCTCCAATTTATAGAAAGCCATAATTCAGTCCCATTTTTTGTTTCTAGTTAAAACTCATCATCAAATATCTTTGTGCTATCCCCAGTGGCGTAGGGACAGGGGGGTGAGGAGGGGTGTGTGCCCTGGGTGGCACTTTTTGTGGGGTGCCGCCGCTCTTTGCCTCCCCCCTGTGCACTGTCGCCCCATCCTCGTGCACCGTTGCCCTGGCCCTCTCTTGCTTGTGCCAAGCTATGCCACTGGCTATCCTTCTTTTTAAACTCTGCTTTTCTGTGAGTTCGGAGTTTTACAAATCTACAGTAAGCCCCCACCTTTAGATGCCCCATTATTTGATGACTTGCTCTTTAGATGCCTCCAAATTAAGGACAAGTTCCATTCATTTGATGAGGGTTCTGCTCTTTCATCAGTTCTTCTTGCCTGTGGAGGCTCTCTTGGAAATGTTCACATGTGTGTGTTGCTCGCAGAGTGAGCAGAGAGGGAGAAAGGGTGCCAAGCCAGCTGAAAGATTTTGCAAGAAGCACATGCACAGTTGGTCCCAAGCAAGCCTCTTAAGCCTTTCATGCTGCCTACAGTACAGTACATGGGTTCAACTTATCAACCAATTCCATTTTCTGACAGTGTTCTAGTCCCTAACCCAGAGCTTTCCAAACTTTTCATCGTGGTGACTGGTTTTTTTTAGAAGTGCATCATTTTGCAATACTAAGTAAGTAGAGGAAGCTGTTCCACCCCAGCCTGGTCTACTGCCTTTGCTGAGGTCTTCCTCGGCCCGGGGTGACGGTGGGGGAGGCATCCCCTTCACCTGGGCCTGGCCCACCATGACGGTGAGCAAGGGAGCCCCTCCACCTATTACATTTGTGCAACACACCCACACACTGCAGCCAACACACTAACATGTTGTGACACACAGTTTGGAAATCTCTGCTGTAACCTGTCAGATAAGTGGGTGAAGTCTGTTATTATGATGAGATCTCTTAGAGGATTCCTAGCAAAGCTGCAGGCTGGGTCATTATTTTTGGGTGGCTCTTCTTGGTCCTTGATGGTTCCATTATCAGATTAATGAAACTTAGTACTAGAGGTGACGAAAGGGAGGATCAGATGAATCACGGTGATGAATGGAACCTCCAGCTTCATGGACACGCTGCCAACAGGAAACAACAGTAATTATTATTATTATTATCCTAGTTACTGTGTGCCTTCAAGTCATTTCCAACTTATGGCATCTCTAAGGTGACTCTATCATGAGGTTTTCTTGGCAAGATTTGTTTGCCATGGAGTTGCCATTGCCTTCATCTGAGGCTGAGAGTGTGTGACTTGCCCAGGGTCACCCAGTGGGTTTCCATGTCTGAGTGGGGATTTGAACCCTGCTCTGCAGCGTCCTAGTCTAACACCCAGGTCACCACATTGGCTCTCTTATTATATAGTTATCATTATATTTCCCCAGTTTGGGACTCAAGCAGATTTACCATAGTATAAAAAAAAGCTAAAAATTCACAAAATACAAAATAAAATGTGGCTAAGCTAGCAAAAAAATCAAAACTTGTTACAAAATATAAGTCATGAAAAGCACACCAAAAATAACAAATTGAAAATCCAGCTCTTTGTACAAGGCCCATCCCACCTAAACAATCAGCCCTCAAAAACTTGTTGAAATAGGAGAGTCTTAAGCTGTTTACAGAAAGGGAGTAGGGAGGGTGCCAATCTAACCACTTTGGGAAGAGAGTTCAAGAGCCAGGGAGCAGTCACCAAGAAGGCCCTGTCTCGTGTTCTCACCAGGTGTACCGGTAAGAGTGGTGGTACAGAGGGGAGGGCCTCACCAGCAGATCTCAAAATACAGGCAGGTCCATAAGGGAGCACATGGCCCTTCAAATAACCTGGGCCATATAGGGCTTTATAGGTCCAAACCAGTGCTTTGAATTGTGCCTGGAAATGGGCCAGCAGCCACTGAAATTGTTGCAACAAGGAAATTGTATACTGCCTTTAGAAGGCCCTTGTCTTCTTTGTGTTAGTGTAGGGTCTTCCCAGAAACATGGTATGAATGTAAATCTAGTAGATCTCTTCTGATGGTGATTTCATGAAGAGCTAATTTAAACAGAGTAGGTTAACTGAAGATTGGAGATAACGCCTGTATCTTTGATAGTCCCTTTCCGCACTAGAGTGTTATAGTGCTATGATTCCACTTTCAACATCCTATGGAATCTTGGGGTTTGCAGTTTTGAGAACATTCCATAGGATGTTGAAAGTGGAATCATAGCGCTATAATACTGTAGTGCAGAAATGGCCATAGTTGTGTACAAGAGGGGATTTCGGCAGGTGTTGCTTGTTACCTGGTTGTGTGACAAGCAACATCTGCTGAAATTCCCTGCTGAACCTAACCTTTAAAGGTACAGGAGCCATCTCCAGTTTTCAGCCTACTAACTGTAATTTAGATATATCCCAGATGTGTCAGAATACATTGACTGACTGATTGGATTGCAGATAAATAAAACACCAGGCAACTCAAGTTTACAAGCAGAAAGAAATGACAAGAGAAGAAAAATAAAAGGGTGGGGAAGGAAACTCAGAGTTCTTAAAGCAGCAGTTCTTCTTGCAACAAGCTAAGACAGAAACAGTTTAGATGGTCTGAAGCAATGGATGAATGAGAAGATGAATGAGAAGAAAAATCCAAGTCATAGGTTCCTCAACAGACATGATAGAAAAACACTACTTCCCTTCTTCCCCTTTGCTTGAAGCCTCATAGAATGGCAGTGTGCTTCATTTTGCATTAACAAACAATTAGGTCTCTTTCAGGCTATACAATTGTAGCACTTTGGTACCACAATGGTTGCATCTCAAAGAATCCTGGGGTTTGTAGTTTGCCGAGGTACTTGTCTGGAAAGCTCTTATGCTCACTAGATGAGATGGAGGGGAGAAGTCAAGACTAGCCATTAGAAAAAATATCCAAATCTATGTCAAGGCACTATCTTTATTGGGCCAACCAGATGCTGCAAAATAATGTGGAAATATTTGAGTTTGCCACAGTTCTTCAGGCTACATAATGCCCCAAACAGCAAGCAGGCTCATGTGAAGCCATGCGATTCTGCATTCAGTCACAGTAAGACCGTAAGAGTCCTGCTGGTTGAGTCCCAAAGCAGAGTAATATATCTATCATGACCAATCGCCATTGATAGTCTTGTCCTCCATGGATCTTATACAATCCAGTTTTAAACCCATCCAAACTTAAGGTGATTTCTGCATCTGGTAGTAGTAAATTCCATTGTTTATCCAGAGATGGAAGGAGTAAAGGAGTTACCTGGAGGGGTGAAGGAAGGCATAAGAGAATGGCATTTTTAAAGTAATATTATGAGCAATATCATTTTTAGCTGTCTTGGTATACAAGTAGTGGATTCGAGTCATTTTACAAATTTTTTTTAAAGGGAATTTTAACACCTTTTTAGATGAATAGATTTTATACACCTCCATCATGTCTCTTTGCATGGTCTTTTTTAAGAAAATAGGTTATGGTGTTTGAAGGATGGTTGAAGAATACAGTACATGTGCTGATCTCTGTGTATAACAGTGCATTGTATGAAGAAGTAGTGTCTTATGACTTAAATTTTCCACCATTCAGATTCAGAGAATAACTCTAAATTCTAACATTTAAGGAGGTGCTCCTCCCTACCCACTTTTAGCATGCTATACATATATACCTCCATTATGTCTCCTCTTAGATGCTTATTTTTTAAAAAAGAAGCTGAAAGGTCCTACAAATTCTAACCTTGTTAACATTGGGGGTGGCAGTTGCTGTAGTTCCCATTATCATTTAGGTTGCCCTTTTCCAGGTCTGCAGTGTCTTTTTTTTAAGGCACAGTGAACCAGATCTTGAATTACATCAAATTCTTCTGCCCCCAAGTAAGATTTGTAGTGAAACAGCTCGAACTCTTTGCTATTTTTAATAAAGATTTATGAATTTTCCAGCACTATTTTGAGATTTCCCTCCCCCACCCCCGCTTCTTTTCACTTCCTTTTCTTTCTTCAACATGTGGCTGGTCACCATGGAAGGCAGAATGCCAGATTTAGTAGACGTTTATTCTCATGCAGCAGTATTTTCTTTATGCTCTGGAAAAAGGTGCATGAAGCCTTCTGGGGTCTGGGGAAGCAAGAGTATAGGAAAGTTACCTTTTGGACTATAACCCTTAGAATCCTCCAACCAGCATATGATCAGTCTGGGAATTTTTTAAAGGGTGGATTCTGGGAATTGTAAGCATCTTGGAAGTGACCCTAGAAGCTGTAGTAAAAAAAAAAAAAAAAACTTTTTCAAGCTCTGCATGAAAAGTATGGTGCTACTGGAGAAGGTGGTGTCTGGACCCAGGCTTGCTATATTGTCATCTAAGAGTGAATTGTTCTCCTCAGGTGGGCAAAGCAGACAGCTCATGCTCGGGCACAGATCTTGTACTACCTTGCAGAGAACTTGGAAGTCCGTCGAGCTGAAATTGCATCACGTCTGAAGGCACTGACAGATGCCCAGGAGGAAGTGGCTCTGCGGGAGGTGGATCTCAGTGTGCAGCGACTCTTCTACTGGGCAGCATACTCTGATAAATACGGTGGGGTTGTGCAGGTGAGGATCCAGCAGGTTGAGCAGTTGGATATATATATGGCAGGACTCTATAATTCTTTGGTGGAGGTTGAGTGCAAAAGTTTGGGGAAGGAGCGTAGCTTGCAAACACATTACATGGAGACAATTACAGGTTTAATCTCTGCCATCTCCAGTTATAAGGCTCAAGGAGAAAGTGTGGAATAGACCTCACAGCCTGTAGAGCCAGTGATGGTCAAAGAAAACACTATCTGGCTACGCTGCTGATCTGTAAACCTATAGTCTTATGGGTAATTCAGCCCAAACTTTGACTTAATTGTGACTTCACCTTTTCCAGATATTTCTGTGGGAAATATAATTAATTCGATAGGAAGATGAAGGAGTTTTGCTACAGTTTTTTTGACCTTGTGTTTTAAGTAGCATAACTTTATGATGGTGTGATCTATGGGATTACAGAGGGAACCAAGACAGCCAGACTGGTGGGAGGGGAGCAAAATTGTTCCTGTGCGTTTTTCAGGGAACAGTGTGGACTGTTGCACAGTTTGTAGAAATGCTTGTGTAAGGAGATTTTGCTGAATTCCTTACACAAGGTGGTAAAAAATCCAATTATTTGAGCAACTGCCTGGTTATCCAAGCAAAAAACCTTAACAGGATTCCAGCTTATATTTGACTGGTATTATTGAAAGTCATCTTTCTAGCAGACTGGAGAGAGTTGATATGGGATGTAGGAGAGTTAAGCCAAGGGTCAAGAAATAGGTGAGACTTTAAAGGTTTCAAATGGAGCTTGAATTCAAAGACAGCTTTTATTATCTTTCATAGTCTGTACCAGTGGTTCTCCAGCTTTGCTCTTCCAGATGTTGTGAATTCAACTTCCAGAAGACCCAACCACCAATGGTTAGGGATTCTGGGAGCTGAAGTCTAATACATCTAGAGGTCCAATGATTGGGAACCATTGGTCTAGACAGCCTCATATTTTTCTCACTTGTGCCTGCTGCTTGTCTCTCTACCTTGGCTACAGGAGACATCTTTGTATGGGGCCTCCCTCCTCTTCCGGGAACCTCTTGGTGTAGTGGGAATTGCCTGTCCTGATGAGCCGCCACTCCTTGCCTTTGTCAGTTTATTGGCTCCTGCCATTATCCGTGGCAACTGTGTGGTAATGATTCCCAGTGAGCGGTACCCGTTACTTGCGCTGGATTTCTATCAGGTACCATTCTTCCTCATTTCTGGGCTGACTTGTAGATCTGGGTAAGGAAATCTTTGGCACTCTAGATGTTGTGGCCTATAACTCACAGAAACCCTTGGAAGCATAGCCAGTGGGTAAGGGATTGTGGGAGCTGTACTCACAGAAATTTGGCCAGCCAAAAGTTCCCCATCCCCTGCAGATAAGAAGATTGTGCATCTGTTTGTGTGTGTCTATGTGTGCATCCCTTTCAATCCAAGAAGTCAATTGTCTGGTTATTTTTCATATAGGTTTATAGTTCAAGTTCACGGGATTTATTAGCTTATGCATATAGGGATCTTTGGATACCTGTACTAGAATAATTCAAATTGATATACTGCCAGTGTCTTTTGAGTTGTGAAGCTGAAATTGACTGTATTAAATATAGGTTCTTTATCTTACCTTATCAGCTATCTTTGGTATGCTTCCAAATCCCTGCCATAGATGGGTAGGATTAATATTAGCAGTGTTATTGAATTTTATGTGCTTTGACACAGCAACTTACAATGACAACACTCAGTTCTTCTTTGACTTGTATTTTAATCTGAGCTAGGGAAGAACTTAACTCTTCACAGGGCCAACCCTGCCAATTATGCAGAGTGGGGCAGCTGCCTCAGGCAGCTGATATTTAGGGATGTAGTCCCAAGTGTTCCGTCTTCACAAACTTTTTACTTCCAGCTTCCACTTTTTATTATATCACCTTCATCCTTTCCTTCATCTACTTATTTTGCTGCTTCTCTAGCAGGCATCAGGAGATTTGAGAAGACTACAATTCCCAGGACTCCCAGCACATGCTTGCAGCAATAGCCAGGCGTAGGAGAAAAGAAAGAGAGAAACTGACTCCCCTTTCTCTGATGCCTGTGGCAGTGATACAGTGGCAGCAGCAGAGGAAATAGTTTGGAGATGTGGAAAAGAACTTTTTAGAGAGGAATTAGAACTCACTGTGCTTCTGGAAACAGCATTTGAGGTGGCCCATGGTCAGATGTGGCATGCAGCTGGGTTTAAAATAATTCAGGAGTGGGAAACACACGATCCTGATATTGACATTAGACTGCGTCTCCCATCAGCTTCTCTAGCCAGCATAGCCAATGGTGAACAGTCATGGGAGTTGCAGTCCAATGGTATCTGCAGTACTAAAAGTTCATGGGACAAATCAAGTGATCGGGGAAATTCTTCCATTTACCCAGTCAAGTCACAGACTGAATTGCAGGTGGTATTCACAAGTCATTGAACTGGAATAGCAAATCAGACCGGCTGGTGACATTGCTGCTGTGTTGCTCATTCCGTGTTAGAACAAACTCATAATAACTTTCCATACTCCTTGACTAACCAGCAGATTGGAGGTATTTGCTTTCCATGATCTTTCTTCTTTTCACTATCTGCTCCGCCTCCTCCAAAAAGAGAGGGAGACAACTAGTCTCTCAGCCTTCTAGAAATCTGGAGAAAATATGTGGGTTTTTTCTCTATTTTTTCCCCAGTTCTTATTTCCTCTCAGCTGTGAGTGACAGCTGAAATAAAGCCTTGGAGCTTTTACTGTTTTCATTTGTCCAAGAAATTTCTACATGATTTGTGGCTTCCTTGGTGTGCAAGAGAAATGAGCCCTCATTTGGAGAAACCCAGAGTCTGTTTTCACTGACTTGCATAACCAAAGAGGGTTGCTTGCACACCAACAGTAGTAACATTAAAATTTTCTCTATGTTGACCAATCTGTGAGTGTGTGTGTGTTTAAAGACACCAGGAAAAACAAGGAAATTCAAATTATTAAGGAGGATAAAGGTGTAGACATCCACTTAACCCATTTAAGAGACAAACACAGGTCTTTCCCTGCTGCTGTTTTGTTTGTCGCTACCAGCTTAGTTCATGAACTTTTGATGGTGCTTTTGGGACAGGGAAGAGAAACAGCAGAGATTTTGGGGAAAAGCCATCTCGTTTCCTCACTTTGCTGCACCACTAAAATATGCAAAGCATTTTAAAACATAGACTGAAAGCTTTCTGTGCTTTTCTCGTTCCATTTCTTGTTTCTGTGTCCTGGATTCTTCTCCCTTGGCATTAAAGGTACAGTAAATGTACATGGCACAACATATATGTTGTTTTTATGTGAATGTACAGGGTTCGATTTATATCAAACATGCTTGGAACAATGCTGCCTAATCAATTTAGATGTACAGTCAGCCCTCCACATTTGTGGGTTTGACAGATTTGATTATTTGCAAGTTTTTCCAATCCCTGCCCGCCCCCCCCCAACCTCAGGTGCTCCTTTTCTGGAAGAAACTTCTCTCTCAGCAGCTCTGATCAGGCCACTTAGCCTTTTAAAAACCTGCCTGACCATCTAAGAATGGATTGCAGCCCAGTTTCTCAGCACCACAAATCCTTTCCTGATGTCCCACACACACCCAAGGAAGGAGATGGGTGAAAGAGAGGAAGTATAGGGCCACCATACTTGCCCACCCTCTTTCCCTCTCCTTTCTCTGACCTAGTTTGGACTCTGGGTGTCCGCATTCTTCCTTCCCTGCCATGCCTTGGCCTCTTCCCACAGACACACACATTTTGATATTTGCAATTTTTCCACTTTTGTGGGGTTCCTGATCCCAAACCTAGCAAATGAGAAGGGCTGACTGTATAACAAATACTGTTGTCACCTGATATGAAAAAATCCCAGTCTCTTTGAGAGAGAGTGCTTATTTGCAGCAGAGCAGTGGTGCTGATTAAGGAACAAGACACATGGCTTAAAGGAAAATAAAGCATTATTATAGGAACTGCATACTAAGATAGTAAAGTTACCGGGGCTATCTAGTCTAGCTGCATTCTCAGGGAGGATTGGGAAAAGAAAGGAGGGATCTTGAGAAGGAGCAGAAGAGCATCCCTAATAGTATCAGTTTACATCACAGGGGGATCAAGACAGGTAGAACCGAGAGAGGACACTGGGTCAGCCTAACTAACTAACTCTATTACTACTGTTCCACTGCGAGGCATTCTGGGTTCTTCAGTGCTAAGCATTGTAGCACTTCTAACACTCTTCATCACAGTAGAGGAGCAAGACAGATGTTTATACTAGAACTGCAGGGAGGCATACAGACCTTGGAATAGTTACTTTTTGGGACTATGACTCTCAGAAACCCCCAGTAAGCATGCCCAGTAGCTAGAGGATCCTGGGAGTTCTGGTCTTACCCAACCCCAGCTCTCCAAATAAAACTTTTGCAAGCTCAGGCATTCCATAAAAGTGATAGGCAGGAGATTGGGGACAAACTGAAGAAAGTTCCTCTTCACATGTGGATTTAATTGGTGGAATTCACTGGCTCTAATGCCTCTAAAAGGGGACTGGACAAATTTACGGATGATAGGTCTACCAACAGCTATTCATCATGAGGGTTATATGGATCCACTAAGTTCAGAGGCCACTTGGCACAGGATGGCCAGATTTTGGGAAACAACAGCAGGAGAGGAGTGGGTCTAGTTTATAAACTTTGCAGTATTTGTCTGACTGGCCACTGTGGGGATGCTGAGCTGGGTGGAACTTCCCTCTAATTTGATAGGGCTTTCCTGGGCCAGCCCTACCCTTAGACAGAATGAGGCAACTACTTCAAGCAACCAGTCTGAGGTATCATTATAAAAGAGCAGCAAATCATTACTCAGTGTATTGTTTTAGTGTTTTTGCATTAAATTTGGGAGAGGCTCTTGTGCGATTTTCATTGTCAGGTGCCAAAATAACTTACCTGGTTTTAGATACTGCAAAGCTTGACTATTGCAAGTTTCTTCAACCCCTGCTGAAGGCTTCTGTTTGTTGATCTGCTTCAAGCACCAGCATGTCTTGGGCTGGTGCTGGGATGGGTACTAAGAAGTCCTTTGACATTATTGGCAACTTGACTCCTGGGAATGAACCTGGAACTGTTTGATGACAATGGCATCATCCTCACACATTTGTTCAGTAGTAGAGTTAAATGATTGTTATGAGAACATTTTGTCAAGCTGGTGATCACAAAAATATGGTTGATGTCACACATAAATAAAGATTTACCAGAATCCAGCAACAGGACAGAACAGGCAAAAGACATGAATAAAACCAGTGAGACCAGATTGGTAGATTGATAGATAG
This sequence comes from Ctenosaura bakeri, assembly GCA_948474755.1. Lineage (NCBI taxonomy): Eukaryota > Metazoa > Chordata > Lepidosauria > Squamata > Iguanidae > Ctenosaura > Ctenosaura bakeri. The sequence goes on along the minus strand of CAOLHI010000445.1, from coordinate 318,917 downwards.
ACTACTATGTCTGATACTGAGGAGAAGCCTGGAGAGACTTTCATTTTCCTTTCTGTGAAAGTAAGACTTTGTTACAGAGGTCCACAACCTGTATATCATCAGGGCAAGAAGATGCGTCTAGACGATGCTAGTTGTGCCTAGTTCTCCTTGGCAACAATAAAATTTAAGCCATGGCAAATATGTCACATTGATTTCAATGGGAAGTAAGTTCAACTAGCAACCTTCCCAAATCTGACACCCTCCAGATGTGTTGTACTCTAAGTCACGGTGTTTTATTTAGATAATATATTTCCCAACTTTTTGCCCAGAAGGACTCTTTAGGCAACTAATACTAATAAAATACAGATGAAATGCAAAACATTGATTAAAAAAATGAAACTGAATAGGATATAAATAAATTAAAAACACAGCAGTAAAATGTAAAGCCAGACCCAACTAGTTAGAGCCCCTTCAACAGGAGAGCAGCCTCCACAGGAGAAAAGAGTCTTAAGGCAGAACTTGACTAATGCTGCAGATTTAACCAAGAGTCCTCATTTGCCAGTGATGGATGCTAACTGTCTTGTCTCCACTGACTCCAGCACTGACCAACAGTGCCAGATTTGCATACACGTTAAGTAAACTACAACTTAAAAAAGTCCTCCCTCTCCCCCAATACCAATCAAGTTTAGGGCTTGATTATGTCTCAGCCTGGCTTTGCTGCCCAAGCTGAAAATTACATATGGACAACAGCAGTCTGGGCCAATATGGGGAGGAGAGGGTTTTCAACATCCACTACTAACCCCAATCCCTGATCAAAGTGAGTGGGAGAAAATGAGAAATCTCCTTGTCCTGAGATGTGCATGAAGGGAAGTGTGTTTGTGTGAGTATTTCTGTGCCTATATGTGCCTGACCACTAGTCCATTACTGGCACTTCATGTGCCCCTTGGGGCTGAGTGGGTTGCCAGCTCCGTCTGTACACTGAAGAACAGTATACAACATTGAAGCGCAATTCAGTCGATGACTCTGCTGTTCTATTACATTGAGTAATATGTGCTTCTTTAGTGCATCTTGTGAGTCGATTGTATCTGTTCAAGTCTTCTCATAGGACTGTTTCAGTTCATCTCCAGTTCAATGAACTCTGGACTCTTGGATGGTATGATGTGGCAAATTCATACATTTTTCTGTTGTCTACAACAGATTTAAAGTGAGTGTGAAAACAAGGGGAGTGACCAGTGACAGACTGTTACATTACATACATCTATACTTCTAGAGCAAATAATTTAAGACATTATCTTACGTACAGTCAGTTTGAGTTTACCTTTAATTTGAGTTGTGTTGAACTAGACCAGCGGTTCTCAACTTTTCTAATATTGCGACCCTTTAATACCGTTCCTCATGTTGTGGTGACCTCCAACCATAAAATTATTTATTTATTATTTACAATGCCCCCCCCCGCAAAGGCCGCTTCGCTGGCCAGGAACGGGGGGGGGCAGGGAGGGAAGAGGAGCCGCTCGTCTCCCCCAGGAAAAAACTCCGAGAACCCCCCCCAGGCTCTGCTTCTGCTTCGCTCTCGTTTCCGCTAGGGGGGCAGTGTGGGAAAGAATCCCAGCACCTTTGTATTTTGCGCCGGGTGCAGCTCGTCCCCCCCAGAAAAGCACTGCCTTGCGGCCCCCCAGCCCTTCCGCAGCGCCCCCCTCCATGGTGAGTGGGGCAGGGGCTGTGGCAAGGAGGGGGCCTGCCCCCGTGCTGCCGCCCCCCAAGCTGGCCCGTCAGACGGGAGGTTCTCCTGGTAGCGGAGAAGGGGAGCGATTTCAGTCCCTGCTGAACAGGGGGCAGGAGGACGCGAGCACGTGGCTCGACTTGCACACCACCACTCCTGCTGTGGCGATGCTGTGGCCGCACGCGCTCCCGCCAAAGGGGGCAGGAGGACGCGAGTGCGTGGCTTGCGCTTGTGCACCACCGCCCAGGGAAGACAGGGGGGCTCAACAGCATCACCACAGCAGGGCCCTTTTCGCACACAGTTTCTTTTGCGAGAGTGCCCCTTGAGTGTCACATAAATGGGAGTGGCGGCCCATACAACGCACTCCCATTTACGCGACACTCACAAGCCTAAAGTGGGCTGCTCACGGATTTTTTTATTTTTGGCTCTAAGCCGAAAATGCTGCGCGGTCACGTAATGCTCCCGGGTCCCGCGCACACTTACCTGCCCTGCGGTACGTCGTCCCAGGCGCGCCGGTCGCGCTTCCTCCCCCAGTGCAACCTACAGCTCCCAGGCTGCACTGCGGAAGGAAGGGGTGGGGCGGTCGCGAGACCAGGAAGCCAGCTGCGGGATGAAGAAGCAGCGAATGGAGTGACTCGCGCAAGAACCTGCTTGCATGAACGGCACCCCCCACCTCCGCGATAAGGTAATGTGTGGGAAAGGCCCAGGAGTGGTGGTGCGCAAGCGTGAGCCATGCACTTGCATCCTCCTGCCCCCTTTGGCGGGAGCGCATGCAGCCGCACGCGCTCCCACCAAAGGGGGCAGGAGGACACGAGTACGTGGCTTGCGCTTGCGCACCACCACCGAGGAGGGAACGGAGCCTAAGACCATCAGAAATACGTATTTTCCAATGATCTTAGGCGACCCCTGTGAAAGGGTTGTTCGAGAACGCTGAAATAGACTAAGAGATATCTAGCAATGTGTATTTTCTGAAAGTTGTGGCAAACTCAGTTACAGTGTTATGTAGTGTCAGCTTTCTTCTGCTTCTGTTTGGGTATTTTGCTATGAATACCTGTGAGAATGTGAAATAACTTGTTCTCTTATAGCTTGCATCTCTCTCTCTCTCTTTTCTCTTTCTTTCTCAATCCCAATCTCCCTCTTTCTCCTTAATTCATAATAGCCTACTTTTAGATTCCAGAAAATCTGTCCATTTTCTCTCTCTGGTCTTTTTGTTCTTAGTTTTAAAAGCAGAAACCAGATTGTATTTGGCAGTCTTTCAGGTGTGTTTCCAAAACTGATTCTGTCTGAAATTACAACTATGTTTGGGAGCCAGAAAGTTTAAAACTTTTGTCCCAGTTAGGCAGGAACTCTTCTGTGGGAATTCAAATAATGTGGCTAGAAAAAGCAGACCAAGAAGAAAGGGAGGGGAAGGGAAGGAAGGAGATATGTTTTTTAGCTAAATAATTTTTGCCTTCACTTGCTCAAGGCTGAATGGGTCCCGGTAATCCATTGCTGAGAGTGGGAGTAGTGTTTGAACATTGAACTGTAACTCTGGTTCAATTCCCCACTCAGGGATAGAAACCCGCTGGGTGACCTTGGGTACGTCATATTCTCAGACCCCAGAAAAACCTGTGATAGGGTTGCCATAAGTGAGAAACGATTTGAAGGTACGTAACAACAGTCCATTGCCAGCTAGAACCTAACCATCTTGTGTATCAGGGATGTAGCAAAGAGCATGGGCAAAATAAGGACATAGCTTCCTCGGGTAAGAATTCTGCTTCACCAAATAAAAATTTCCTTCTCCTCAAAGTATATATACAGGTAAAATTAAGGGAACTACTTGATTTTATTTTGTGGAGAGATAAGTTTATAAAAGGCAAAGTAGGTACACTGAAGCAAGATATAAAAAAATAAGAAAGTACCCCAAACTTTTAGAGAAGGAAGTCGGATTAGGAAAAAGGAGAGACATACTTGATTAGTACATAATCTTATTGTAGATGTAATAACTATAGAATTATGAGTGATGTTTTTAAGCTTCTAAATCTAACAAGTGTGGATTTGATATTTTTAATGTTTTTGGATTTAATAAAAATAATTTATTAAAAAAATTCCTTCAAACCCCTAATTTCTAACATTGCAGAGAGTGAGACATGGAAAATTGTTTACATCTGGAACTCTTCTGTTTGCTGTGTTTGCCATCCTTTGGTGACTTGGCCTGTCCCTTTTCTTTGGGTGCCCAAAATTGCATTTCTAAATGCTCACAAAGTTTTAAGTTACTGTAATGCTAACATTTGGGGCTGGAGGTAAATATCATTTAGGGGGACAAAATTCTTATTTGGACAACTGGCCTTGCTGCTAGAAGATTCAGGGATCTATAGTCTGAAAAGTAACTTTTCTGGGCTTTTGTTTGGACTCTAAGTCCTAGAATCCCCTTGACCATGCTAGATGGAGGATTCTGGGTCAGTAGTTAAAAATACATTTTTTAAAAAAGCTTTCTAAAATATTAGCATAGCAGTCAAGTGCTCACCTAGAATTGTCCTTGTTGAAGTACTAGGGTTTGGGGGGGGGGTTCTTGCAGGAAGGAGACAATATATGAATGTATGTGTGTGTGAGAGAGAGAGAAACAGAGAGAGAATTTTAAAAATGGAACAGTGGTATAGTGATTTCAGTGTGGAACGACAACCCTGGAGCCAGGGTTTGATTCCCACTGGGTGACCTCAGGTATGTCACATACTTTTAGTCCAAGAAACCCCTGTGATAGATTCATCTTAGGGTCACCATAATTTGAAAGTGACTTGAAAGCATACAATAACAACAACAGCAACAACCATCTTCTACCACTGTTTCATCACTCTTCCATCTTATTGAGGTCAATTCCAGGCTTAATACACCTGTTAACTGTTCCTAGCTTATTCTTTAACTGCATCAACTGGTGAAGTAAGATCACCTTTTCCCCATCTGAGTGCTTATTAGTTCAGATTCTCTCCAGTTTTATAGTTAGAGTGGCCACTTCCACATCATCAGCAAAAAGAAACAAGGTATACTCATCCCAAAAAGAGGACAAATGAAGAAACAGGTAGGAAAAAGATGTGTATGCTCCTGTAACTTAAAACCATTAGGCCTGGTCCTACACTCTGGGGCATCAGAGAACAAACTTGACCCTCCTCTCTGACAGCCCGTAAGATACTTAAATACTACTATCATGTCACTCCTCAATCTTGTCTTCACCAGGCTGAGCATACCCAACTCACTTGATCTTTCTTTTTGTTCTCCATACCTTTTATCATCCTTATTGGCTTTCTTGGAACCTGCTCCGACTTGTCTATTTCTTTTTCAAAATGAGACACCTAGAACTGAACACAATACTCTAGATAAGACTTTGAGTAGCACAGAATACAATGGGCCCTCAGTATCTGCTAGGGTTTGGTTCCAAGAGCCCCCGTGGATACCAAAATTTGTGGATGCTGAAGTTCCATTATGTATAGTGCTATGGTAAAATGATGCCCCTTCTATAAAATGGCAAATCAAAGTTTGTTTTTTGGATTTTTTTCAAGCCGTGGTTGGTTGAATCTGTGGCTACAGAATCCATAAACATGGAGGGCCGACTGTATAGTGGGACTATTACTTCCATTGACTGGGAAAGTATGGTTCTATTAATTCAGGCTAAAATATTATTTGCCTTCTTTGCTGCAGCATCGCAGTGCTGGGTCATGTTCAGTTTATGATCAATGATAATCCCAAGGTTCATCTCACATGTACTACTGCTAAGTCAAGTGTTTCCCCCATCCTATACTTGTGCATTATATTTTTGTGGCCTAAATGTGGAATTTTGCATCTTTCTCTGTTGAATTTCATCCTGGTAGTTTCACCACAATTTTTTAGTTTTTGCAGGTCCTTCTGAATTCTGTTCCTATCTTCATACATGATAGCTACCCACCATCCCAGTTTTGTATCATCTGCAAATTTGGATAAGGATTCCCTCTATCCCATCATCAAAGTAATTGATAAAAATGTTGACAGGTGGTGGCCCTAGGACAGAACACTGCAGATTCTCCACTTGAGATTTTCCTTCAGTTTGAAACACAGCCATTGATGAGAACTCTTTGAACACAGTTTTCCAACCAATTATGGATCCATCTAATGGTGTTTCCATCTATTCCACATTTCATCAGTTTCCTAATACAACTGTCATGAGAGGCTTTCTCAAATGCTTTGCTGAAACCCAGATAAACAATATCTACAGCATCTACTAAACCAGGTACCTTTTTTAAAAAAATACAAGATTAGTTTGACAAGATTTGTTCTTGACAAACAAACCCATGCTGGCTCCTACTAATGACTACGTTGTCTTCCAGATACTTGTAAACAGACACCTCATAATCCTTTATATGTAGTTTAGTGAGGCACTAGAGCTGTCTGGCTGAGAATGCTGCATTCCTCTCCCTAAACTGCAGAATCCAGAATTCCATAGGATAGAGCCATGGCAGCTAAAGTGTCATCATAACACTATAAATGTGTAGTATAAAAGGACCCTGTGACTAGAGGACTGTTTTGTCTGCTCAATATGTTCTCCAGGTGCTGTTCACTAAGGACATGCAGTTTTATGGCATGTGCTAATTTTCCTTTCTTATGGTTCTTTGTTGTAAAACTAGAGATTGGCTGGGAGTGTACTTCAAAGAGCAGATACCTTCAAATAGAGGATCATCCTCATTTTTTTAAAAAAGGAACACGTGGACACTTTCCTTCAAATTAGCCCTTTTGCTAATGTGAGATTGTCATTGTGCACAGATAGAAATATTTCCTGTTGCTGAAAAGGGGTTGGAATGTGACTTCCAAGTCTCACTGTTATTGTAGCATTTTGGAATTTTCTGGCTTGGTTAGGATGTGGTGGTCATACCAACGCTTGAGTTCAGGGGCCAAACTCTCAATTGTCAAATGGGTTGCCTAGTGAAATGCCAGAATAACCCTGGGTTTCCTTTCCTATGAAATAACTTGACCTGTGGTTTCCCCCCACCCCCAGTCAGCCAGCCTTCCTGGTGAAAATATTTCTCATAATCCCTTAGCATTGTCAGGAAAGAGGGGGGCTGATGGCAATTATAATTCAAAACATTGGGAGGATCAGAAACAGCTGGGGCTAAAAGAAGTGTATATTTTTACCAAACATTGATTCTTTGAGCATACATGTTGGGTACTATGTGTTGACTCAGAAGCAGAACTAGAGTTAATTCCCATTGTCTTGCTAAATCTAGAAAATACAACATAATGAACATAAGTGCAATGTCTCTTCTACTTCTGCAGACTTCCTCCAATGCATTTGATTCCTCCGAAAACTCCAGTAAAGTTCGGGTTAGGGTTTATCTGAGTAAATTAGACTTAATTTTTTTTCCTGACAGACATAATGGTTGTTTTGGCTAGGATGATAGGGAGTTGGATTTTATGCTGAAATCTGTAAGTTTCCCAATAGAGAAGAGAGGAACATCTTTTTGATGGGATGTTGCACCTCCCACTCTCTCCAGGAAAAAGACAACAGACTTTCCAGAATCTCCATGTGGGAGAGAAACCCCTAAATGGTTGGTTTTCTCTCTGCCTACTGCTACCAGAGGGCGTTTTCTCACACTGCTCAAACTGTATGGATCTACTGTGGACTGAACTAGTCATGACAGTTGCTCCAGACTTAATGGTTCCTTTCTACTTCCTTCTCTTGCCTCCTTATTTCTCTTTCTTGCTTCCTTATTTGGTTCCCTCTTCTGTCTTTGCTACACCTTTAAAAAATCCTTTAAATCTCTATCCCAACTCACTTTGCATCTTTAGCACACCCCACTTTCAGCCTTTTCCTCTACCTTTCTTGCTTCCCCCAAACTCCACAATGAACAGCCTGTCTTTTTCATATGTGTGCGGGATGGCCAGAATGGAGAGACCAGAGAAGCACATCTCCAGCTTAGCTGGCAACTCCCCCACTTACCAAATCTGCACCCCTGCCCACAGTGGGAAGCCAGGTCTTGGTGTAGGAGAGGCAGTGGAGAGGGAAAGAACAACACAAGCAACCAAGTGAGGGAAGATCCCTCTGTGCTGCTGGCTCTGCACACTGGCACTACCTAGCTCAAAATGGGCCAGAGATCAGAAGGCAAGTAACTCTAAACATGATGAGGAAAGAGTGAGTAGAGCCCCCCCCCAGCATGGCCAGGAAGGATCCACACTCCAAGGTACCAGCATGGTTCTGATCTGTAATAGCTCAGGAGGCCATTGGCATTACTATGTTGGGCACGCTTGTGCCAGCAGGCCAGAACATCACCACCAGTAGAAAGATGGGGGCAAATGGGCACTAGGTATTCTCCCTTTCCCAAAGCCAGCACAGTGTGGCCCACGAGACTGTTGTAGGAAGGACAGGCAAAGATAGCCACGATTCCAATGAGCTAATTCAAACTCCCCATAAGTCAGCCACATGGGAGAAGACATAGACCTCCTCTTCCAGCCCTAATGGCTGCCATCTTGGCTGTGTGGTCAAGTAAAGGTCTAAGCAAGGCCTAACCTTGGCCCATGATTCTGAGAAGGCCTACCAGCCCCAGCTTGCCAAGAAATGTGAAAAGACCTGCCATACCTCAGCAATGGAAAGTATGGGTAGCAGCCCACACTCCTTTCCAGATGAATTTGGGGATGAGGATTTCTCTGAAGCCTCCTCATCATCAGAGAAGGAGGGGGAACTCTTCTCTATATGCCTATTCCAACTAGAGGACTTCCCACTGCTGCTGAGAAAGGCAGTCAGGTCTCTGGGCCTCAGCCTTCCAGAGGAGGACCTTCCACCTTGGGTCCCAGATCTCCCCCAGGGCACGGGGAGTGCTTCCTCAAGGCAGCCCCCTTTGGACATTCTGTTTCCAGCAAAGGGAAGAGTGGACCAGACTCAAACAGGCCCAACTTGGGAACTGTTAAAAAGTGTTACAGCCTCTCAAAAATGTCATGTCCAAACTGCAGGTCTCAGTGATGCCCATGTGTCTGCTCTGGTCTCCTGTTTATTTCAAAGATGGAGAGGACATGCTGAAGGGCTCAGAGGATAGGAAGGCAAAGGAGGCTCTGAAAAAGGTTCAAGAAGATTCTTCCTTAGCATGCAGGACCTCTGTATCCACTTTTATCATGGCTAGAGCCTCCATGCTCTGGGCCAAGGAGATGCTGAGAAGTTATTCCCCCCAGTGAGTCTAAGCTCAGACAGGGTGTACATAAGCTGATTAAAGTGGCAGCCTTCATCGCAAATCCAACACTGGACACTATCCAGTTTTAATACCAGGGCCCAGACAACATCAGTAGACCCCAGCTCTGGCTAAGAAATTGTCACTGCCCAACCTGTTTCTGGGGTGCTCTGGTATATCCCAGTCAAAAGGCTATTCTTCTCATCTCTACTGGGAAAAGGAACATTGGTCTTAACTTTGAGACTTCATTTCCAGTAGGTAAGAGATGAACATCTTGCCCACTCTAGGAGGTTGCTGGTAGGATAACGGTCTGGTTGTACATAGTTTTTCCCGGTAGGAGAGTGTCTTATGCAGCCTTGTTGGCTTTCTTCTTACCTGTGCCTAGTTCTGTTCACAATGTGAAATAATGAATAGTAAATGGGAAGTTTTTTTCCTTTCTTCTGGAGCATTTTTTTCTCTGTCTTTAGTTGTAATAGCAACTGACTTTCTAGAGGTTGCGCCCCTCACAAAAAAAAAACAACAACAACCCTGAAGGGTTTTTTTTTCTTCTTTTCCCTGCTTATTGGAACGAATAGAAAGAGGAACCCAATCAAGAGAATGTTCATCCCTTATCTGCTGGAAATGAATGATTCACAAATTAAACCAACCTTCATTCTTCTTTCTGACAGACATAATGGTTTTCTTTAATAATTTGTCATGAAGCTGGAAGGACAAAGCAAAACTGAGTGAAAATTGTTTTGGTTAGGAAGGGAGGGAGTTGGATTCCATGCTGAAATCTGGAAGTCCTATTTGCAGCTGAAATGTCCCACATGTTATTTAAAGAGACCCAAACTGAGGAGCTCAAAGTTTAGAAAAGTTCCCTTTTTTGAATAACGGTTCCATAAATCCCCTAGTCAGCATAGCAGTGTTAACTAAGGGATTCTGGGAGTTGAAGTCCAAAAGCGTAATTCCTCCCAAATTCTTCTTCAGGATTAGAGAATTTGTGTGGAACACCATGCTTTAGTTGCAACTAAAATGTGCAGAGGGATGCTATTGTACAGTAACATACTACCACCACCATCCTTTATTTTATGGTATATACCAGAATACCAGTAGACTATCTCAGAAGAAGAGTTGCCATAGGTTGACAAGAGACTTGATGGCACGTATCTGACAAGGGAGATTAGGCAGGTGACTTAGGACTCAATCTTTCAGCTTGAACTCTGTGACTTTCTATCTTTTCTGCTCATTGGAGTTTTCTACAAGTAAGTAATTTGGTGAACTTATAAAATAGTCTGTGTATGGGAAGGTGTATTTGTTCCCTTTTCTTTACAGAACCCAGCAAGTAGTGGTATTAGGGCCTTTAGACCTTGTTTTGCCATTAAAGGCCAACAGAGAAATAGGTATAGCCATATTGGAAATGGCGGCCATATTGGAAATGGCAGCCATATTGGCTTTCAGGCTAAAATTCAACCTGTTCTGCATGCAGATTTTAGCAAAACATGCAAAAGCACACACTTGTTTACTGACTGCAGTCTTTCTTTAGATTGCTATTTTAGTATTAGCTAAGACAGAAATGGGGAATGTGATCCCCCCCTCCACAGAGCAGAAACTGGAAACATCACTTTTTTGGACTACATCTCCAAACTCCTCCATCCAGCATAGCCAGTAGCCATGCTTACTCAGGGATTCTAGAAATTATAGAGCAAAAAGTAACTTTCCCATGCTCTGATCCAGAGGATGAAAATTCCTTCCCCATTGGCTATGGTACATAAGGCTGATGAGATTTGCAGTCCCTCAACATCTGTAGGGCTGTACAATCCCCACCCCTGAGTTAAAGAGATCCCAGGATAGCCCTAATTGGAAATGCTATCACGTGAGTTACACAGCGATGATATACTCTAGTAGATAGTGGGTGCAATCCTGTATCACACTTGCAGCGTATAATACCCTGCCAGCACAGTTCTGCATGGCTATTTCTTCTGCACCCACAGAAGGCAACTTTCAAGCATAAGGGTGTCCTTATTGTTGGAGTATTTGGTATATGTATCAAACAGAGTGCAGCATAGTCAGTGCTGTATGAGCTTTTGGTAGTAAACAGGATCAAAATATTCACGATTTTCTTGTAAGGTAAAGAAAAAAGTAAACATTACATTTATTATTTCAGGAAACCCATCTTGGGTAGGAAAAGAGACAAAAGAGTATTACCAAAATTTCAGTAGAAGAATCCCTAAAAACTGGATCTCATGAATGAGTGTTAGGAATCCTGAAGCAGCAGCTTCATGGATGCTCCCTTCCAGACAAAGGGAGACAAAAGACGAACTGACTTTTGGAAGAAGTGGGGAAGTGACCTCTGCAGGCAGGAAGGAAGCAAAAAGGCTTGAGTACACAGATCAAAGAAACAGAAGTGAAACAAAAGCCCAGGAATGCTCTCTGGAGCTCCCTTTCACTAATCACTTTCTATGAACACTGATGCCTCTTTGCTTCCAACATTTATGACCATTTAATTGCCAAGGGATGGGAAAGATGTCTGGGCAGTGTCCTGCTACAATTTTGCAGCAATTAGAAGAGAGTAGACATTACTTTTTTTTTTCAAAGTTATCAAACAGTAATACAAACAAGTGGAGATACAAACAGTTTGACATTACATATTCAGTGGGGGTCCAGGAGAGTGATTTTCTTCTTTCAGCTGCAGAACCACACACAGGCACTAGTCAGATGCCCGCATCTTCCCCGGCCACTAACTGGTTATAGGGAGCACTTCAGCCCCTGTGAATGACCTTGTGGGGGGGGCATCTTCTTTTGCAATGTCTCAAAATGATATACACTGTCCTAACCTCAAGTTACATCAGTGTATGTCACCAATAGCATTCCAGTCCAGGGTTACTGGAATGTAGACAGCCAGTAATTCAATACCCTGAAAATTCAAGGAAGAGAATAATGTGGTTAAATTCTTGGTACTGAGAACTGAATTATGCTAAACCAGAAATATATACTACTAGCGTATATATCTGGTGTTGCCTGGGATTTTATTTTCTCATAGGTAATACTTAGAATCAAAGAATTGGAAGAGATCATAGGGGCCAACCAGTCCAACCTTCTGCTATACAGGAACACACATCAAAGCACTCCCAACATGTGGCCATCCAGCCTCTGTTTAAAAACCTCCAAAGGAGACTTGTTTAAAAGATTTGAGATCTTGTGTCTCTAATTCCCCAAACTGTCTTGTCTAGTACCTGTAACTTTCCTCCATATCCCTCAATCCAGTCTGTATTCAGAGATATTAATATGCAGAAGTTGGGTTTCTGATGAAATACATTGCTCTCCTCCTTGGTGCTAGGCCTTGTCTCCATAGCAACTGGCCTATTCAATACAGTTGACTGAGGCCCAAGAGTTCTCTGGCTGAGAATTCTAAAGGTCCCTCCCTAAAGTGCAAATCCCAGGATTCCATAGAATCTTCTTAGGCAGCCAATCACATGAAGTCTTCACGTGACACACCAATCATGAGGTCTTTGCCTGACACAGACAAACAAACTTTGACTTTTACATGTTAGATGACTATACCTTGAGTATAATGGAAGAACACTATGGGCTCCTTCAAGTGCTACCAATGTTGCTGATGGTTGTGGTATTTGTAGAGATAATTCTTGAGTTGTTAAAAAACAGCTAGATGTTTCTTCTGTCATTCCAAACTATTTGCTGACAATTTCTGGCACCAGCTGCAAAACAATTTAGGTAAATTTCTTGAACAAAATAACATCAGCACTGACTAACATTTATTAACAGTTTTAGTTTTTCAGTTTTAGTGTATGTCTAACACAATAAACTAAAAACAAGGTAAACACCAGCTCACGAAAACACCTACTAAAAAAACAAAAGGGATCTGGCATCCTCCCCCTCAGCCAAACTGTAATTTGAAAGAGGAAATAAGAGAAAACAGAAACAGGTTCTTCTACCTTTACAAATCATCCTAAACCAACTGTTAGTATTAGCATCCTCCACTTATCTGACAGGTTAGGGACCAGAGTGCTGTCAGAAAATGGAATTAATTGGTTGCAAAGCAGAACCCAGTCTTTGGTCAGTTTCTCCTCCCCTTGTGGTTTTCCTATAGGGAACATGAGGGAATTATGTAGGCAAGCCAAGCAAGCATGTCTAATTTGCAACAGTCCTTTAAAACCCACATTAATAAAAACAACCCAATCTTCTGTCCCCAGAGCTTCAGGACGTTTCCAGGTTTGAGCAAACAGAATTCTTGCAGCCCACATTTACTGTCCAGATCTTTATCTAACCAGCTGCATCATTTCATCGCCACCCAGAGGGTGAGGGCTTTTTAAAACTCCCAAGATAGATTGCACAAGTCCCAAATGCTCCATTTCCCGGCAACTTTCCTTTGGAAAACCCTTACTGCAATAGATGTTCCTGTTCATCCCTCACTGCAGTAGAGAAGGCCCTTTTCCTCCACGACACTGAAAACAGAGGCTTCACCAAAAGGGATGACAACTGGCAATACCCAGCAAAAATTGAGGACCTATTGTGGGAAGAGTTCTTACTTTTCCAAATCTATTTAGAGGAGACCCGAGGAGAGTTTTGCATGTAAGTGGCTTTAATGGAAAAATGGAAGGATCAGGGTGTTGTGTTCAGAGCCTAGGGGGGTGGTGGAATTGGATCACAATTCCCAGAACCTGCTGCCCATGCTGACCAGGGAATTCTAGTAGTGGAAGTCCTCTCCCCCTCCCACTCTACCCCCGCCCCCAAAAAACTTTTCTAAGCTCTGGTAAATGCCATCAATAAATTGTGAGTCTGACAATTCTATACATTGATTAAGCAGCAGAAAGTAAGGGCAAACATAATTTCTAAAAAATGAAACATAGGGCACTTTTTCTTTCCTTTTTTGAATGGGGAAGAGAGTCATTGCTGAAATGAGCTGTTCTGGCATGATCTTTTTAAAATGACTGCACGCTTCCACTCTTCCCTTTTGTACAAACAATGTGGAAGGCACAAAAAACAGATGCTCAGATAACTGATGCCAACTGTCTCTCACTCCATCCATCCCATATCCTTAATGGCTTTGTTCTACAAGGACTTCCAAACTAAAACAGCAGTCATCTGAGACACAGGCTTAGAGGAAAGGGCTTCTAATTCCAACAAAGGCTTCCTGGCATAAAATATACAAATCAAAGTGCCAATGGGCATTTAGAAAAGCAAGGATAATTAAGCTCTCCTTATTTCATGTCTCTAGCTAATGCTGCAGTATCAATGTTGTTCTCTTGCCAGCTCAGTTAAGTGGGTCATAAACAAGTAAGTCCCATCAATTTCGAAAGATCTGCTTTGAGCCTGAATTGAAACCATGATCTAAGATAGTTTCATAATCTATTTTTTTTCTTTTTCCCTCCTCTTTTATTCCTTTCCCCTCACTCTGCTTTTAGTATAAATTATTTCCATGCTTTCTTTGGAAATTGTGTGAGTCCATTTATAATTCAACAGAGTCTTCTAAATAAAGCAGAAATTTGAAAAATTATGAGGCTGGTCCACTTGAAATTAATAAACATAAGGAGAAGCACTTGCTTGTTTGAAAGAAAGGAAAGGAAACGTCTTATCCTTCCTGCCAAACTGTGTCATAGATGCAAGATACATGGAGAAATGCAAAAGGGCAGCTTCTCCATTGCTGCCTTTTTAAACCTTGCTTTCACTTCAAAATTTAGTGGAAGTCCTTATTATGAGTTGGATCCAGACTTAGGCCATTTCTGCACAGCATCGCTATAACACTTATAGGAGCAGGTTTGTTACTGGTCCAGGAGCCATGCGTTTGCATGGTGTCATTGCTATCCAGCTGTGATCCCATCCCCAAGCGTCACCAAATTCTATTTCCAGAAAAAATCCATTCAGAGCCTCCTATAGCACTTTAATCCCTTCAGCTGTTGTAGTGCAGTACTTTTATAGCGCTTGATAGCACTTCTTGTTATGGTGGGCTGTGGGTGTGCCCAGCGCATCCCTCCCTCAGCAACTCCCATGGCATGGTAACTTTCTATCACTTTTCCCTATTTATTTTAAATGTCTCCTTGGAGTCAAAACTTTTTGTTTTTTTTAATACACTTTTAAACAGTATAGAACAAAAGTGCAATAGTGTATGTGCATGTTATGCTGTTACGACATTGCTGCAGTAGTACAGCTTCCAAAAAGAAAAAGAAATCACTGCCCAATCAGGGGCAGTGGAACAGGGTGAAGGCAGCGCATAGGAGTGGCCAAAGACACTGTATTGCGGAAGGAACACCTGTGGCAATACTGCTATCCATTCGCTTAAGGGGGAAGGGTGTGGAAAAAAGCATCCCTAACCCAACAGCATTCAGCGAATGGCAATGCCACCATTATAATGCGCTAATGACCTCTAGTGCGGAAATGGCCTTAGCCATGCTTCAGAGAAATGAATAAGACACTTTATACACCAGTGGCTCTCTGATGACTGCAGAGATGTTTAGGCATGACGTTTGGCCTCATCAGTGGTTATTATTAGCTGACATTTGGTCAACTTATATTTCAACCAGCCAGTTTTAATGTTTTAATTGACAGTTTTGTACATTTACTGCTGTTAGCCTTCTTGAGGTGAATTACCCAACTTGGCAGTGTAGAGATGCAGTGGTTTCCTTTCTTGAGGCTTGCATTTACCTGCTGGAGGATCTTCCAGTGTTTTGGATTTCAGTTTCTCCTGAACATTGGCCATTTTGGGTGAGGCTGATGGAAATTCAAGTTCATAACTTCCACCTGGATAGCAGTATCCTCTCCTTTAAAGCTGTGGCATGATGCATCAATAAAGAAATTAAAAGTGATGAAATTCCTCGAGGGTAAAAGCAGCTAGTTTTACGTCAAATAACAAAAATGTCCGGGATTGTTCTGTTGTAACTGTCCTATTAGTTATCTTATGTAGATGTATTTATGCTCTGTTTCTTCTCAAAACTGGATGTGGCTGCATTTTTATCTAGGTAGGTAACAGGAGGACCCACCATGGTGCAGTGGTTGTAGCATCATATTAGGACTTTGGGGGAATCAAGATTCAGTGGCATACCCAGGCTCAGCAGCACCTGGGGAAGTACGGAAGTTGTGCCCCAGGTGCTGCTGCTGCCGTTGCCCCTCACAAATGTTCCAGGAAGGAGTGGGGAGGTGAGCAGGCGTGGAAGTGCATGGGGGGTGGCGGATGGGCAAAGAAGGGCGTGGGGGTGGCGGGGGTGGGGAGATGGCAGATTTTGCGCACCTCCGGAAATGGTGCCCAGAGCATGCATCCTAGTTGCCCCATCCTAGATCCTCCTTTGCCATGGAAATCCACTAGGTGACCTTGGGCAAGTCACACTCTCTCAGCTTCAGAGGAGGGCAGTGGCAAAACTCCTCTGAACAAACCTAATCAAGAAAGCCTTATGACAGAGTCACCATAAATCAAGCTGACATGTAACAATAACAGGTAATGATATCAGTCTCTCCAAATCCCTTTTGTCAGGTACTGGACACCTCAGATGTGCCCGGTGGAGTGGTGAACATCATCTCTGGCAACCGGGATCATTTGAGTCGGGCCTTAGCTGAGCACCAAGATGTGCAAGCTGTATGGTACTTTGGCTCTAAGGAGGTGAGCTTCTTTTGTAGAAATAACAGAGAACTGCAGAGGCAAATGAACATTTCTTTTTATTATTAAAAAAAATAAAGCAAGTTCCTTAGTTCTTATTACTTCAGAGATATCCTTCTCCCTGTTAGAAAGTAAATGGGTGATCCTCACTATCTGTAGTTCACAATGTTTAAAAGGAGGAAAAGAAGAGAATTCAAATTTAAATATGAAATTGAATTTTGCATCATGAGAAGAACTTATTACAGGAGTCTGCAACCTATAATCAACTATGTATATTGAGCTATGAGTTAAAAGTTACCAGGACTTGTATCTGGTCTCAACAGAACAGCAAGATGTTCGGAAAGGTTTGTCTTACTCAGGGGTTGGCAGGTTAGTTTTAGAAGTAATTTATTACAGTGATAATTTCAAGACCTACTTTTTTGTTACTATTAATAATAATTTAAAAGTATCCAATTTTCTTGCGTAACTACTTACTTTTAATTACTTTTACAAAGATATCTGTGGTACAAGCCACAGGTCTGTGATGCAAAGCATCATTTCTCCTGTTCACTTTGCTCTTACATCAGCATCCACAACACAGAATGATATTGTATCACAAGGCGTAGAATGCGCTAGCATGTGTACCACCTGACAGCCTTCCTCCATCATTCACTGAAGCCACCTCTTCCCCATACCTGTAAAAGTAACTAAAAGGTTAGTTATCAATGGTATGAGGATATCCTGAATTGCAGAAGTGTATCTAAGGTGAGGCAAAAAGGGCACATGCCCCAGGAGCCAGTGCCAGAGGATGCAAAAAAGCCATGCAGGTAGGGGTAGGAGTAGAAGTAAGAAGGTAGGGGCACAACTTCTGTGTTGCCCTAGGCACTCTTTACGCTAGATATGCCACTGCTGAATTCTTGCAAACTTCTGTGCTAGATCAGTTAAGGTGCCCATTAAATCTGAAAAGTTCCTATTTGTATTGTTTCTAAAAATTATTGTTATATTCTCTTTACACACAGGGTTCTGCACTTGTGGAATGGGCCTCTGCTGGGAATCTGAAAAGGACTTGGGTGAACTGTGGAGCAGAAGAGCGTTCCTGGAGCAATCCTCAGGAGGGTGCTGGGGAAGAGTTTCTCTACCAAGCCACCCAGTGTAAAAGTGTCTGGATGCCCATGGGCGATATATTTGCCAACTGAGTTTCTAGGGCAGGGAGCTAAACTGCAAGGCAATCAATCAAGATTGGGGGTGGGAGTGGGGGGAAAACCAGGATGAGAGACACTTTGTTTAAGAAATAAAGACCATTCATTAGGTATTTTTTCAAAAAAAACAAACCCAAAATTTCTGCTGTGAAAATGTTTTTCTTATTTATAGCTGGATTTGGGGCAGTGGCTATGATCCTTTATCCCAAGAGTCTTGCGTGCCTCTTCTCCTTTTAGTGGAGATTGCCATTTCCCAATCAACCTCTTGCTAGCACATTTTTAAGCAAGTAGATTTCAACTTCCCAGCACAGGGGAGAGGAAGGTAGCTTGTTAATAGATTACCAGAACTATCAAATGTCATCTCTCTGCCTTTTTAGAGTTCCCATTATTCTCATCATCTGAGCATCATATCCAAAACAAAGATTTCCAGTCACTGTAGGCCACATAGAAGCAGTGTGCAGGAAGACCCCATTTCCACCACACATCCTCAGGTAATAAAAGTAATACCCTGCAACTGATGGAAATATCTTGAAAGCCATTGCTTATAACCACAGTTACACAGTAGGTTGTTTTTTTTTAATGCTCATAAAGGCTTTGGCTTAGCAATAATGCATCTGATTTGGACACGAAAAGTCTCAAATTTGATCCCTGGCATTTTCAAGATGCCTAGGAAAGCTGCCTGAAGCCTTGAAGAACTGCTGTTAGCCAGGGTTCATAATACTAGGCTAGATGCACCTGTGAGATCCACTTTGACTTGGTATAACAGCAGTTTTCTGTGTTCGTGAGTCACATCCTTGCATATTGTGGGGCCTTCCTTGTGACTGTGTGAATGGTCTTTCTGGATCATCCAAAAGGTCCCTATCAGTTCCAGCTTTCTGTTCCCAGCAGTGGATTGTGAGAAGCTTCTAAAAGCCACAAGGTTATAAAAGATATAGTCCTACTGTTCTGTTTACTTCTAGTATTGGATAATGATAGATAAAGAGGCATCAGCTAATCAGTATATTGCCTGTATAGCTATGCATACATGTAGTATTGACTAAAAGCCAGCATCGTGCCATGGTTTTGAGTATGGCAGTAGGATTTAGGGAGACCAGGGTTTGAATCCCCACTTGGCCCTGGAAACCCGCTAGGTGACCTTGGGCAGGTCCGTCTCAGATGAAGGCAATGGCAGACTTCTGCCTAAAACTTACCAAGAAAGTTTCATGATGGAGTTGCCTTAGGGTTGCCCTAAGCTGGAGAAGGCGTGAGAGCATACAACAGCAACAACATAAATTCACTCACAGTTCTACACACAGCTACCCTAGAATAAATCCCAGTTAATTCAGTGAGATATTTGAGTAGAGATCCGTAGGACTGCACTGAATGGTCTTTTTCCATTCTTCTAACATGGCTGCTGCTCCCTTTTGGCTCTGCACATTTCCCCCTCTGCGTGCCCATTCTAGTCACCTACACCGCAGAAGGACCCTGATAAATTTTGGAGCACAGTTAGGAAAGCCCCAACTTTTAAAGTTTTCAGTGGCTTTCCACACCTTCCTCTGTAATACACTGGGAAGGTTGATGAGACAGAGGACTAAAAGGTTGTGGTCTTTGAAACTTGCTGTAAAAGATACAAAGGTCAGAATGTGGGTGGGTGGGTGGTGGAGGAAAAACCATTTTGAGGTGAACACTGGAGTTCTTTGTGACTCAGAAATGGAAAGCTCTCCATCCTTCGCAACAACCACTACTGCATGAAGGATCTTAGAAGCTTCTTGCAAAGTAACCTGTGCTTTGGTCTCATGCAAGTGAATCCATTGTGGAGCAAGCTTTACAGCAGGCAGAGAGGAGACAGTGATGACCCACAGCGGTGCCTGACCCAAGAGCATGCTGGTTGGGAAAGATGGTGTGAGGGCAGGAATCTCTTACTTGATCTTGTTTCCTGCTCTTGAATCAGAGATGGTACCCCTTAAGATCATCTGGCTGCCACCACCTACTGATTTGAACCCCCATCGTGCAGTAACTCAGTGGGAAGCAACAAAGGAAAGAATTTCTAGACCTACATCTCCTGACTGCAGAGGCTTTTCCTTTCCACTCCCTGTGGGAGCTGGAAATTCTATACACATCCGTACATGCTGAGCAAGGCACATGGAGACAGCGTGGAAAAGAGGAGGTTTTAAAAGGAAACGCTTTTATTCTAAGTGGGCAAATAACATTGACAAACGGTACCTCATTCATGAAGGCAGCTTCCTTCGGGTGTTACTTAAGCAGTTGTGACAAATAAGTTTAAGTCATATCAGCCAGAGGTTAAAAAGAACCTAACAACCGTAATTCATCTAACTAAACATTTCTGTCTACTCATGATATGATGTTCTTGATGCTGGGTATGGTATGGGGGCTGGGAGTCTGGACACACTGTCCAGCTATAACCAGCCCTTTGTCTTTTCCCTCATAGTCACCTAGGATTTTCTAACCTCTCCCTTGGAGCTATTGCAAAGCTTCTACACTTCTACACAACTGGTATTCCTCCTTGGGCAGTTTTCTCTCCTGATCTCTGATGTTCTTCTGTGACACTGACCTCAGTAAATGTAACTTAAACCTGACATCTCACTAAACCCTTGTTTACCTGGAGAGGAAACTATCCCCCTTCAGCTATGGTGTTAAATAACGGGGAAGAACTTGCTATCACATATGGGACTTGGAGTCCCAACAACATCTGGAAGACCCTGGGTAAGAGTTTTGGACTTAAATCTCCCCTCTGCAATGAATCCAGTTGTGCATGGACACTTTTTTAATACCACCTAACCTACTTTACAGGGTTGTTGTATGTCAGTGAGGTCAACGTGCAGGCCCAGGCCTGCATGTGGCCCCAAAATATGTTTTTATGGCCCTTGACATATCCAGAATCTCAGAGAAACCTCTGCCTGTTAAAAGCAAGAGAGAATCAATTTCTGTTCCTGGAAGCTTCGAGATGCCATAATTTACTTTTTAAATAGGTTCCAAGTCCTCTCTATACTCTTTAACATCAAATAAGCACACACACATACACACACACTTGTGAATAGAAGCAGTGGACTTCTAGTCTGGGGTTTGTTTGTTTGTTTTGCTTACTTATGGTGACCCAAAGGTGAACCTATTGACGGTTTTCTTGGCAGATCACCCAGGGGGTTTCCATAGCTGAGCAGAGATTTCCAAGGTTCCTAGTCCAATACTCAGACCAATATCTAAGACAAACTTATCATAGGGTTTACTTGGCAGGATTTGTTCAGAGGGGCTTTGCCCTTGCCTTCCTCTGAGACTGAGAGAGTGACTTGTCCAAGGACAGCCGTGGACTGAGCAGGGATTTGAAGCCAGGCTCTGGTCCAGCACTTGGACAACTACACCATGCTGGGTCTCACTAGGTATGCTATCAAAGGAAGGAAGATGTAAGAACTGTTTGTGTCTGATACAGTTGTAAAAATAGGGGAGGGGGTAAAGAAGAAGTTTTGGATGTTGAAGGCTGAAAGGCTTCTTGTTTGAAAACACAGTCCGTCACAAGCACAACACACAACCCTGTGCTGGCATCTACTCCTATCCTGGTCCCAGGGCAGCTGGAAAGAACACCCATCCCACTAAGACGAAGCTGAAGTCAGAGGCACTGAGAACCAAATTCCTTTCCAAACAAGTTATTGTCTAATGGAGTTGGCTCTTAGCTCTCTTTACTTGACTACAGGGTGGAAAGAAATCATTCCCACCACAGTCATTTTACTGATTTTGGCATCTTTCTGCAACCCACCCCTTGTACTGAAGAAAAAGGATTTTTATTCCATTCACTTGGACAGAATTACTGAGCTTCTTTTCTTTTATAGTTTCATTATTGGCCTGCACATCCTTACAAATGTTCAGGGCAGCTGGCCATCTCAACACAGTTAAAAACCACAAGTCACAAACATGACAAATTGCTGATATCTAGAATCAAAATTAGAAATGTACACTAAAATGAAATACAAGGAAGTGAAAGACAAACACTTGCTTACACCTTGAAACATTGTACAAATAGATATTTTAACCAGCATCTGCAATAAAAGGATCTGGAGGACAACCAAATCTTTAAGGAAAGGAAATTCCACAACCAAGGTGGTGCCACCAAGAAAGCCATACCTAGTATGGTAGTCCCTTCTGAAATGAAGGAAAACATCTGCGGTTAGAAAATGAAGAGGGATCACAATTGCCTCTATGCTTACGGATATGTTGAGGAGACATGATCACATACTTACAGGGACGTAATTCATTCTAGAGGTCCTGGAATTTGTTATCACAAGAAAGCTACTTTACTGCCTAGGGCATGGGTTTGGTCCAGTCAACCTAGAACTAGAAGTCTTGGTTCACAGCTCTCCAGAGGTTTCCCATGGATATGTGAAGGGCAATAATTTCCCCCTATTTTAGTTTACGCAGTGCTCTCACCATCACCGAAAGCAAACAAGGAAGAAAACATTGAATGTAAAACCGGTATCAAGGGTCAACAACACTGGGCAATGTCAAGGCCCACACGTTTCCATCAGAGAATTCAGTGCTAATTCTTAGAGCCTCCTTTCTCTTCTGCATATCTTCCCTGGGTTGCTCACTGTTCACCTGAAACCAAAAGCAAGGTATGTAAGAATACGCAGGGTGGCATATCCTCCAACATTTCACAAATGAAGAACAGAACCTATGTGGCCAAGCAACATCAGAATATGGTCAGGATGGCAAAAATTGTTAATGAGCAAGAACACTCAAGCCAGGACAGGTTGCAGCAGTTTGGTTTTGCCTGAGCCTACTGGGCAAGACAACATGTTCTAAAATCAGTTGAAAAAGTGGGATGACAGAGAATTGATAGGGACTGCCTCTGCAGAATCAGGGTAGTTAGAGAGTATGAGTCTTTCGAAGTCAATAAATCCAAAAATGGTTCATTACCGTAACCATATAAAAAATAACAATGAGTTTTTAAAAGTAACTTTCAAAGATGTTGTCTGGAAATTCCCTATATCCCTTTGGCTCTCCTAACCCATAAGCAGCCCCCCAATTCCAGTCTGAGCTTGTATGCTCTCTAGAGATTAATTTCACAAGAATTGTTCCACCTTGGTAATAGACACAGCTAAATTTGCTCTTATTTTGGTGCTCCTCTGGATACATTACAAAACTGTCTTCACATTTTCCAGACCTTGGAAAATTTACTGTTTTCTACTGTTTGCAGAATTTCCCCACCTAGCATGGTATTGACTGAAGGGCTCTGCAAAAAAAAAAAAAAAAAACCCTTTTCCAAAACTATACTTTTTCTAATTTTGATACTTTGTTACTTCCAGTATGGCACCTCGGGTGAGGACCCCCAGATATCATTTTGATATCATCTAATTCGGCCTTAGCTGGACTGGCTTTCAGTTACCATACTCTACGTGTTTGTGAGGTCCTCCGGACAGTCATGGACATGAGTGCGGCCACTAATGGTTTTGCATTCCAGACTCTATTGAGGTCAGCAGCTTAAACTCCGCTCCCAGCTTCAGGGGACTTCCCGCCGCAAACCCCACAATAGCCGCGCGGCTCTCAGCCGAAGTACTCTTTTATGTTGGGTCATCAACGTCCCAGCCACGCTATTGTCTTCAAACACAAATCCAATCATATTAAACTTGACCTTTCCAAATCCTTTGTCCAGCACCAAAACTCCTTTGTTCTCACTTGGCTTGCCACTGCCGGCAGGCACAAACTCCCTTATAAAAGCCTCTCACTTTCCACCAGTCTTCGGATCACTTTGGACTACCATCCCGCCTTGTTGCCGGTTGTCTAAGGGACTCCCCTCAGCTCCCCCCGCTGAGCTTTCTCTCCCGGAACCCCTCTTCTCTCCAGGACTACGAGACAGGTCGTATTGCCTTTCCCGAACAAACCTCCTTTCTCAGCTAGTTAGTTTATGTTTTGTCCTTCGTGTTTTTGCCTTTAATAAAGAATTGTTTGTATTTGGAAAACCTTGTCTATCTGCTCTCTGACCCGCCGCTGTATACATTGGGTTCAAGATCTCGCAACGTTACCCTGCCTCTTGCTAGCCAAAACAGTGTTCAAGCTAATTTTCCCCAATTCGGTATTTTAATTGGCAACCCGAGGCCCCCTCACGGGACCCCCTCCAATTCTCAAGGTAACAACTTTCCTATCCTTTTAACTTTTTCTGTGTCTGAACAACAGAGTTGCATTTGGAAAACCTACTTTTCTGTTACACCCACCAGAATCCTTCAGCTAGCTAGCATGGAAAATCAAGTTGTGGGAGTTGAAATTCAAAAACAGTAAATTTTATATGCTTTCAAACATTGATGTCCCAGTGGACCAAAACAGACCTCGGAAAAGTAATATTTTGACCTCAGCTCCTCAAATGCCCCAGTGGTTGTGCTGGCAGGTGGATTAGTGAGTCACAATCCAAAAAAGTAACTCTGTGCTAAACTGTGCCTAAAAATCACCATAGGGTCCATCTTTGACATTTATCCTAATTGAGTTCAAGCTGAAGTTGCTTAGTAATGGGAAAATACATATTTTGAGGAAGTACAATTTTAATTACACAACAAATATCAGCTCAATAATACAATTTAAATCAACACTATCAAATCAGTAATAAAATTTAAAAAATGAATTGTACCATAAATAATAGAATCACATAATTGCACTTGCAAAGTTACAGTCTTATTTATCAGACAAATGGTTCCATCTTAACATAAAGCCAGAGAGCCAGCATGGTGTGGTGTTTTGCATGTTGTACTAGCACTCTGGAGGCAAGGGTTCGAATCTCCTCTCAGCCACAGAAACCTACTGGGTGACTTACTCAGGTCACATTCGGTATTACAGGAAGGCAATGGCAAGCCCTTTCCGAACAAATCTTGCCGAGAAAACTTCATGATAGGGTCACCTTAGGGCAGCAGTTCTCAACCTGTGGGTCGCGACGTATTCCTGATGGTCTTAGGCTCCATTCCCTCCTCGGTGGTGGTGCGCAAGCGTGAGCCACGTGCTTGCGTCCTCCTGCCCCCTTTGGCGGGAGCGCGTGCAGTCACAGCGTCGCCACAGCAGGAGTGGTGGTGCACGAGCGCAAGCCACGCACTCACGTCCTCCTGCCCCCTGTTCAGAAGGGACTGAAATCGCTCCCCTTCTCCGCTATTGGGAGAACCTCCCATCTGACGGGCCAGCTTGGGGGGGTGGCAGAAGCATGGGGGCAGGTCCCCTCCTCGCCACGGCCCCTGCCCACTTGCCACAGAGGGGGGCACTGCAGAAGGGCCGGAGGGCCGCAAGGTGGCACTTTTTCCAGGGGGGACAAGCTGCGCCCAACGCAAAAGACAAAGGCGCTGGGATTCCTCCCCCCCGGCCAGGGTCGACACTCTGGAAACTTTTCCCACACTGCCCCCCCCCAGCGGAAACGAGAGCGAAGCAGAAGCAGAGCCCAGGGGGGGTTCTTGGAGTTTTTTCCCTGCCTGCCCCCCACCCCCGTTCCTGGCCAGCGAGGTGGCCTTTGCCGAGGGGGGGGAGGCATTTTAAATAATAAATAAATAATTTTATGGTTGGAGGTCACCACAACATGGGGAACTGTATTAAAGGTTCGCAGCATTAGGAAGGTTGAGAACCACTGCCTTAAGGTCACCACAAGTCAGAAATTACCTGAGGGCACATAACAGCAACAACATAAAGTCATAAAAGGAAATGGTCCTTAACTAATGCTTGGCATGCCACCCATTTGCCATTGCCCATTTTTCCCTTCCACTTGCTGCATCCTGTTCTTTCTTCTGAAACAGAGAAGTTCCCAATACTGCGAACCAAAGCCACAACTCTGAACTCTGCCATCTGCATCTTCTCTCCTTTGAGATCTTTTCCCTCTCCTTATTTGGATAATTACATTGTAAACATTAATATAATCAGTTTGATGTAATAAACCAGATGGTACTTCATGGGACTTTCCAGCAGATCAAGGGTATTTGCCTTCCTCCTCGCTCCCCCTTTTTTTTCTCTTTTGGACGCCTTCCCTTTCCTTTATCAAATTGCAGAAACGATTAATTCTGAGCACTTTTTTAAAAGATAACAACAATGTTCTCATGCAGGGAATGACTGTGGACCCTTTCACACTACACAATTATAACATCATGATTCCACTTTAACTGGTATGGCAATATTTTATCGAATCCTGGGACTTGTAGTTTGTTGAGGCACTAGAGCTCTCTGGTTGCATACCCCCCCAAGTGTTCCAATTTGACAGGGACAGTCCTGATAAATCCTTCATCCTGCCACTTTTTAAGCTGCTTTTGAAGCGTCCCAGTTTCTCTTCCTCCCACTTTCCCCTTTGATCCTCAGCTTATTTCTGTTGCTGAGAACTGAGTTCAAAATGCAAAAGTAGTTTGCATCTATTAGATAGAAAAGGTAGAAAAGGATGTGGAATCTTTTCCTTCCCAGTCAGGCAAAAGCAAACTGTTGCAGTCTCTCCTACTTTGTATGTTCTTTTTCATTAATAACTCTTGATATCTTAACTACATGCTAAAGTTGCCTGGCCACATGTATCCCAGTTTTTATCTGTGAATCGTTGGCAGGTAGATGGGCTGAGAGTTCTAAATACCCCTCCCTAAACTGAAAAACCCAGGATGGTGTCAAGGCAGTCGAAGTGGAATTATAGTGTTATAACTGCATAGTGGGAAAGTGCCCTAAGAGAGGACACGTCTTTCCACGTGTTCATAATGACCCTGGCACCAATATGCAAGCAGGTAGGGCCAGGGGAGGGAGCAGGGCTGCTACAATTCTACTCAAAATGGTAGTCTGTGAACCAGTCACAAGCCACTGGCAAGTTTCGGGGAAAGAAACAATTGTAGCCAATGGCCACTAATATTGGTTCCAGTCCCTTGTGCATAAGAAAAAAAAAATCTGTCCCTTTCCCTTCATGTGAGAAGCACTTTCTCCAGTGCCACCCCCCCTTCTGTCAGTGGGCCCTATTAGGATTTTCTGGTTGCGGTGGCCACATACCTGTCATAGAATCGTGGAGTTGGAAGAGACAAGGGACACTGAGTCCAAGCCCTTGCCATGCAGGGATACACCATCAAAGCATTCCCAACAGATGGCCATCCAACCTCTGCTTTAAAACCTCCAAAGGAAGAGACTCCACCACACCCTGAAGCAGCGCATTCCACTTTTAAACTGCTCTTACCATCAGTTTAGAGGGGAACTTTTTTCCTGAAGTTTGAAGCCACTGTTCCATGTCCTAGTCTCTGGAGCAACAGAAAACAGACTTCTCCATCCTTCATATGACATCTGTTTAAATATTTAACCATAGCCATCATGTCACTTCTTAATCTTCTCTTCTTCAGGCTGGGTTGAGTAGTGCTGTTAGGCAGTTTTAGGCCATTTCTGCACTATACTGTTATAGTGCTATCGTTCCACTTTCAACATCCTCTGGAATGCCGGGGTTTGCAGTTTAGGGAGGGGCATCTTTGGCCTCAGTAAACTACAAACCCCAGAATTCCACAGGATATTGAAAGTGGAATAATAGCATTATAGCAGTGTAGTGCACAAATGGTCTTAGACTCTGGATAGCAATCTCAATAAAACACCCCACTCCAGGCAGTAGCAAGTGTTATTATTTCATTTAATTTAGAACTGCACCCCACAATTGCATTTGGGGGCTCTCATTCTGAGTGAGGCCCTAGAAATAGGCCCCAAGATCCTGTTGCCCTGATCATTCACACTGTGCAATTCAGCCCAGTGGCTAAATGCAACCTTTTATAGGGAGAAGGGACCAGGGTTGGTATTCCTTGATATCCACAGCTAATTGACAGCTAATAGACAGCTAATAAGCAGCACTGTCTGACCTGCTACAAGGCTGGCTTCTATGTTCCTGACCTGAAGCAAGTTTGAACCAACCTAAGACATTTCGTTGGCTGCAACTACAAAATGGTGGCTCTCCCTCATGCAAGCCAAGGTACATTGCATCTAAAGCCAGCGAAGTTATTTTGGCACACGAGGTAGCAAATCCCTCAAGTGCTGCTCCTCGCTGTAAGGAGTTGTAAGGAGTAAATCATTAACTGTTTGCTATTCTTTAGGGACAAATAAAATACACTGCCAGAGAGGGAAGACTGACTCTGCCTTATGGTAGGGTTGGTACTGCTAAGAGTCATAAAGCCTAACGTTGATCTATACTGCCCACAAGAGATTATAGACATAAAAAAGGAAGGAATGTGATCTCCTCTCACCCACAGGTAATATGAGCCTCCCCATACCCGAATTTGGACTGCCAAAACCGACTTTTGTACTTTTAGACATGCCTCTTGTACCATGATGAAAGCTCGCACATTTTTTGGTGGCACTTTGAATAGTCCTAATGTTGACCAATGGTGATTACTGTTTCGTTCTGGGGATGTTTTTGCCTTCATGGACTGGCAAAGACCTGCCTGTTTGGTTGGGCTTTTTTTTATCTGCCTATTTCCTGTGCAGTTTTTTCTTTTCTTTTCTTTTCCAGAAAATTTTTGTTGCATTTTGAAAAAGTAACCTATGCTACAATTTTCCCCAAGGACCAACAAAGAGAGAAAAACAAAACAGATAGGCCAAGGTTTTGGATTAGGACCAGGAGACTTAAGAATCCCTACTAGAGTTACCAAGTGAAATCTGCCCTTTTAATGGCTGTTGTGGTTTGAGTGTTGAACAACAAACCTGGAGACCAGTGTTGATTCCCCACTCAGCCATGGTAACCCGTTGGGTGTCCTTGGATGCGTCACACACTCTTAGCCCCAGAAAACCCTGTAATCGGTTGGCCTTAGGGTTGCCATGAAGTAGGAAACAACTTGAAGGCACACAACAACACAAGAGGGACTTTCATCAGGGTTCCTTATGGGATGAACAACTCCTGCTGAATTTCCTTCTTGTACCCAACCATTGAATGGATGGGAGTCCTGTCCATCTTATTCCACCTGATAACTGTGATCCCCATTTAATCATGAAGCTCACAAGATTAATAATTTATCTTACAAGGGCTGTTGTCAGAATAAAAGAGAAAGGAGAACTAGATATGCTATTCTGACCACCTCTGAGGAAAAAATGGAATAAAACTTATAAAATAACAAATAGTTTGGGCAAATTGATGAAATCCCTTAGGGTTAAGATGGTGTTCACATTCATTCTTCCTGTGAAAGGGTGGAAACTACAGAGAGACAGAATACTTTGGGTGGAATCTTTTTGCTGCTCAGGCCCATCTTCCATTCAAAGTAATCTAGCAATGGCTTCATGTAGTGGAAGCAAGTCAACATTGGAGCAGCTGAGGACAAAGAGGATGTGTGACCATCCCCAAAAGATCCTGTCTCTTTTTCTTTCTGACACACACACATGCAAACACACTTTCACTGCCCATTCTCTCTGAACTGAGCATAGTTGGAATACAGCACAACTCTCTAAAGCAAAGTTGCACACCTATACTAACTAAAACTGCACAATTTTTATAAGTATCTGAATGGTTCAACATTGAAATGGGGAGAACAGAATACTTGAATGCTAAGCCCTAAAGTTGTGCACTTTGTGTGTGAAAACCATGGCCATTTCCACACTACATCGTTATAGTGCTATTATTCTGCTTTCAACATCCTATGGAATCCTGGGGTTTGCAGTTTAGGGAGGGGCATTTAGAATTCTCATCCAGAGAGCCCTTTGGCCTCAGTAAACTACAAACCCCAGAATTCCACAGGATGTTGAAAGTGGAATAATAGCATTATAAAAGTCTAGTGCGAAAATGGCCCATGGCTAATTTTTATTTCTATCTATATAACTTGCTCCTTGAATTCTCTGGACCCTGAGTCTGCACTTCCCTTCTTTCTTGACCTGCATACTCCAGTCCTTGGTAGGCAGCTAAGAAAGAGCAGCAGAGTAAAGGGTGACATAGGGTAGCTTAGGTGGGGATGAAGCAGCTTAGCAAGGATGAGAAGGAATTTGGGAACTGGGATGGCCAAGTCAAGAAAGAAGGGGAACACAGACTCAGAGCAGACTAAGTATTTTCAGACAAGTCAGCCAAGGGCACATAAAACTGTCTGCCTGGAGAAGCTCCACTATTTCATCCAAAAGCAGTTTCCACACCCTCCCTCCCTGTAAGATAATGCTTGACTGTGACCGTATCTTGACTAGCCTGTTATAGTGCTATTAATCCACTTTCAACATCCTATGGAATCCTGGGGTTTGCAGTTTAGGGAGGAGCCTCAAAGGTCTGGAAATGGCCTGTGTTATGTTTGTACATTATGCTCGAATTTATATTTATTTGGTCACAACTTTTGGTGGGTTGGGTATGGGACCAGGTAAATTTGGGGGAGATGGCCATGCATGTCCATTGTCGATGGTGCTAGGGTCCCCTTAAGGAACTCTGGATCAAGCTACTAAGGGGCACATTGATTTTGGGTTGTGTGTGCCAGGCTTCAATCCCATGTGGCAGGAGACCCACACAGTGCCTTTGCCTAAGTGGGATCCTATTTCTTTCACCCCACATTCCCTCCAGCACTCGGGCAGATAGAGAGAGGGTTTATCAACTGATAGACAAGTCACTTGGTTAATCAATCTGTGTCTACATGGCAAGCTAACCTTTTCTGCTGCAACCAATAAAAGCTGCGGCCAGTTTTTATTCCACACGTGATGCCCCTTGGTCTTTATTGGAGCATGGAGTCCCAATTAATCATTGATTGCTGCAAAAGCATTTCATAGTTAATCAATCCAGGAAATGTTTGTGATTTCCAGTAAACCTTTTTTTTTTAAATCACCTTCATAGATTTCCCCTACAGCATGCTCTCCAGGGGAGAATATAGGGACATTCCTCGTTTTATGCCTACACTGAGAAAATCTCAGCAGAAACTGGTGAAGTGGAAAAGATCAGCAGGAAAGCACATGCTTGGTATGCAGAAGGTGACAAATGCAGTCACCCAGAATTAAAACTGCCAGAATTCAATGCCTGATATCTTCTCTTTCAAGAAAATGTAGGAGCAGTGGCTGGAACAGATCTGTAACAGAAGCTCTGCGAGAATTGCAGCCAATAACAAAAGCAGAATGTACTTTTGGCATTCCACCATGCATCCACCCACACTCTGTCTCAGGTTAGCATTATGGATTGCCTGGTACTATATACAACAGTTTTGCATGCTCAGCAACAGGGGCTTTCCACTCCTTTTGCTAACTCCAGGGTTTTTTCAGTTCATGATGCAATCTGAGTCCACATCTCGTGCGCCTCTCCCTTTCAGCTCCTGTTTCCTAGCCTAAGTTTATACCATGTTACAAATAGCAGGGAAATCCCCAGAAGCAGAGTGACTGCGTTCCAGAAAGGAGAGCAGTCCTGCATTGGCTCTGGCTGTACAGAAAAGGACAATCAATCTTGTTTCATTTGCATGGCAAATGAAAATCCAGTGCAGGACACCCAACCCTTTTTTCCCCTACATTTTTGTTTTTATTGTTATACATAGTATAGCAGAAGTAACAGAATGTGTAGTGATTTGGGCCACTGACACCAGGCAGTTGAGTTTTGATGTCCTCAAAAGCATCGTGGCCAAATGTTAACAGTTGTTCAGTGATAGTCCTAGTATGTGTTAGTGACATAGGCATATCTAGGGTGGGGCAAGTAGACACGTGCCCTGGGGACCAATGCCAGGGGGGCACAAATGAAAAAAAATAGACATGCCAGAAGGTTTAGCAGTAGAAAATGGGGAAGTGGCCCCGGACGGAAAGGTGCAACTTCCATGTTTGCCCTAGGTGCTGTTTACACTAGATACATCTCTGATTAGTGACTCTGTTTGATACTTTTTTCACATCACAGTCAGCCCTCTACATTTGCGGATTTCACTTTCAGAAATATGATTATTTTGCAAGTTTCTCCAATCCCTTCCTCCATTCCCACCTCAGAGGTGCTTCTTTTCCAGTGAAATCTTCCTCCTTGGTAGCTCTAATCAGGCCATACAGCCCTTTAAAAACAAACCTCTAGTCCTCCTGAGCCTCCACCAGCTGCTGCCTGTCCAGCTAACGACAGATTGCAGCCTGATTTCTCAGCACCACAAATCCTATCCTGATGCCTCCCACACATTCAAGGAAGAAAATGGGTGAAAGAGAGGAAGCATAGGGACACTATGCCAACCCACACCCTTTCTCTCCTGACCTGGTTTGAACCCTGGGTGCCCGCTCTCTCCACCATGCCTTGGCCCTATTCTGCCTTCCCTACATTTTGATATTTGTAGTTTTCCCACTTTTGTGGGAGTCCTGTGCCCCTAACCCTAGTGAATAAGAAGTGCCAACTGTAGCTTGGTAGTTTGAATTTGGAGGGGGAGGACATATGAAGACTGAGTGAGAACGGACTGAGGAAATGAATTTTCCACTGATATTTAGGCAATTTCCACATTACACTGTTATAGTGCTATTATTCTGCTTTCAACATCCTATGGAATCCTGGGGTTTGCAGTTTGGGGAGAGGCATTTGGAATTCTCAGCCAAAGAGCTCTTTGGTTTCAGTAAACTACAAATCCCAGAATTCCACAGAATGTTGAAAGTGGAATAATAGCACTATAACAGTGTAGGGCAGAAATGTCCTAATTCTGTTACTATCTGTGGCTGGCAATCAAATTCCCCATTGCTAGTTGAAACAGTGCCCTTGGAATATTCCTAGTCTCCCCAGTCTATCTCTAGTCTGCCCACCCAATTGTTTAGGAACCCAATTCTACCTCTGGCTGTGAGCGGATGCCGGATCCCATCAATAAAAGGGCTGGAATGCTTCTCTTCAGTATATCATCTGCTACATTATTTTACTACCAATAAAGCTTATCTTACAGCAATGACGTGTCAGTGTTCAGCACTGAGTGAACTTTTGCAAAGGCCTCGAACTATACTGTTCTTCTAGAACAGAAGAAAATGCAAATTAGCTTCCAAAGTAGGCTGCCCCATTAGAAAGAGGATGGGGCTCCTGCCCCTTGAATAATAGTGCAGTGCTTGGTAGCAGGAATGTCAGCAGGTCTAACTTGATAATGACCAAAGAAGATTTACATAACCTTAAAGCAGATGATAAAGACATTGAAATAGTACAAGACTTTCCATACCTTGGCTCGATCATTAATCAGAATGGAGACTGCAGTCAGGAAATCAGAAGAAGACTAGAATTCAAAAGGCGGCTATGAAAGAACAAGATCCTCAAGTGTAAGGACAGATCATTGAATGCTAAAGTTGAGATTGTCCATCCTATCATATTTGCAATGTCTCTGTATGGGTGTGAAAGCTGAAACTAATAGGAAGAGAATCAGCTCATTCCAAGTGTGGGGGCTGGAGAAGAGTTCTATGGATACCCTGGACTGCTAAAAAGACAGATGAATGGATCCTAGAGCAAATCAAGCCTGAACTCTCCCCTGAAGCCACGATGACTAACCTGAGACCGTTGTCCTTTGGCCATATCATGAAAAGACATGACTTATTAGAATAGAAATAATGCTTGGTAAAGTAGAAGGCAGTAGGAAAAGAGAAAGACAATGTTACAGATGGATAGAGTCAATCAAGGAAAACACATCCTTGAATTTGCAAGGCCTGTGCAAGGTGGCTGATCATTTATAGAGTCGCCATAAGTTGAAGTCAACTTGACGGCAATTAACAAACAACACAACTTGTCCACAT
The DNA here is from genome assembly GCA_948474755.1 of Ctenosaura bakeri. Classification (NCBI taxonomy): domain Eukaryota; kingdom Metazoa; phylum Chordata; class Lepidosauria; order Squamata; family Iguanidae; genus Ctenosaura; species Ctenosaura bakeri. Next base: position 285,695 of record CAOLHI010000445.1, on the reverse strand, counting down.
AAATGGAGTGAAGAACCACGCCTGCCACTGTTGATTTAGTCCTTTCCCAGGAAGGGCAACCTTTTCTCATGTAGAAACATAAGCTTATTTATGAAGGAAATACTTTAATCAAGTGTTAACTGCCATGTAATCTTGTTCCTTCCCCTTTCCATTCTGGCCAACAAATGCAAAGGCAGTGGCAATGCCAAGATAAGCATTACACCAGCGGCAGGAATCAAATGATCTTCCAGATGTAGTCCGATAACAAGGTCCAGCAACGCTAGCCAATGGTGAGGAATTCTGGAAGTTGCATTCCAGCAATATCTGGGGACGGGGGGCACATGATTCTCATCTCTGCCCTAGACCCTTACTTAGACATAGGCTGGCACCTTTCTTTGCAATTATAGATTTGTAACCCAGAGTTACAAATCTGTAACTGCTCCATATTCAGATATGCTCCATATTTATGATCATGGCACTGCTGCCATGATCAAAAATACCTCCTGGAACCCACCTAAAACTCAAGGGAAACACTCCAAGAGAAAGAGGCACAGGTGAATGGGGTGCTGCAGGGTGACACAGCCAGCGCCTTCCTTGAGCCATAGGCCATTTCTGCACTAGCCTGTTATAGCGCTATGATTGCACTTTCAACATCCTATGGAATCCTGGGGTTTGCAGTTTCAGGAGGGGCCGTCCGGCCCTAGTGTGATAAGGAGCACTGCACCTTGGAGGGCAGAAGAGAGAGAGCTAGCACCATCATCCCAAAGTTTCCAATTGTCAGCACCACAGATCTCCCTTGCTCCAGCTCCCTGGAGTTTATGGTGGGTTCTAGGGGTTGATCACCTAAGTCATTTGTAACTACAATTATGTAGTTATAAATGCAACATAGGATCTCAGCCATTATAACTTGTTGTTTTGGTTACATGCCTCCAAGTCCATTCTGAGTCACGGTGACCCCAGCACAGGGTTTTCTTGGCAAAATTTATTCAGAGGAAGTTTGCTGTTGCCTTTCCCTAAGGCTGAAAGAGTATGACTTCCTCAAGGTTATCCAATGGATTTCCATGGCTGACCAGGAGTTTGAATTCAGGTCTCCTAGCACTCAACACTCAAACCACACCACTCCAGGGCTTTCTAAATGGTGTGCCATGGCACTTTAGTGTGTTGTCTGAAGTGTGTAGGTGTGTCTCTTACAATCTAGGAAATGTATGTTATTATTTATAAATCATATATTTTTAAAGATATATGAAAGGTTTTCATGAGACATGTTATGTCCCCATACATTCTGTTATTGCAGTTATATGTCTGTATCTCTTGTAAGGGGTTAGTTTAAGCTCTGGTTTGCTACTAAAACTGAAATTACTGTGTTGCAAAATGATGCATGTCACCAACATGGAAAGTTTGGAAAGCTCTGCACTACTCCATGCAGTCTCTCACACATTATAATAATGAGATTCAAATCCCAAGTTATTTACTACCACTAATTAAATTCAGCTGTTTAATGATGCTTTCCTGTTCCCATTACAACAGCCTCCTCATTGCTATGCATCCAGCCATGGGCCAGTGCCCTACAGATTTGATTACGGGTTACATCCAGTTATTAGTCGTAGAGGAGACCCACTGAAACAATGAGAACTTGCAAAGTCCATTGCCCCACAAGTCCTGTTGATTTAACCTGATTAGGCAAAATATGGCCCTTCCAACGAGGTTGGACTTCACAAGCCCTAGCCAGCATATTAACAGTGTGCAATGTTGGGTGCAGTGTGCAATGCCAGTGGACCTTAGTTTGCCCACTCCCCTGAAGAAGGTAAATTCAGCCCTGTGGTTTTGACACAAAAGCTATCGTTACAAACAATGTTCCCCCAGCTTTATATTTGTCCTTTAGAACAAAGTTCACGCACCCAAGATTTTCCACCCAATGTTTCTCTGTGGGATGCTTTGTTGCAGAATGTGTTTTGCTTTGTTTTCCTTTAGGTATGCAAGTTTCCGGCACCTGAGAAAAAATTTACCTCAACCACAAATAGGCTAATATTTAATTAAGCTGCTGCTCTGTCTGGTATCTGCTTTCTGGAACAGAATCGGAGCCTGGGAGAATGAGCTGTGGTTAATTTCTAAGAAGGGATGCCGCCTTGAGCTGAAGCTTATCAGGAACGGAAACTCTGTTCCATGACCTAGAAGGTTTTGTCGCTCATCTTTAATAAGGAGCTCAGAAAGTTACTTTTCAAAAGTAGTTTGTTCTGTTGCTCATTATACTCTTTAAAAAGTAATTTGTTACTAATTTCAATGACTGATGAAATTAAGTTGTTGTTTACTGCACTGCTCATTACAGTATTTTCCTGTTACTCCATTTTTTAAAATATAACTTTGCTACACTGTCATTACTCCAAAACATAGTCAGTTAAAGATAGCAACAGCATTATTTGTAATTCATTATATTCAGACTCCAGGAGTCACCAACTGCAGCCAAACCACATATTTTGGATTGAAACTCCAGAATTCCTTAACATTAGCTGTGCTGTCAAAGTCTCCTGGGAATTTTGGGGGAAACCTCTGAAGGTGGAAAGTTGCCCATCCTTTAGATGTATAACAAGAGGCTGTGGCTGCTCGGTGGTACTGCCTCAATAAACTACAAACCCCAGGATTCATAGGATGTTGCCATGGCAGTTAAAGAGCAATATAGTGGTTTAAAAACAATTTAAATCGAATGGATTTTTCAAAATTGCTATTATATTCTTTTTCCTTTTGCTTTCTTTTTCACAGCTCTCGTAAGTATGCAAGAACTCTTATTTCTAAACTTGTAATATCAGCTTTATGGGTATTTTAACAAGGTTTTGATAGTTTCCAGCATGTTGAGTTCAGTCTTCCTATATTTTAAATCCCTAAGTACTTTGGACATTACTGAACACTTTATAAAGCCCCGATAGTTCCTCTGTTTTTGGAAGAACAGCTATCCTTATTTTCTCCCTTGCTCTGGTTTATTTAGAAGCCCTCTTGAATGATGCTTTTAGTCTATACCACAAAAGAGCACTGGATATATCTGTTTGGTTAGTGCCTTCATAGATGAATGTAGTTTTCTCCTAACGCTATGGCTGATGGAAGAGCAAAACTGAATTTAGGACACAGAGATGTGTCTGAACTGAGTGGGGGCCATGAATCCAAGTTAATGTGAATGGAACACGGTTAGAGAAAGTTGTAGCCCTGATTGATGCATCCTATTTGAGGAATAGGGAAATTTAAGATTAGGATACAATCCATTCTTATACAGGAATTGTGCCTAGTCAGGAGGAAAAGCACAATCTGTAGAAATATTGAATTTCATTTGCCAAGAATCTACTGGTGCAGAAGATATCATACGCTCAGCCAGGGAAGTCTAGTTTTGATACAGGCTGAGATCCAAGAAGATTTATCCAAATCTCAATCTAAGATAGCATTCATCTTTCTCCTATTATGATTTCCCCTTTGGGGAATTTTTTTAAAATCATGTGCAGAAGTCCTTTCACAGCCCTTGTTTGGAGTCTTTGGAGACACAGCATGAACCCAAGGTAGTCAGTTGTCCACTCAGCTCCTCCTTACTGAAAGAAACTTTTCATTCAGGCCTTTGTTATGTGCCTCACTTATAGAAATAACAGTTGCTGCTCCCTGTGCTTTTGACAATCCATCTGGGGAAAAACATTTCCCAGATATGAGTGAAACAGAAGAGATTACTTACTTTTTTGGCAATAAGATTCCTACAGAAATATAACATCTGGCAATAACAACTTAGCTCTTTGAATTCTCTGCAGGTTTTAACTGTTCAACCAAGGGCATTCTGCAGACATGGGAAGAAAAAATGACTGAGACTATTCAGTCTTGGTTGCTGTGATGTTGGTTAATTGCTTTCTACATCTCTATATGTGCATGTACACTAAAACTACGAAAGCAGCAGCTAACATTCCTTACTATAAATCATAACCATTGGTATAACACTAACAAATACACTGTAGATTCTTGCAGACTGGTCTAAAGAAGTATGAGTTCTCACAATACAGCTCCTAGAGCTCTGATGGATTTTACCAGTTGCTAAAACATTTGCATTCACTCAGTTCATTCTCAGTTCATTTCTCCACCTCCACTCAGTTCATTCTTTCTAAGGGCTGTTTGTAGAGGTCCATTCTAGGGCTCTTTCAAAAGGGATTTTAAAACCAGGGCAACGTTTTCTGAGATGGTCCTACAACCCTAGGGCAAATTTTCTCCTCTATATGTTTTTTAAAAAATTCTTACAGTTATGGTCCTAGAATATAAAAGCGCCATTTCACTGATGCATTATAACACTATAAATCTAAAAAGAGAGGAAGAGAAGAGAAGAGAAGAGAAGAGAAGAGAAGAGAAGGATGCTTTTTTGTTAAGAAGAAAAACAACTCATGGGTAGGAATAAAATATTCCAACTAATGCTGAGTATTGCCAGGAAATAGTCTAGGGCTACAGAAAACAACAAAAACAACAACAACAAGAATCATACAGCTAGAAGATGGCCACAAGGGCCATCTAGTTCAACTTCTTACCACACAGGAACCCACAATCAAAGCACTCCCAACAGATGGCCATCCAGTTCCATTTAAAAACTTCCAAAGAAGGAAAATCCACCACACCCCAAGGCAGTGTATTCCACTGTCAAACTGCTCTTACTAATTTTAGTGACAGAAGTTCTTCCTAATGTTTAGACAAAATCTCTTTCCTATAGTTTGAATCAACTGCTAGGTGTCCTAGTCTCTTGAGCAGTAAAAAATGAGCTTCTCCTCATCTTCAAGTATTTGAACATGTCAGCTCTTAACCTTCTGTTCTCCGGGCCAAACACACCCAACTCCATAAGCTGCCACTCACAGGGCATACTGTGTACTGCAGCATCCTGACACATTTGCCCCATCTAGAGGAGACACTTTCCTGATAATTTAAGCTTAACATTTTTTAAAAAAGAAAAGAATCAAAACCGAATGGTTTGAAGAGAAGGGGGACATTGTCTGTTCTGCAACTGGAATAGGGATGGGATGCCATTCTAGTCCATTGCCTCTGGCAGCAAAATGTCTTCAACCAGTCTTGCCAAGTTCATAGCCAAGAATTCCTTTCAAATATTTTCCCTTTATCGTTTTCTGCTTTCATCTAGACCAGCGGTTCTCAACCTGTGGGTTGCGACCACTTTGGGGGTCGAATGACCCTTTCACAGGTGTCGCCTAAGACCATTGGAAAATATGTATTTCTGATGGTCTTAGGCTCCATTCCCTCCTCGGTGGTGGTGCGCAAGGGTGAGACACACACGCGCAGCCTACAGCTGCAAAGCGGGCAGGAGGATGCGAGTGCCCCCTTTGGAGCTGTAGGCTGCGCTGGGGGAGGAAGGAGTGGGACGGTCGTGCAACCAGGAAGCCAGCTGCGGGACGAAGGAGCAGCAAAGAGAGCACCTCATGCAAGAACCTGCTTGCGTGAACGGCACCCCCCACCTCCGCAATAAGGTAACTTGCGGAAAGGCCCGAGAGTGGTGCGCAAGAGTGGTGGTGCGCAAGCACAAGCCACGCTTTCACATCCTCCTGCCCCCTGTTCAGAAGGGACTGAAATTGCTCCCCTTCTCCGCTACCGGGAGAACCTCCCGTCTGATGGGTCAGCTTGGGGGGGCGGCAGCAGCAAGGGGGCAGGCCCCCTCCTCACCATGGCCCCTGCCCCACTCACCATGGAGGGGGATGCTGCAGAAGGGCCGGGGGGCCGCAAGGCGGCACTTTTCTGGGGGGCGAGCTGTGCCCAGTGCAAAAGACAAAGGCGCTGGGATTCCTCGCCCCCTGGCCAGGGTCGACATTCTGGAAACTTTTCCCACACTGCCCCCCCAGCGGAAACAAGAGTGAAGCAGAAGCAGAGCCAGGGGGTATTCGGAGTTTTTTCCTGGGGGAGATGTGCGGCTCCTCTTTCCCTCCCTGCCCACCCCCCCCCATTCCTGGCCGGCGAGGCGGCCTTTGCTGGGGGGGGAGGCATTGTAAATAATAAATAAATAAATAAATATAGAATCATAGAATCATAGAATCATAGAAATGTAGAGTTGGAAGAGACCACACGGGCCATCCAGTCCAACTCCCTGTCATGCAGGAACACCCTCCCTATCCCATCCCTATTAATCCCATCCCTATTCCAGTTGCAGAACAGACAATGTCCCCCTTCTCTTCAAACCATTCGGTTTTGATTCTTTTCTTTTTAAAAATGTTATTTATTATTTATAAATAATAAATAATTTTATGGTTGGGGGTCACCACAACATGAGGAACTGTATTAAAGGGCTGCAGCATTAGGAAGGTTGAGAACCACTGATCTAGACCTGTATGGAAACAGTCTCTCAAAATTCTCCATCCTGTTAGTGGGCAGAGATACTGAGAAGACAATTTCATCAAATTTGTCTAGCAGATGATGACAAAGTTGCCAACAGATTCTGGGAGAGGGGCTCATTGTTACCACTGGCATTGAAGAATTTCTTTCTCTTTTCTCTTGCTCACATCCTATAAGCTTTTGTTTAAGATCATTGCTGTTGCAAATGGCAGCTAACAAGCTGGCCACCATTTTGTCATCCCCCACAATGCCCAGACGAGTAGGACGTGGTAGTACGCACCACAAAATAGTGGTGAAGAAGCATTTGGAGAATGTTTTGTAAAGTGATCTTCTTTATCAGGAGTAAGACAAGGAAGAAGAAAAAACATAGGCATGTTCTCAGAAAGATGTTGAGGATTAAGCAAAGACAGTAAGGAATATCAGGCATCGTTGTTGTGTGCCTTCAAATGGTTCCAACTTATGTCAGTCCTAATGTGAACCTATGATGGGATTTACTTGACAAGATTTGTTCAGAGGGGGTTTACCTTTGCCTTCCTCTGAGACTAACAGAGTGTAACTTGGTCAAGATCTCCCAGAGGGTTTTCCATCTCTCTGAGTGGGGATTTGAATCCTTGGCCCTTTCCACAGGACATCATCATCATCTCGCACTGGGGACCCAGATGACAGAAGGATGGAACCCAGATCACAGTTCTGCATGACATCATCTGGGTCCCGTTGTTCTCCCAACCTCAGGCAGTGCAATCACACCACAAATCATTGATGGGTTCTCCCTGTCAATGACTGGTGATAGTGTCATCTTCCTGCACTTACCTGGTGTTCAGAGAGTCAGGAAGCACAATGGAGAGAGCTCCTGTCATGCTCCATTCTTGGGCGAGTCTCTACCAAGATCCCCATGGCACACTGCCGGGATCTAGTAAGCTGCAGAAAAGGCCCTTATCTCCAGAATTATAGTCCACCATTCAAACCACTACATCTTACTGGTTCATACCAAACATTACAGATGTGAATTCACAGCATGGATACATGAGCAGTTACTGCTTCATCCTTGACAAACCAGTATTTCTGAAGAGTAGAATAAACGAATACATTAACGACAAGCTGTGGTCTGAGCACAATTTGCAGGCCATCTCCTTCCAAAATGGCAGAGTTAGGTACCCACCTACTCATCCCAAAAGATGGTGATGCTATTTATAAATTGCAACTGTTTATTCTTAAGATTTCTTACTGATTTCTGAATGTGCTTACAGCACATGTGCTTACAGCACATTTCTATTCAGAAATAAATCCCATTGTATTTGAGGGTGGATTTACTACTAGGAAAGCATGCTTAGAATTGGAGTCAGTGGGTGCAATCCTGAATGGTCCAGTGTAGCTTAGACGTTCCATATGCAAAACTATTTCCACACTGGACTGTTCTAGTGCTATTGTTCCACTTTCAACATCTTATGGCATCCTGGGGTTTGCAGTTTAGGGAGGGACCTTTGAGGCTCCTCCCTAAACTGCAAACCCCAGGATTCCATAGGATGTTGAAAGTGGAATAATAGCACTAGAACAGTCTAGTGTGGAAAGGGCCTATGCTACAGCCGGCTATTCACCAACCCACCATCCTATCATAGAGTTGTTGCAGCCCCACTCCCACATCCATTCCACACCTTATGAGAGAGAGATCAGAGAACCATGTGGCTGTGTCCCTGTAGCCATACATGAAATATTGGTTACATCAGCAGTTCTTAACCTGTGGCCCACAGATCCCTGGGGTTCCACAATGTCCTCACAGGAGGTCTGCAAATGTTTGAAAAAATGTTATGCACTTTTAAAGTTAAAATAGAAAAAGATAAGAAGGAAGGAATGACGGATGATCTTAACGATCTTAAACAGCAGGAGTCTTTTGTTGGGGATAGACATCATTTGTACAAAGTTTCATTACAATATTTCAAAGCCTTCAAAGGTTATGAAGATAAATGCTTGGTAGCAAAAAATAGTTTGTGTAAGTGAATAAAGCTGAGTTGCTGAAAGAAAGCATGTGGCATTTCTTGCTACCACACATAACAGCCAGAAGCCACCTTGAGTTAAATCTTGGTGGTCTGTGGCAACAAAACTTATTTAAAGGGGGTCTGTGGTGAGGAAAAGTTTAAGAACCACTGGATTACATCCTCCACTGATGTCAGATGAGGTCCTCTTGATGTGTCAATAGATGATGTAATCATTTGCTGTCTGGCTACACCAACATAGCCAGATGTTCCTCCAATCCTCCATCACTCTCAGCAACTCTGTGGTAAATTTGGGGGAGAGCTTTGGTTAGGAAGGCAATACCAACCTTATATTGACCAAATGCACAGGTATTAAGTTGCCTTATGCCTCCATATCTCACTAACAACATGTCAGCCTCAGTGTGTTTTGTGGAACACATTCTTAGCTGTTTCTGTTGGTTTTTGTCATTTCCATTTGTTAAATAATTTTACAGGACTGAAAAATATTTGAACTGAAAGACCTTTTTCTCCCTCTATGAGGCTTTTTTCAGGTCTATAGCTTGAAACTACGGCCAGTTCCATTTCTGAATGGTTCCACTTCAGTAACTTTACTACATGTACTGTCCCATTTATTATTTGCCAAAGAAGACATTGATCAGGAAATGACAAGACAAGGGAAAAAAGAGCACATTTCTATTTTCTGTGTGTTGTGCAGTACATCTGCCACTTTTAAAAGTGGTCAGATTAAGAAGATTAGGAAATAACGTTAAGAAATAAGGTTAAGAAATAATTAAAGAAGGGTTTGTGACTTGCCAAGCCAATGATGTAAGTTAAGACATATTGTTTTACAGTGTACTTTTTTTTTATATAGTGGATTTTTAATTGTCTCTTACAGCGAATGGCTAAAAATTAAAACCTTTCTTGGTTAACCAGTAAATGAGTCAATTTGTCAGCAAGGCAAGTTGGTTGCACAATAAATGCCCTGCTTTCAAGCAGTGTATATTTTTAGAATCTTGGACTAGGCCTGGGCAGGACTGAGTTTAAATCATCACAAGGCTCTGCAAACAATCACTGTTAACAGCAGCCAAAGACTGACCTTGAAGGGTAGTAAAGTGAAGAAACATGGCAGGAAAACAGATTAAGGGGTCTTCCACATGGATCAAATGTATTGGGAGGCTGTGGTATATGTTGCTATAGTTCTCAGGAGGGGCTGTTAAAATATTCAAATTCTGTTTTCCTGGATTATTTTCTGGCAATTCTTGGCACCAGCTGCAACATTTTATTTCAACCCTCAGGTAGGTTTTTTTTTAATTCTGAGAAGTATTGGAATAATATTTTCCATTCTTTTCTCCTCCTTTCTTTCTCAAAACTGATTTTTAAAAAAGATTTATAGTGCTATAGTGCATCAGTGAATTGGTACTTTTGCACTACAGTGGGCCCTCAATATCCACTAGGGGTTGGTTACACCCTGCTCCTATGGATACCAAAATTTGTAGATGTTCAAGTCCCATTATGTACAATGGTATAGTAAAATAGTATCCCTGTATAACATGAGAAAATCAACGTTATTTTTGGATTTTTAAAAAAATATTTTCAAGTCTTGGTTGAATCCACGGATACAGAATCTGTGGGTATGGAGGGCCAACTGTATAACTCTAAAAAGAAATTTAAAAAAAACAGGAGAAAATTTCCCTTTCAACTCATAGGACAACCACAGCAAACCATGCCTTAGTTTTTATTAAAAAAATAGTTTTGGGAGAGTCCTAGTGAAGATCCAAGAGATTATGACAAACAGGCTTCAAAAAGAATAGAACAAGTTAATGTTGAATTGGCAATATCAGGCAAAATCCAAAAAACTATACAGTATTGTGAGAACTCATGACTCTTTAGACCAGTCTGGAAAAGCCCTCTGGCTAGAACTAATAACTAAGATTCCCTCAGTAATGAAAAACAATGAGCAAAACAGTGCATAACACAGACAGTTACTTTCTAAACATTATATTGAGTGACAACAGCAAGTTACTGCTCAATCATTTTAACAAATAATGGGAACAAATTATTTTATAAAAGTAACTTTCCAAGTTATAGATAACTCAGGACAGAACATAGTGGCTGGTCATTTACATGTCCATGAGATGGTGGATCCACTTTGGGTTTTAAGCTAAACTTCCAAAGAGCCATCCGTGGTGATGGAGCCCAGTATCTGAGTTGACTGAGTCGATTAGGGAAGCCACAGCTCTGAGTCTGCAAGACCTGAACAAGGCAGTGGACAACTGGCATTCTTGGAGATCTTTCATTTATAGGTCCGCCATAAGTCAAAAGACTAGGACTCAGAGCAATGGCTTCAAACTTCAGGAAAAGAGAACTTTAGGAAGAACTTCTTGGTAGTCAGAGCTGCTAAACACTAGGAAGAACTTCCTCATGGTAAGTTTGACGGTGGAATATGCTGCCTTGGAGTGTGGTGGAGTCTCCTTCTTTGGAAGTGTTTGAACAGAGGTTGGATAGTCACCAGGTGGAAATGCTCTTATAATATATTCCTGCATGGTAGGAGCTTGGATTCGATAGCCCTTCTGGTCTCTTCCAGCTCTATGACTCTATGAAGTCAAAGGTAAAACAGCAACTAATACATTTGCAGACAGAAAGATTCAGGGGAAATCATTGCCCAAAATTTCGCCTGGGCGGAGAGAAGGGAAATTTTCATTCTAAATTCTTAGAATGCAGCTTACCCTCAGCAGTGGTAGTGAAACCGTTTCCTCCTTTTTTCTTGGAAGCTGCCTTTCTTGCTTGCTTGCCGCTACAGCTGTGTGCAGCCACGGCAAAGAACTCACACAGTTCCAGGAAGACAGCAGAACGAATTTTGCACATTCATCCTCTCCCCCTTGGGATTACCTCTTTTTCTACAGATGTGAGAAAAAGAGAATCTCTAAAATAATATCTACAGAGAAATTTCAGCCCTTAAATCAGCATACCAAAGATAGACTAACAATATGTGAGGGGGAGGTTATGTGTGTGAGTACCAATCTTTGGGCAAAGACCTTTGGTATAAAAACTAAAAGTTACATAAGATGCTTCCTCTCTCTCTCTCCCTTTTAGTCTATCTATTTATGGCACTTCTAAACCTCAAACTAAGCAAAGTTGTCTGGGCAGTGTACAGTCTGTGAAAAATATTAAATATATATAATATAACCATTACTGAATCAGAATATAAATCCAAGAGAAATCGGGTCCTACTGATGTCTGCAGAAAGTTGGAAGGCATGCTTTTGCTGCTCAGTGTTTAATCTCATTATGTAATAAACTACTTGTATTAATGTTGGATCCCTATAAAAGAAATACAAGGGCTCTGAAGAGTTCTGATTTTGGACTATAATTTCCAGAATCCTCCAGTCAGGAGGGCCACTGACCATATTGACATACCATCCAACTGTCCTGATTGCAGTCATGTAGGGATGTGGGGGCAGGGGGACGATTCGCCCTGGGCGGCAATGTTTTCATTGCATACCCTGGCCAGGCCTCTACACATCACAACCACACACTCCATACAATGGTCACGCCCCTTGCACTGTAGCCAAGCACCCTTTCATCCCCCCTCCACACGCTCCAAGCTCCACTACTGCCTGATTGGGCAGGGAGAATCCCAATTAATTTTCTGTCATCCCAGTTTTTCAGCTGATTTTAGAAGGTCCCATTTTTGATCTCTCTTCTCCTCCCACTTTTCCCCTTCATACCTGGCATACTTCAACTGCTCCAAGCTGAATTTAGAGTACGAAAGTAGTTCACACCATTAATTCAACAAGGAGAAGAGGAGAGGAGAAGTGGAATCTTGCTCTTCCCAGTTGGCTCAGGGAAAAGCAAACTGCCACACCCTCTCCTAACTTGTGTGTTCTCCCTCATTAATACCATTTTCCATCTTGATCACCCTCTGATGTTGCCTGGCCACATGAGTCCTGGTTTTCATCTGTGAAATGTCGAGGGGTGTGTTGGCTTGGAGATTGTGAGAGCTGTAGTCTTTGAAAAGTAATGTTTCCAAGCTGTACCTTAAGACACCTCTTATATGTGACCTAATGCAACTTATTTATCAGGAATAGTCTTTCTTTTCTGGCTCACAGTGAATCAAGGTCTCTATAGCTATCTTTGGGGGGATGCCATTTTCTAATGCAAGTTGCTAGCAGTGTCATTCTCGCAAGTTCAGATCCCCCACTCAGACTCTCTAGAATTGATATACATTGCTGAGAGCTTGTATTTTGCCCATATGAATGGCTTGAATACTAGTGATGTATTGGTGTTGTTGGATGGTCTAGGCAGACCCTGCTCTCCATCCATCAGCAGGCAAAGACTTTTCTGGAAGGCTTTTAGAAGTGAAGGTTTTTAAAGAAAAGTCCTTTAAGTGGGTGTTGTATTGGTTTTATTGAACAATTTTAATCATTTTCTATCCTTTTTAAATAGCTTTAATGTTGTGAGTAGTTCAATTCTATTTTAAGGCCAACATTTATATGTTTTTAGCTATCTTGTGTTTTTTAACAATGTGACCCAATTTTGGGGAAAAGACAGGGTATAAATAAGCTGGATGGTGATGATGAGGACAACAACATTGTGTTGTATGCCTTCAAGTCTTTTCCAACTTATGGTGAACCTAAGACAAACCTATCATGGTTTTTTTCTGGGGCTAAGAGTGTGTGATGTGCCCAAGGTCTTCCAGTGGGTTGCAATCTGACCACATCTAGAGGAACACAAAATTCCCACTTCTGCTCAGTTATCTTAGCAATGTTAATCCTTACTTAGAAAATGTCCTTCCAGTGGCATAGCTAGAGCTTTTGTTGCCCAGGGGTGGTCCCTGAGTTTGGTGCCCCTCTCAGAGGAGGGAGGACCTATCCAAAATACCAAATAAAAACTGCTCGATTGTCATTGAGTGATTGGGCTCTGGGCGTCTGTGCTCAGAGGGGGCGCTCTGCATGTACTCAGAGACATGCCAGCATTCCTGCGGTGGCGAGTGCCCTTTGTCTCTCTCTCTCCCCCCCACCTTCTTCCTTGGAGGGTTGGCTGGGCTGGGCTCATCCTCAGTCTTGGAGGTGGGGGGAGGCGGGTGCCTTTTCTCAGGGCCTCTCCTCTCCTCCTTTTCTCCCTCCCTCCTTCTCTGGCTGACCCAGAGGTCTGCTGGTTGTCAGCGCTACTGCTTTGGCTAGAAACAGGTTTGACTCCTGATTGGGAGGGAGAGAGGGAGGGGAGGGGAGGGGAGGGGAGAGGAGAAGAACAGCTCCCTTTCTGGGGTGGCATACCCCTCCAGCAGACCTCTCTGGAAGGCTCCAGTGCCCACCTAGTTGCTGGACATCTGCCAGCACCCAAAAACATGCCATCCAAGGCACCCCGTCCCCTTCAGTACACCACGGTTTCCTTCATTCATAGGTTTATGTTTCTACATAGGGAAAGGCAAGTCACACTCTCTCATGCTAAGAGGAAGGCAGTGACAACCCTCTTCTAAATACATTCTCACCACCAAAATCCCATGATAAGATTGTCATAAATGGGAATCAACATCAAGGCGCATTAACAACAGTAAAGACACATATGGTACACAATACAGAACAAGGCCAGAATAGTAGGAAATTTAAATAATGATAACAATAACAAGGTTGATGTTGGTTGTTAGCTCCCAATTCCTTCTTTCCACGAAGTGTTAAAACATTGCTGAAGAAGTAGTCTGAAGAAGTAACTGAAGTGTAGATGCCCCTGCATCCCAAAGTTTGGACTAATTATGCCATATATCTCCATGATATACGAGTGTAATGGGAGAAGAGAGAAAATCCCAATGAAACTAACTTTTCAAGCTTTTGCGGGCTGAAAAAAATCATAAGGAACTGAGAACAAAGAAAGCCATTCAACTCCATATGGTAATCTTTAGTCTGAGGACAAGATGGCAATCTAAGCATGTGTGTACTTTTACCTGACAATCAACACCCTCAGTTCCACATGTATAGACAGTGGGTTGGAATAAAAGGTTTGCAACAGAGGTTATCACGCAAACATAAAAGGCTAACTTTGCCTTTACGTAGCTAGTGACAGTCAAATCATACCCATCTGGCCCTAAGTGACTCCCCAGGAAAAGAAAAAATCCCCCTGTCTGAACAGTCCCCTCCACCCACACAGAGAGCAAATATTTCCCTTGCAGACTTATCATTTATTCACTACTAAAATATATCTATCATACCTTGTATTACAAGATGTCACAATGGGGGTACAGCCAGGAAAGCAACATGAAACAATTCTAAAGAGTTTTAAAACAGTTCAAAACAATGTAAAGCCATATAGAAGAGTTTAAAACATATGTAGTACAATTTAAGAACCAATGTGGTATAGTGGTTTGAGCACTGAACTATGATCTTGCTATCTGTGCATTTCATCTTTTCTGCCTATGTACAGTACCTTATAGTGCTATTGTTCCACTTTCAACAGATATAGTGCTATTGTTCCACTTCCATTTTTGCACTGGACCATTATAGCGCTTTTATTCCACTTTCAACATCCTATGGAATCCTGGATGTTGAAAGTGGAATAATAGCGGTTTAACAATCCAGTGCGGAAATGGGCCCGGTTTGACCACAATACTTGTGAAAGGGACCTACAAGTCTTAATAGACCACAAGCTGAACACACGTCAACAGTATGATGCAGCAGCTAAAAAAGCCAATGTGAGTGAAGCTGTATCAACAGGAGTATAGTGTCTATGTCAAAGGAAATAATAGTACCACGCTATTCTATTTTGGTTAGATCTCCCAGAGCTGACCCTGCTTAGTTTCTAAAATCAGATGAGATTTAGGCTATTTAGGCCCTAAAATTAAGTAGATCTCACCATTCCAATCTCCAACTTTCCAAAGACAGATGAAGCACATCTTTTCAATTTGGCAATTTATAAACTTGCTAATGTGCACATAAAACTAATGAACTTTTTATGTTTTATTGGTGAATCTTTATGGTCAAAAAATGTGATAAGTGCAATTACTGTTAATACTTTCCACATTTGCTCTCTAACCAAGCTCATTTCTGCAAAAACATCAGTTCAAAAGTTTTCTATGCATGGAGAAAACTACATATGTATGTCATTGCACCAAACATGCGAGACTCAGGGGTCCACCCACAATGCCAATGCTTGCGTGAAACAGTGGGGAATATTAGCTCAAAGGGGAGGTCTGCTAGAGTGAGGTAACCTTATGAGATCTTTTACACCTATGTCTACCAGTACTAATGCATGGAAAAACCACCCAGAGAGTCAGAAGTAAGTTTATTTGTTTCACTGAGGGAACA
This sequence comes from Ctenosaura bakeri, assembly GCA_948474755.1. Lineage (NCBI taxonomy): Eukaryota > Metazoa > Chordata > Lepidosauria > Squamata > Iguanidae > Ctenosaura > Ctenosaura bakeri. The sequence goes on along the minus strand of CAOLHI010000445.1, from coordinate 270,113 downwards.
GACAATCACACTCACAAGATCCAAGCAATCACACAATCACACAAAGCTAACCAAAGGAAAAAGGAGGAAAGTTTTGACAGAGAGATTTTTAGGGTAAAGTGAGTGATATTTACCAATCTGGAAAGCAGTGAAGAAGCGATGTGGCTTAGACACAGACTATAAGGACAGTACACAAATGGGAATTGGAGTGGCTGAGTGGCAACCAGCAATCAGTGTACTGTGAGTTGACTAGCCAAAAGACTGAGGTTTGAATGCTCTTTTTCTGCCTGGAGGGCACGGCTGTTAATGGTTCTCTAGCTGAATAAATAATGAGGTCTGAAGAGTAGACAATGGGGTCCGGAACAAGCCAGTAGTCTTAGCATTAGGTGACAAAGGGATTGATTGGAATTGCGATAGCTCCTTGATTTCTGGACAGGTGAAGGAACAAAGAAGAGTCTCCTTCTGGACAAAGAGAGAAGGTCGAAGACAACCAGTCCCTCCATGGAAGGGGTTTCGGTGCCATTGTTTCTGGAGGCTGGGTCATTGAGGGACATCTGCAAGTCCATTGTCAGGCAGTTTCCCTGGCTATGACCTCTGAGGTCTCATCCTGGCCTAGTTTTCCAACACTCGAATGCAGCCAGTATCCCTTTTGCCAGCCAGCTCCCAGCCATACCAAAACATTTTATATTTTATGCCAATTAAATCATATTTCCCAATTAAGTCATATTAAAGGGTGGGAGTATATCACCTATTAACAATGTAAGTGCCCCCCCCAAAAGAAAATCCACTTAAAATTACAAATAATCTATTTAAGACTGATATTAGATGCCATCTGTACAGAACTTTCAAACTACGCTCCTGAAAGGATGAAGACATTGATTTTAATGAAGGTTTAGACCATATAGTATCCCAAAACCTATCTTCAACCTCAGTTCCCAAATCTTTTCCCCAAGCATTTTTAACTCCTACTAGTTTTCCATAATAGAATTCCAACATTAGAGAGTAAAAGTTTGGAAGCTTAGCCCTTCACTGAATTCTTGACATTTATGTAATGTCCAAGGGTACTTTTACTTTTCCTCTCTTCCTTTGATGTCGTTCTCTTAGAGGTAACTCATCAGTTTTGGCCAGGATGTGCTGGTTGCTTTCAGTTCTCGAATGATTTTTAAAGAGATTCCTATTCGGACCATTTCTGCATTACATTGTTATAGTGTTATTATTCTACTTTCAACATCCTGTGGAATTATGGGGTTTGTAGTTTACTCAGGCCCAAGAGCTCTCTGGCTGAGAATTCTAAATACTCCTCCCTAAACTGCACACCCCAAGATTCCATAGTATGTTGAAAGTGGAATAATAGCACTATGGCCCTGTCAACACCTTACCTTTTTGCGGCACAGGGGCACGGGGATCGCACGAGCAGCCTCTTGCGAGAGGCTCTCACGTCCCCACTGCTTTGCCTCCGCAGCCGCTGCCTGCTGGTAAGCAGGCAGCGTGAGGGCTCCTCTTCCTTCCACAGTGCAGCCTGGGATTTTCCCAGGCTGCACTGGGGCAGGAAGCGCGAGCGCTGTGGCTCTGGAGGCTCCGTACGCACAGTAAGTGCGCTCAGGGGCCTGGAGCGATGCATGATGGTGCACCATTTTCAGCTACAAGCCGAAAATGAAATATTGTGCGATTGGTGCCTGCCGGCCCCAGCAGCATTGCACAATTGCGAGGACATCATGTGGACTACTCCTCGCAATTGTGTGATGCTCCAGAGGCCCTTTCGCATTCAAATGTTTCATGAGCAGAGGTTTCTCTGTTACATACAATCCTGGTATTCAGAATGAGGAGGAAAATGATTTAAAAACAGGGTGTAAACACAGAGATCCAATGTTATACAAATATATGCTAATTTTAGGGAGTGCAGCTTCTAATCTGAATTAGTGTTTTGGTTCACTGAATAAATTGTATGTGTTCATTTGTCTCCATTGGGAGTTCAAAAGCTAGCAGTGGGTGTCCATTTGGATACACAACTCTCATCTTAAAAATGCCTTGTGAGTTCTGGGTGCTCGTCAGGTTCCAAGCTGCTGTATAACCTGTGTCCTCTGAAGAATGTGGTAAGCAATTATTTTGGAGATGGGTCTTTTTGAGGTAATCCTTGAAGGCTGGTGTTCATAAACTTTTTTAACTGTCAGCTTCAGTTTTTTCCTCCTTCTAGTAATACAGTTCTTTCTCTCTTGGGGCCTAAGGATGGTATGGGCCATTTCTGCATTAGACTGTTATAGTGCTATTATTCCACTTTCAACATCCTATGGAATCCTGGGGTTTGCAGTTTAGGGAGGGGCCTTTGAAGTTGAAAGTGAAATAGTAGCACTATAACAGTCTAGTGTAGAAATGGCCATGCTTTCCAGGGACCTCAAATCAGCATTCCAAAGATGGTATTGATCCAGACTGTTTGTTGATTTTATTGTTATTATTTACCAACTAATCAGTTTTGACTTATGGCAGCTCTGTGAAAGAGAATCCTCCAAGAATGCTGATCACTAACAGCCCTGCTCAAGTCTTATAAACTCTGAGCTGTGTCTTACCCTAAGAGGTGGGGGACTTAGAGGTCCACCTGCAATGCCAGTGTCTCCTCAGAATTTGGGAGAATTACAGAACAGAGGCCTGTGAGGATCTTTTCACCTGTGTCTACCAGTACTAACTGTAGAGAGGACTCCAGTTCAAAATTAAACAAAGTATTTTATTTGGATTGACAAACATGCAAGAAAGCAGACACTCTCAAGAACCATTCAAGGCTATTGGAAAGAGGGGTGTGGAAAGTCAGATAGAGAGAGATTGGGGTTGAGTCCTGAAGAAGGAGGTCGAAGTGAAGGGACTCAGACAGCATCTGAGGGTAGCACAGAAGAACAGTAGTCTGGACATCACGTCCAACATACTACAAAAGGCTGGGGTTGGAGCTAGGGTTTATACACCCCTATTTCATACCCTGGGGGTGCACAGACAAAGCTGTAATGGCTTTCCCACGGAACCAACAAAGGAGTCTGGAATGAGCTAATCGCCTTAACTCCATGTGACAAAACATTGATGGGAGTCATGACAATCTCTTAATGTCTTAGTCAGGTAGGGGTACAGGGAAGATTTCCATTTGGCAAGGTCAAGGAGTGGTCCCTGATTGCTTCACCTGGGTAGTTTCGCCTTCCATTGTTTTGGGGTGCGCATGGAGCCTGAAGTGTTGAAAGGATTCACATAGACCCATTAGTATCTAGGTTTCCCACCAAATTCTTTTTGAGCTTATGACCTGACCATGTCTATGGTCAGCCTGACCTGGCACTCTTCCAGCCAGTCTGCCTTCAATCCTGTTTTCCAGCAATAAATATGTTCAATTATGAAAATAGCACGTCCCACAGAATGGGGATGTGGGGTATGGTAACATGTGACTTTCTGTCCTTAATCAATCCATAAAGTAATCTTCCTCTTTTCTTACTGCCTTCTGCTTTACTGAGCATTATTGTATTTTTCAGTGAGTCAAGTCATCTCAAGATGTGTCCAAAGTACAATAGCCTTATTTTAATAAGTTTGGCTTCTTGGGAATATTCAGGCTTAATTTGCTCTCAAGCCCACGTTTTGGTCTTTTGGGTAGTCCAGGATAGTTACCGAATTCTCTTGCACTACCACATTTCTAATGAGTTAATGTTCTTCCTGATAGATTTCTTCACATCCAGCTTTCACAACAATATCCAGATATTGGAAATACTGTGGCATTAGTGATTCTGACTTTGGTATTTAATCATCTATCTTTACATTAGACCAGGCTGTTTGTTTATTGCAGATGTGTGCCTTCAAGTTGTTTCCAGCTTACAGCAACCCTAAGGTGAACCTATTGTGAGGTTTTCTGGGGCTGAGAGTGGGCTTCCATGGTCAAGCGGAGAATTGAACCCTACACCATTTCCACATGAGACTGGCCCTTTCCTAAACTACAAACCCCAGGATTCCATAGGATGTTGAAAGTGGAATCATGAATGGCCCTGGCCTCCAAGGTCTTGATCCAATGCTCAAACCACTACAGCATGGCTTTGCTGTTTGTTCACTTTTTATTAAACCATTCACTTACGGTTCCTTTTCTTGGGCCTAACTTGTAAACCACAGACAGACACCTAATGAGCTAGCTAGCATCATATGTCCCTAAATTACCAAGTATCTATTTCTGAATGTTGTATTTATTATGGAAATGACATAGGTTGTAGTGATATGTACCTTAACAGATGTGTGAAAACCAAATACCTGAATCTTGGAAATACAACAGAATCTCTGTTTCTGTGGGTAAGAGGACTTCACACAGTAGAAGCACTGACTCATTTTCTCCCTAATGATGTTTTGTGGCTCTGTTGTGGAGAGTTGTTTTGTGGCTCTGTTGTGGAGAGGTGAAAAGACAGAAAGCGTTATTTTGTAACGCAGACGAACAACTTGCAGCATTTAGGGTTTTTCTAAAAACGATTATGAATATCTATTTCTGTTACTTGAGAAAAATGGAAAAATGAGATACTTTTTAAAGCAATTTTTTAAAATTTTTATTAACAGATTTTGTATAATAAAATAAGCATATCAATACTCCGAAAGAAAAACATATATATAAAAAAGTATAATATGCGATATTCAGAATATTTCTGTAACACAAAACAAGATATCCAAATATTTAACAGTAAGAACTATTGACAGTTTGTTCGACAGGTTTTCGTTTCACATTTATCTTATATATAAAATAGTCTGATCTTTATCATAAATAGATAACTTCCTTCGGTTTCATAAAAGCTCAAATATACCAAGTCATTTAATTATTCACTCGAATTTCTTAAAGAATTTATCTATACAATGCCTTCTATTTAAATCTAATTTTAAACTGTAAAATTCTCTACCATTTATAAAAACATGGGACCCTTTAAAGCAATTTTAAATATAGCAGTAACTGACTAACTTTTGAGCCTTGGAATTATAATTGTAACTAATTTTTTTTAAAATAGCTGTCCAAATTTTTATTTTAATCCAAGGTTCAGTTCACACATGTATATTCCTCAGTTGATGGCAGCATTATCCTGTAATCTTTATTCACATGTGCAAAAGGCCAGTTGTAGATACAGGCCATTTCTGCTGTACACTGTTGTACTGCTATTATTCCACTTTCAACATCCTGTGGAATTCTGGGGTTTGTAGTTTACTGAGGCCAAAGAGCTCTCTGGCTGAGAATTCTAAAGGCCCATCCCTAAACTGCAAACCCCAGGATTCCATAGGAGGTTGAAAGTGGAATAATAGCACTATAACAGTCTAGTGCAGAAATGGCCACAGTACACAGACAGATATGGATTTCCCCTACTTACTTGACAAGTTAGGGACTGGAGCACCGACAGAAAATGGAATTGGTGGGCAAGCAGGACCCAGGTACTGTAGGGAGCATTAAGGAGATTCAGCTGAGACTGACTGCATGTGCATTGCTTACAAAATCTCTCAGCTGGCGTAGTGCCTTCCCACCCCAAGCTTGCCTTGCAAGCAGCACACCTGTGAGCGGACCCCCATAGGCAAGAAGAACTGAAGAAAGCGTAGAACCTCCATCAAATTAATGAAACCTGTCCTAAATTTGGAAGTTTCAAAAGAGCAAGCCATCAAATAATGGGGTATCAAAAAGTGAGGACTTGCTGTACCTCAGTCAGTAACATCATGGTAAATTTTGAAGTACAGACACTCATCTTGATATCCTCCAAAGCTGCTCTTTTCTCAAAGTCCAAAAATGAGGGCAGCTGTTGTTCCGTTAGATGAATGAACCAGTTCTTACATTTTTCATTGTTGTGTTCAAGTCATTTCTGACTTATGGCGGCACTAAGGCAAACCAACTGCAGTGTTTTCTTGCAAGATTTGTTCAGAGGAGGTTTGCCCTGTTGCCTTCCTCTGAGGCTGAGAGAGTGTGACTTCCCCAAGATCAACCAGTGGGTTTCCATGGCTGAGCGGGGATTTGAATCCTGGTCTCCAGGGTCCATAATCCAATGCTCAAACTACTACACCATGCTGGCTCTCTTTTCATCTCTACCAGGAGCAATTTTGTAAAGCTAAAGGGACTTAATTTAAAACCAAGCCTCCCTAAAATAATTTGCATTGCAACAGGGATTGCTCACAACAGTATACTGTTGGTAGGAAAATTCATTGTCCCTCCTGTTCCTGTGCTTATAGAAGCTACGACAGTGTTACAAGGATGTGCTTTGCAAGTAGCATAATAAGCTATTTACTAATGCAATGAGTAAAACTAGTTACTTCTAAAAGGAAATTTTAAGAGGGCATTTTGACAGGAATTTTTTAAAAGTTTTATGCCCTTCTCCTATTCATCTTCATGGTCCTTCTTTAAAAAAAGGACCATGATGGAAAGTAACGAAAAAGTAAAGAGTAATGTGAGGAGCAATACTACAGGTTAGTTTTTAAAGAATGCAACAAGGAAGGCCAATGAATCCTTTTCTAAACACTGTACTGAGTAATGGGAACAATTTATGTTTAAAAAGTAACGTTCCAAGCTCAGCACCTGGTGGCAGCAAGGAACAGGCCAGTTTCAGAGTCACACATAGCTCTGTTCTCCAGTGGAAAGGAGCAGCCAGCGTGCTTTACAGGAATAATGGACTGCCATTGCTGACTCCCAACTTTTGCTACCTGAGGTAGCCACCTCAGTTTTTGCCTCATGATAGAGCCAGTCCTGCCCGAGGTAAAAATGCATCCATCCTTTGGTGGGATTCATGTTCACTTTGTTACTTATTTCCATAAGCTGCAGTAAATGCATGTGTGAACCAAACCCACATTGTAAACGCTGGCTGGACTCTGCCACAGTCCCTGCAATCTCTCTGCTGCTCTCTTCCTCTTTTGTCAGCATCTCTTCATACAAATTGCTTGGCCCCATCTTTCCCCCAGATGCCTAGACCTTCTGGATGCCTTTCTTAGCCCCAGACTCCGCTGAGGGCCCTGTGGTGAGACCAGAAAAGGAGAGAAAAGGGGGCAGGCAACTTTGCAACATATCGGAGGGGACACCTCGGGAGTTAAAAATATGTCTTGAAGTTGGTTGCTTCTTCCCCTCTTGAGAGAAGACTGGAGCCAGATGTGAAAAATGTGGGGTTTGGGGAGGAGCAGCAGCAGAGACACTTTGTGGAAGGAAACTAGAGATTCTTCTTCTCTTCTAGCTTTTGTGGAACAGTGACCTTCATCCTGAAGGGTTCCTTGTGATTTAATTTGTCTGTGTGGGAGAAAGAAGGGATATTGGTACATTGTTGTTGTGTGCCTTCCAGTTGGCTCCAACTTATGGCAACCTTGAGGCAAAGCTATCACAGAGTTTTCTGGGGCTAAGAGAGTGTGATGCACCCAAGGTCACCCAATGGGTTTCTACGGTTGAGCTTGGAATCAAGCCATGGTCTCCTGGGTTGTAGTTCAACACTCAAACCGCTACACCACAGTGATTCATAGGCATCCCCCTCCAAAAAAAAGAGGAGTCGGGGGGCTTAGCTCCCCAAGGCTAGGCTGGTAGGGTCTAACTCCCCCCTAAAATGATCAGTCACCAAGGATTAGGACCACCGATTCTCCTATGCAGTTGAGCCCCCCTGTAAGTATTCAGCAGAAGTATATTTATAGCCATCTTTGCATTCACTTAATAGGAGGGTCTTCACATTTCCCCTTTCCCCGATGAATTAATTTAATACTTTAAGCAATTTTACAATGTTTCACATATTATTTTGCCATTGCCTGTATGGCAGTCACACTGTCGAATGTGGCAACATTATTTTTCACTGTATTCTGGGTTTTCACTGTTATGTAAAAACATACAAAATTTATAATGACCTGCCTGCCAGTTCTGAGGCACCCTCACCACCTTAGAAATAGTGCCAGCTTCCTTGCATTGGTGGATGAGGGTGGCTGGGGTTTCCACCACTACTACACCTCTGCTGGGGAAGTGAATGGGAAATCTAGAAGAAATCTGAGAGAATAGGCTCAGAGGAAGAGAGGCCATTTCCACACGAGCCTGTTATAGCGCGATGATTCCACTTTCAACATCCTCTGGAATCCTGGGGTTTGCAGTTTCGGGAGGGGCCGCCTGGCCCCTCCCGAAACTGCAAACCCCAGGATTCCAGAGGATGTTGAAAGTGGAATCATCGCGCTATAACAGGCTCGTGCAGAAATGGCCAGAGAAATCTGCAATAGGTTTCCACACTATATTGTTACAGTGCTATTATTCCATTTTCAACAGCCTGTGGAATTCTGGGGTTTGTAGCTTATTAAGGCCCAAGAGCTCTCTGGCTGAGAATTCTCAATGCCCCTCCCTAAGCTGCAGACCCCAGGATGCCATAGGATGTTGAAAGTGGAATAAGAGCACTATAACAGTCTAGTGCGGAAAGGTCCCAAGAGGGCTATGGCAAGAAAGAGCTAGGATGCCTAGGGTCTCCTTTATGAAGCAGGTTGGATTAGCGGGGAGGAAGTTTTTTTTAACAACTCTGAAGAATCTGGCTGAGTGGGCATGCTGGCTGAAAGGCCTTTTGGTAATAATAATAATAATAATAATAATAATAATAATAATAATAATAATAGCAACTTTATCCAGCTTTGGGCCAGAACATAAGATAATACGGGGGCAAGATCCCAGACTTCAAGCCCCAAAGAGTCATCAATTTGGGTGCCTGATGAAAGCCCGGAGCGATGGATTCCTTAGAATGGGATGCCTAGAGGAGTGTGGGGAAGGGTCCCTGGGGTTTTGCCATGGGGGGGTGTCTCTTCCCAGAAGCAAGGAACTCATGGTGGGTTCCTTTCAGCCCAGTGGGAGACAATTCCGAGCCAGGCTCCTGGTCTTCTTGGGAACAGCAATTCCCGGAAACCAAAGCAGTCTGTAAAAAGCTTTCCAAGACCCTGGCTTTGCCAAAACCCAGATGCCCTGGGCATGGAGGCGGAAGGCGGATGGCTCTCTGCACGTTCTCAGAGGTACTCGCGCCACGGTCATCCGACCCATGAGAACAGGTGCCGGGGCTGAATGGAACCAAGCTTCGGGGGGGGGGTCGAGGGTCGCAGTGCTGCCGCTTGTCCCTTTTACTTCGGTTTAAACTTACGATCCAGCACGCGGCGCCGAGGAAGGGGTTTTTGGATGGGTCTCAAGGACATCGGGGCGCAACTATGGGGTGGGGGGTGGGAAAAGCAAGGGTAGGGGGGCGTCCTTGCTCCGAATCAGCCCCAGAGAGCCCCGGGCCCTTGGCCCCTCCTCCCTGAGCGAGTAGTTTCGCTTTCAAGCCTGCCATAAAATAGGAAAGCACGCGGGTGGCTTTGTGTTTTTTAAAAGAAAATCAGCCCTGCTTGCATCGGGGAGACCACGAGCCGGAGGGGGGATCAGATTTCTGCTTTTCTCGCCTTTGCCTCTGGCACTACTTCGCTCTACTTCCTCCTCCTCCTCCTCCTCGTTCGGAGCAGAAGAGCGATCCGCGCAGGTAAGGAGAAAGCCTCCACCAGCCCTCGGTCCGGAGTGCTTGGATCGTGTATTTGGGTTGGCATGGATGGCTCACTAAGGCCCCCTTCCAGCTCTATGATTTCCCCCCTCCCGGTCGGTGGGAAAAGTTTTGGGACTAGATCTCCCAGAATCTCCTAGCCGGGCTGGCTGGGGTAGTTCGGGAGTTGTAGTTCCAGACTGCGGGTCCCGCCCTGGCCAGGTGCATTTCAGGCGGGATTCTTGCGTTGTGTTGTTAGAGGCCCCGGGGAAAGAGGCCAGCATGCACCATTGGTCCACCCTGCCCTCCCAGGCTGGGGGGATTGTGGTCCCTCGTTCTCAATCACCCCGAGAAAAGGCAGAAGCCGAGCCGAAGTAAGGGGCTAAAACTCCCCCGTGTCTGGCCCGCACCCCAATAAATTTCTGAGACCCCCAAACATACCGTCCCGCACCAACAGGAGTCGTGCGATGTCTTAACATCATTTTCCGGGATCTAAAAGAAAGCCTCCCCCAACCCGGGTGGGTGGGTTTTCTCCAGATGCGTTGGACTGTCACCCCCATTATCCCCAGCTGGCAATTGCAGAGTGGGGATGGTGAAGGGGGTCATAGTCCGACCTCCCCCAGTTGGAGGAGGCTGCTCTGAAGACCTTGCTGCCTGGCATTTCCAGATTCAGCCTTGCCCTAGACTGGGGCTGGCTGGGGATGATGGGACTGACATTTCAGCACATATAGATAGGGCATAGGATTGCAGGAAGCTAGATCCCCACTGGAATTTTCTTTAGAGAGATGGCAAGGATTGGCTCTAGAGTGCTTGCCCACCTTACTTAACCAAATACCTGCCCCTCTTCCCTCCACCCACTTCCATCCTGTCCCCTCCCACCTGGCCCCTCCCTCATGAAGTCTGTTACACCTGGCCGGAACCTCACCTTGCAACTTATTGTTGCAGCAGGTTCCCCGCTTTTTCTGTAAATTAATGTATGATTTTACTTATTTCATTTATATTCCCCCAAGAAAGGACTGAAGGCAGCATTGTTGTTGTGTTGTGCGCCTGTTGTTGTGTCTTTATTGTTGTTTGGCTATCCTAAGGTGAACCTATCACTGGGTTTTCTGGGGCTGAGAGTGTGTGATGCGCCCAAGATCACCCAGTGGGTTTCCATGGCCCTACAACAAAGTTAAAACAAAATACAGGGGAAAAAACCCTTAATGATAGAAAAGTGAAGAAAAAAACAATTAAATTAGCTATTTTGTCAAAGCATCTATAATTAAAAACAGTATAATGTCATTTTAAAAATATAAGTATAAAAGTTTTTTAAAATGCAGAAGGGAAATGCAAATAACTGCCTTCCTGCTCACCAATAAAAATAATGCCTGGTCCTATCTGTAATAATGAATTCATTTTCTTGGTCACACCAGGTTGTGACAGATTATGGAACAATGAACCATCAGTTGGCAGTTCAGCTCTGTCTATACAAATGGGATATTCAGCCACAGATTGTCCTTTGGAATGCTCTGCCACAAGATTATCTTCCATTCATCACCCCCTCCATCTAAATTTCCACCCTCAAGAATCAGTCAGCGTTTCATGAACACCGAGCATGTTCCATCATCTGTGAACTTTTAGAAAAGTGAAAAGAAATCTCCCCCAGGGTTTTCGGTGAATCTGATAATACCTCCTCCTGCTATGGGAGAGAGTTGCTGTTTTGACCACACACAGCAGCACAACCCACACATAGACCGCAGCATTCGGGTGATATCTGTAAGTGCTCAGAAACAGATCTCAGAAATAGAAATTTGTGTGTATCAGTATGCATTACCTCTTTCCTAAGGGCTGAGAAATCAGTGAGTTTTGCCCTTGACACAACATTTTTTATGTTCTTTTTATCCTAAATATGAAGAAAAATAACTTCCCCATCCTCATTCAGTACTAACATTGTGACAATGAGGAGAGTTTTAGACCATTTCTGCCCTACACTGTTATAATGCTATTATTCCACTTTTAACATCTTGTGGAGTCCTGGGGTTTGCAGTTTAGGGAGGGGCATTTAAATTCTCAGCCAGTGAGCTTTTTTGGCCTCAGTAAACTATAAACTCCAGAATTCTACAGGGTGTTGAAAGTGGAATAATAGTACTATAACAGTATAGTGCGGAAATGGGCTTACTCCAATAAGCCAGGTGTGGTGAACACTTTCCTGCCAGGGGTCACATTTTCAGAGCCTGAAAAATTAGTTTTCTGGACTGTAATTCACAGAATTCCTCAACTGACAAGGACTGTGGCATTGCCAGTAGGGGATTCTGGGAGTTGTAGTCCAGGAAAAGTAACGTATTCACATTCTGGATGCTCCCATGTGAGTAATTTCTTGGGACGGTATGATGGCAGTGAGTAGGACCAGAAGGCAAAGGAGTTGGGATACTTCCTTTTCTTCCCTGTCCCTTTTCCCCTCCCTCCCTTTTGGTCTTCACCCAGTAGATTTCCAGGCAGGGGAGCAACTAGAGGGGTGGCAAAATGAGGACGTAGCTCCCTTTCAAACTTTTCTCTTCCAAATTAAATTTTCTTTCAGCCTCAAAATCTCTAGTATTACAGACAGTGAGACACTGAAAATCATTCACACCCAGAACTCGGAGTTTCTGTGTTTGCATTCTTTTGGTAACTTTGTTGTTGTTTTGTGCTTCAAGCTGTTTCCGATTTATGGCGACCCTAAGGTGAACCTGTCACAGAGTTTTCTGGGAATGAGTGTATGTGATGCGCCCAAGTTTGTCCGATGGGTTTCTATGGCCAAGTGGGGAATTGAACTCTGCTCTCCAGGGTCCGTAGTCCAATATGCAGACCACTACACCACACTGGCGCTCCTGCCCCTTTTCTTTGAATGCCTTAACTCTGGCCATTTCCGCATTAGCCTGTTATAGCACGATGATTCCACTTTCAACATCCTCTGGAATCCTGGGGTTTGCAGTTTCGGGAGGGGTCATCCAGCCCCTCCCGAAACTGCAAACCCCAGGATTCCAGAGGATGTTGAAAGTGGAATCATTGCGCTATAACAGGCTAGTGCAGAAATGGCCTCTATTTCTAAATGCTACACTGAAGCTATAAGTTACCAGAAAGTAGAGATTTAGGGAATGAAGGACATTTTATGGAAAGGGTCAAATTCTTATTTGGCAGGGCCATGCCCTCATCCCCCCACCCACTGGAGCTACACAAATCACACTTTTCGGGTTACTTGTCAAGGGCTTTTGAAATTATATCGAGGGTTACACGTCTCCAAGCTATAAGCTATTCCTGCCTGGTTGATTCTGGAATGGTTGGTTCTGGGAAAAGCTAACTACCTTCCAAGTTGTAACACTGTTTGTAGGAAAGAAAAAAGAATCACTGTTTCTACATCATTATTAACTGCATGTGTCATTCAGTTCCATCACTGTGGCATTCAATTTAAACCAGAGGTGGTGAATGGCGGGCCATAGGGCACATCTGTTCTGTCACCTCCCTTTTTATGGCCTTCATCTGCTGCTGCTGAGTTGATCACCCAAGTCACAGTGTAAGGCATCTCCAGATTCCTATAGGTCTGTGGGATACTGTCAGGAGGCATGACTCCTGTCATAAGTATTTGCTGGTTGTGCATTAGACTATGTATTAGATAGATCTGATTGCTGAGCCATTGCTAGAGTCTGCTAGAGGGTTTCAGTGTCTCAATGGCCAATTGTTGATTGCAGCTATGTATCCAGTGGAAACTTGCTAAGGTACTCCAGGGCACCAAATGATTAATTGCTTTATTATTCACTGCTACAGTATGTCCAGGCAAGGGGAGAGAAGATCAGAGAGGGGAATCAAAAGTATTGGAAAGGCCTTATGAGAACTGAAAGTGCTCAAAGATAAAAAGACAGGAACTTGTTCCTGCCTCAAGGATGAAAGATATATAAACAATAGAGGATCTGGGAAAACGTTTAAATTAATGGGATGATGTGAGATTTATGATCTTCACCAATCATTGCTATGTTGCGCATAAATTTGTATAACAAAGTATAAAATCTGTAACTACCCGATGTGCTGTAGTCTCAGCGACTTTGAGAAAAGGCTGCTGTGTTGCTTGCTTTGCTACAAGGAAACACTTCTGTTTAACTCTGAGGCCAATTCCACACTACACTGTTATAGTGCTGTTATTCCACTTCCAACATCCTATGGAATCCTGGGGTTTGCAGTTTAGGTAGGGGCATTTAGAATTCTCAGCCAGAGAATTTTTTGGCCTCAGTAAACTATGAACCCCAGAATTCCACAGGATGTTGAAAGTGGAATAATAGCACTATAACAGTGTAGTGTGGAAGTGGCCAGACTGAAGTTTGTGGAGTACAAATTCTCCAGGACGTGACAGCCCACATCCCTACAGGGCTCTATGGTTCAAGGGGGCACTCTGACACTTTCTTGCATCACTAAGAGCCATTCCAGTTGCTGCAGCATTTTGGCACCAAATTTGCCAGCCGCTGTCAAATTTCAGTAGAGAAAGTGGTAATGGTAGCAAAATGAGCAATAGAAGCATTCCTCAGGTAACAAAGGCCTTTTCCACACGGACTTAAAAAGCAGTGTAGATCGACCTCCATGGAGGTCGTCTACACCGTTATGCGAATTGGGGTGGATTACTCTCGAGTAATTCCACACCGCAATCCGCGGTCGGGCGCCCGCAAGTGGTGGCGCCGCGTGCTTTTGAAAAACCACATTTTATGTGGTTTTTCAAAGGCACGGGGCATCCAGCCCCGTCCAAGCACCCGTGTGGATTTATGGACGCACGAAGGGGCATCCCTGCAGATCAGGCAGAGGGCGGGATTTCCAGCTGGCAGGCTTCTCCGATTGGTGGAGAGGGTCCGCCAGTCAAAACCCGCCATTTTGGGCGCTGCCGGGCTCCAAGGACGCCGCGGGACGCCGCTGCGTGTAGAACAGCAAAATGCGCTGCTCCGCACAGCGACGGAACAAGGTAAGCCCCGTTTTGGCGTGGCTTTCCCCGTTTCCCCGCCCGCGTGTGGAAAGGGCCAAAGTCTCTGGCAAAGAAGCTTCTTTTTACAAAGTCTTTTTTGCACCTGCCCAGTCCCCAATTTCTTCTTTTCCTTTTTCTATCTGGATTTTTTAATAACAGCATCAGTATTGGCAGGATGCTTAAGAGGGCTGGAGAAACAGACTTTTGGAGGTGGATTGTAGCAGCATGTCTGTAGTAAACAATACAACAGTCTTGTGTTGGGAAAGAGCAGGATTCCATTCTAGCTGATCTTACTATAACTGTGTGTGCTTGCCTACAACAGGCAAGGTAAACAGCAGCTGTCTCCAAAATGGCTTAGTGAGCATGCATGAACAGCAAACCAGAGAGAAAACGGAAAAGCAGAGAAGCCTGCCTTACTAGCTCCCCCTTTCCAGCATATTAAAGAAGAACATAAGTTTATATTCTGTCTATAAGTTTGACCCCTAAAATAGAAATTATGAGAAAAGTGGAAGCCATTGAAAGGGAAAACCCATCCCTGGGTATATTTTGGAAGAAACTCTCAAATGGTCTCTAAAAGGTTCAAAATGCTGTTGTTTCCTTCTCAAGGGTTTGCCCAACCTTGTTTTATTTCAAATGTACATGTTATTAGTTTGAATAAAATATATGCTGAAACGTGTTGAACTTTTTTTTTGTAATGTAGGAACCTACTTCTGTTCTTTCCATGCTATTTCTGTCTGTGGTACCAAAATTTATGTTAAAGATTTAATGCCCCAGAACACATCTCCTTTGCTAACTGAGATATATCAGTAATACAGGCTCCAGTGAGGGTTTTGTGTTTTTTTTTGGGGGGGGTGGTCCAAAATGGCTTGCCCAAACCTAGGATGTTGCCACCTTGCCGTACACAAAACAGGGTCCAATATCCAATGAGACTTTCTTAACCAACAGTGAACAATGGGAGAAAGAGAGGTTTTCATCCTTCCTCATAACATTAGAATAAGTGGGGATAATGTTCAAAGTGGCATATGTGGTTCTTACCCAATTCTCTTCATAACAACCCTGTGAGAGAGCGACTAGTCCATGGTGACACAGTGAGTTTCGTGGCCTAGTTAATCTACAGAAATCACTGCCACGGGAGGTGGTAGTGACTTTTAGAAAAAGATTGGGAATAAGAAGAACATGAAGGAAAGTTTTTCAAGGATAATAGGCAGGAAAAATGGGACCTACAACTAGAAATATGGGGGGGGGACAAGAGAACAAAAATAAGTAAATACAACTATATCTTAGTTAACAAAACAGATGTGTTCCTGGGCAGAAAGTTTGGTGGCAGAGTTAAAACTAACTTGGAAAGGATAGGAAGTTTCCTGCGCCACAAAAAAGAAAAGCAGACGTTTTATTCAAAACTAACAAAATGCTTGTGGTGAAATGAAGCAACTAGGGCAGCTCAGCCTTCAGCACAAGTAAACAAAACCCCTTTAGACCTTCTAGAAACTGCTTGGAAGCTGCTTCCAAAATGCATCCAGGAATGATGCTGTTTCTTTCATAAGCTTCCACTTTCCTTATTACAGTGGACCCTCCATATAGATGGGGGTTCGGTTCTAGGACTCCCCACGAATAGCAAAAAAACACAAATTACCACATGCCATATTATTAAACAATGGCAACATGTATGCCAATGCTTCAGCATGTCCCCATTCATGTCGCTCCAGTTTTACACATAGAAAGTACCACTCCACAGTCGCTTGAAATCACAGATCTAGAGGTTGGACATACAGAGGTTCTACTGTATTTCCATTTTGTTGTCCAGACTTATGAATCTATGCTTTTTTATATGCTTTTCTCTAGTTTGCTTTTCACACATGCCGAGTAAGGGATCCTGGAGGCAGCTGCCACTTGCTTTTCCTGTTGTAGGCAGGCACACGTAGATGTGGTCAGATCAGCTAGAACAAAATCCTGCTCTTTCCCAACTCAAGTTTTTACTGCACTGTTTACTGCAGATGTGCTGCGACAACCCGGTGCCAAACGTCTGTGTTCCTTCAGCCCTCTTTCACCATCTTCCCAATATCAATACTACCAAATAACTTCCAGCTAGATGCAGGACAAGGGAGAAAAGTGGGGCTGAGTAAGCATTTGAAAGACTTTGTAAAAAGAACCATCTTTGTCAGATGCTTTAACTAAGAGATGCCTGTAAATAAAAGGTGGCAAGTGTCAGGATGTGTGTATCTGCTGGATGTGTATTAAAATAGATCAAGTACCCAGCTTTAGGCATTGCTAGAGTTAGCTAGAGTGCTATAAAGTATTGAATGCCATTTGTTGATTGCGTCTATGCATCTGAAGCATGTTTGTGTATTCCAGTGTATCAAATGGTTAATTGCTCTATTGCTTACTGTAAGAATTTATCCAGGAGAGGGAGAGAAGGTCAGAAGGCAGGGGAAGCCAAAGTGCCAAAAGGTGTTGTAAGAACCGGAAATGCTCAGAGATAAAGAGGCTGGAAACACGCAGCAGCCTGAAGGATGAAACAGAGGTAACCGACTGTTGAGTCTGGGAACTGTCTAGAATGATAGGATGATGTAAGATTTATGATCCTCTCCAGTCACAGCTTTGTGTACCCAGATTCAAAAGAAAAAGTATAAAATCTGTAACTCCATGTATGTTTTAGTCTCAGCGACTTTGGACGAAATGTGTTGTATTGCTTGCTTGCTACAGAGAAATGCTGCTGTTTAACTTTGAGTGAAGTTTGTCCAGTGGAAGTTATCCAGGGCATGACATTTAGTCTCAAATGTAAGAGATGATATCTTAAGGGTGTAGAAGAATGATTTATGCAAAATGAAGATAAAATGGTATGCTTCCTGTGGTAAAAACCAATTTTTTAAAAAAAATTCCTGGTTTGTTTGTTTTTTTAAGTCTCAGATATATTGAGTTGAAGACTGGTGGATAAATAGTGTTATGCGCATCCTGATGATAATGATTGCAGATAACTTCCTTTTCCCCAGCATAGGTTCTCAAGGTGACTTACAAAATAAAATAGTTGGAACATAGTTAAAAGCATACAAAAAGTCAACATTAAAATAGAACTAGGCTATTAACAATATTAAAACAATTTAAAACATACACTGAAAAAGGATAAAAAGCAGTCAAAAACAGTACAGTTTAAAAGAATACAGCACCTTCTTTGGAGAGCTTTGACTTTCAGGGCCATGGCTTATAATGTGAAATAGGAGGCCTTTTCTAAAAATACCTTCTAGAGTGAGCTAGATTGCTTCCTTAGCTGGGAACATTTAATTTAGGACTCATAGTAGCCCTGAAAGCTGGCCAAATTACCCTAAAGGCACCAAATGCCATCTCATCTTGGAAGCTAAGCAGGGTCATCCTTGGTTAGTTCTTGGATGGGAGACTGTCAACAAATACCAGGTGCTGTAGACTATAGAAAGGAACTACCTCTGAGTATTTCTTGCTTGTGAAATTAATGGGCTTCCCAGAAGTGGAAAGGCAACTTTCAGGCACTCACACACATACACAGAGTAGCCCCGGATGGGCTCCAGCTTGCATAGCAAAAACCTTTGCCATCCTGCAGATATTTCTGTTTGAATTTGCTTTGTAAGACTCTGGTCTCAATGGTAACAGCTGAACAACTCAGGATTTTGTGACAACAACTATGCACTGCTTTAGATTAGGGAGCAGAAACTTTTGGGCCTCACATGTGATCTGCTCCCACACGCTTCTTCTGCTGTTATCTCTCATCGTATTTAAACTTTAGATACCCTGCATAGGAGTCAGCTCAGCTTTGCAGTTTTTGCACGGTACTGAGCTGAACTCTGCAGGAAGGAAAGCTTGTTGCATGGTTTCTGTGGTCTGCTTTAAGTACAAGGGAGTCTTGATCCACCACTGTGTTTACTGCAGTGGTTTGTAATTTCTTGACTTTGTGAGATGCTCATTTTGCTTTCCATTCCTTTTGGTTGGATGATCTAGCAAATAGGCATTTGTTTACAGTGAACTGAGCATTGTTTACTATGAATGTATGTATGAATGCATTAGGAATGAATTTATTAAACATCAAATTATACGATCCAGGGGCAAGAATCATGCATTCCTTCAGATGTTGTTGGGCTGCAGTTCTCATCAGGCCTAGACACCCCTTACTATTTGTTAGTATTTTGGCATCCTTCAGAGTTCCCCGAAATCTGCTAATGCATCTCCTTTCTTGTGCATGGATTGTGCCATTTTTGTGATGTCTGGCAAAAGATCAAAAACACAGGGAAAGATGTGACCAGAAATCCCCTTTCAGAGTGTTTAAATACCCATGTAACAATTAAACTTGCTGTGGAGAAGTTAAGATAACTTTGGTTAAGCTCAGGAACAACAGTGAAAATATTCTTTTGATGGTGGAATGTGCTTAATTTATGTAGACCAGCGGTTCTCAACTGGTCACGACCCCTTTGGGGGTCGAACGATCCTTTCACAGGGGTCGCCTAAGACCATCGGAAAATACGTATTTCCGATGGTCTTAGGCTCCATTCCCTCCTTGGTGGTAGTGTGCAAGCGCGAGCCACGCGCTCGCATCCGCCTGCCCCTTTGGCGGGAGCGCGTGCGCCTGCACGCACTCCCGCCAAAGGGGGCAGGAGGACACAAGTGCGTGGCTCACACTTGCACACCACCACTCCTGGGCCTTTTCCGCATGTTACCTTATCGCGGAGGTGGGGGGTGCTGTTCGCACAAGCAGGTTCTTGCGCGAGGCACTCTCTTTGCTGCTTCTTCGTCCCGCAGCTGGCTTCCTGGTCACTGCCCCTCCCTTCCTCAGTGCAGCCTGGGCTGCGCTGGGGGAGGAAGGGGCAGGGCAGTCGCGCGACCAGGAAGCCAGCTGCAGGACGAAGGAGCAACGAAGAGAGCGCCTCGCGCAACAACCTGCTTGCGGAAATGGCGCCCCCCACCTCCACAATAAGGTAACGTGCGGAAAAGGCCCGGGAGTGGTGGTGCGCAAGCGCGAGCCACGCACTCGCGTCCTCCTGCCCGCTTTGGCAGGAGCGCGTGCAGCCACAGCATCGCCAGAGCAGGAGTAGTGGTGCGCAAGCGCGAGCCACGCGCTCGCATCCTCCTGCCCCCTGTTCAGAAGGGACTGAAATTGCTCCCCTTCTCCGCTACCGGAAGAACCTCCCGGCTGACGGGGCAGCTTGGGGGGCGGCGGCGGCATGGGGGCAGGCCCCCTCCTCGCCACAGCCCCTGCCCCACTCGCCACGGAGAGGGACGCTGCGGAAGGGCCAGGGGGCCGCAAAGCGGCGCTTTTCCAGGAGGGCGAGCTGTGCCTGGCGCAAAAGACAAAGGCGCTGGGATTCCTCCCCCCCCAGCCAGGGTTGACACGCTGGAAACTTTTCCCACAGCGGAAACGAGAGCGAAGCAGAAGCAGAGCCCGGGGGGGGGTGTCTCGGAGTTTTTTTCCAGAGGAGACGCATGGCTCCTCTTTCCCTCCCTGCCCACCCCCACCCCCACCCGTTCCTGGCCTCTCTAAGGTGGAATAATGCACAAACACTTCTTTAAATGCTAGAGAAGATCCATTCAAAGAAGCAACAGTGGAATCAGATTTAAAGTACTCACAACATAATTACAGTACTTTGACACCACTTTAATGGCCATTTCTGCTTGCCATGGAATCCTAGGATGTATAGTGTTGGAGAGGCGCTAAAACTCTCAGGCAGAGAATTCTAAATATCTCACAAAACCACCAATGTCAGGATTCCATAGGACCAATTAAAGTCAGATCAAAGTGCTATAACTGTAAAATGTGAAAGAGACCACAATGCTTCATGGTAAGCCAGGATCTTGGGATCTGTGGCTTACCATAGGCAAAGCAGCGTGTTGGTACATGCTACCCAGCCACTCTGATCTGGAGTGAGAGCAGCTGAACAAACCACAGTCCATGGTTTGATGAGCATGATGTGCTAACCAGGCATCAGCCAGTGCTCTGTTTCTTTACTCTCTCCTAACAAACCAGAGAAAGATTCCTAGGTTTATTCTTGGCTTCTTTCTCTGACTTGTTGACGAAGAAACCAGCCAGGGTGATGGTTTTGTCGGAACTGCCTATCACACTAAACCAAGGAGTAGGTGACAGATGAACTGTATGTGGCCCTCTCAAGGATCCTTCACAAAATGCAATTCTGAAATTGCAGCAGCAAATTGTATTGTCAAATTTTAGTGGCAAACTATTGAAAAACCACTAAGACAAGGACAAATTGCTTGCTTTAAAGAGTTTTTCAGTTTCCTACCCACCTTGGGCAAAAAGCCAGGACAACCAGATTGAAAAAAGCATCTCTTGCATCTTGAACTGGCCTATTCTCCATTTTCAACAGGATCAAAATAACATTCTCCACCTTCTCTTGGCAAGAAACCTTTGTTTAAATGGTCTCTATTGCTGTTACTATGGTTGTGTGCCTTCAGGTCATTTCTGAAATATGGTGACCCCATTATGGGGTTTTCTTGGCAAGATTTGTTTGCGAGAGGTTGTCTTTGCCTTCCTCTGCTGCTGAGGGATTGTGACTTGAACAAAGTCACCTATTGGGTTTCCATGGCTGAGCAGAAATTCAAGCCCTGGTTCCCAGAGTTGTAGTCCAACCACTTATACCACACTGGCTCTCTTGGTTACATGCTTTTTACTGCTCAATCCCATAACTGTGCTTTCTTTTAATCCCACTCCCCAGATCCCCCCTCTTTCTGTAGGACTAATCTTCACTATGCTGGCCATCCACCAAGCCATGTGGAGATGAATTGGCATCATGGAATCCCAAATTCAGGTCTGGTAAGTAAAAAAAAAAAAAAAAAGCCTGAATCAAGGATGGGGCCCATGTTCCACTTTGATTTCAGTTCAGCTTTTGCTTAGTAATTAGATTTCTTCTTAGATTTCTTAGATTTCTCCATCATATCCTCAGAATCTAATGTGAGCTTACAAGTGTACCTCAGTCATGTTGGGTGGGGGATTCTGGGAGTTGTAGGCCAAGGAGCTCCGTATGAGCTGAAGAGAAAGAGCATTAGCTGAGACCCAGAGACTATTGAAGGCACCCACCATCAGCCTCTGCCATCTTCTTTTCTAATATGCTTGTACATGTGGGACTGCCTTCCTCAACCTGGAGTCCTCCAGCTGCGTTGTCTGACTCCTTCTACAGTAGAAGGAATGTGGCTGGCTAGGATGGGAACTGAAATCCAAAATGATCTGGAAAGCTATGCATTGAGGAAGGCTAGCTGAAATGGCGGGCCAGAGCCAAACTAAGCAACCAAAAACTTTGATGTGTTCTGCAGAGAGATTCAAAAACTAACGTAAAAGTGCTGTTGCGTTATGTTCAAACTGAAAAGCAAATGTTTATTGAATTTATATGGAAAAATGAACACAGTACACTGCAGGTACAGACTCTATATTCATGGATTCAACCAACCATGGCTTGAAAATATTCCCCCCCTCAAAAAAAAATCCAAAAAACAAACTTTGATTCTGCTGTTTGATATAAACGATGCCATTTTACTACACTAAAGGGGACTTGAACATCTATAGATTTCATTATCTACGGCAGGTCAGGGAACCAAACCCTAGCAGACTACTGTAATCTCAACTGATTTTGTTTTGTTTCTTTTCCTTCGATCAACATCTCCTCCTTCACCTCTCATCTGTCCATGTGTAGGTTCTTCTTTTCTTTCTCTGACTACCTCTTTCCCTTCCCTTCTGCCATTTCTTCTTCCTGTTATCTTGTCTATACATCTTATCTCCCCTCAAGTCCTCCACTTTCACAAAGCATTGTGAGTCAAAACCTTAACACTTTGGCTTCCTCTCCTTCCCATCCTTCCATTTTTTGCTCCTTTCTAGCATGTGTAGTTTGCACTGCTTGTTTCTGCTGCCACCACGCACTGTTAAGAAAAGAAGAGGTGGCCGTGAATTTCATTTGACTGCAACTGAAAATGCTTTCCCCCATAGCGTTGCAAGGAAAATCTCTTACAAATTACATTGCATTTTGTTAGAGGCAAAAAAGTACTTCATGTTTTTCTTAGGTTTCTTGTAAACATCCTTAACATAATATTAATGTATCGACCTGATCGTTGGATCTGCAAACATAGATTACATAAAGAACTCAAACTGTGGAAATACCCCCTAGAAATAGCAACCTTTGCTCTGTGAGATACCTCCTCTTTATCTATATTGTTTTGAGGTTAGCTGTAGTTATATAGTGGTCAATGGAAGTGCCTGCATACATTTGTGGTTTGAGTGTTAATCATTGCCATAAATGATAAAGGAAAGCAAATGCTATGAGAAAAGCCAGTTTAAAAAGTAAGAGTTGGAAATATGGGGAAAAGGTGGGGACTTTTTTTCATATGTGGTGGACTTGCCCCAAGGCTAAGAAATTTTGGAAGGGAATTCATAATGAAATTCAAAAAATTAGTAAAGTTAATTTTGAAATGGTACCAGAATTTTACTTATTGAATATATTAGGCCAGAACCAGGAGATTAGAAAACAACAGAAGATATTATTGTATTTGATTACTAAAAATCAAAATTAAAAAAAAAAGTAAGAGGGGCCCAGTTGGATCAGACCAAAGGCCTGTCTAGTCCAGTTACTTATTTCCTACACACAATATATTTATTATTAGAACACGGAGATAGCTGCAGTTTTATTTGCCATTTCTTCTCCTATTATGTCCAACATGTAAATATGCCTTTTTTACAGTCCTGCCCAGTTGGTCAACATTTTCTTGGCATTATCCACCACGTTCACAAGATTTCTTTCTTAAACAGTCTCACTGACCCGGATCCTATATATGAAATTAGGATTTTTAACCTGATGTACACACATTGAACTGCATTTCCCATTTTAATGTCCATTCCCTCAGTATGGAGAGATTCTTTTATCATTCTTTTCCATTTCTTTTGTGACAAATATCGTCATACTTCAGTTAACAAAGCCTCTGACAAAGAAGTTCCTTTTCACAAAGTCTTTTTATGCCTGTCTCACCTCCTTTTCCTCCTTGTCTTCCATCTATCTGGAAGATTTTTAACAGCATTAGTATTGGGAGTACAGTGGCCCCTCTGCTTTTGTGAGGGTTTGGGGTGTGGAACCCTCACAAAAGTGGAAAAACAACAAATAACCCATTCTCTTGCCTTTTGCCTGCTGGGGCAAGAGGCAAGGGAATGGGAGCAGAGAGCTCTGGAGGTGAGAAGGAAAGATTGTGTCTGCCTCCTATACATAAACAGTAAACATGTATAACTAAAGCTTAAACTAAACTAAATTAAATTAAACTAAAGCTAACGCACGGTACTAAAACACTAATTATTACTGTTACTATTGCACTGAACTAAAGCACAAAACAACTCTGACCTTCCTACACAAACTGTAGTGAAAAATTAAAACTGATTAATAGAATTTAATCTTATTTCACCATTATAGACCTAACTAAATTCAGCTTATTTAAAATTACTACTAATAACTGTAACCACAGATTGTTACATTGTTAGGCTTCTTATCTTTTAATATCCATGTCAAATTGGAAACGGGCAAAGCTCGCAACTTTACCAACCCACTCTTCCATCATTGGTGCTTCAGTGCATTTCCAACGCCATTTCCACACGACAGTCTTATAGCGTGATGATTCCACTTTCAACCTCCTATGGAATCCTGAGGTTTGCAGTTCTGGGAGGGGCTGGCTGGCCCGTCCCGGAACTGCAAACCCCAGGATTCCATAGGAGGTTGAAAGTGGAATCATCACGCTATAAGAGTGTCGTGTGGAAATGTTCCAAGTTTGGGCAAACAGCATTCTTGCAGCTGTTATCGTATGTTGAAGAAGTAGTCCATATTTACTATCCAATTTTTATTGATGATACCTAACAAGAACATTTCTGGTGACATTGCAGAATCTAACTTTAAAATTTTTTGAATTGCCATATAAATCTTTCACCTTCTTGCAAGTAACCACATATGAAAAACAGATCTTTCTTTATCCTGACAGCCCCAACATTGATCCGAAACATTCTTAGACATTTTTGAAAACTTATTTGGAGTTAAATATCATCTATACATCATTTATACATATTTTCTTTTAAATTACTACATAAAGTAAGTTTTATATCTTTAGTCCACATCTTTGCCATATCTCTGTTTGTATCTTATGTCGAAAATTTTGGGCCCATCTTACCTTCAAGCTCTTTTACAGTTTCATCTTCTGTCTCCGATTTTAAAAGACATTTGTATGCTTTTTTGATTACATGATCATCATCTTTACACAATTCTAAGTAAAAAAGTCATTTTCTCCAGCCTCTTTAACACTGTCCAGTTTTTAATCTGGCAACCCTAATATCTTCTTCCTTATATTTTTAAACATTGGAATACCAACCAACTATGGTCTGAGCAGGGCATTGCCCCTATTCTGTGTCTGAAAGAAGAGTCTTTTCCTGTTTGCACAATGGGCTTGCTTTTAAACAAGAGTTTTGTACCACAGAATAACACAGGATCCTAATATTTACCTTGATGCTTCCACTGAAGGGATCCTGTACTTCCTGGGGCAGCTAAGGATGAAACATTCAGGCAATCAGAGGAAGCAAAAATTTCCCATGCTACTTTGTGATACAGGACTTTCATTTTAAAAGTTTAAAGGCCCTTCAACACTACACACTTATAGCATTGTGGTTCCACTTTAACTGCCATGGTTGCAGTCTGTGGAATCCTGGCGTTTGTTGTTTGGTGAGGCACTAGACCTCTCTTGACTGAGAATTTTAAATGTCCTTCCCTAAACTGCAAATCCCAGGATATCATAGGATGGAACCATGGGTGTTAAAGTGGAACCATAGTGCTATAATTGTGTGGTGTGAAAGAGAGTGGTTGTACCTACTCTAAACAGTTAGAATAATTTGATGCCAACAGTTTAATTGCATTTTGAATATAACTTTTTATAAATATAGCTCTGGGTTTGCCTGTGTTCCTACTTCTTTTGTAAGCCACCTTGTGACCCAGCTTTGAGGAAAAGACAGAACGTAAATAAACCAAGGGAATACAATTCATGTTTTAATTTTTGTGGCTCCATAGTGCAGAATCCTGAGATTTGTAGTTGGATGTATGCCATTCTTATATCAATCCTAAAGGTTTTTTCACCCCCCTCGAAAAAATAACAGCCTAATGGAAAATATTAAGCAGTGTAATAGCTAAAGTCAACAAAGTAACTTTTCCCAGCATTTTAATGAATAAGAGGAAGTGGTTACCTTTTAAATACTGTAATTAGCAATAGGACATTTTTCTTGGTAAGTACCTTTCCCTGAACTGCAAACTCCAGGATTCCACAAAATGTTTCCATGGCAGTTCAAACAGAATCATAGCGCTATAATTATATTGCATGAAAGAGCCCTAAATGAGGAGCACGAATTCTCCAGCCGCTTGATCAGTAAGGTAAGAGGAAACACGCTTCCCTGCCAGTAAACCCTTGTGCTTTCTTTAGTACAAAATCAGTGATGCTGCTCCCCGTCATTACTCCCAGAAATAATTTATTAGAAGCAGTAGGAACTATTGGAATGAATTACAGTTGGCCCTCCATGTTTGTGGGTTTAACTTTCACAAATTTGATTATCTGCAAATTTCTTCATCTCTTCCCCCTCACTTCAGGTGCTTCTTTTCCAGGGCAATCTTCATTTTTGGCAACTCTGATCAGGCTATGCAGCCCATTAAAAACCTACCCCTGGTCCTCCTCCTCCTCCTCCAGCTGCTTCATGGCTAGCTAACAACCACCCATAGCCCAGATTCTCAGCACCACAAAACCTCTCCTGATGCCCTCCCACACCCAACAAAGGAAATAGGTGAGAGAGAGGAAGTATAGGGCTGCCATGCCATGCCATGCCATCCCACCCCCTCTTTCCCTCTCCTTTCCCTGACTTGGGCCATTTCCACATGAGCCTGTTATAGCGCGATGATTCCACTTTCAACCTCCTATGGAATCCTGGGGTTTGCAGGGCTGGCCCCTCCCGGAACTGCATATCCCAGGATTCCATAGGAGGTTGAAAGTGGAATCATCGCGTTATAACAGGCTTGTGCGGAAGTGGCCTTGCTTTGGACCCTGGGTGCCTGCTCTTCCCACCGTGCCTCAGCCTCCTTTCCACAGACACATACATACATATTTCGATATTTGCAATTTTTCCATTTTTTCAGGGATCCTGTGCCCCCAACGTTAGCAAATGTGGAGGGCTGACTGTCTTTCCAAACTCTGCTTAAGGTGAACACCTGTGGACAAGGCACATGTGTACAGCCCAGAGGGAAATGCGCCTCTTGAAGAAACATGACCAAAAAATGAAAAATGTTCACCTTTGCTTGTGCAAAGAGAACCTTACTAATTTTTTGGAAGTCCACCTTTGTAGACTTAAGTTTCCTAGATAAAGCATGTGCACTGCTTGAGGTCTGTTGTTTTAATGAGAAAATTATCAGTTCTCCCCACCTCCACCATTCATTTCTATGGAGCCTCATATGGAAATGTGACACCCCCACCTTAGGTCTGGCTACAGGCCTGGTTTTGAAAAATTACAAGAATGTACACAGTTTAAAGATTTGTTAACTTAGTGTGTCTGTGTGCATTGAACACAGCTTAAGAGGTTTGGAAGGGAGAGAAAAATATTTTCCTATGGAAGGAAATTCCTTTCTAGTGAGGAACCTGTGGTATTCCAGGTAATCCTGGACTCCAACTCTCATCAGAACATCCAGCACAGCTAGTGGTCTGGAGTGATGGGAACTAGAGTCCAACAACATCTATAAGGCACATTTCTGTTATATATCTTGAGAATGAGTTACCTGGAGACCTTTTTCCTTGGAAACCAAGTTAAATTCGAACATCTGGATTTGAAACCCTTCTCCAATAAGCCAAATTGTTGGTGGTTAAGGAGGGGGCAGCCTGAGACCCAGGGAGTCTCACAATATGGTGAAAATGCCCTTCCTACCCATGAAGGCCATGTTGGATCTTTTTTTTTTTTTCTCGTCTGGGGGTCTCTGAGAGCTACAAAAAGGCCACACTTTGTCCGTCCCTGCTTTAGGTATTTGGAATTTTATTAGCTCATGTCCTTTAGGAATAACCTTTATTGAATTCTCACTGAATGTGTTTATTTTCAAAACAGATTTCCTTTTTATTTTTTTTATTGGTCTTTTTATGCCGCCTTTATCACTCTTAACCTTTCTGCTATTTCAGTCCTGCAGCTTGTATGATTTTGTGATGTTACGATTTCCCGTACAGGTTTTATATATTGTGATTCTTCCTGTTTACTTTGGGAATGTTACACCAGGCCCCAAATTGTCTAGCACTGTGGTTCTTAACCTTTTCTTTACCCGGGGGCCCTCCTGTAAATATAATTTGTTGCCAGGGACCTCCAAGACTCAAGATTTAAACATTTAAATTTAGGTTTAAATATTCAAATATTTATTTATTGAAGGCTTCTAGAGACTAGGATTCAAATTTCCCACTTAGACACTGGGTGACCTTGGGCAAGTCACACTCTCTCAGCCTCAGAGGAAGGCAAAGGCAAACCCCTCTGAACAAATCTTGTAGAAAAGAAAACCCCACCCTGCCATCATTCAGAAATGACTTGAAGGCACCAACAACAAAGTGCTGCTTTGTTTGCAGACAAAGGAGCAGTTTTGGCAGCAACCCACCCACTGCCATGGCCCTCTTGGTACCCAGCAGCAGGGCTTTGTAGACCCCCCGTTAAGACACCACCTGGACCCCACAGGTCTAGCAATAACTTACCTTTCTCCAACAGCCTTGTTCCCCTCTTCCCTGCTCACCCATATTCCCTCAAGTCCCTTCCCTCTTTCATGTTATTCTAACAAACAGCCCAATAGCTCTTTTGCTGTTGGTCTACAACACAGTTCAAGAGAGGCTGCATTTTTATCTGCAACTAAACTTAGGCAGATGTAATTGGGTCCCCAACACCTCTCATCTCCTACCATTGATGATGCCTCCTGGAACAGGAGCCCCACAATATTGAGCTCAACAATATCCAGAGGGCCACCGGTTCTCCCATCAACATGTCTCTCATCAACAGCCTTCTTGAGTTACTGCAAACTAAGTGCAAAAGTAGCTTCCACTCAGTTTACTCAGCCAAGAAGAGAACAGGGTGGAATCTTGCCTTCCTAGAAGGTTCAGCCAAAAGCAAGTTGTGGCAGCCTCACTAAGCTTGTGTACTCTGACTCATTTGTAGTTTCTTCATCACACATGGATGTTACTTGGCCATATGTGACTTGCCACATCAGTGAAACGTTGAAGGGGACATGCTGCCTGAAGAAACATATTCTCCTCCTCAAGAGCCAGCATGGTGTAGTGATTTGATCATTGGACTATAATTCTAGAGACCAGGGTTCAAATTCCTGCTTGGCTGGGGAAACCTACTAGGCGACTTTGGTCAAGTCACATTCTCTCAGCCTCAGAGGAAGGCAAGGGCAAACCCTCTCTGAACAGATCTTGCCAAGAAAACCCCCATGATAGGTTCACCTCAGAGGTTGCCAGAAGTTCAAAATGACTCGAAGGCACACAACAACAACAACAATCCTTCTCCTCATCCTAGCTCAGCAAGACAGTGTCCCAGTCTGCGAAATGTTGGAGGGTGTGCATCCATAGTTGGACCCAGGAATGAGCAACCCATGACGTGGAGACCACATGTGGGCCCCAAAGCCAAAGTGCCCCACGGACTTTTCCTCTCTGCCCCGCTGACCAGCTGAGTGCCAGGAAACACCCCTGTTACAGTGCTGCTGTTATCAGTGCCAGAATGGCAGAGTCAGTTACAATTGCTGTGGGATGGAAAAAATAAAAACCTTAGCCAACTTCAGCAATGATTCTGCTGTGGAATTTGCTTTTTTGCTGAAGGCAACAGTGATCCCATGATCATAGTGGGTAAGAAAGAGAAACTGAAATTTCTCCTGTAACCTGTGATGTATTACAGGGGATAAAATCATCTGCAATCCAATTTACACATCTACAGGGTTTTTAAAGGTTCTCACATTTATATTAAACAATCAATATTAAAATGAATAATATCTAAATTAGCATTAAATTAGCATCTAAATTAGCATTAAATTAATATGTTTTGGAATGTTTTAGGTTTTTTTTACTGTTTTAAAATTTTAATCATTTTGCACTGTCTTAATGGATTGATTGATTTTAGAGAGGCAGCGTAGTGTTGTGTTTGCACATTGGACTATGATCCTGGAGACCAGGCCCCTTTCCGCACCTTACCTTGTTCCGGTGCTGGGGTGTGGGGAATCGCGTGAGCAGCCTCCACCGAAAGGCTCTCCGTTCCCTGCTGCTTCAGCAATGCACAAACTGCCTGCTCACACAAGAGCCCCGCCTCTTCCTTCCGCAGTGCAGTCCAGACTGCACTGGGGCAGGAAGCATGACCAGCCTGGCTCTAGAGGCTTCGCATGGCAGGTAAGTGCGCGCAGGGCCCAGGAGCAATGCGCAATTTCACACCATTTTCAGCTTCAAGCCAAAAATGAAAAGGTGCACGATCGGCCCCTGCTGGCCCCTGGAGCGTCGTGCAATTGTGAGTGCATCATGCAGATCACTCCTTGCAATCGCACGATGCTCCAGGCCCTCTTTCACATGGCAAATGCCATGCAAAAAGGGCCCTGCAGGGTTCAGTCATCTGCTCAACCATGAAAACCCACTAAGTGACCTTGGGTGCATCACACACTCTCAGCCTCCCACAAAACTCCACCACAGGGTCACCTTAGGGTCGCCATAAGTTAGAAACAACTTGAAGGCACACAACAATAACAAACTGATTTTATTGGTTTCTGCCCTGAGCTCTTTTGATATGGAAAGTGGTATAAATATGTTAAGCAATAAAATAAGTAAGTGTTCAGCTGCCGCCGCCTCCACCAGCACCACATTGGTTCTCGTACCTAAAGTGTTGCCTGTGCCAGATCTAATCTAGATCTTTGAAGAGTACTGTTTTTGAACTGCAGCCCCCAGCATCCCCTGACTGGCTGGCATTTCTGAGAGCTGCAGTCCATCAAATGGGACTGATCCATCTTTCATTGTGTACTAACTTCAAGAAATCAATGGCTGGGGAGCTTCTGAGCTTTGATTTGTATTTCATTTCCCCATATCCTCCCAGGTCTTCCTTTTGCTGTTGTCATTTTCCACATCGTCTGAGCCAAGCAAGGATTGCACCTTTGAGCAAGTTCCTATCGAAACTGGGAACTTTTCAGAAGTTGGAGATCTGGTAAGTGTGTTCCACAGCAATGATCAGAACAGGGTGTATGCTCCATGCTGGGGGAGGGGGTACATAGATCCCATTGGTAGATTTCTGGGAGACAGGTAAGCATTTCAGGCCATTCCCGCACTAGACTGTTATAGTGCTATTATTCCACTTTCAATGTCCTATGATATCCTGGGGCTTGCAGTTTAGGGAGGGGCCTCAAAGGGTTTTAACAATAGTTTTAACAATAGCAACAGTTTTAACAATAGCAAGCATTTTTTGAAAAAGCAATTTGCTGTGCTTCACCTTGTACAAATCACGTCTTCTTCATTCAGTCGACATGTTTGTTACCTGTGAAGTATGAATCTTAATTGTTTGACCTTTGATCGGATCTTTGCGCAGCTTCGCCAGCCAGATTTAGAACTATGTTGGAGGGCCTTTGATCTGCACCTGAACCAGGAGTTCAGGTGCAGATTGCAACTTGTACATAGACGTTATCGTCAGATATGCTTCGTGGGCTGTTGGAGTTTGTGGATTCTGCTAGGTGCTCACCCTGCCTTTCAGCTGAATTAAGCATCCCCCTCAGGCAACTAATCTGAAGTGTCTTGAAAGCGTAGGAAATAGTTGTTGAATTTGTTATTACTGTATCATTTTGTTTACTTGGCTAGGGATGGGCAGAAGCATTAATGGGATTTTCTGCCACTTGGACCACAATAATACCTGGTTTTAGGTACTGTTTGCTACGGATGGTAGTCCTGATTATTTCATCCTCGCAGGACGAAATAATCAAGGATGTACATACCTAGAAAATTGTACCTAAAGCTAAGTATTTATGGGTTGTGGGACAAAAAAATCCCACCAGCACTTCTGAAAATCCAGCTTTCCCTTTACAGCCAGGTAAGTAGAAAGCAGACTTCATAGAGCTGCTGAAAGCTATGCTGGTTGAGGCATTATGAGAGTTGTGAACCGAACAAGTAAATTTTCCAAATTCTGTTAGGAAAAGATAAAGTGAGATTAAAGGAGAGAACAAGAGTTGGGAAAGAATGTTTAGAAAGGCAAGTTTTGTTTCCATCAACCTGTAGGGAGTCAAAGTATGAAAATTATAGTAATTGCCACTTTGCAGTCCTGTTGTTGCTCTGAAAAAGAGGATTTCATTCAAAACATTGGAGAAAGAGATCCATCCATTTGGAGATGGTCTCATTTCCCCATTGATAAGGCATCAATCAGAAATCCACTCAACAGTAGAATGTTGTTAAGTCAATAATACTCCAAGTGATGATCAACAGACTGGTGCCCATCCATGCCAATCCCGAAGCTTCTGTGAAAGAATTGTAGCCAACAAATTGGTCCCTGGCCCACTAGACAAAAAAGTCATGAGTCCTCCACATTAGATAGCAAGAGGTACATTGTTATAACCAGGGACCGGTACACTGGCTGCAGTTAGCTTTAGCTATCTTTTGTTTTAACTTCTGCTGTAATCTACCTTAAGTTCTGTACCAGCAGAAGTGTGGTGGAGTTGATATTAATTCATTCAGTAATTTATTCATGAAACAATCGATTAATTCTCTGTAACGCTGTTCATGCAAGCCATGCAGAGCTTATTCTTTTGAAATAAGTCCATCTTGTCTTGCATTCTGTTTCCGGTACAAGCTAGCTTGTGAGATGCTTCTGGGACATGCCTTATTTTTTTTATTTTTTAATATTCTTCCTAGACAGTGTCCTCTAGCACCTCAGTTGGAGGAGAGGGTACATGGAAGAGGGATCTTCCTCCAGAGAAACAAACAGGAATAGAGCTGTTTCAGTTATCTTAGCATTGTAACTCTAGAGAATTTTTTTAAAAAAATGCACCCACACTAGTCAGCCTCAGAACTTAAGCAGAGGCAATCTTCCAACCATGTTACCCCTCTCCTAATCTTGCAGCTTTAATCTAAGTGGAAACTGACTAGGCAAAGGAATCTTGTAGAACCTTTGAGACTCAGGCCATTTCCGCACTAGACTGTTACAGTGCTATTATTCCACTTTCAACATCCTATGGAATCCTGGGGTTTGCAGTTTAGGGAGGGACCTTTGAAACTGACTAGTATGGGGAGGGAATTTGTGCCTTTCAAGGACAGGAATTTAGTGTCTAATCATTAAGGCAGTCAAGAAAGTTTTCTAAAACTCAAAATTAAAAGGACATGTGGTGGGAAAATGGGGAAATATCCCTGAAATAGCAAGGGGGTAAACAACTAGATTGACGTCTTTCAGTTGTTAGGGCCACTGTGGTGTAATTTGGGTGTTAGATTAGGATTCTGGAGGCTAGAGTCTGAATCCCTGCTTGGTGCCAGAAACCCATTGGGGGAGTCTAGGCAAGTCACACTTTCTTAGCTTCAGAGGAAAACAATGGCAAACACTCTCTGAACAAATCTTGCCACAAAAACTTCGTGAAATAAGTTCACCTCAGGGTCAACATAAGTGAAAAATGATATGAAGGCACAGAACAACTATTTCAGTTGTCACAATTCACATGATGACCAAACGCATTGGTTGATTTTAAAACACAGCAACCACTTCATTTTTTCAGATAGGATCAAAATACTTCAGAATGTCCTGGAAAAAGAGAGCAAATTGCTTGAAACATTGCTTGATTGGTGGAATGTTTTTGGGTCTTTAAAAATCTGTAAATAAATACAATGACATATATGGCAACAAGTTCTATAATCTCTTGACACATTTCTCCTGTTTGGAGAAACCTAAAGTCAGGGTCAGAGTAAGACTGTTGAATTCAGTGGGTCTCCTCTAAACATGCCTACATCTAGATTGAACCCATTTTACAGACCTATTTCTTTCTCCTGAGCTGTACTGTGTCTTAACCTAGGCCTGTTTTTCTCTCTTTCATTCTTTTTTAAACAGAAAGAATACCTGCTCCTTGATTACCAAGTATCCGTGCCAATTAACCTGAAACAGGTAAAGTCTTTTTTTAAAAGCCTGATAATTAATAACATGACTGGACGTATTGTACCTTTGGGTGAAAACACACAAACACATTGTAAAGGATTATTGGTTATTACGGATCTAGGAAAACGTTTTCACAGCAATGGCAAAAACCACACAAATTGCTTCTTGTTTTATAAGAAGAACCAAACAGTTCACATTTCCATTAGGCTTGCTTTCTTCTTGAGAACTCTTTCTGGGCCAGAAAAAGGAAATATCATGGTGCCGCAGAAATGTGTGCTTTTCTGGTTTGGATGTGTGACTCTTGGCAAGTTTATAACCCTGTCCTTATTGTCAGGCAACATTTTAGATCCTGAAAGCTTTCTCCTGGTTCTGGACTTTAGTCCTGTCTTCTTCCTACTCACTACCCCGCCTCCGAATCCCCTCCATTCTCTCTTTTAACCTCCTTCTCTTTACCTTCCATAGCTTGTCGAAGTCTTTCTTCTCCTGACCTCCTGTTAGCAAGATGTAGGAAATTGCTTCCTCTCCTTACTGCTGCCAGAACAAGAAGGCCATTTCCGCACTAGCCTGTGATAGCGCAATGATTCCACTTTCAACCTCCTCTGGAATCCTGGGGTTTGCAGTTTCGGGAGGGGCCAGCCGGCCCCTCCCGAAACTGCAAACCCCAGGATTCCAGAGGAGGTTGAAAGTGGAATCATTGCGCTATCACAGGCTAGTGCGGAAATGGCCGAAGTTTCACACTATACCACTATAGCACATTGATTCCACTTTAACTGCCATGGCAACATCCTCTGGAGCCCTGGGATTTGTAGTTTGGTGAGGCACTAGAGCTCTCCAACTGAGAATTCTCAATGCCCTTCCCTAAGCTACCAGTCCCAGGATTCCCCAGGATGAAACCATCGTGGTTTAAAATGGAATAATAGCACTATAACTGTGTAGTGCAAAAGAGAAAGATTGTATCTATAGTAAACATTACACCAATTTGATGTTAACAGTTTAATTGCATTTTAAACAAAACTTTAAACATGTTTTCACTATATATGTTTTTACTTATATTTTGTAAGCAACCTTGCATCCCAGTTTTGAAAAAAAGTCAAGGTATAAATAAACCCACAGTACAATTTGATGTTTAAATGCTGTAGCTCCATAGTACGGACTTCTGGAATTGGTAGTTTGGTGAGGTGCAGAAAATTTTCTGCTGGAGTTATCTACTGCCCTTTCCCTGAACTCACATCTTGGGTGCAGTGAACGGAATGAAAGTAACATCGTTACCTGAGACAAGTTACTTTTTGGGTAGCAAGAGTGTGATAATGTTTAATTGTAAAATCAATGATACATAAGAGCAACATTAGTGTGTTACTGTGATGAATAACATTTTATAATAATTTTCAACAGTTATTTTTAAAGGCCAATTTAAAAACAAACAAACAAGAAGTTTGTTTTCTGCCATTATTGTATCAGTTCTAAGAGCTATTCCCTCCTCAAAAACATTAACAGAAAATAATGGAAAATAATTATCAGAGCAAGAAATAATGTTAACACGGTAACTTTTTTTCTGTCACTCTAATGAGTAACAGGAAGTGACTTAAACACTGGGATGACCAACAAAACAATTAATTTTGAAAAACGGCTCTCCAAGCTTTGGAGCACTACAGCTCCCTAGCTGAAAATTCCAAGTAACTCACCAAACTACAAATCCCAGGATCCCATAAGATGGAGCAATGACAATTAATGTGGGATCCAGCTGTTAGATAAGTGTAGTGCAGAAACACTAACAGAAGAATGGGAAAGGGGGTTGATGAGAGAGTGAACTGGTGAGGTAGCATCACTTTGGGCACAACAAGTTCTGAAATGGGATCAAAATTAGTTGTGAAATTAATGGAGTTGTTCAAGCTTGGAATAAACAGAGCGCCATAAAATTATTTGTTTCCTAAGCCCAGTCCCACACTTTTGCAGGAAGGAAAGAGGGTTTATAATCCTCCTACTGTCTCTAATTTTATTTTTGGATTTCCCTGTCATTAATGCATTGGATATCTTTGGCCATTTCTGCCCTACAGTGTTCTAGTGCTATTATTCCACACCCTGTGGAGTTCTAGGGTTTGTAGTTTACTGAGGACAAAGAGCTCCCTGGCTGAGAATTCTAAAGGCCCTCCCTAAACTGCAAAGCCCAGGATTCCATAGGATGTTGACAGTGGAATAATAGCAGTACAACAGTGTAGTGCAGAAAGGTGCCCAAAGAGGTTATCACAAATAATGACAAAAGGCCGTTGATCATCCAGAATATCAGTCCTGTGTTCTTAGTGTACATCAAAACTATTGTCATCCACCTGTTGATGTAATTCTTCCTTCATGTCCCCATCCCATTTTTTCCCCCAGGATGAATTCTGCCTGGAATTATGGAAAGTTCATCTAATCAACAAAAATCTCAAGAGGATGATCAATGTATCTGGGAGCGAATTGAAGAAACGGATTACGAAAGTAGTGAAACACACAGAATTTGTTCAAGAGTGTGACATTGATGTAGGTCACAGATTTTTTTTCTTTTAAAGCAGATACAGTTGTATTTAAATATAAATGTGCGCATGTATGTGTGTATATGTGTGTATGTGCGTGCATGCCTTCAACAAGCATGTTGACCCCATGAATTTCGTAGGGTTTTCTTAGGCAAGGAATACTCAGAGGTAGTTTTGGTGGTTCCTTGCTCTGAAATATGGCCTACAGCACTGGTATTCATTGGCAGTCTCCCATCCAAGTACTAACCAGGGCTGACCCTGCTTAGCTTCCAAGATCAAATTAGATCTGGTGCCTTTAGGTATTTAGGAAAAATCTAATATATATAAGTCAAAGATTGTCTGTTTGTCTGTGTCAGATGAAGACCTCATATGATTGGCTTGCCTAAGAAGACTCCTGGGATTTGCACTATAGGGTGGGGCCTTTAGAATCCTCAGCCACAGAGCTCTTGGGCCTCAGTCAACTGTGCCTGTTTTGAATAGGCCAGTTGCTATGGAGACGAGGCCTAGCAGCAAGAAGGATAAGGGCAGTGTATTCCTTCAGGAACCCAACCTCTGCATGTTAATAACTCTGAATATAATTGGAATGGGGAATATGGAGAAAAGTTACAGGTACTGGACAAGACAGTTTGGGGAATTACAGATACAGGAACTCATATCTTTCTAACAAGTATTACCTATGAGAAAATAAAATCCTGGGCAACTCTGAGTATATATGCTACTATAAATATAAACATTACCAGTTTAAATTGGCCTCTTAAGCTTGGCATAGATGTGTCTTTTATGTAATTTCTGCCTATTATTGTATTGTGATACCATTTTCTTGGTGGGAGGTTGTTCTGTTTTGTAAGCCAGCCATGGCTTGTGCCATTAAAATGGCTTCCCCAAATTTCTTGGACTACAACTGTCATCATGTTCAGCCCTTATGAGAATGGGAATTGTAGTCAAACAAATCAGGTGGGGACCCGCTTTGAAAAGATTGCAAAGGAACATGGGGCACAACAGTGAGTCTTTACGTCTAATGTCCAATTCTCTGGAAGTCTTTCGATGTTTGGGACTGTAACTTGCATCAGCTCCAGGCCACATGGCCAGATGTCAGGGATGATGAGAACTGTAGGTCATTTCTGCACTACACTGTTATAGTGCTATTATTCCACTTTCAACCTCCTTTGGAATTCTGGGGTTTGTAGTTTACTGAGGCCAAAGAGCTCTCTGGCTGAGAATTCTAAAGGCCCCTCCCTAAACTGCAAACCCCAGGATTCTACTGGATGTTGAAAGTGGAATGATAGCACTATAACAGTGTAGTGCAGAAATGGCTGTAGTTTCACACTTCTGAAAGACCCCAGATTTTCTGTCCTGCCAAATCAGGGATCTATAAATTTTAAGCAATAATGGGCTCCAACGGTGTAGGGCAGGTGCATTCTAAATGGTTCTGGGTGGTAGATTTGGAGGGATGTTAATTAAAGAGAATGTGAGGCAGCATAGAACAGTGGTTTGAGTGTTGTACAAGTACTCTGAAAGACCAAGGTTTCAATCCCCACTCGGCCATGGAAACCTGTTGGGTGACCTTGGGCAAGTCCCATCTCTCAGCCTCAGAAGAAGGCAATGACAAACCCTTCTGAACAAATCTTGCCAAGAAAACGCCATTATAGGTTCCCTTTAGGGTCACTATGAGTTGGAGTGGATATGAAGGCACATAACAACAACAGTAATGGGTAAAGAGGGTGCTATTGCACTCAGGTGCTATGTTGTGGGCTTCCTAAAGACGATTGGTTGAACTATTTGCAGCCAGAATACTGGGCTGGATAGCCCTTAGGTCTGATCCAGCAGAGCGCTTCTTTAATTCTTAAGTCACTTCCGCACTAGCCTGTTATAGTACTGCTATTCCACTTTTAACATCCTATGGAACTCTGGGATTTACAGTTTAGGGATTCCATAGTATGTTGAAAGTGGAATAATAGCACTATAACAGGCTAGTGTGGAAATGGCCTTACATTCATGACATAAAATAAGCAGAACAAGCCTGAAATGTGCTGTCTCTAGGATTACAGACCAAATCAAACCTAACAGTTTTTCTTTCGGCCCTTCTCAGGACAGTTGTGTTCATTTCACGATGACAAACATCTCTGAGTTCCTTGAGCCCATCCCCTTTTTACTCACTGACCTAAGTAAAACCATGGAGAAAATTGTACCGAGTGAGATAGCAGACTTCCGTAATTGCACCGTTATTCGTTGCCAAGCAGGTAACTCTCATTCCCAAATCACAGTTTTGTGTGTGCATGTCTTTGTGTGTGAGACAGAGTATCCACAACACCTTTTTCCTGAGCAGGAGCCTATCATAGCGTGCTGGCAGTGAGATAGTAAGGTGATCCTATGATTTTATGCCAGGGGCGGGAAACTTTTGGAAATTGGGAATTCATGGACCACATGAGTCCCCAAGGAGACCTGAGAAGGTTACACTCACCACCAAATCTGCCATGCCCACCCCCACAAAAAAAGCCCCCAAATGTCTTATAGGGATATCAGGGAGCAATTTTGTCACCTTTTTTGCTTCCTCTTGGCTACAGGAAGTGACTGCAAGTTTTAGAATGTGACAAAATTGCCACCTAGACATTTTGTCGCCAGATATGCCCAATGTCATCAGCTCACTCACATGGAGCTGGCCCTGCTTGTAACAACAGTATCTTTACCTCTATGTTGCAAACAGAGGAGCAGAGACAAGGAAAGAGTGGCTTACCTAAGCCCATTTAGTTAATATGTAGCTGAGGTCTATTTTGAACTCAAAACTTTCCTGTTTACAGCTGCTCTCCAGCTTAATAGCTCAAGGAGCAAAGCGCTGTGTCATGCACCAGCTATCAATGGCATCTCGTTTTGTGTACAGTCAGTCCTCCACGTTTGGGGGTTTGACTTTCACAGATTTGATTACTTGCCAGTTTCTTCAACTCCTTCCCTCTGCCTCAGGCAGTTCTTTTCCAGGGGAACTTTCCCTCTCAGTGGCTCCGATCAGGCTGCACAGCCCTTTAAAAACCTAGTTTTGGCTCTCCTCCTCCTCCACCAGCCACTGCCTAGCCCACTAAGGTTGGCTTGCAACCCAAATTCTCAGCTCCACAAGTCCTCTCCTGATGTCCCCCCAACACCCAAGCAAGGAGATGGGTGGGAGAGAGAGGAGGTATAGGGGCACTATGCTAATCTCCTCCCCCTTCCCTCTCCTTTCCCTGACCTGGTTGGGACCCTGAGTGCCTGATCTCCCTACCATGCCTCAGCCCCCTTCGCACACAGTTACGTATCTGTGATTTTTCCACTTTTGCAAGAGTCCTGTGCCCCTAGTGAATGTGGAGGGCCAACTGTGTTTTCTCAATATCCTCTGCTCTCTGTCCTCCTTGCTACTAGAAAGTGTTTGATCTGCTCCTATAGGCCAGTCTTTCTCTGTACTGCAGACCCATCTCCTACTCCAGCTCCACAAATCACTGCACCAGAGCAAAAAATGAATGAGCACACCTCCCCTGGAAAACCCTACTGGGGGCTACTTGCAATTCCAGTTCTTTTGTTTATTGCAATTTGGATGGTTTTGCGGAGGAAACAACGCCAGGTAAGCAGCTGTTAACATCAGTAATAACAAAACCTTTCAAAGTCTTCAGGCTATTTTCTGAGTGGCAGAGCATACACCTTGTATGCTGGGTTTGATGCTGAATGTCTTGAGTTAAAGGATCTTGTGCCAGAGGCCAGAGAAGGACTTTTCTCATCAAGGACAGAGAGCCTTTGCCAGCCAAAGTAATGGGTTAGACCAGTGGTTCTTAATCTATGGCCCGCAGACCCCTGGGGGTTTGTGATGTCCTCACAAGGAGTCTGCTTGAAGAAATTTTATGAAAATTGGCCCTACACATTCAATAGGGTTAGGAGCACAGGATTCCCACAAAATGTGTTTGGATGTCTGTGGGAAGGGGCTTACACATCGTGAGGAATGCAGGCACCCTGGGGCCAAACCAGGGCAGGGAAGGGAGAAAGGAAAAGGGTAGATTGACATGGTGGTCCTATACTTACTCTCTCTTGCCCATATCCTTCCTTGGGGATGTGGAGGACATCAGGAGAGGGTTTGTGATGCTGAGAAATTGGGCTTTGATCCATCCTTAGCAGGCCAGGCAGCAGCTGGTAGAGAAGAAAGAGGACCAGAGGTGGGTTTTTAAATGCCTCCATGCCTGATCAGAGCTTGAAGGTTTCCTTGGAGAAGAAGCACGTGAGGTGGCAGCAGGAGCAAAGATTGGAGAAACTTGCAAACAATGAAATTCTATGAAAGTGAAACCGGCTGACAGAAGGAAGGAAGGGAGGGAGGGAGAGAGAGAGAGAGAGGGAAAGAAAGAAAGAAAGAAAGAAAGAAAGAAAGAAAGAAAGAAAGAAAGAAAGAAAGAAAGAAAATAGATGGACAGGTATATTAATCTCAAAGAACAGGAGTCTTTTGCCTGTGATAGACATTCATTCATATGAAGTTTCATTGCAATATCTCAAACTGTTCAAAAGGGTTTTTTTTAATATTTAATGGACATTAGGGTTTTACATCTTGAGTGAAGTTTTGGTGGACCATGACAACAAAAAATATTTAAAAGGGGCCTGTGGTAAAGAAATGTTAAGAACCGTGGGGCTTGAGGAAACATTGGTTTAGAAACATGATCTGGGCCACGTGGGCTATGAATTCTGAGAGTTGTCATCCAAAATAGAAAGTACCTCTTCCAAGCTCTGACTTAAAGCAGCTTCTATTATCTGCATATGGAAAGAGTTGGCCAACACAAGCAATCAAATGTTGATTTTGCTAAACTGGAATAAAAAAATATTAAAAATTTCCTGCAACACAATTACAGCATTATGATGCCACTTCAATTGCTATGGCTATATCCTATGGAATCCTGGGGTTTATAGTCTGGTAAGGCTCTAGAATTCTCTGGCTGAGAATTTGAAGCACCCCTCCCCAAACTGCAAATCCTAGGATTCCATAGGACGTTGCCGTGACAGTTAAAGTGGTGTCATAGTGCTATAACTGTGTAGTGTGAAAAGATCTTTTCTCTGCTATCCTTACCACTCATGCTAATAAATTGACTAAAGTAATTTTGGGTTTCGTTATTTCTTTCCCAGAGATCCCAGAGGTATGAGGAAGCAGAACTTGCACCCATGGAGGACCTTCAAGAAATAAAGTGACACTGTTGTGGTAAGGCTTTTCTGGGACATGTGGTAGTAGAGTTGTGACATTAAGTTTAACTGTATTGTTTTTCAAAGGTTTGTTGGCTCCAGCCAACAATGCTTTGTTGATGTGTGCCTTCAAATCTGTTCTGATTTATGGTGACCCTAAGGCAAGCCTATCATAGGACTTTTCTTGGCAGAATTTGTTCAGAGCGGGTTTTACTCCTGCCTTCCTGTGAAGCTGAGAGAGTGTGACTTGCCCAACTCATCTGGGCGGAATGCAAAATCAAACCAAAAAACTCTTCTTCTCGTTACATGTAGAAAACAAGCATTATAGGGAGACTGTCAGGGCCTTTCTGCACTACACTGTTATAGTGCTATTATTCTACTTTCAGCAACCTATGGAATCCTGGGGTTTGCAGTTTAGGGAGGTGCATTCAGAATTCTCAGCCAGAGAAACCTTTGACCTCAGTGAACTACAAATCCCAGAAGTCCACAGAATGTTGAAAGTGGAATAATATCACTATTAACAGTGTAAGGCGGAAATGGCCTTAGACTGCAGCTGTGGATTCACATTGGTGACTGTTTCTCTGTGTCAAAAAAGATCCCTGTACATAGAAAGCTAGCATGTCAAGGGGAAACTATAAACTTTAGCTCATGTGACTATAGCTTTCCCTACTAAAAATTCCTGCACAGAGGATGATATCATGTCAGAGAGACGGCTAGAGTCCAAGGTGGTGCTCATTGAACTGAATGTCTCTCTAACTTCTTTTGCCCCTGCACTTGAACAAATACTGTCTTGTGGAGAAGGGTAGACTCTTCTGTTAGAAAGCACACAAGGGCAGAATGCTCTTCTTCTTCTTTTCCCCCTCCTCCTCCTCTTCCTTTTAAAATCCCTGCATATTGAAAATGAACCTATCAGAGAGAAGGCTATAGTGCAGTTGCAGGTCTAATATGGCTAAAACATTGTTCTGCATGAGAAACACATTCCCTGCATATGAAAAGCTAGTTTATCAGGGCAAAGTCGAGGAGCAACTCTTCTCCTAAATGTGCTTGAAGGCTCTTCTAGATTGGCCTAAAGAAGCATGAGTTCTCCCACTATAGTTTCTTGTGTATTGCCAGGTTTTGCCACGTTTTTGTCTCATTTCATTCTGTTGTGGGGCTGTTTGCAGTGATTTCTAGGGCAATGCACTATAGCACTATACTAAAAGCAAATAAAATAAGATGGAAGAGAAAGGAGGGAGAAGAAAGGAAACATACTTTTTGTTCTAATCTGCCAGGGAAACCACTTGAGTGTTGGAACAAATGCTGCAGCTGGTGTCAGGAACTGCCAGAAAATAATACAAGACAACTGAAATGTAATTTGGATGTTTGTTTACAAAAAACAGAACTATAGCAACAAATACTTCACATTAACCCCATCTGGAGGAAGCCTGAGTCCTTGTTGTTACCACCTGAGTGAGAGTTAGATTTAGGCCATTTCCACACTACACTGTTATAGTGCTATTATTCCACTTTCAACATCCTATGGATTTCTGGGGTTTGCAGTTTAGGGAGGGACATTTAGACTTCTCAGCCAGAGAGCACTTTGGCCTCAGTAAACTATGAGCCCCATATTTCTACAGGATGTTGAAAAAGTGGAATAATAGCACTACCCACAGTGTAGTGCGGAAATGGCCTGTAATATGTATTCCAGGGTCTTGCTTGCCTAAAGGGAAATACTGCAAAAACCTGGCACTATTTTTTTGCAA
Source organism: Ctenosaura bakeri (assembly GCA_948474755.1). Lineage (NCBI taxonomy): Eukaryota > Metazoa > Chordata > Lepidosauria > Squamata > Iguanidae > Ctenosaura > Ctenosaura bakeri. The sequence goes on along the minus strand of CAOLHI010000445.1, from coordinate 227,166 downwards.
CATTACTGTGTTCTCTTTCTGTCCCTAACCAACTTATTCCTTCTTAGCATTTTTGTTTTTTGTTTTTCAGGAGGTCATGTTTAGCTGCAAGTAATCTGAAGGGATAATTTCCTCCCCAAGAATGGAACGGTGTCCTTTCACTGGGGTTTACTGCCAACAGCAGCAGCAGATTCCATGCACCTTATTTTCTCTCTGGAGGTCTGAACTTGCACAAAACAAAGGCCTCCTTCTGGGGCAGAGGAAGACTGCAGAATGCACAGAAGGAACTCATGGACTTCAGTTCTGCATTCTGCCACGGGGAGATGCTGTGCACCCATTTTTATACTGTATGTCTGTGTGTGTGTGTGTGAGAGAGAGAGAGAGAGAGAAAGAGAGAGAGATTTTTTTTTAATATATACATATATATATTTTTGTATAATAAAAAAAGAAATGTTTAATAGCCATGTGTTTAAAGTGGCATTACACAAAAAGGCAATACCCAACGGTGATATTGTTGGAACCTGAGTCTGGAAAAGTTACTTTTTTTCAGTCTGCATGACCACTATGGAATTCTGGGGACTGCAGATCAAACCCAGTTCTGGTCAGTGTCCTGCCTAGCAGAGTTGTTGGGGCCAAAGCTAACTAGCAAGACTCAGTGGAGACACTGGCACCCAGACCATCATTGCAGGATGTTTGAACCTAAGAGGCACCTGGCATCCTGAAATTATGCCCCAGGAAAGCTGTGGTACTGTTGCTTGAGGCATTGCAGGGAATTGAAAATGGTGGTTCTCTGTGTGTTAAAATAAAGGGGGATTCCCTCACCTTGCAAGAGTTCCTCAGACAAATAGCCAAGACTACTGTATTTACACATTCTAAGCATGCATTTTATCACCTTATCTGTTTAACTTGTATGCTGAATATATCATATGCGAACAAGATTAGAACCAGAGGAAGGAGGCATGAAAATTGGAGGAAGGAACATCAACCATTTAAGATATGCAGATGACATCATACGACTAGCAGAGATGATGAAGACATTGTAATAGTTCAAGATTTTCAATAAATTGGCTCAGTCATTAGTCAGAATGGAGACTAGGACTTTGAAGGGCAGCTATGAAGGAATTTGACGTGATCCTGAAGTGTAAGGATGTATCACTGAATACTAAATATGTCCATGCCATTGTATTTCCCATTTCTATGTATCGTTGTGAAAACTGGAAGGTGAAGAAAGCTGATAGAAAAAAAATCAATTCATCTGAAATATGGTGCTGGAAGAGAGTTCTGTGTATACCATGAACTGCTAAAAAGATGAATGAATGGTTCCTAGAGCAAATCAAGCCTGAACTGTCCCTAAAAGCCAAGATTAATAGAGTGAGTTTGTCCTACTTGGGCCATATGAGAAGAGATGATTCACTAGAAAAGACAAGAATGCTTGGTATAGTAGAAGGCAGCAGGAAAAGAGGAAGACTGCAATCCAGATGGGTGGATTCAATTGGTGAAGACACGTCCCTGAATCTGCAAGACCTGAGCAGGGCAGCTGATGGTATGAGTGGCTTGAAGGTCTCTAATCCATAGGATCACTATAGGTTAAGGTCAATCAGACAACACTAGACATGGGTCATTTCCGCACTGGCCTGTTATAGCGCTATGATTCCACTTGCAACATCCTATGGAATCCTGAGATTTGCAGTTTCAGGAGGGGGCAGCTGGCCCCTCCCGAAACTGCAAACCCCAGGATTCCGTAGGAAGTTGCAAGTGGAATCATAGCGCTATAACAGGTCAGTGCGGAAACCACCATGGAAGGAACAGTTGAGAATTATATGGCTCTTGGAAGGTTGATGGATTTATTGGGACATAAACTTTGTAGATTAGGGACCAGCTTGAGAAGCAAATGTCCACGATAAATCCATTCAGTGTTGAGGAACTATACAACTCCTGTGGTTTTTGTTTACTTGCTTGCTTGTTTGTTTTTGGTGTAAAAGATTAACATGGATGGCTCTCTGTGGTTTGTGTAGTATATGTGGAATATCACATATAAGAAATGCTACAAACTGTTATTCAGAGTTACATTAGTTTCTTTCAGTATAAAAAGAGGGGAATAACAGGGGGAGTCTTTGTGACATCTTTGAGACTGATTTATTTCAGCATAAATGTTCGTGGACTACAGGCCATGGTCATTAAAAGATTATGCTGGCATAAATTGGATAGTACTGAAGAGTCCTTTTTTTCCATCCCTGCTTTTTAACTGTTAATTTGTGTTACATGGGCCATATCAGACAATATCTTACCACATTTCTGCACGAGGCTGCGGTTTAAAAAAATTACTATTGGGAATATAATGAGGAGGCTGAAACAATTTCAGAATGAAAGGACTTTGAAGCTGCTATTGTATGTTGTACTGGCTAGGTCTGACTTGGGACATACAATAAGATACCATAAGCAGCTTCTGAGATGGACTACAGAGAATTTTCGGTGCTATTCACCCATACTGAGTAATCTGCGTGTTGGATGCTAACAGCAGCGATCCAAGTTCAATTCTCCATTCATGCACAAGGCTGGGCCACACACTGTCTCTCAGGCTCACATTATCACAACAGCGCTGTTATGAAAATAACAAGGAATATGTTAGCTTTCCTCAGTTTGTTCCCAGTCCTTTGGGAACATTGTGGGATAAAATGTCATTATAGTAATGCACAGTGTCTCTAAGAGCACCTTCTTTTTAATGCTGTTAGTGTGATACCACACTCCCACCACATTTCTTTCTTTGTGTGTGTGTCTCTCTCAGGGCTTTTCCGCCCTACACTGTTAAAGTGCTATTATTCCACTTTCAACATCCTATGGAACCCCGGGATTTGTAGTTTAGAAAGAGGCATGTAGAATTCTCAGCCAGAGAGCTCTTTGGCCTCAGTAAGCAACAAACCCCAGAATTCTACAGGATGTTGAAAGTGGAATAATAGCAGTATAAGAGTGTAGTGCAATACGGCCCTAAGTCGTTTGAGCTGTATATTAATTATCTTTCTGTTGAGCCTAGGGTTCTGCATAACACTAAAGCTTACTAATTTTTATACTGGTACTATCTGCCATCTTAACGTCTCCTTATACATGTGGAATCACTGCCTCTTGAGTGAAGACAACTTTTGATTGCCAACAACTGTGTATGGTTGGACTTTAGGGAGATAATAACACAGTTACTTTAGGGAGATAATAACACAGTTTTTGTATTTATTTTGTCCTTACGGATGTTTGCATTTATGAAGGGAGTGAAACAACAAATGCTGACGATTTGAGTGATAGTAAATCTCTCTGGACAGATGGCATGTGGCTGAAAGATTTCCCTGCCAGGATTGCATGCAAAACCTCAGAAGGACCAAGTCTCTTTCGTGCATCCTTCGTCACGGGTGCCCTCTCCAAACTGCCACCTCTGATAACTTACACACACACACACACACGACACATGCTTTATTCCCCTTATTTAGTTATCTCACCCTGTGCCCACTTTATTTTTTTCCAAAGGCCTCTGATTAAACGCAGCCGTCTGCTGTGCCCAATGTTAGGAGCATTATCTTCATGCTCATTTATTCTGTATGCTGCATGTTTCTGCTCCTTTTCCTGGTCCATAATCTTTCTTTACCTCCTGCATTTCACCCCCCTCTCCTGCAACCACACTTCTTCTTTGACGTCGTCAAGTGACGGGGATACTAAGCTGCCGGAGTCTCCCCCTTTGCCGCTGGCCTTCCTCAGATCCCCTTTCGCTTCCTGCCGAGACACACTGTTCCCCCTCCCTACTTGGGGTAAGGAGTCATGGATGGGAGGGGAATCATGATGCGCGAGAGACGGGGTGCAGCTGGGGGTTTGGACATTGCTGGACACAACTTACAGCCTAGTTTTCTCAAGAGAGATGGTTGGTGGCAAGTTCTTATGGGGACATTTCTCCTCTAGGGGGTGCTACCTCCCTTATGGGATAAAATTGTTCCCAGAGAGAAAAGGGAGAAGGAATGTGTGTTCTTAGTGTGGGGTGAGAGCCTCAGTTCCTAATTTGTTGGGATGGATACTTGGGATACAGAGCTGTCTTGTCGTGCATGCTTTATCCGTAACTGTGTGTATACGCCTGTGTATTTTTTACAGCAATGTCTCTTTGGACTGTTGCATTTTTGTAAACTGTTCCTTGCCTTTGTTTCTTTGTTTGTTAATGTAGGAATTTGTTATATGAGGTTTTCCTTGGCAGAGAAACTGAATCTTTAATTCGGCGTGTTAAAGGCTGCAGTTAATGACACATGTTAGAGGGAAGATTTTGCTTAAATTGGCAAAGTCCACTAGAGGAGTTTGGACCACGCTTGGACCTTCCCCATCCCCCATCCCCTTGCTTCTTGAAGCTGCTGGTTCCAATCTAGCAGTAAAATACAACAAAATACAGAATCTACAGGCAGCAGTAAGTTTTTTAGGGGGCCAACTCCAAAGCATAAAACACATTATGCAGGCTTTTGATGCTTCACTGGCTTCAAAATCAGGCAAAGATGTTAAAAATTATACAGGAGAAAAATGGTGATGATGTTAGAGTCACAGGCCTACTACATTCTGCCTGAGATGTTGTCAATCAAGATGGTATTGAGGGATTTCAATACAGAAAGTGGCCACTCCCCTTATTGTGAGAACTAGGGAGAAAGAGCAATAAAAAGAGTTGACCCAAAAAAGATACCGCTGCTTATGAATTTTGGATTTTGTGGCATTTTGCTGCACAGCCGACACAGAAACACGTGAATATTTCAATCTTGTTGTAGTAACTGATGACTTCCATTTCAGTGTCGTGGTGAATCCATTCCAGAATTTTGCCTGAACCTTAGTGGAACTGGCCACTGTGCTTCAATGGCATTTAATCCACACCATGAAATAGATTCAGCACCTTGGGCAGCTCCACTGAAGTTCAGACTAAAACTCAGCATGGATTCATCACCCCACTGACATGGAATCTACCACTGGCCACTGTAATTTAGGACTAGCTGGCTAGCTATTAAGAGAGAATTTGGATATGAAGTCTTTGGGTATATTGTATTGCAGTCTTTTTCAACCCTTTTAACCCTGCAGAACTCTTAAAATAACGCTTTTAAGTTCATGGGTCTCATTAAAATTGCCTGATGAGGAGTCCTGTGAAGCACACACTTGCATACTCTTGCAACAAGCAAAAAAGGTCAAAATCCATCTATTATTTTATCTTTCTTGTCTTCAGCCCCAAATCAGTTTTTGACAGAAAAAGGGTTAGAAGTTGGAGGAATGACATATGAGACTATCACCCCAGAAAGTGCTGAATAGGATGGCTGAACAGAGAAATCGGATCACTTATCTTTTCCTATTTTGATCCAAATCTGCTGGGATCAGATTTAAAGGAAAAATCTGAAGAAATAAACCAACATTTAAAAATAAATGGCTCAGCTGTCCCCTTGTCAGAATGGAGTTTGTCACTTAATTGGGAATCAAAGACAAAGAAGACGGATGTTTCTTCTTTTGTCTCTTTTCTATATTTATTCTAAACCATCCAGAAATTCCAAATCCTGCAAGTTAATATGGATTAGGGGATGCAACGTAAGGACTCAGCAGCTGGTTGATAAGAAAGAAAACAAACAAACAGACTAGGAGAACTTTAGGCACAAAAACAGAAGAGGAATGTCTCCCCTTTCTTTGCATGTTGATTCCTTAATCTAGTTATTTCCTATCACATTATTGGGTTCATTCAAGCTCTGTTGAATAGCCTGGGTGCATCTCTTGGCAAAGATCCCAACTTCAGCCATACCTTACAAACTTAAAATTCATTTCATAGCAGTTTGAGAGCCAAGCCATGTTTGAGAGCAGTTTGAGAGCCATGATTTAGTAGCTGAAGCTTTGAAAAGTTGCTTTGTTGGACTCCAGAGTCCCACGATCAATGGCCACATTGGCTGTGGGTTTCTTGGAGTCAGAGTCCCAAATCCTACTTTTCCAAGCTCTGGTAATGTCTGGAATGTTCAACTGAGGCTTGAGAGAAATAGTTTGAAATCACCACTGAGCTATGAAACTGACAGGGTGACCCTGAGACTGTTGTTCTCACTCCATCTGATCTACCTCTCACAAAGAAAAAAGTGGGTAGGAGGAGATTCTACCTTGAGCTTGCCGGAGAAAAGATGGGATACATATATAACTAAGAAATAAGTATAAATAATTTAACTTGTTATTGCATCCTATCCTTTATAGGGTTCCTAGAGTAAAAACTGGAAAGAGTTCCTATACCTTTAATGGTTACACAGAAGAAGGAATTTTGGCAGGTGTTGCTTGTTACCTGGTTATGTGACAGGCAAGGCCTGCTGAAATTCCTTCTTCTACATGACCGACTGTTAAAGATACAGAAATCTTCTCTAGTTTTAAATCTGGCCACTGCAATAGGCTATTTTTTAGTGGAAGGAACTAACAAAACCAGCTCTGAGGATTCTCTATTGAAGGAAATTATGAAATTCACGAGGTTGCAAAGACACACATAACCCTCTCCTGCAAAGAATCTTGAGAACTGTCGTATGCTCTTTCCTTCTCACCAGGGAGACCCAGAATCACAGATATCCTTGAGAAGTGTTTGTAGGGAGTAAATTTGTCATGAAATTGTTTTGGTAAGATGAAGGAGGGTGGAATTGTCTTAGAAAATGGAAAATACGTAAACATTAAAGGCAGCTTCCAGTAAGTTTTGCCTGTTTGGAAATACAGGAAGTACAGCAGCGTTCACGCATGTTTTTCTGAGATGTGGCTCTTCCAGCCCCAAGACTTTTTTCCCCCTTCCCTTTGTCAATGAGGGTGAAAAGGGCTAGAGGGTTGACTGACTGCAGTAGGTCATAAGGTCAGGCACTGGCATAACCTCTGGGCTGGCCATGTTGGTAGGCTGCCACAAGCAGCTGTTATTGAATGCCGTGAAAGGCTTGGAAATTATTCCCTGGAAATAGTTATTTCTATAAAGCACAAATAAATAGAATGAGGAGCATGATTAATTTTACTGTCAGAGCGTAGCTGAGGCCCTTAGGAGCTTTCCTCCTCCAAATGTCAAAACAGTATGACCAGTTTTTAGCACTATGACAGAAGTCTTTTACGCACTAGACTGTTATAGTGCTACTATTTCACTTTCAACATCCTATGGAATCCTAGGGTTTGCAGTTTAGGGAGGGGACTGAGGCAAAGCCCGGCAAACCTCAGGATTCCATAGAATGTTGAAAGTGAAATAATAGCACTATAACAGTCAAGTGCAGAAATGGCCTGAGTCAACATAGGTCGGAAAAGAATTGAAAACACACAACAAGGTGCAAGTAGAGATGGTATTTTTCCCTTCTCCTGTTGCCTCTTCTTATTTTTCCTTACCTTTTGACTTATCAGAGTTTTTGGAAGGGAGTGGGAATAATTGATATCATTTCCAAAGGGTTCGTCTTCCCCTTTGGTGTCCCAGGAAATTATATTTCTTTGTGGGGAGAATTATGCAGGCACGCAGTTTAGAAAAGTTACTTATTTGGACTGTAACTCCCAGAATCTTCCAGGTAGCATGGGCAATGCCTGAGGATAAACAGTGGCTGTGGTACCCGAGGGATTCTGAAGTCCTCAAAAGTAACTTCTTCAAGCTCTGTAAATGTATAGACACCAATGCTAAATGTTCCATGTGCCTGCCATCTCTCTCTCTCTCTCTCTCTCTCTCTCTCTCTCTCTCTCTCACAACACACACACACACACACACACACCATATACCAAAGTACATTTTGAGGTTTGTTATTACATTACTGGGCAATAACATTTTTCCAGTTCCTGACAATCATTTATTGCATCATTAATGACTAAGACAAAAACCAGAGCAGAACAGCATCCTGCAATGGGGTGCCCTGTAGATTTGTTGAATTATAACGCCCTTCATCCCCAGCCAAAGCCAATGCTGAATTGTAGTCCAATGTAGCTGGAGATTAGGGTAAACTGGAGCAGAGCCTTAAGTGATGCAACATTTGGGCAGAGGATGCTGGATGAGAGGGTGATTTGGGTTGTAAGGACAAGTGTTTGCTCATGAAATGTTGGTATGTGTGGATTTGTAAAGGCCACAAGACAGTTATACCTTCCAACTTGTCAAGTTTGGCAAGGACAGTCCTGATTAATCTTCTGTTATCTCACTCTTTCAGCTGCTTTTAAAATATCCTAGTTTCTCTTTCCTCCTCCCATTTTGTCTATTGGTCCTGGACTTATTTCCATTGCTGCAAACTGTGTCAAAAGTACAAAAGTAATTTGCACTCAATTAATTCAACAGGGCAGAGAGGAGGAGGGGGTGGAATCTTGTCCTTCCCAGTAGGCTCAGGCAAAAGCAAACTCCTGTAACCTCTCTTAACTTGTCCGTTCTTCCTTGTTAATAACTTTTGCCATCTGGATCACACTCTGATGTTGCTTGGCTCCACACGCCCTATCTTTCATCTGTGAAATGCTGGAAAGTATGCACAGCTAATCTTGTTTTGTATGGAACATCCAAGAAGGAATATGTTCAAAGACTGTCCTGTGTCTTGCAAGTTAAGGGAACTTGCCCCCAGCTGTCTTGCTGTAGGGATCCTGTCCTCAGTTGCTTCAGCTCTGCCAAACTATGGTTGATACGGCTTCTGTCATTGTTCTGCCTTATGTTTCATGTTTAGCACATCAAACCTGTCTGAATAACTTTGCTATAAATTTCGGGGGAGATATGTGTTCCAGACATTCTGGCAGATCTAGTGAGAAAGTGGTCTGATGGACCGTAGTTGGGTTGAAAGAGGGCATGACTCATGTAACTAATAACAACCAATAAAACTGCTAAATCAGTTTAAATCTGTATTTGGGCAGATAACACCCTCTAGCTTAATTGGACAGGGTTTCGTGAGCTAGTCAGATGCAGAGTTACCAAAATCCAATACTTTCATTTGATTATCCTTTAGCTGATTAACAAGTTCCCCATCCATGTCTCTCACCAGCCAGGGACTAGGGCCATTTCCACACGAAACTGTTATAGTGTTATGATTTCACTTTCAACATCCTATGGAATCCTAGGATTCGGGAGGAGCCCCTCCCGAAACTGCAAACCCCAGGATTCCATAGGATGTTGAAAGTGGAATCATAGCGCTATAACAGTCTCGTGCGGAAATGGCCTAGATTGGGAAAAGGTGACTTGCTGTATCCTGTATTTCTTGTCATTGCTTTGCTTTGATTGGTGGCAGCCATGACTAATTTCAACATTCAACTGGTTATTCTCACAGGTGGATTCCTCCCCTTGCCAAATAATTACCTAGTACAGTATTCACAATCTATTCAGTTTGGAAGAAAAATAGCTGTTTTGGGGGTTGCATTTTAAGAAAGTGATAGACAGCAGGTAGACAAAATCTGTTCCCTATTGTCTCAAAATAGTTGTCCTATAAGGACCATGCATACAAAGAAATACATGTCTCCTCTCCATTTCCATTTCGGATTGTAACTCCCATCATAATGCAAATTGTGGTCCAATACATCCCAAGATCACCCAGATAAAGGCAGCTGGTGGTATCATCAGTTGAATTGTATGAGCAATTGTGATTGCTATGTAAAAAATACTGCTTAATGACATCACTGAGGCTCTTTCCGCATGGCATTTTCCATGCGAAAGGGCGCCTGGAGCGTTGCGCGATTGTGAGGAGCGATCTGCACGACGCACTCACAATCGCGTGATGTTCCAGGGGCCAGTAGGCGCCAGTTGCGCACCTTTTCATTTTCAGCTAGAAGCCGAAAATGGTGCATGATCGCACATTGCTCCCGGGCCCCACATGCACTTACCTGGCATGCAGAGCCTCCGGAGCTGCACCAGTCATGCTTCCTGCCCCAGTGCAGCCTGGGAAACTCCCAGGCTGTGCTGCAGAAAGAAGAGGTGGGGCTCTCGTGTGAGCAGACAGCTCGTGCAGAGTCGAAGGACCCCAGATGCTAGAGCCTCTCACCAGAGGCTGCTTGTGTGATCCCCGCACCCCAGCACCGGAAGAAAGTAAGGTGCAGAAAGGGCCTAGAAGCCTTCTGTAGATCTCCACCTTTGAGACCGGAACATCAGGGCCTAGGACAGTCCTGAACTAGCAATCCTAGCTGTATCATGATTTATGGGAAACAGCCCTCTGTTAAGACATCCTTTGCTTGAAGGTTGGCCATTTCTGCCTTATGCTGTTATAGTGATATTATTCTACTTTCTACATCCTGTGGAATTCTGGAGTTCGTAGTTTACTGATGCCAAAGGGCTCTCAGGCTGAGAATTCTAAATGCCCTTTCCTAAACTGCAAACCCCAGGATTCAAAGTGAAATAATAGCACTATAACACTGTAGTGCGGAAATGGCTGTTGTTCCAGCCAAGTCCAATTTCAAGATCAAGAAGAATAAAAAGGGAGAGAAAGGAGCAGGGGCCCTTGGCAGTTAGCACCTGAATAAATTAAGCAGCTCACCTGATCACAGTCTTCCTCAGTTTAGTGGGATATATTGTGTTTATACATATTTAAATTACAGTGGCCCCTCCACTTTCGCAAGGATTCAGGGTGCAGAATCCTCATAAGAGTGGAAAAATCACTCATAACTCCCCCCACACTCCCCTTCCCATTCCCTTCCGGGGCTCCCTCCTCCCGTTCTCTTGCCTTTTGCCTGGACACATGCTCAGGCAAAAGGCAAGGGAATGAGAAGAGGAGAAGATGGGGGAGGTATGTGTGTACCTCGCAAATAATCAGATGTGTGAAGGTCAACCCCACGAATGTGGAGGGAGAATTGTATAGCAATTGTCTCTAAATGTATGTGGGTATACATATGGATATTAACACAGATGTTTTGTCTATAGACATGTCTATGTCTGTCCCATGTTTTGGCAATGCACCCTGAAGGCACGCAATCTCATCTGATCTTGGAAGCTAAGCAGGGTCAGCCCTGGTTAGTACTTGGATGGGAGACTGTCAATGAATACCAGGTGCTTCAGGCTAAATTTCAGAGGAAGAGCTGGCCAAACCACCTGAGTATTCCTTGCCTAAGGAAATCCTATAAAAATTCAAGGAGTCATCATAAGTGGACAGGCAAATTGAAGGCATATAAATACACACTTAAGTCACCTATTTCTGGCTTCACAGGGGTGCTGATAATAGTTTTAAGTAACCCAGTAGCCAGGCTCTTAAAACAGGACTGAAGCAGAGTTTTTTCTTGTCCTCAGAAGGAGATGATGTCTGGAAGTTGGATTATCCTTAAGGGGATAGACACCACCATTAATTCACTATACCTGACACACCCGTTATGAAAACACACCCTCCAGCTGTCCTGATTGGTCAGAGACAAACATAATTAATCCTCTGTTATCCTATTTCTTCAGCTGCTTTTAAAATGACTCACTTTCTCCTTCTCCCACTTTCCCCCTTCAGCTTATATCCACTGGTGCAAACCAAGTCCAAAAATACTTTTTTACTCAGTTAAGTCAGCAGGGAGAGAGGAGGAAATGGAATCTTGCCCTTCCCAGTAGGCTCAGGCAAAAGCAAACAGCCACAGCCTCTACTAGATTGTGTGTTCTTCCTCATTAATGCTTTCTCCTTCTTGACTACACTCTGATGTTGCTTGACCCCATGTGTCCCAGTTTTCTTCTGTGAAATGTTGGAGGTGAAGCAAAAGACCTCAGTATAGATTTTGCCTCTGTTTTATTTCCTGTACCCCCCCCCCTTTTCCTTGTTTGCTGCCCCAATCATCTCTTTCTGGCAAGTGCCTTTAAAATGTGACAGAAAATAGAAAGTTTAGTCTGCAGAAGAGAAGGTTAAGAGGGGACATGATAGCCATGTTTAAATATTTGAAGGGATGCCATTAGAGGAGGGAGCAGGGTTGTTCTCTACTGCTCCAGAGACTAGGACAAGGGGCAATGGATTCAAGCTGCAGGAGAGGAGATTCAGGGCTGTCCGGCAGTGGAATATGCTGCCTTGGAGTGTAGTGGAGCCTCCTTCTTTGGAGGTTTTTAAGCAGAGGCTTGATGGCCATCTGTCAGGAGTGCTTTGAGGGTGTTCCTGCATGGCAGGGGGTTGGACTGGATGGCCTGTGTGGTCTCTTCCAACCCTACATTTCTATGATTCTATGACAGCAGACTTGCCTTAAGGTCTGCCAACAACACTCTCTTTCCTTGCCAGAGACGATGGCCATGATTCTACATGAGTTTCTCTCTGGGACACGCGTGGCCAAGCAACATCAGAACACAACCAGTATGAGAGAAGTTGTTAACATGGAAGAATGCAAAAGATAGGGAGATGCTGCAGCAGTTTGCTTATGCCTGAGCTTAAAGGGAAGCGTAAGATTCTACTGAGAGCCAGCATTGTGTAGTGGTTTGAGCACTGGATTAAAACCCTGAAGACCAGGGCCCTTTTCACACGGGCCTTTGCTCGCGCGACAGCTCCGTGAGCCTCGCGGGAGTGGGAGCGTCGCTCCGCACGACGCACTCCCACTTCCATCCGGCTCACGGGGCTGAAGCGGCACGAGCGCAGGTTTTTTTATTTTCGCGTCCAAGCGAAAATCACCCCGCGCTCGCGCAATGCTCCCGGCGCCCACCCGCACTTACCTTTCGTGCGGAGCCTCCGGGAGCCAGCCATGTCGCGCTTCCTTTCCTCCGCCCCTGCAGAAGGAAGGAGCAGGGTGGGGAGCTAGCGCGACGGACGCGACGCCCACTTCGCGCGCGGGGGGGACGCGACGCTGCCTGCTTCGCGCGCGCGGGGGGGAATCCGGCGCGGCGACGCCCACTTCGCGCGCGGGGGGGGAATCCAGCGCGAGGTCTCCCGCTTCGCACGGGGGAGGGCGGCTTGCGCGGCAAGCCTCCTTCGGTGCCACTTCCCCGCTGGTTCCTTCGCCTGCGGAAGGAAGGGGGAAGCGGCAGCCTCCCGGAGGAGCCTTCTTGCGCTTGCCGGCCTCCCCCGCTTGCGCTAGAAGCCTCAGTGCGAAAAGGGCACAGGATTCAATTTCCCATTTGGCTGTGGAAACCCGCTAGGTGATCTTGGGTGCATCACACACATTCAGCCCCGGAAGATCCTAAGTTCCCTTAGGGTTGCCATAAGTTGGAAATTACTCAAAGGTACACAACTTCAATAAAGATTCTGCTCCATCCTCTCTTTTTGTCCTTGCCGAGTTGAGTTAACTGAATTCAAACTCCCTTTGCACTTTTGAACTCAGTTTGCAGTAATGGAAGTAATCTGAAGACCAGGGGAGAAATGGAGACATTCTGAAAACAGCTTAATATGTTCCGTCCTGTTCTCTGCTCCCTGCTAAGTTAACTGAGTGGAGACTTCTTTTGTACTTTGAACTCAGTTTACAGCACCTGAAGTAAGCTGAGGACAAAGGGATAAAGTGGGAGGAGGTGAAACTGGGACATTTTGAAAGCAGCTGAAGAAACGGGATGACAGGGGATTATTGGGAATGTCCCTGCCAAATCAGGACAGTTTGGAAGGTATGTGCTGGTGTGAAAATGAGAGAAAGTCTTCCTGATGGCTGTTCTCAGGCTCTACAACTCCTTTTTTAGAGAGATTAGACTGAAGCCCTCCTTGCTATTGGTAGGCAAGTGAAGACTTGCTTGTTTCTGCAAATATTTAATGATCATGCAAAAAAGCCTTCAATAATGTGTTTCTCACTACCGTATATATTTATATTTTAATGGATATACTTCTAATTCTATTAATAGTTTAATTGTATCCTAACTGTATGTTGCGGATGTTTAGCTGTGTCTGTTTTAACTTTTGCAAGCCACCTTGTGTCCCAGGGCTGGAGAAAAGGCAGGAAACAAACAAATAATTGTGTAGCATGAATCTCCACATGTGGATTATGCACTGATTGTGTTACACAATCCTGGTGTTGAATGGCAGTGTTGCACAACTGAACACAAACCCAAATTCACAGTGCAATGAACATGAGCATCTACATACAGAAGGGCATGCATGTGCAATTCTGCTTCCACAGCATTGAACTGAATGTAGATGTTCTCAATTGTACAAAAACATCCAGCTGATTCCACAGGGGAAGTTGTGCATAAGTAAGGCAGCAACAGATTTCTGACAATGTATGCCATGTGGGGAAGGAGGGATTCTTGAAATATACAATGCCAAGCCCATTTCATTATTGTTACTGTTGTTGATGATGGTATTTGTTAATTGTGTGGCCCTAAATCCCACCGAAGACTTGAGGATAAGGATTGTAGGTCAAAGGATGAGCCTGCCTAACTGCCTTTACCCCCCCCCCAACATCTCTTTGTTTGGAAGTGAAAAGAAAACCACCTTGGCTGAGATCCTTGTTCATCAGACATGGCTGCAGCAGCAGAGTTCCTCTTTCATAGCCACCTGACAAAACCCCAAGCTTAGCAATGGCACAACCAAAAAGCTTCTGAAGCGCTACAGATTCGGGGCAGTGAGAAGTGACTTACACTGCACCCAATGCAGATCAGGGCAATGGGAAATGACAACCGCAATGCTCTCTTGGTCACAAAGCACATTGAGACAGGCAGTGGGAGAAACCCCTCAAGGTGCTGCTGCTGCTGCTGCTGCTGCCTGTCTCAATGTGCCCTGTGACCCATTGTCCTTGACTGAATGTCTCAGAAACCTTTAAGTAAGGGTAGGTTTTGAATACCTGAACACCCAAGAGTTAGGTTTTCAAAGTCATGTTTGGTCATTCATGATCACCACTGAAACATGAATCCCAAAAGCCACGGATCATAAGTCAATCTGCTACATACTGAACAAGATACTAGTTATATTTATATATATATATTTAAATATTTCTCTTCCACCCTATAAGATGTCAGATTGTTGTTGCTGTGTGCGTTTCCAACTTACAGCATCCTTAAGGTGACACTATCATGGGGTTCTCCTGGCAAGATTTTGTCAGACAGGATTTGCCTTTGCCTTCCTGTGAGACTGACAGAGTATGACTTGTCTAACCAAATGGATTTCCATGACTCAGTCGAGATATGAACCCTAGAGTCATAGTCCAACATAGTCCAACATCCGAACACCCATAGTCCAACAGAGTCATAGTCCAACATCCAAACACTACAACATGTTAAAATATTTTAAAACAATAAAAACTTATCTAACTAGAATTTTTTTAAAGAATTAGAGAGCCAGCATGGTGTAGTGGTTTGAATGTTGAACTACAACTCTAGAGATTCAAATCCCTGCTCAGTCATAGAAATCCACTGGGTGACTTTGGGCAAGCCACACACTCTCAGCCTCAGAGGAAGGCAAAGGTAAACTCCCTATGGACAGATCTTGCCAAGAAAACCTGGTGATAGGTTCACTTTAGGGCTGCCATGAGTTGGAAATGACTTGAAGGCTCACAGCAACAAAGACTGAAAATATATTAAAACACATACATAAGTTAAAACAGGCTGAAAAGATTAAAGCAGTTTTAAAACCTTGTGCATAGCATTTGAAGTCAGTTGAATCCAAATCTGACCCAAGTTAACTTTTTTTCTTTCCTCCTCCACCCCCCCTTTCCTTGAGACAAAACAAGGGGCATAAGGTTTGGCCCTGGAAATGACTAACCATGTGGAGGTCCCCCTGGCAGATGGCCCCCACATCAGCTTGGAAGACTTGCCAAAACCTTGCCTGGATAAATACTGCGGATGGCTCATGCGAAATGCTCTGCTCACTCTCACTATCATTGGTAAGATGTACTCACGCAAACAAACTTCCTCGTTCTGTCTTTCCTCCTTTTAAACTCTCTGCTTGCTCTGCCCATGGCTAAAGTTCTCTTTCCCTTTCCTTTAGCCCATCAGCAAAGAGAAGGTATCAGCCACAGTAGTTGCCTTTCCCTGCTGAATGGTATCCAGGGACACAGGAAGTGAAAGATGTGGCCAGCCCACCCCACTTTCTTTTTATTCCCACTCCTCCTTGGAGCTTTTTATATTATCTCACTCTCCCATATCTCTGTCTCCAGCACCATCCTATACTCTAGGACAGAGCTTTCCAAACTTTTCATGTTGGTGACACACTTTTTAGACACACATCATTTCACAACACAGTAATTTCAGTTTTACTGGCAAACTGGAAGTTAAACTAACCCATTATAAGAGATACAGACACGTACATAACAAAATGTATGGGGACACAACATATCTCATGAAGACCTTTCATATATTTTTAAAAATATATGATTTATAAATAATAACATACTTTTCCAAGATTGCAGGAGACACACCAACACACTTCAGACGATACACTAGTGTGTCACGGCACACCATTTGGAAAGCCCTTCTCTAGGATATGAGCTGATTCCATTTGTTATGCCTGCAAGTCATTTTTGACTTTGGCAACCCTAAGGTGAATCTATCACAGTTATTTTGAGGGTCTTTCCACACTACACTGTTGTAGTGCTATTATTCCACTTTCAACATCCTGTGGAATTCTGGCGTCTGTAGCTTCCTGAGGCCAAACAGTTCTCTGGCTGAGAATTCTAAATGCCCCTCCCTAAACTGCAAAGCCCAGGATTCCATAGGATGCTGAAAGTGGAGTAATAGCACTATAACAATTTAGGGCAGAAAGGCCCCCAGACTGGGAAATTGTTCAGAGGGAGTTTGCTATTGCCATCCCCAGAGGCTGAAAGAGTATGACTTGCCCAAGGTGGGTTTCCACAGCTGAGTGGAGATTCAAACCCAGGTCTTCTGGAGTTCTCATCCAACACTCACGCTACTACACCACATTGATTCGTTTTTATTACATATTCAGCACACCCAGGTACTCTATAGAAAGAAGGCATAATGTGGTAGTAGTTTGAGTGTTAGATTGACATTGAGGAGCCATGCTCAGTCATTAAGCTTCTTAGGTAACCTTGAGCCCATCTTTCTGTCTCGTCATCTCCCTCTGTCTCTCTCCCAGCATCACATACAATATTTCAAACAGAGTAGCCCTCCAGGTGTTAATGAACAGCAGCTCCCTGCATCTATTACAATTGGCTATGGGGTATCATGCTTGTTGACTGGAGCAGTGAATAGGAGTTCTCCACAATGCAACATTTCATTGCAGGCAGGGTCACACAGAGTCTTGGGGTCTTCCTTCTATACCCTCCTCCATCTGCTTTCAGTCTAACAGAGCACATTTAAATAAGAAAGAATATTGGCACAGTTTAAGAATAGAACTAAGTCACAGGTGGGAATCAGCTGGGGCTTCCGGAAGTTGCAGTCTAACAACATCTGGAGAGCTATATGGCCCTTGCTTTTGCTTTGTGAGATATAAGGCTCTGTCTACAATCTATCTATCTATCTATCTATCTATCTATCTATCTATCTATCTATCTATCAATAAATATATATACAAATTTTTGTATATATACAGAGAATCACACAACTGCCACTGTGACCACTTTCTCTTTCCCGTCATAACTGTAACTTCTAGCATCATAAAATTTCCTGCAAGGAGCAAACACAGTTCTCTGTGTCTCCTTGTCAGACTGGTATCCAAATCCAGCTTACTTCTATTGGTGCAAACTAAATTCAAACTAAGGCCATTTCTACACTAGACTCTTACAGTGCTATAACTAGACTATTACAGTGCTATAGCAGTCTAGTTATTGGAAAGTGTTGGCATCTTGACATCACTCTGTGCTATTATTCCACTTTCAACATCCTATGGAATCCTGGGGTTTGCAGTTTAGGAACCTTTAGAATTCTCAGCCTGAGAGCTCTTTAGCCTCAGTAAACTACAAATCCCAGAATTCCACAGGATGTTGAAAGTGGAATAATAGCACTATAAAAATGTAGTGTGGAAATGGCCTTTGACTCTAGATCCCATGAAGAACCTGGAAAAGTTTCTTTGAGGGTCTGCAACTCATGGAATCCTCCACCCTGCACAGACACCGCTGAATTCACTAAGCAGAAAGGATGGATATTAAATCTGTAGTGAAAAAAAAGAGAGTGATACACATTTGTAAAAAAATAGAAGTGGGTTCCATTATGGGGTAAAATAAAAATTGGCCCCACAGAACTGAAAAGGGGTTGATGTGCCTCTGGTATTTCTCTCCTCAGTTTAGTTTCTGTGACTATCGTAATCTCAGAAGAGAGGGGAATGATACGATAATTTTTTTTTTTATCAATTAGGCTTTTCGTAAAGATCAAGCTGGGCAGTAACCCTCTGCAGACCTTCATGTAATCTCCCATCTCTGGGCAGCCAGCCATATTTTGCAATTATTTATATATAAACACACGCTGCCCTGCCACACAGCTGGCTTCTTAGCCTCTGGTGACCTCTTCGGGGAAAGGCTGAAAACCAGAGCCTAAAGGAGGAGCATCGATTTCTTAGAAACGAAGGGGGTGGGACTTAGGGCACAAGCAGTGTGGGTCTTGAAGCATGAGTCATCTGAGGTGACAGGCCCCTCCCGAAACTGCAAACCCCAGGATTCCATAGGATGTTGCAAGTGGAATCATAGCGCTATAACACTCTAGTGCAGAAACGGCCACAGTGTGGATTGCCCTAATCATATTTTATGTAGATTCAAATATTCCCTTCCTACATATATATTCTGTCTGTCTTTCTCTCTCACACACACATGCTAGCCACCAAGTCATAGGCTCTGGCAGAACCACAGGTTGATAGGGGAAAGGGCCAGGATTTCATTATCTCTCATTGTTTCTCTTACGTCATTGCCCGGGAGAAAGAAAATTAAACATGTGGCCTAATCTCTGTAGCTTCACCAGACTTTCCTCCCGCCTTGCCTCCCCCCCCGACCCGCCAGCCACTGCCCACTGCCGGCTCCTAATCAGCTTGAACAAGAAGACCAAAGGGTATATGGTGGGGGGGGACATCTGCATTTCATGTGAGAGACAAATAAGTGTGCACCAGGGAGGAGGATGCAAGCAGTGCATGATGAAGGCTAATTTTGCATTACTCTATCCATAGTGACTCCGAAGAGGAGCCAACGTGTTTTGTGAATAGTTACATAGGCCATTTCCACACTAGACTGTTATAGTGCTATGATTCCACTTTCAACATCCTATGGAATCCTGGGGTTTGCAGTTTAGGGAGGGTCCTCAAAGGCCATTGTAGCCATTTCAGTTCAAAACAGAGCTTGGAAGTAACTTGCTACTAATAATGGTAGTAGTAGTGGTGGTAGTTGTTGTTGTTGAATGCCTTGAAGTTATTTCCAACTTACCACGGAGGGTTTTTCCCCAATTTTTGTTCAGAAGGGATTTTCCATTACCTTCCTCTGAGGCTGAGCGAATGTGATTTGCCCAAGGTCACTCAGTGGGTTTCCATGGCCAAGTGGGGATAATAACCCTAGGGGCCAATTCACATTATACATCTATAGCAGTATTATTCAACTTCAACTGCCACGAAGTAATCCTGTGAAATCCTGGGGTTTGGTGAAACACAGGATCTTGCTGGCTGAGCATTTTAAATGGCCCTCCCTAACCTGCCTATCCCAGGATTCTGTAGGATGGAACCATGGCAGTTAAAGTAGTATCAAAGTGCTATAACTATGTAGTGTGAATCCTAGTTATAGCGCGATGATTCCACTTTCAACATCCTCTGGAATCCTGGGGTTTGCAGTTTCGGGAGCGGCTGCCTGGCCGCTCCCGAAACTGCAAACCCCAGGTTTCCAGAGGATGTTGAAAGTGGAATCATCGTGCTATAACAGGCTAGTGCGGAAATGGCCCTAGTGAATCCTCAGAATCCTAGTTCAACAAACCACCATACCACCATTCCACACTGGCTCTTTGTGTTCTTTGTGTTATTATAATTAATTCCTTTGTGTTACTGTAACTAATTCCTCCTTAAAGTAACAAGCAACTCAGTTTAATTCCTTATTCCAGTAACTAAGCCACAACTATTGCAACATTGCAATTATAATGTAACAACTATAACAAAAGATAACTTTATGTTTTGGCAGTGTAACTGTAATTGATTGTGGTTACCTTTACAGTTACAGAGGATGGCTTCTCTTTGTAAATGCCAACAGCTCATAGAATCCTGAATTTTTAACTAATTATAACAATTGCCTTTGAAGATAGCTTTGTATAATAAGGAAATAAAATATTACTTTTTACCATCATAACTGTAGTGACAGCTAACTGTCAAGAGTTTGGAAAAGTTTCTAGCATGGCTACTGTGGACCCATTTGGGGACTGTAGCTGCCACTATCTGGGTGTTGTAGTCCAAAAGCTGTTGCTTCCAAACTCTACTATTCGAAATCTTTCCTATCCTTATGCACACACCTCTCTCAAAACATTTGATGTGGAATTGTTTGAAAGAAAACATTTGTAAGATTATCTGATTTGTACAGATTATGATTTCAAATACTTCATTCATAGTGAATGAAGAATTTCAGTTTCCTTGGTAGACCATGCAAGACCTTTAGAGGAAAGAAGGAAGCCCTCATACAAATAAATTGGGTCTCTAAAGTACAATCAGGACAGTATTGCTTTTCATCCTTCCTTGCCCTCTCTCTCAGGCCATTTCCGCACTGCACTGTTACAGTGCTATTATTCCACTTTCAACATCCTATGGAATCCTGGGGTTTGCAGTTTAGACAGGGGCCTAGAGGCTAGAGGAGCCAAGAGGCCCCTCCCTAAACTGCAAACCCCAGGATTCCATAAGATGTTGAAAGTGGAATAATAGCACTATAACAGTGTAGTGCAGAAATGGCCTCAGCTAAGCCGCGTGCCCTGACTTTGCATTTTGCCCTGACTGCCTCCAGCAATTTTCATTCCTGGATCTTTTCCCAGGGAGGATTCGGGAGCGTGAACCCCTGTAACCTGGCTTTACTCCAAGTAGGACAGCAGCTTCTCTGAACCGATCCCTTGAAAAGATCCTGTTTCCACAAAACGGTTTATATATCAGTAATATCATGATCCTGCCCCGGAAGGTTTGGGAACAACCCTCCCACACACTGTCTAGAGCAACAGATTGGTTTTCTACAGGGCAAAATATCTGAAGCTGATGAGTTAGGGAGGAAAAAGAGGAATAAGGAATTCTTTTTGGTTTCCAATACTTTCAGTGAAACAGATTTGAATGTAAGTAGAGGTTTGTTCTCCTCTGAAAAAACTGTTAGCCAAGGATACCAGGTATCAAATTATTGTCCCAGAATGATCAGATATTAGTAATGAACAACATTAAAGAACATTAGTCTTAAGACATGATGGGGAAATGTGAAGAGGAACATTCCCTGAGGATCAATGGAAACAGATTTTTTTTCATAATGGATAGGTTGCCAGGGGTCCATTTTGATAAGGGATAGCCTCTATTTGGGAGCCAGAAAGCTTTCCCTTTTACATAGACTGAACAAATGCCAAAATGCCTGTATTTTGAAAACAGAAAATTTGTACATTGTGCAAATTTACTAATAGGCAATATGCCAATTTTACAGAAAAACACATGGCTAAGTTAACTGACATAAATACTTTCATTTGGTATTTAGACAGAGCACAAACTTTTTCTGCTTCCTGATGGTCAGCCCTGAATTTTGGCTGTCCTTTATTGCTACTTTGAAAAGCTGGCACTATTAACAGCAGGCCCCTAAAATTCTCACCTGCTAATTAAAAATGAAAAAAAGATCAAATAAAATCTTATATTTTTGGCATCTGAAAAATTGACTAAGTTATATCCTAGTGTCATAATATCCATTGAAGCTGTTCATATAGTTGTTTTTTAAAAAGAACTTCAGGGGGGGAAATTACAATGCAAATGGAATTTTTTGGAGTTACATAGCTATGAAATTCAGTCATGGAACTCCATGGGTGAACCCAGACCAGTCACTTTTCTCAGGCTACCCTCTCTTAAGATTGTTGTGAAGTGAAAATGACAAGAAGAGCCAAGTATGAATTTTTGAGCTCATCTGAATGACCACAGGATAGAAATTTAGATGATGATGATGATGTATTTCAAGGTTCTCATGAAGAAATTTCAATTGGTTACTAGCCTGTTTGTGACAACAGAACTAGGAATGACTACCAAATAGAGGTTAGAAAGTGCTCCTTCTTGGAAAGAATGGCAGTGGGCTAGCTAAGGGGGCCCATGGTAGGTTGTGTGGCACAGACAGTTGCATCCAAAAGCTTGCCATTGCTCCATCCTGCCATACTTACACCCCAGCATCTGCTGCCTGAAGAAACTGTAGACTTATTTTGTTTAAATGGCAGAGCCTGGCTTTCCCTAGTAAATGTGATTTACCTCCTTCTGCCTAACCTTGTGGGTGGCAGCTTTGCCAGAGGCATCTTCTTCTGAACTAAAGTGGGACCTTTTATTTTTCCTCTTCATTTCAGGGGTCATTTTAGGATCTCTGTTTGGGGGTTTGCTGAGGTTGCTTCCACCACTTGATAGTGACCTGATCGTGCTGATTTCTTTTCCTGGAGACATCCTTATGCGCATGTTGAAGATGCTGATCCTGCCTCTAGTGATATCCAGTCTCATTTCAGGTAAGAGGGCAGCAAGAGAAGCTGGAATTGTCCCCTACATTCCTGGGAGTAAAGCTCCACATCAGTCGTTCTTAGTAGGTAGAACTGACATCTCAAGAGATTGTAAGGAAATGATACAGTGGCCCCTCAACTTTCACAAGGACTCGAGGTGCAGAATGCTTGCAAACGTTTTTTAAAAAATGAATAACTCCTACCACCTGAGTGAGCACTCCCCTTCCCATTCCCTTCCAGACCTCCCTCACCCCCATTTGTTTGCATTGTTCCCAGGCATGGTGCCGTTCTTTGGGGCACCCGGGGAAAATGCAAGCAAATGGGAGGTGGCAGCATATGGATGTCTTCTCTGCACACAGGGCTCCCACCTCCCATTTGCTTGCTTTTTGCCTGGGTGCGTGGAAGGAAGGCATGTCCACCCAGGCAGAATGCAGAGGCATGGGAATGCGAGAGTGCGGAGAGAGGCAAGCAGGCGCCTCACAAATAATCAAGAGGAGAGAGGACTGTATACTGTATTGTGTGTGTCAGGAAACGCCTTTGTGTCACTGACCACATTCTCACATCACATTAAACTACAAGCATCATGTTAGTGTATGCAGCCCATTCACTTCAGCTTTACTCCTTCCTTTGCCCAACCTGGTAATTGTATACAACTGAAAATTAAAGTCATTTTCAGAGACTGTTCTCCAGGTGTATAGCAAGTGAGGTTCTGTGAATGACTGTCACAGGAAGGGCCTTTTCGTGGTTCCACATCAGTTATGGAATTCATTATGGAACGTCTTCCACTCCTTTTGAGTACTAGGTGAAGATTCTCCCAGGCATTTTAAGAGCTTTCTAAGGTCACTTAATATTTTAAAAAATCTGTACTGGTTTAAAAAGTAACAGTGCCTTCTGTGGGTGTTGCTCTTTTGTTGCCCATTTTATGTCTTCAGTTCTCCCCTTTGATGCAGTGCGTGCATGTTTGTGTATGTGTGTGATAAAAATAAATAACTAGCAATTTTCTGCCTTTTGTTGCATTGAAGATCTGCTCCCTAAGTCAACAGCCTCACTCTATCTAATGGTGGGTTTGGCCCTGCCATGTGCAAAGGAACACACAACAAGTTGTGAATGCCTATGTATGAAAGAAAGAACCCAGTTTGGGAGGAGACTCTGCAAACTGACCTTCGGTGGGCCTGTTCATACATATATGTTTTTCCCTAGTAACTTGGCTAAGACTGGTAGATATACATCTGTAGGAATGGGCAGGGGGGAATTACTTATACATGCTTATTATGTTTGTGTTATAATTATGTAGATTTCTACATACTATTAGTATTAATTAGAGTTGCCAGTTCAGGCTCATCCCAGGTTCTGAGGTTTCTGGGCCAAAACCTGAAACCTAGGGCTAAGCTTCTGGGAATGTTAATAAGTGTTGTGCATTAATTACCAACCATAGTTGTTCACACAGGGAAAGATATATTTTCCTGTTTAAAAATTAACCCAGAATTCTTAGTTAAATAAGTTGTTCCCAGGTCAAGGTGAAATGAGGGAATTAGTCCTTCTTACTTACATGGATAAACACCCTACTTGCTTCTAGCGAGATGGTAGATGCAAAGCAGAGTGGAAGGTAAGACCTGACACCACAACCCACTAGAAGGAAAGGCAGGAACCAAGTAAATGCATGGACCCCCTGGATATCAATTACACCAAAAAGTCAATTACAGTCAGCCCTCCACATTTGCTAGGGTTAGGGATGCAGGACCCCCACAAAAGTGGGAAAATCTCTAATATCAAAATGTGTCTGTGTGTTTGTCATAAGGGGCGAAGGTATGGTGGGGAGAGAGGGCACCCAGGGTCCAAACCAGGTCAGAGAAAGGAGAGGGGAAGGGGTATGTTATATGGTGGCCTTATACTTCCTCTCTCTCACCCATTACTTTCCTTGTTTGTTGGAGGACATCAGGGAATGGTTTGTGCTGCTGAGAAATCGAGCTGTGATCTGTCCTTAGCTGGCCAGGCAGTGGCTAAAGGAGCACCAGAGGCAGATTTTTAAAGGATTGTGTACCTTATTGGAGCCACCGAGAGGGAAGGTTCCCTCTGAAAAGTGCCTGAGGTGGAGGGTGACAGGAGTTGGAGAAATTTGCAAATAATCAAATTCGGGAAATTCAGATCTGCAAATGCGGAGGGCCAACTATATTCCCTGCAAATTGTAGCACACTGCCACTGTGTTAGCTGAGCTGGAGATCTGCACACAGTCCTTTCCTCTTTTCCCGAGTCAAAAATCCTCAAAAGTGAAGAGTGTGCACTTTCATTTCCTGCTTGGAGATGGCCCATAAAAGCTGGGAACTCAGGGCAAGGCCCTGAGGTCTGAGAACCCTATCACTTATACAAATTATATGTATGGCTAATATAACGGTGCTTCTCCACTTGAGCTCCCCATTTGCATCTGCGTAGTTATCTATGCTCTCTTGCTGCCATTCTTTTGTGTCTGTTCCTAGGTGACAGATTTCAAGATTATAGTAAAAAGATTAAGTCTCCCCAGGGAAGAGTAGCTTGGGCAAAGCAGCTCTTTTTCTTTCAACGTTGTGCTCCTGTAATGTCTGTAATGTGTTTTGTGGGCAGGTCTGGCTGGCCTGGATGCCAAATCGAGTGGGCGAATGGGCACTCGTGCCATGCTGTATTATATGTCAACTACTGTGGTGGCAGCCATACTGGGTGTCATTCTGGTCTTATCCATCCACCCTGGCAACCCAAAACTCAAGAAGGCTCCTTCGGTGGTAACCAAAAATGAGGATGTCTCCAGCTTGGATGCTTTTTTGGACTTGATCAGGAACCTGTTCCCAGAAAACCTGGTGCAAGCCTGTTTCCAGCAGGTAACACAACTGGCAGGGACCCTGTGTACCAGGGAGAAGGCAGCCAGGGAGGACTTAGCAACAGTGGCTGCTTTCTTCCACACTGTCCTCTTCACCTACTTTCATGCCTCTTTCATGTGCAGATCCAAACCGTCACAACAAAGGTGCCGGTACCACCAATCGTAGTACGCAAAGAAAACGTCAGCCAGATAGTCCATGCCAATGGGACAGTGCTCAACGCTACCATCACAGAGGTCAATGTGGGCCCTAGCACTGTGACCCAGAAACGCCTGGAGTTTAAGGCTGGAATGAATGTTTTGGGTGAGCCTGCCACGTTTGATAGAAATCAAGCAAAGGAGTGTGACAGAGGTTGCAGGGAAAAGACTGCTTTGCATAGACATACAGTGAGATACTGTAACAAACACAAGCGACCTAAAAGTGCATATGCTTCTTCATTAAATATATATGAAGGGATTTTTTTCCATTTACAAATGCAATTAGATATGGCTGAATCATACAACCAGATGAAGTGATATAATCTTGAATGGACTATATCACTTCTGACTGAAGCTAGAGGAGTGCACATTTTAATCTTCCCCTATATAAAAACTCCCTGTAGAGAAAACACAAACTAGCACATCAGAGGAAAAGTTTAATTTTCAACCATTTCCCCATTGTGCGTGCACTCTGCTTACGGGTTATTGCTTTATGTAGGAAACCATTCTAACCAATGATCTTCCCACTGCAGTCTGAAATGGTATAGTTTATTCTACAACCTCAGGATTTCTCATTCTGCTGTATGTTTATGCCTGGCCTGAGATGAGGGAGTGAGGGGAGAAGCAGAAGGAAAGCACAGAGGATAACAGCAACATTAATACAACATTAATTCTCTGATGACTCACTCTTTTGATGCTTCCAAACTGAGGACAAGTTCCATTAATTTGATAGGAGGTTCTGTTCTTTCATCAGTTCTTCTTGCCCACAGAGGCTTGCTTGTAACCACTTGCACACACTCTGCTTGCAAAGCAAGCTGATGATGGGAAGGAGGTGCTAAACCAGCTGAGATACTTTGGAAGCAGCATGTGCATGGTCAACAACTAATGCGCTTCCTTCATGCTCCTTACAGTACGTACATGGGTTCCACTATACACCAATTCCACTTTCTGACTGTAGTCCGCTCCCTAACCTGTCAGATAAGTGAGGAAACCTGTATGTTGATTTTAATATACTTGCCTCACAGAAGGACATGTAAGTGTGTGTCTGAATAGATTTCGAACAATTGTATTAACATAAAAATTAGTTCAACATTTCCCATTTTGAAAATTCACTCATATGTTTTACTTTATTAAAAAAAATTAACCTCCATTTCCACCTTCTCTGGTGGGCCATTAAAAAATGGTATAGTAGGTTGCAAAATCGAAAAGTGGGGTGGGCTCCTGTATCTTTAAGAATTGCATAGACAGGGCATTTCAGCAGATGTTGCTTGTCATGCACCATGGAACAATCAACACCTGCTGAAATTTCCTCATCTAAGTAACCATTAAAGGTGAAGGGGCCCTCTTCAGTTTTCACTCCAACAACCCTAAAATGAGTGAAAGTATGTTTGTTTTTTGCCACGTTGTAATGGGGAAGCAAAACTCTTGAGGAATTTTGCAGGGGTGGAGATGTTGGCCTTCTGTCTCTGAGACCCTTTCCCACATAATCCTCCCAACAGGTTTGATCGGGTTCTTCATTGCCTTTGGCATCTCTATGGGAAAAATGGGAGAACAGGCCAAACCCATGGCTGATTTCTTCAACATCCTCAATGAGATCATCATGAAGCTTGTCTCCATGATCATGTGGTAAGGCTTTCCAATGATATGCAACCCAGAAATTCCCTTCTAGTGTTACCTGATAGAATAACTCATTTTTATGCAAAGAACTGGTTTATGGATAATAATCCCGTACATTTCTTTGGCAGTTGCCAAGATTTCAGTGTTATCAGGAGAGACATGAAAAATGTTTGGGGGGGGGGCGGTTACCAAACTTTTTCTTTAGCTACCGTGTTGTGGTAACTTGAGAGAGATGTCTTAATCTTTTTTAGGTCACATATTTTAAATACTGTTTTATTGCTATTTTCAAACCAGTTATTTTGGTGGGGGTTGGGTTTGTGTCTGTGTGAGTAAAGCTTAGAAAAGTTAGTTTTTTAGAAGAATTATTCTTAGGCAGATTCTAGGAGGTGTAGTCTAAAAAAACTTTAAAATTTTCCAAGTTTATGTGGGTAGTGTATACATGTAAAGACACACACTTTGATAAGGAGATATATGCTGTCTAGATGTTATTCCGTGTGCAGGATTTACATGTGGTCTGTTGACTGTAATAGAGATGCTGATGGTGAACCTTGGAATTAAGAGTGCAAGACTGTGCTTTTGGAGAGGCCATAGAGTATTATAAACCTCCTCCTTCACTGGTAGAGAGGGAAGGTAGACCACAGAGAGAGGCCTGGTGTGGAGCTGGGAGTTATAGTCCAGCAAAGTGGTTCTCATGCTATATGGTGTAGTAGACCAGTAATTTTTCTTTCTAAAATATGGCAAAACACCATATTTGTGCCATATTATTATTGCATCTACATAGTTTTCTGGAAACTAGCTGTGGATCTGCAGCTGACGGCTCACAGATTGGCACTGGCCTGCAAATCACCATTTGAGAATCACTGGTCCAACACATCTGGAGGCCAATGGGTTGAGAAAAGCTGTTGTAAACAGTAAAGGATTTCCAGATGCTGAAGTAACTCTACCCACCTATGCTGGCTATGGGATCTTCTCAACAGAAAATGATCCAAATAACTTCTCTGCCAGCTGAAATTTTCCGGGGGCTAAAACATTATTCACTCTCTCTCTGACCCTTCCACTCATGGCTTCCATTTGATGACTCAGCTCAGACAGCAATTCCTCTTGCGTTCATCAACCCAAGAAAGCTGCTTGTTTTCATCAATAGCAAAATCTTAAATTCCTTACTCCATTCCAGCTTTCATTTCTTCCAGAGGTCCCAGAGCCTGATTAAAAACACTTTACTAA
Source organism: Ctenosaura bakeri (assembly GCA_948474755.1). Lineage (NCBI taxonomy): Eukaryota > Metazoa > Chordata > Lepidosauria > Squamata > Iguanidae > Ctenosaura > Ctenosaura bakeri. The sequence continues at coordinate 198,916 of CAOLHI010000445.1, read as the reverse complement.
CCTCTGATTCCCCAGCCAGGTATATAGAAGCCATCAGCTACAACAAGCACTGATGAAGCATTTTAATAATAATAATAATAATAATAATAATAATAATAATAATAATAATAATAATAATAATGATAATAATGATGATGATGATGATGATGATGATGCTTATTGGAGAAATATCTTTAGCATTGTATTGTGAAACGAGGGAGGGGAAAGGGCCATCTTCTCACTTGGCAGCAGTAATAGCAGTTAAAGGCTCTCATGTTCCTTCCCTTCTGTAGGTACTCACCTTTTGGCATTGCTTCACTCATCTGTGGCAAGATCGCAGCTATTAAAGACCTGGAGATGGTGGCCCGGCAGCTGGGCATGTACATGGTGACTGTCATTGTGGGCTTGCTGATCCACGGTGCTTTGGTGCTCCCCCTCATCTTTTTTGTCATCACCAGACAGAATCCCTTCATCTTCTACGCTGGCATTTTCCAGGCTTGGCTTACTGCCCTTGGCACTGCCTCCAGGTGTGGGCAAAATTTTACCCGTGTTCTTTGCACTGACACCATTGATGTGAAGATATTTATACACACACACAGAGACACAGACACAGACACACACACACACACACACATACAGTCAACGCTCCACATTTGCAAGTTTGGCTTTCACAGAATTGATTATTTATGAGTTTCTTCAACCCCCTGCCCGCCCTCCCCAACCTCAGGCATTTGTTTTCCGGGGAACCTTCCCTTGGTGGCTCCAATCAGGATGTGAGCCCTTTGGGAAAAAAACCACTGGTTCGCCTCCTTCTCCATCAGCCATGCCTGGCCAGCTTATCACCACAAACCCTCTCCTAATGCTTCCACACACCCAAGGAAGGAGAAAGGTATAAGAGATGAAGTATAGGGGCCCCCAAGCCTCACCACCCTCTTTCCCTCTCCTTTCCCAGACCTGGTTTGGATGCTAGGTGCCCACTTTCTCCACCATGTTTCAACCTTCTTCCCACAGACACACATATTCATATTTTAATGTTTGTGGTTTTTCCACTTTTGCAGTGATCCTGCACCCCTATCGCTGGCAAATGTGGAGGGGTGACTGTATATATATGTGTGTGTGTGTGTGTGAGAGAGAGAGAGAGAGGAGAGCAGGGTCTCTGTCACACTCCGTTATTATAGTGCTGTGGTCCCAATTTAACTGATGTACAACAGCACATGAAATTCTGGGAACTGACATTTAGGGAAGGATATTTAGAATTCTCATCGAAAGAGCTCTAGTGCCCCACCAAACTACAAACCCCAAGGACCCATTCACATTCACCTAGATCTAGGCCATTTCTGCACTCACCTGTTATAGTGCTATGATTCCACTTTCAACCTCCTATGGAATCCTGGGGTTTGCAGTTCCAGGCCCCTCCCGAAACTGCAAACCCCAGGATTCCATAGGAGGTTGAAAGTGGAATAATCGTGCTATAAGAGTGTAGTGCGGAAATGGCCATTGACAGACACACACACAGTAACATAAACATGCCAAGCCTGCCTTACCACAAGGTAAAGTAAGGCAATCTTATCATGCAGGAGATTCTGGGCAACCTAAGAGGAGAAATGGTTAATTAATTGATTGATTTGTTACTGCCAAGGCAGAAGAATGCCGTGTGTGGGATTTTCTACTTCGTGTGCCAAAATAAATTGGTTGTTTTGGGGCATTACACAGCTTGTCTTAGGTGGGTTCAGAGCACTGTTGCTCCACCTCAGGCAATGCAATGTCTTGACTCAGTCCTGTGGACACATCACAGTGATCCACTTTTCTCTTTGAGAAGAAATCAAAATCTTTTCCTACAATGTTTCCCACAGGGAGGCAGAGGTGGAGAAAAAGCACTCGGTTCCCTTTTCCAGGGATCCTGATTCAAATTACCCTTTCTTTCCTTCCAGCAACAGGAGAAAAGTGGTCTGCATGAAAATGGCGGGATATAGGGGAATGATTGGGAGGGTAGGGCCTTAAATAAGGCCTTGGCAATACAGCACACCCTCCATATATGCAGGGTTTCCATTCCAGGAACCTTCACATTAAACAAAACTGTGAATGCTCTATCACATTATCGTCAGTGAATGCAACATACATGTACTTGTGCTGGCATGGATATGTGCCCAGCACATTGATTGACAACAATGGGACACAAGGTTTCATGTGACCTTGCATTTGTGCGTGCTGAGGTCGGTCAGCAGAGGGCACACTGTAAATTGAGTGATGCACCCTTCATTTAAGATATAATGTAGTATGTCCATTTGACATTTCCCATTTAGGGAAATTTAAATCAATTTAAACCTTATTCTGAATTTGAACTTTGCAGTTGCTACAGTGCAGTGCAGTTATAAGACCACATTTCAGTGGCTGTCAGGCCGTATGGGAAGCTGATAAGAAAATATATCATAATTCAAGATCTTTGATGTTTAAACCACCAAGTGGCTATGTTGGCTGGGGGATTCTGGGAGTTTTGGTTGAGAAAAGTTTTATTTCCAAACTCTGCCCTCAAGTTAGCTGGTAACTGGGTCTATAATTCTGCCAGTTCAAGAATGTACAAATGATGCTGTTCCTGTTACATCCAGCTATGAGTATGCAAGGATGCAGGCAGGGGAACATTCCTTGGACAGTTGTATTGCACACAGATTTTTAATTGCTTTCTTCTATATTACAACTCCCATTTCTCCCACTGCTGCCTCGTACCAGTGCTGGAACATTGCCTGTCACTTTCCGCTGCCTTGAAGAGAACCTTAAAATTGACAAGCGGGTGACACGCTTTGTACTGCCTATTGGAGCTACCATCAACATGGACGGCACCGCCCTCTATGAGGCCGTGGCAGCCATCTTCATTGCACAGATGAACAGCATAAATTTGGATGGGGGACAGATTGCAACTGTCAGGTAAGATCTGGCAATTCTTGGTAGTCTTGGTTTCTTTCAGAGCAGTTGAGTCTAAATCAGATGTAGCAAACCCAGAGTGTGAAGGTGGGGGGGAATCCTCATTTTCCACATGAATCCATCTGCTTAGTGAAATCCTCAGTGGAGACTCAGGGTGGAGGTAGGGAAATGGAAAAAAAATGAAGGCATTGCCCCCTGCTAACAGGAATTCTGCTGCATCAAATGAAATTTTCCTCCAGTCCTCAGATTTCTAGTATTGCAAGGGGAGACACTGAAAACAGTTCACACCAAGAAGTCTTGTATTTGCCAGGTTCATATCCCTTTGGTAACTTTGCCTGGTCCTTTTCTTTAGATGTCTAAATTGTATATTTGGGTGGACAACTGTGGAAAACAAGGGGGTACATTAGCCTTCCATGAGACCTTGGAGGCCTGAGCCCCTTGCACCTGCCCCCTAGAAATCAAACAAAATGTGTTGCCTCCAAATGCTCCCAGACATCTTCCAGTGAATGTTTTAGGGCCTTCTTTGGAAGGCATTTTAGGGTATTTCAAGGCAAAAAAAGAATTATAAGTTTTGCAAAAATTTGAGACTCCTTGGGAGGTTGAGGGGCAGAATTATTATTGGGATGGCAATGCCCTCATTTTGCACCCTCTCCCTGTATCGGCACCCTGGCAGAGGTCTTATTTTTGTTCTGCTGCCATTATAGATGAGGCTGATTATGATATGGGATAAGGCTTTTTGGTTGCTATGCCAAGGTCATTGAACTTCCTCCCCGAGAGCTTTGTGTGGCTCCTCAGTTAAAGGAATTCTGTTGATTGCTTAAGGCCAGTGCTGGGCTGAAATATTTGGTCCAGAGATTGAGCAGTTTCAAGGAGACTTGAACTCTTTATAAGGTGAAGGGCTCAACTTTGGCAGGCCAGTTGTTATTTATTTTGCCTATTCGTGGCAAAATAAATTCTCCAAAACTGTCCCTACCCCACCTTCACAAAAGCCCACAAAAGAAAGAGCAGATACTCAGTCCAACACTGGCTAAGACCATTTTATTTAACATTTATTGAGGTGTTGCCATAAAAATGGGGAGGCGCTTATTCTTAGTTTATCTTATGGTTTTGTAAACAGATCCAGACCTATAGGCACAAAAGACAATTGTCTTCAGGTTGCAGATTTGGGATGTCATGAAAGGGCAGCAAATTGCTAGCTATGTAACTTACGAGGATTGTGTTTTTAATGTCAGGAAAAGGGAAAGGCAGAGGAATTATTTGCCCCTTGGCTTTGAGGGAGAGGGGACACCATTTGCTGCTCTGTATCAGGCAGCAAAATACATTGGATTGGTTCTGTTTTAATGTTGCCAGGTTTCCAAAATAGCTATAAGAAACAAGAAAATTCATGACACACAGAGTTGACAATCAGAAAGCAGCTATTAACAAGTTTGTGTTTTGCCTAAATACCAAAGGAAAGTGTCAATTTCAGCTAATCTAGTCACGTATTTCCATGCAAAATTAACGTAGTGTCCACGTTCATAACTTATATGAAGCACACATTCCTGTCTTTATTCTTCTATTTTTTATTTATTCTTAGTCCTGTATTTTTGGCCCACGCCCCAAAATGCAGGACTTTCCAAGCTTCAAATAGGGGAAATCCTTCAAAATAAGGGACACTTGCCTGCCCCATAAGAGACACCCCTTATAATAAGGGACACCTGGCAATTCTGCTCTATTCGTAGTCACATTTTTTACTTGCTTTTAAGTTTGAGATCTACTTTAAAAGCCTGCAATAATTTCTGTTCTACTGTTATAAACATACATTTAAAAACATTTATAAACATTGGCCAGTATTCTGTATCAGCTACTTCACCCTAGATTATCTATATTTACTCATCTATAACTGCTCCATACTCATAATTGTTACTTGGTCACAATTGCGACACTATTGCCACAATCATAACACTCCTCCCCAAACTACTTTACTGGATATCAGCTGCCTGGAGAGAAAGAGATCCATTATGCCAGCAATCAGAGCATGTGTGAATGATGTTTCCATCAGGTTTGGTGTGCTGGGCCAGGAGAGGTTAGGACAGAGCTTTCCAAACTTTTCATGTTGGTGACACACTTTTTTAGACATGCATCATTTCACGACATGGTAATTCAGTTTTACTAGCAAACCGGGGGTTAAACTAACCCCTTATAAGAGATACAGACACATACATAAATTGTATGGGGACACAACATATATCCTGAAAACCTTTCAGATATATTTTAAAAATATATGATTTATAAATAATACCATATACATTTCCAAGATTGTGTGCAACAAGGCGACACACCTACACACTTCAGGCAACACACTAACATGTCGTGGCACACTGTTTGGAAAGCTCTGGGTTAGGATGAGGAGAGGAGAGTAGGAAGTAGCCAATATTGACTATTAGCCATCATGTTTCTTTTTCTTTCTGTCCATTTCCACAGCCTGACAGCCACGCTGGCTAGTGTGGGGGCGGCCAGTATACCCAGTGCTGGGTTAGTCACCATGCTTCTGATCCTGACAGCTGTAGGACTCCCTACCCAAGACATCAGTCTCCTTGTTGCTGTGGACTGGCTACTGTGAGTGCCAACAAGGGTAGATGTCGAGATGTCTGGTCTGGGAAACACGGGGTGGGGGAGTGACCAAACCTTGATATGCATGATTATCTGTATTTTCCTATTAATTTGATTACCATTCTTCTTGCTATAAACCTCAGAATGGCTTGCAGAATAATTCAAAGCAGAGAGAGAAAGAGCGTAAAATAATAAAATGACGTTCTTATAATGTACCTATTAAATAAATTTACTGAATTAATTCATTTTTTTAAAGTAGCAGCTTTTTTCAGTGCTTGGAAAGTTTCTTTTTAAGAAAAATATAGTGCCATGGAGGGCTTGGCAGGCTGAGAGGAAGTTAGTAAATACTTTAAATGTTTCTGTATTTACTGTTTTTATTTATTTATGATTTAATTATTTATTTTATAGCTCACCTATCTCCCAATATGGGTCCCAAAGCAGCTTGCAGTATAACTTAAAATAGTGAAAAGAATATATAGTACAAATTTTTTTAAAAAAGCATTACACAACCAATCCTATTAAAATATTATAAGAAAAACACATTCAATACATATTAACACAGCATATTCATGGAACATCCTTTGGCCCCAGCCAGTTAAGAGCCTGTTTAAACAAAGGTCTTTGCCTGTTGGCTTAAAAAAAAGAAGCCACGCAAGCCTCACTTGGGAAGGAATTCCATAGCCTAGGAGCCACTATTGGAGGCTCTCTCTCATGTCCTCATAAAAGAGATTGTGAGAGTGGTGGGAATCAATAAACAAATCAATAATAAAGTTATGCAGGAGACAAGAAGCAAGCAAGCAACAAACAAACAACAAGCAATGGTAGTCATTCTTTTTTTAAAAAAGTGGAACAGTATTCTAAAGAGCTTTTCATGATGCTCCAGAGACAGCTTTCTGTGAAGATGTAATTCTCCCTCAAAGAGGATACCACCATGCATGTCTATGAAGTAGCTGGTTTCTGATTCTAGAGAGGTCTATCAAAGTAGTGGGCTGCAGAGGGCTCCCATAACAAGAAAGAAATAACAACTACAAATAGATAGAGTGGAGAGGGGGCAACCCCAGCCATTTAACACATCCCTCTAATACCCTTTGCCTATTTTTCTTGCATCCCTCTTACAGAGATCGCATGAGAACCTCCATCAATGTGGTGGGTGACTCCTTTGGTGCCGGCATCGTCCATTACCTCTCTCTGAAAGAGCTGGAAGTCATTGATGCCAGAGCTGAAGGGCGTGAGCCAGACCCCACTGCCCTTAAGCTACAAGCTCTGGGCAATCACCAGGGGCCCCTGGAAGGATCCATCGGGTCAGGGTACACTGTCCTGCCCAGCCAAGATGAGGAGGAGGTGAGAAGAATGCTTCTGTTCAGGAAGCCCATATTTCCAATATTTCACAGATGAAAACCAGGACGCATGTAGCTAAGATTGTGGTCAAATGGCAAAAGTTATTAATGAAGAATAGACAGGCCAGAAGAGTTTGCTTTTGCCTAAGCCTCCTGGGAAGGGAAAGATTTCTGCTCCCTCCTCTCTCTCTCTCCCGCTGAATTTCACTGAATGTAAACTCCTCTGCACCTTGATGTCAGTTTGCAGCAATTGAACTAAGCTGAAGACAAAGGAGGAAGTGTGAGGAGGAGAGAGAAAGAGACATTTTTAAAACACTTTTAAAAAGAAGCTTAATTAGGATTATCCTTGCCAAATCTGCATATTTGAAGGGTATGACAGCAGAACAGAGGCTATGAAACAGATGGCAGCACCAGCATTAAGGCTAATGTGCTAATGCTAAAATTATTAAAGAAAGGAAATTCACTGACATTGAAACGTTAAGAAAATTGAATGAAATTTAGTCATTCACTGTTTGATTCATTCTTTAATCTATTAAACAGCTAAATTTTAAAACTACATTTAAAAGTACTACCAGTAAGAGAGTAAGATGAAATGTCACATGGCTTCCTGGTTAAATTAATGTGTGGCTGATTTAACCAATAAAATAATGAATTTTAAATTAATAGTTGAAAATTTTAACAAATTATTTCCAAGCTCATAGAAAAGCCATGGTGAGTCTAGCCAAGAATCCATGTTGCTTGAGCTTTCTTCTCAGGGTCAAAATGTGATGATGGACATGTGTTTGTATTCTTGTGTCACCTCTATTCACATAGGTTTATTTTGACAGTAAAAGGATCGTTACAAGAAAAAGGTGCTGAACCTCTCTTTTCAAAAGAGAAGAAAACTCAAGCCAGAAAGAGAGAAAGAAAGGAAAGAGGAACCAGAAATGGAGAAAAGAGGGAGAAAGAAAAAAAGAATCCAGAGGCAGAATGACCAACAACTAACCTTGTGGTCTTTCTCAGGGCACTTTTTCAAGTTTCATAAAATGTCCTGAGGCTGAAAGATTAGGGAATCCTCTCTTAAATCTACTGCTTTGATTGCAGTGAATAACCCCTGAATATTTTAACATTTTGAGAAGATAGATCATTTTGCCTGTATTCATTATCTCAACACTGTACATGTTGTGTGACCTTCTGGATGTGGGACGTGGGTGGACTACAAATTGCAGCAACCTCAGCCACTGTAGCCAATGGTGAGGAGTGCTGGGAATTCAGTCCACCACATCAAGAGGCACTCTTCTCTTAGCATAGCTTTTAGTCACTTCTCATACCCTTGAGTCTTTGAGCCAAAGTTATTACCAGAATTTACTCTTGTTGCTTGGACAACATGAACCTCTGACTGTGTACCAAGAGAATTTCACTCACCAGTGATAAACATAGACATCATCTCTGTTTCAAGTCAACGCCATTTCATGTAAAAGTGTTTCACCTCCAGGTTGAAGATAGCCCTGGCACAATTTTAAAAATTAAGCACTCTTCCTGATTCCCATTCTCTTCTGGTGTTGAATTGTTAAATCTCCCCTTTTTCCTTCACATAAATCTAGTCTGGCAATCCTTCCAGATTTGCAATCTCAAAGGCAGAATTTGAATCTGCAGCCTTAAGAGTTTCTTGCTAGGGTTGCCACTTCTGTTCCTGACAGAGGCTTTCGTGTTTTTGAGCAAGTACAATCCAGGAAAGGAAAGAATTCATAGGATCGTAAAGTTGGAAGAGACCATAAGGGCCATCTAGTCCAACCCCCTGTCATGCAGGACAACACAAGTAAAGTATTTCTGATGATGCCCATCCAATCTCTATTTAAAAACCTCCAAAGAAAAGAGTTCATCACTCTTCAAGGCAACCTATTCCACTGTGGAACAGCTCTTACAGTCAAGAAATGTTTCCTAATGCTTAGACGGAATCTCTTTTCTTATAATTTGAATCCATTAGGTTATTTTTTAGGTACTCAAGACATATAAATAATAAATCAAACGTATTTCACTGAGACATATCAACCAATGCCAGCACCCCCAATACTCTGCTGTGATTATACTTTTTAAAAAAATCTTCCTTTTTTGCACAGATGTTAAAGACACAGGAGCCTCAGCCAGAGAAAGCCTCTGGAATCCTTGTGTTCTGATCATAGGATTTAGAGAGATTTTAGCCTCAGAAGTCTAGACACAAAACACACATGTGTCTAGAAAATAATAATAATCCATGCTGTCTTGACTTCTAGCTTCCAGAGAAAATAGATGCGGCATCGCAGTACAGTGAGAAGGATGAAGAGGGTGCTTCCAATGATGAAGAGGAAGGAGAAGAAAAGAAAGAAGGCGAATAGCTACCCAAGCTTCCCTCCTCCACACACACACACCCCACAGTAGTTGCTGCCAGCCTCAGCAATGTAGATAACAGGAGGGATGTGGGGGATCATAATACTAATGTAATTATTAACTCTAGCGCTGGGTGAGAATTCCCTGGGTAAAGTCCTACTGCCCCCTCCTGAAGGCAGCTACATCTACGTGCTGCCCCTGTACATGTGTATGTAGATATATATACATATACATATATATATATGCACACACACATACACAGAGACTTGTATATTTTTTGAATACACCTTTTATAGATTGCTTGGGAATGGGAGGGGGTTGTTTTTTTAAACACATGACCTGTTTTACCCTTATGGTTTTCATAGGAGAAAAGAAGCTGATTTATACTAGGTCGGACAACACTAGCCCAATATTATCTATTCTGGTTGGCAGCATTTCCCTAGGGTCTCAGGCTGAAAAGGTTCCCTCTCCTCAAATGCCTGCTTCCTATCACCCTTTTAAATGGAGATGCAAGGATTAAACTTGACGTCTTCTGCATGCTTTGCCAGGTCTAGGCCTATCCTGCAGCAGAATTAGGCAGTTGCCTCAGGTGGCAGATGGAAATGGCCAGAGATTCTGGGAGTTCTAATCCCAAAAAGGAATGTTTCTTTTTCACTATTCCCATAATGTCAGCGTGGCACCATCTTGTCCTTTGCCTCAGGCAGGAGAAGGCTTGGCCTGGCCCCATGCTCTCCCACTGAATTACTGTCTTCTCCGGTCTTCACCTGACACCCCTTTCACTATCTGGAGGAGCAGATATTATCGGGAAGGGGTTTATTATATGATCTTATGTTTTTCTTATTGCAGAACATTAACTCTTCACTTGCCAGGTGCATAACACTGACTCACAAAACCTGCTTCACACAGAGGGAGCTCTTTGCTTGAATGCAGACAACCATTTGCCAAGGAGGAAATTATCAACATGTGCGTGGAGCCTCCTGTTAACCTGGTCCTAGTATTTTTCACCATAGCAGAAAGCTGGGGCAACACAAGGAGTGGAAACATTCATGCTGTTGGCAAGGTGTTACAGCTTTTTGGCTTACCAATGTTTGCATGTCTATACTCTGTAGTAACCAACCCCTTTGTAAACAGTTGTCTGTGTTCAGCTTCATCCAGTGCCATTAGTCTGTTCACTTAGGGTTCTCCTATGGTACTAGAACAAATGTAGAAGGGGAGAATGACAGTGGAATAGCTACTGGGAGGTATGATTTCTTGCAAAGACCCATACAAACGTGTTAATCTTCAGTTAAGCCCTTTAAAAAGAACCAACTGATGTCACCTTTTCCTCATGTGTCTTCTCTCGCTGTCTGTCCATTCAGTAAAGAAAGTTCCTCTTTTCTCCTCATTCATACAACTCACAACCACTCCCTCGTATTCTAAGAAATCTAATCTGCTCTGTTTATCTATTTACCCCACCTTTTATGTATTACTTGAAGCCTGTGTTGTGAGTTGCTAGGTTCCGCCATCAAGTGGGACAAACCTCTATGTTTCACCTCTTTCGGCTGTAATAAGGAAACAGTCATTTTGACTGGTTTTTAATGGAGGGTATAATGGAGGGTAAAGGAGAGAACTGAAATGAAATGCTTGGAGCAGTATAGGGGAAAATATATATTAATACTGAGTATTGTTACTATTGCTATCGTCATGCCTAACCATTCATCTCTTCACAGATGGAATCATAGGAATTCTTTTTAACATCCTAAAATGGAACACCCCTGTTAGCCAATTCTAATCCAGCTCCACCCTGTCCCCCAAGACACAGATATGCCCATCCAATCTTCCCTTGAAAACTTCTGGGGGAAAACAAAACTCCCTTTGGCACACAACATTGTCAGAACTGCCCTTATAATTGCCCTTTATGACTTTCTCAGCCAGCCTTACCATTGGAGTCTAATGTTTATGCAGTGAAGCAACTGCCTCAGATGGAAAATATTGCAGGGGGAGACAGCAGGAGCAGCCACATAGCTGTTTCTTGAGCCCTCTCTGCCGCACAGCCTGTCCTCGCTTCCTAAACCTGTTTCCCTTGTTTTATTGGGGACACTATACACTTGCCAATATCAAAATAAAGTTCAGCTGTTAGTCTAGTTGGCTTTTGTATGTAGAATGGAAAGGAGCACCATTTTGTCCTTTGTGTCTGTTTGCAAGATGTCTGAGACTACCCCCTGCTCTGCCCTTTTTAGGTCCTTCAGATATTTTTCAGGCCAGCCTCACCTCCCAGACTCAACCTCCTGTTTAGCTGGGAGCCTGACTTAAGTTGCCTGCTTCTGGTTGCGGGGGGGGGGGAGATCCAGACATTCTGTTAACAACCTGTTGTGTCATTCTGCCTTAGGGGTAAATTCGAATCTAGGAATCTTCAGCTAATTTCCTTTGCTAGGCAGCAAACTGAGAATTAACTGCAGAAGCTTGCTAAGGCTAAAAGCAGCTAAATAGTTAATCTCTGAGGTGTAGCTATTCAGCAGCTCAGATTTAATACAAGTTGTCCTATTACCGTACTTGCAAAAGAGTTGAACTATGTTTGAAAGTTTTTGCTTTGAATTTGTAATCAAACCATGTTCGAAATTGATCAGAACAAAGAGAAAGCCAAAAAATCAGATTTCACAATGGAAGGGCAGATGTTCAACCAACAAAAGGTGCGATAGTCTCCACAGATTTCTGCCTGTCAACTAAATTCTAGCCTCTTTGGTACCCATAGTAACTTCCTTAGTGTTAGTCAACAAACTGTGAGCAATCCATCCAGTGGCAGCCCCAAGGCTGATGGCCAAAAGGAGGAGGTTGTCATTTCTACCTGTCTTCTTTCTTTCTTGCAAGGTCTAGGTACATCTTTTATCTCTCTACTGCTTGGGAGCGGCATTGGGGGTTAGCCAGGCAGTGCCTCATCTGCCCAAATAGGAAAACCACCCTTCCATCAGTACCCTTCTTTGCTGTTACCAAAACTCCACTGGTGACACCTTTATTAGGAAAACCAAAAGGCACATGCACGGACACACACGCGCGTGCTGGCTTCTAAAACTCACTGGCTTCTTTATCAGAGCTGATACTGAGTCCATGGGAGGGAGAAATGACATTGTTGGGGTCAAGAATTTTAGGTCTTCATCTTGCTTGTTTCTCACCCATGTCTCGCTTTCAGTCCTTCGCATGTGATTCATAATGTCTAGTTCCCCAGGTAGAGACACACAACCTTTTGATTCCCAATGGCCACACCTGGCATTGGTTGGAAAGCTGAGGGCTGCTCACACATGCACATGTGCTTGTGCAAATACATGCACACAAATACATCCACACTCTAGCTCCAAACACACATTTCAATACTCTCTTCCACCTCTTCTCCCCTGTTTCCTTGTCACAGTACACTCCTGTCTCCCAGTAATCTCATTCAGGTGGTTGTTTTCCTGCAACCCACCAGCAGGTGAAGCAGGATTTTTTTTTCTTTGCAACCCAGCTGATCTGGTGAAGAGAGGCAGGGCTGTTGGCTTCAGCTTTTGCACAGAGAACAGTTTAGGACTGGATAAGGTCCTGTGGCCACAAACTGTGTACTCCTACTTCATCTTCCAATGGTCCCAGTTTGGCAGGGACAGTAAAAATTAATCTCATCATCCCACTTTTTCAAGTGTCCCAATTGTTCTCTCCTCCTTTCACTTCCCATCTTCCTTCTCAGCTTTTACTTCAACTGCTGCACTTCCTTTCCTGTACAGTCAGGCAGACGCAAACTGCTGCAGCCTCTCTTGGCTCGTGTGCTTTTCATCACTGATAACCTTTTCTATTATGGCTACACTCTGATGTTGCTTGACCACACTTGCCTCATTTTTTTAATCGGTGAAGTATTGCAGGGTATGCTACTTTAAATAGGAGCATAAGAACTGATGCCTTAGATAAAGCCAGTGTTACCAATAAATTCTATCTAGGACAAGGGTGGGCAAAGCACAAACCTCCACTGCAGCTCTTTTCAAGTTATACCAACCAAAACCAATGGTGAGGACCATTGGGAATAGTAGTCCAACAACATCTGGAGGACTCACCCATAGACTAGGAGAATACTGCCATTATTCTGAATTACTTTTCTATCTGTTTTAACACTGATTGTTTTGGAATGCCTATGGTTCTTACAACATTAACCTGACTTTATTTCACATTGGTGAAATATAAGCACAACAGTAGTAGAGGGATTTTTCTTATATGAACCCTTGCCAGAGCTTTGTTCTTCCTTGTCTCTGCCTCTGTCCTGAAGCAACTGGAAATGTATTTGGGGAGAGCCTGGCATAACATTTGCACATCTCACTACAGCACTGTAGCTCGCATCTGGGTTTGTTCAGGACAGAGATCTGGAACAGCTTCAACACATTGGTTCTAATCTAGTGTGGAGAGGCAGGAGGAGGTTGCGTCCATCCCTTGAGAGGTGGAAGAGAGAGACAGAACAGATTGAAGGGAGCTGGGGGAGGGAGGCAAAGAAGGAGATACCGTCTGTCAGGCTTAAGAAGCAGAAAGCCAGGAATTTAATCAATGCCCAGGGACAGGCAGGAGGCAATGACGCAAAGGAGAGCTTCACCAATATGGAATTCAAGTAGTTGGTGTAATCCTGCACAGTGGCTTGCTGGTGCTATATTCTCCCTCTGCTAGCAGTCTGGTGAAAAGGAGTCTGACTGTGAATAGATCTGTGTGCAAAAGCAAAATTAAGAAAATTTTGTGTGTGCCCTTCTTTGTATCACATTGATTTTTATAGGAAGTCACATTTTGTAACATTTAGTTGGATTAAGGTAAAGAAGCCAAAGGCCCATTCAATTTGCTTAACTCAGCCATGCATAAGGGAAAGGAGTTTTTGCACTCCTAGGAATGTAATTCTTAACTAAGTTTCTTCCCAAAGGTGGCAATGAGCAATGTCAACAATTTCCTTTCCACTGAGAGAATGTCTTCAAAAACAGTGCAGTTTTTGAAGGCTGTTCATAATTCAGAATTTATTCTACACAGTTATTCTTACATGGTTGTTTTGCACAGACAACAGCATTTTCTGAACGGAGAATAATATTTCAATCCAGCAAGACTAATGCATGTGCAGCTAATGTTGTTTTCTGCACAGAAAAAAGCTTTAATTGTGCATTTGTTCTTTGTAAAATTCATACACAGTTGATTCGCACGGAAAGCAGCATTTTCTGTGCAGGAACTAGTATTTTCTGCATGGAAAATAATATTTCAATGTAGATGCTGTTTCCTGTACAGAAAATGTTGTTTGCTGTGCAAATTAACTATGTGCAAATTTGACACAGAACAAATTCCCAATTACACCCTTTTTTTTCCTGTGTAGAAAACAACATTTTCTGTGCAGAAATTAATATTTCTGTGTCGAAAATAATTTTTCACACAGAAAATGCTTGTGGCACAAAACAGCCACATGTGAATTTTATGCAAAGTAAATCCTGAACTGCAAAGATTCTCATCAGTCCAGGATGCTTCTCATCAGAGTTTCTTGACATTTGAAAAACAATGTTTTTCAACCCCTTTAATATTTGCAAATATTCTGTTCATCCCTTTACACTCCATACTTTTTCAAGCTCTGCTCTTGCACTCCCTTCTAAAATCTTGTACCAAAAGTGGACTTCATATTTCCCTAATTTTTTTCCCATTAGGCTGTCTTCTATTCTTCAACTCTACGTGGCCATCTAGCGTTCACTCTATGAAATACATACCCTTGCTATATCATTTTGATTATACAGGTATACCGCAGTGAATGAAGCAGATATGCTCCTGGGCATTATTTCTTTAACAGAAAAATTGGGTACCAGAGGCAGAAATAACATGGAAGGAACAGGAATAGTTTCCCCACCACCACACACAAAAAGAGCATCTCACCATGTTTCAACAAGCATTTTATTCAAAACTAACAGTATGCATGTGTGAAACAAAACATCCAGGTCAGGCCATCCAGGGCTTGATTGAGTAAACAAAAACGTTTTGAAATTTTCTGGAGACCACTTGAAGCCTTCTTCCAAAATCCATCCAAGGATTGCTTTTTCTTTCATCCACCTTTCCTTTTCTAATGGTTTCTGTTTTGATGGCCAGTTTTAAAGATGTATGCTTCATCAGTATGCTGGAAATAGCTGGTGACACAGGCTTATCTGCTCTTTCCTTTGCTCTCTGTTTTGTTTTTAATGCATGCTCAGGAAGGGTTCCAAGAGGCAGCTGCTGTTTACTTTGCCTGTTGTGGCCAATCATATAGGACTACAGTACAATCAGCCAGAGCAGAATCCCATTTTTTCCCAGTTGAAGCTTCACCAAAAGTGTGTGTTACTCCAGCCCTCTTGCATTATTCTCTGAATGCCAATGCTGCTTTTTAAAAAACCCTTCTAGCTAGACAGAGGACAAGGAGGACAGGCTGTGTGAGTGCAAAAAGACTTTAGGAGCTTCGGTGGCAGAAGGTTTCTTAACTGAAGTATGCGTGTATTGACATAAAATGCCGAAACTTGTTATCACAGGGGACGCGTGGGGGTTTTACAGACAACCAGATGGTGCTGAACTATCGCTCCCAGCATTCCTCACCACTGGCTCCCCTGGCTAAGGCTGCTGGAAATTGCAGTCAGCAATCTCTCTGCACAGTCCTTACCCCTGTTACAGAATATGTTTTAACAACTGAAAAAAATCCTAAGCCTGTTCCTTTAACTTTCTGACACTGTATCCAGCAGTTGTGTCTTTTCATATCATGTGGATAAGCATTACGGCCCCTACAAATGTTTAGAAATCAACTTAATTCCAATGAGATGAACAGTATTAGTTGGTTGCAACAAAAACAAATGAGTCTTTTAGAACTTTTATTGGGGCTTTTTCTGGTTGTTTTTGGAACTTTAAGGGCTGTTTGTATCCAGGATATTGTTGTTGTTATGTACTTTCAAGTCATTTCTGACTTATGGCTACCTTAAGTTCACCCTATCAGGGGGTTTTCCTGCCAAGATTTCTTCAGAGAGGGTTTGCCTTTGCCTTCCTTTGAGGCTGAGAAAATGTGACTTGCCCAAAGTCATCTAGTGGTTTGCTGTGGCCACACAGGGATTTAATCCCTGGTTTCCAGTCACACCAATACTCAAACTACTATACCACGCTGGGGCCATTTCTGCACTAGACTGTTATAGCACTATCATTCCACTTGCAACATCCTATGGAATCCTGGGGTTTGCCGTTTCGGGAGGGGTCATCTGGAACTATGGAGGAAGTACAAGATGCCATCTGGCCCCTCCCGAAACTGCAAACCCCAGAATTCCATAGGATGTTGCAAGCGGAATGATAGCGCTATAATAGTCTAGTGCAGAAATGGCCTGGGTCTCTTCCAAGATGTAGCTACTGTGACAGGCATAGGTAAAAAGATCTGGTTGATAAATTGGTAATCCTATCACTTAATTGAAAGATTTCTTTTCCCTGCCACCTATTCTTCTAGAAGGAAAGGAACATGGTGTTTTTTAAAGAATTAGAATGCATACTTTCTGTATTTAAAAAATCCTTTAACTTAGAGTCATAAAAAAAAATCTAGTACAAAAAAATCATAGCCAGCCAGCTTAAAATCAGTTATCCTTTTAAAAAAAAATCATTATATAAAAAAAAAAGCTTTATGAGTCCACCAGCCAGACACAAAATGGCTGCTTGAGAAGGACACAGGTGAAAAAGGTTGGTTCATGACAGCAGAAGAAATTATCTGCGGCACACAGACTGAGTAAGACACACATGAGGATGAGTTGCATATACAAATGCACATCTACACCAGTGAGTTTTTATCAATTAAGTCTTCTAAAAGCCTTACTTGCTACTGTTAGGTATCTAGCATCCCTTGTCAATCTACTGCAAATTATCCAAGGACATATTAGAAGATCCTGATGTACCTTCTGCATATCCCAACCTAGCTACTCTACCTATCGCCAAAGGGCTTTGTGTGCATCCCAGATTTCTGGGATCAGCTGAAGAACAGAGTCTCAGATGAAATTTCCAGAGTTTAGGTTGTCTGGGGACAGACACACTAGCTTTACAGTGTTTGGCTGGGGCTGTTTGGCATCTTGTGCTTCCTCTGTAGTTCCATGTTTTGTTGGTGGGGTTTCAAGGGCAGGGGAAGGTTGTTTGAGAGCAGGGACTGAGAGGGTCTGGATTGGCTTGGGTTGGGTTTGGGAGGACATTGGGTAGACATAGCCATCAGTCTCATAGAAAAACCAGTCGTAATCCTTTGGGTTGTCCAGAAAGAGGGCTGGGAAGAAAGTGAAGGGAGGAAAAATGGATGTGATGACTCAAGGACCATTTCAGCCCTATTGCCACACTTTTATCCCATGACACACACAGTTGCCTCACTTTCAGTTAATTCACCAAGCCAAGTATAGTTTGCCTAGCAGTACCTTTTTTTTGAAAAGCACCTGCTAACAAAGCCCATTGTGTAAGCATTAAAGACTGGATCTGGGACCTTGTGTATGTGCTCTGCCAATGAGTTATGGCCCTTCCTGACAGACACAGTGCTATACAGTCCATCTCAATTTCATTTAAAATAACCACCACTCTGTCCTGTTTCCTTATTTCCAGGTGAACAAGCAGTGGCGGGTATCTTGCTGAGCAGTTGCAAATATGCAAGCTAGACTTAATGCATTCATAACTGTTTGGCATTTACATTTACAGTCCTGGCACTATTGCCACAATCACAAATGCCTCCCCAGCAGCAATATGCACTGCTGCTGACCGGGCTGCAGCAAGATGACTTTTCATTCCCCCTCCTGCCAGCAAGCTGCAGTGCATCAATCAGAAGCAAGACCACTGATGCAACTTTTTGTCACACCAGAGACTGCTGGCAGGAGGAAGCTGGAAGCATCATTCTTCTGTGCCTCAGTCACCAGGCGAACAGACCTCTGTTGCTCTGTGCAGCTGCTGGTTTCTAAGGTAACCTTGGAGATTCAAGTCAAGAGATAAGCATTCATAACTACACCTGTGATAGAGAACTTTAGTCATTGTCATTTTGTGTTGCCCCACACTGAATCAGACCAATGATCTGTCTAGCTCTATTCTGTCTGCAGTGTTTGGCATCAGTCCTGTCTAGAAACAATTAGCAATCAAACCTGAGACCTTCTTATAGAAAGCATGTGTTCTCCAACTGTGCTGCAGCCTAAAGAAAAGGGGATACCTGCAGACTTCCTCAATTCCTTGTGATCAGCATGGGCCTTGGATCCACAGGGCTTGGCATTGTTTAACATGCCACTTTGGCCATTTAGTACTAATTGTAATACTGGGCATCTCCAGACAAGTTTCTGGGAATATATTTCACTTTTATTGAACAAAAAGTGATGAGCTTTGTTTCTCAGCAGCCTAGGGAGGCAGTCTGTGCCAAAGCCCAACCCAGCCAGCTGCCCTTCCTTTCCCTCCCAATGCTGGCATACTAGGCCCCAATCCCTTTCCCGATGGGCCAGAAAACCAGACTCACCAGGGTCATCAAATCCATCTTGATACAGGCGATGGTGGGAAAACGGTTCCTTCTTGGCTCCCCGGCTGTAGATGCAATAGACCCCAATGAAGAGGCACAGGATTAAACCACAGCCCCCAAGGAACAACCCCATGACATGGCTGGCTGCTCCGTGAGGCTCCTCAGCTCCCAGCTGCCCTGTATAGGAAGGTTTAAAAAAGGATGTTGCACAAAAAGTATTCTGAATTTTGGCACCCAATTTCCACTTGCTACCAACTAACAGACTCTAATCCAATTTCTCTTCACTGTAAGAAGCTGAGGAACCAAGCCAGGGTCAGCCTAGGACATTTTGCTGCCTGTGGCAAAGAATAAGATGGTGCTTTCTCTTTCGCATTCCATGTACAAACCATAGCTGAAGTTTCCCTTAATACTAGTGACTAGAAAGTTTCCTCAACCACACCTGGAAAGTCAGGCTAGCTTTGAGGATGCAGAGAAACCCACAGGTTAAACAGCATCCTCCTTGTTGCCACCTGCAGCAGCTGCCTCACTCTAATGGCAGAGCCAGCCTTGAACCAAGCTGCTTGCCTGACATACCAAAAAAAACACCCTTCTCCTATATATCATTAATCCTAACCCCCTCTTATGACCAATTCAACCTTTCCTTGTTCAACTCACTGGTTGCAGTGGTTGCTGATGAAGCTTTTATTGTATAATTGCCCTGTATTTAATTTTTGGGGGCACTCCAGAAGTCATTGTCTTCTATTTGTAACTGCTATTTCCCCACCATTTATTCTGGCTTTTTTTTTTTTTTTTGTTAGCACAAATCATTTGTTGAAGTGAGAATGATACAATCACTGCACACTGCTTTTTCATTAGCAGCTGTTCATCTGGAAGCACCCCTAGATTGCACTTCTCTTTCGAAGGGAATACAGAATCCCTGATTCCCAATGCCACACTCTAGGTAATTTATGAATTCAGAGCAATTAGCCCCTCTTGCATTCATTCATCAGAGAACCTAGGCTTTTGGCATTCAGATTTTGATGACAGAGCAATCAAAAACACTGCCTCTGTGCTCCAGACTGTTTCATTATCAGTCCTTTTTTGAGGATGGACAAAATATCATCTGCTAGAGGTTGTTGGACTGCACCTTCCAGCAGGTTTAGCCTGTATAGCCAGTGCTGAGGAATGCTGGGACTTGAAGTCCAACATCTGGAGGGCTACAGGTCCTCTACCTTTACTACACACTTTCAGTTCAAGTCACCTGGAGACCTGTCTTCTTCCACAGAAACAAAGCTTGAGCATTAAAGCACTGGATTTGAGGCCCTTCTCTATGCACCCAGATCTATTATCTGGTATATAAGTAGATTTTTTTTTTACAGAACAAAATTTGGAGGGTTATATTTTCCCCACCTAGATTAATCCTTGCTGTCTAATTTAGGGCTCTTTCTCTCAGTGGCTATTCTCAAACACATTGCTTATATTTAAATAAAATGTATATATTGCAAAATAGAAATGAATGGATTGGTTTTGTCAGTGGTCCTAATAGAAACTGAGTGGGTGGTTTCTTTGCTTATTAGTCAAATTTGTAACTCATTGTTTCTCCACAGAGCTCAATAACTCTTCTCCTACCTACATTAATCTCATAACCAAGTAAGTAAGTCAGGCTGACTTTCACAACTTAGTGAGGACTAGAATCTTGATCTCCCAGGTACCAATGTAACATTTGCACCAAACCACACCACAAAAAAAGCAACCACCAATGGTCAGAAAGAAAAGTCACCCTGCATATTTGTTATCACAGTAATTTGTTATCACATGGACCAAAGTGGCTTTTAAACATAAATAAATTCAAGTGACAAAAGTATTATAGAAAATCTCATTTATAGGACATGTTGACATTGACTTTTGCTGAGTACTGTCAGGTTCATTTAGCTTTATGATTCTAGAAGAAAATTTGAAAAGTGTCTCCCAGAAAAGGAAAGTGCTTACCAACTTTGCATACTAATTTTCCTTTCCACTCATAAATGGAAATCCATATTCAAGTTTCTTTCTCATACAGAGCAAAAAGAAGCAATGTGTGTATGTGGAATAAATTCCAGTGCTGGCTTATTATCAGCTCCATGCTCCCAATTAGCTGTGACCACTTTTAAATCGACTATTAAAACAGCTCCATTAATCATACATATCAATCAATTATTTCCAGAGTAATGAGCTTCACCTTATTCATATTGCAAGCGATCTTTAGAAAATGGTCACTATCATTCTCATTTCACAGGCACGGCAACTGAGACTGCTAAAAAAAAATTTACCCAATAATGACTCCGTTGATCTAGATTTTGAATGTAGCTCTCACAGGTCCATTTTACATGGATGTGAGAACTGTTTGCCTTACTGTTGTTCTGAGGAAATCCCAACGGAAACTTGCATAAAAGCTCATTTAAAAACAAAACACCCAACTTTTCCTTCAAGGAACCTAGAAGACTCAGCTTCAAGCCACCTTCACCTTTTGGTTTCATCAGCATCATGGCTATTCCTCCTGCTTCCATTTCCCATTCTTGACTTCCATCCGAATCTTCTGCTTCCAGACCAGAAAACCTGAAAGGAGTAGTGTCTACTTTTCCTTGGGGCAGTCTGGCTTTTTGGGTCTTCTGCTGGGTGGGGACAGGGGGCTGTGGCTGGTTCTGATTCTGCTGAGGCAAGGAAGGGCTGGGCAGAGGCATGGTATCTGAACTGGGATCAAGAAGAGACTCAGGATATTGTGTGGATCCAGGAATGTTTTTTGGTGTGGAAGACCAGGTTGGGGGAATTGATGAAGGAGAGGAGAGAAGGAATGTGCCACGTGGGAGGTCAGTTGTAGCACAGCTTGTGCCCAGAAGCAAAAGCAAACAAATGGCAAGGTGACACGGATCCATTTTCATACAGTCACCACAGGAAATTTCTGCAGAGAAAAGCAAGAAACTTAAAACACCATGCAAATAAAGGAATTTTGTTGTCAACCTCAAATAGCTTCCACTGAACATCTGAGCTTGGAAATACTACTTTTCCCAGAATCTCTCAGCCCAGGGGCCTGATGTAATCTAAAAAAGTAATTTTCCAAGCTCTGTTGAATAGTCACAAACCCACTGAGGGTCTTTGCACACAATCACACAAGAATGAACCCACCTTTGCCACTGGATGTCTACTCAATAGGGAGCTGCAGTCATACAACTCCATTCTGTATTGGCTGTGTTATCTTTATACAGGCCTTTCCTCATTCAACAGAAACTACTCAACCTCCAAAGTACAATTACTTTCTCATGGCAAATTGGCAATGGTAGATGAAAGCCATAAACAGATGCCCCTTGTGGCCTCTGTTGACACACAGGAGACTTTCCCTTCCATTCAGTTTCTAAGGTTGCACACATCTTTGGCAGTGGCGCCCAGGGAAGGAACTCTTTCATAACCAGGGCTGTCTTTGGAGGCTTGTGGGCAGCAGGGCTGACTGCCAGGGACCTGGGAATCTGCTTGGAATGCTACTGCTGGACTGTAGGGGATGTTGAAGAGGGAAGAATCCCTGTATATGAGCAGAGGGCTCGTTGCCTTAAGCTAGAAGCTTTAAAAAAAAAAAAGGAAAAAGAGATTGGGAGCCAGTCTAAAGAGATCTCCGTGGAACTGTGGAGGCCTGAGGCCCTTTCATATTACAAAATTATGGTAGTATGATTCCCTTGTCTCCATCCTATGGAATCTTGGTATTTGCAGTTTGGGGAGGAGCATTTAGAACTCAAAGCCAGAGAGCTCTAGTGCCTCAGCAGACAAACTCCAGGATTCCACAGGATCTTGCCATGGCACTTAAAGTGGAATCATGATGGTATAACTGTATAGTGTGGAATGGTCCCTGTTCTTTTTTTCCCTTTTTTTATTTTAAGGAAATGCTACTTTACAGAACAATGGCTATCACAAAAGCAGGAGAAAAGTCATGTATCCACACAGTCTGCAGGGTCACTTCTCTGATTTAAGTTACTCTCCATTTGTCTCAGCTTAGTGCATTCCATAAATTCTGGGCTACAGTTCCCATCACTCCCCATGCAGCACAGCCAATGAATGTTGGGAGATGTAGTTGAGCATACTGGAAGGTATTTGGTTGAGGAAAGCTTTTAACTGTAGTGGTTCATTATCCGGCCATCTCTGAATATTATAGGGGCTATTTATTATGCAGTAGTCTCTTGTTTTCTGGTCTATGGCAAAAGCTAAACTACTTCCCCTCTTTCTGGATCTCTTGGGGATGCTCGGTAAATGTTCAATATACAACAACTGTTCAAGCTGTCTGGCTGCCCTTCTCAACTTTCAGTTCCCTTTCCCAGATCTACAGAAGTTATAGTTGCAATCCTATGGACATTTAGCTGCATTGAATTAAGTGAGATTCATTTCTGATAGACCTGCTCTGCATTGTACTATATATTTCTCAAATTGTGGAGTGGATTAACTGAAGGTGGATGTATCCTACTGCCCTCACAATTACATGTAAACACAAATACACACACCGAGTATGCTGACTGGGGCAACAGCCATTTTGTTTTGTTTTTTTCAATTTCTGGATTATTTTTTTTCTGGGAAAAGTACTGGAAACCAATAAAAGGAGAGCCTTTTAGTGAAAATGCCTTCAGGTTGTTGGCTTAACATTTAAAATCCAAATAGAACTTTGGCCTTTTTATCATTGGAACATGCATATTTGTGGGTGTTTTCATTTTTTTTACTCAGTTGTTTGTTAAAGAAAACTATATATTTCTATATATTTCAACTATATATTTCAAAATACTGATTGCATCACTACTTTTAATGTGATTTCATTGTGTTACAACATTTTTACTTTGTTGACTTTGTGACTTTGTTTTTTAGTGCAATTTCATTCATAGTATCGCTTTTAGATACATTTGTAGATGTAGATTTCACTTCAATACATTCATATTTTCTGACTCTATGTCTTTGGTAGCCCAGTTATGATACAATAGTGCCATGGGCTGTTTCACACAGTCACTTTGATTCTTTGACAAGGGCCTACAAGGTGATGGTGACAGGGTGTTTTTAACCTAGCATATCTTACCAGGAGGAAATACAGTGGGCTCTAGATATCCACTGGTTCCAAGAACCTCGTAGATACCAAAATCCGTGGATGCTCAGGTCTCATTATATACAGTGGCATAGTAAAATAGTGTCAGACAGAACCTGAGGATCTATGAAATGGTGGGAAGCTACAGCAGGGTATGCCTATGCATCAGCACCGTGCTCAACACTCAGCAAAATCAAGGTTTGTTTTGGAGATTTTTTTAAAAAATATTTTCAAGCCATTGCTGCTTGAATCCATGCATGCAGAATCCATCAATATGGAGGGCTGACTGTATACACTTTTGTGAGTGTGTTAAAAGCACAGGAGCAAGGGACAACAATAGAAGTTCTGGGAGCCCTTCTGCCGTTCTGCTATACTGCAGCTCTCATCATCCCTAGCCAGCATAACCAACAGTAAAGGTAATGGGAATTATACCCCAGGGACATGTGAAGGGGCACCAATTGCCCACACCAGTCCTGAACTGTGAAATAACTAATCAAGCAAGAGAAGACTTCCTACGGCATAAGATGAGATAGGAAGAGATCCTTGTTAAATGATAGGAAGCTATGGTGGTAGGAGTAATGATATTAGTAGTTGCTGAGAGAAGGCTGACCAAGTGTGAGAGTGATTCAAATGTTCATCAATGGCTAGGCAGCATCCCTCTTTATACCTCGTGCTAGGGAGAAACATTATCCTCACACTTTATTTGTGCCACCTCATATGCACAGCTTCAAGAAGTTAGTTTTAGAACTGCAGCTCCCAGATCCCCCAGCCAGCATGGGAGCTATAGTATGAACTGCCCTGGGAAGCGCAGTCCAAAAATGTAACCTTTCCCAAAAGCAAATTAGGTAAGGATTAAAAGAATTACAGCTTCATAACAGAGGAAGAAGAAGAACCGCTGGAAGCCACCTCCATAACACCTGGACCCAGCTGCCAAATCATCCAATAGGATTTACCTACTTGTCAGACTGCACAATTTGATTCAATGGGTCTACTCAAGTTGGAACTAATCCATCAGATTCTGGCTGCAGAATAAGACACCTCTGCTTTTCTCCCTCCCCTGTCACCTCACTGCAGCTGTTCCAGCAATCCATTTGAGCCAATTCTATCTAGCAGTTGTATTATAAATGTCGGCTGGTCTCTGGCCTATTGAGAACTTGAAAGCTCTCATCCTTCAGAGTCCAAGGTACATATATAACTTTGATTGCAGTGCCCTTTCTGTCCCATCGCATATGATTTGGGAGAGATTGTCCCAATTAATCTTCTGTCATTCCACTTTTTCAGGCACTTAATGTCCTGTTTTCTCTCTTCTCCTCTCAACTCACCCAAGATATTCCATACCCTCTAACTCTTCTGATTTATCTTCAGTCATCACACTTTTTCAGCTGCTTTTAAAATGGCATGGTTTCTCTCTCCTTTTACCACTTTGTCCACATCTTACTTCAGTTGCTGCAGACTGAGGCCATTTCCACAATGATTTTTATAGTGCTATAATTCCACATCATGTGGAATTCTGGGGTTTGTAGTTTACTGAGGCCAGACAGCTCTCTGACTTGAAAATTCTAAATGCCCCTCCTTGAACTGCAAACCCCAGGATTCTATAGGATGTTGAAAGTGGAATAATAGCACTCCCAAACAGTTTAGTGTGAAAATGGCCTGAGTTTAAGGTGCCAAAGAGGATGGGAGTACAATCTTGCCCTTCTCAGTAGGCTCTGGCCAAAGCAAACTGCTTCAGGCTCTCCTCATTAACAACTTTTGTCATATTGATCGCACTGTGCTGCTCCCTAGACAAACAAAGTCCTGGTTTTCATATGCAAAATGGTCGAGCATATGGATATTCAGTAATTTCACATCCACTTCTGAAGAAAGTAGGTAGGATATATCAAGTCTTTTAATCAAAACAATAACCATGCATTTTAAAATTAGTAACTTTAATTTTAAAAAATAAAGGGTGTAGCTATGCAGGGGCAGAAATTAGAGTGTCACCCACCAAAGAAGAATTCTGTCCCCCCAAGTGAAATTTTCCTTCCCCCTCCACAAATTTCCAGCATTGCAGTAAATTAAAACATCAGTTTACCATTTAGAAATAGATTTGAGGCTTCAAAAGAAAAGCAAAGAGAGCCAGCCTAGTGGAGTGGGTTGAGTGTTGGACTACAATTCCAGAGGCCAGAGTTTGAATTCCACTGGAAACCTACCGGAAAGCCAGTTATGGAAACCTACCAAGGAAAAGCAAACATAGGAAATTGAAGAGTTCTGAGTGCAAACAGTTTTCGGTGTCTCACTCACTACAATGTTAGAAATTTGGGGACTGGAGGAAAATGTCATTTGATGCAGCAGAATTTTTATTAGAGGAGCAATGCTTTCATTTTGCCCCCTCCCATAGATATACCTCTATGGCTCACAAAAATTAAGTTGCTGTTATACTTTGACATTACAACATTTCTAACCACGATTAGAGAATTTCTAGAAGAAAGTGCTGAGATATTATAAAAGGCACAAACAAGTAGGAAATTCTAAAGATTAGGGTATTACCTGCCACCAAGTAGAGGTTGGGACCTTTAATTAGGATGCTTGCTTCAGGAACACGGCTACACTAAGAAGAGCAGCTTATAACCAAATGCAGCAGCACCGAGAGAGGCCCTGCCCCAGTCCAACCCCCAAGGGAGAAGCAGCAGCTAGCAAAACATAAGTCCTGGGAGATACCAGCTTAGCAACACAGTAATGCTAATACTTTCACTCTGTCTCCTTTTGACCAAGTACGAAGTGCTGAAGTTCAGTTTGGGTTTCAATTGCGATGGAAAACTTGCTTCCCTTGTTCAGAAAGGAAGTTTTAAACATTTAAAGGCTCCCTTATGCAAAGCAATGTTGGAGTTTATTTGGTTATGGCCCTTCTGCAATTCCAAGTACGGCCTGTGATAATGGGGATTCCCATTATCTAGGCTTGGCTGAAGGGGGATGCTTCCCTCTTCAGGTAAGCCAAGGGTTAATGAGGTGTTGGGATTAGGTTACATTTTTGTTGAGCATCTTCGAGATTCGAGATGCTTCGAAGGAGAAGTTATAAAAATCCTTGAGAGGCCACGTGGCAGAGAGACAACAAAGGAACCTCCTGGAGACGGGATCTGTGCCAGTCATAGGCTGCAGGCCTAGACCTCGCCTCCTGGTCTCATTCCTCTCTTAGACCATAAAAGCCTGTGAACCCAAATGTGAGTAACTAGAATAAGGTAGATAGTCGCGTTAGGGCTTTTTATTATTTTGGAGGTTGGCTGATCTTAACAACATATCTGTTTTTATTACTACTTGTAACTTAAGCATACCTGTGAGGGGGGAGCCTCTCATGTGTATTATTGTCTTGCTTACTTGCATGCCTTAAAATAAGTGCTTTTCTGTAAAACCTGTTTCGTCTCTATTCCCATGCCATTCTTCGGCACACGCTAGATAGAACTTCTCGCACTCAGAAGGAGGAGGGAAGGGAAAGGTCCTTAAGCATAGAGACTGGCAATTCACTGACAGGGTCCCACTGTCCTGTTCAGTTACAAGTAAACTCAGTATATTCAGAATTCAGTGGGTGGTGGCAGCATGAAATTAGTGAACGCTGGGGAATTTCCTGCTCCTTTTCAAGGGTAGAAGTCAGGCTTGGGGTGGGGGGCTGGAAGTAAACTCAGTATGACGTGGCCCTTCCAGACAACTAAAAAGAAACCAAACAAAAGAAACTGAAAAAGTAACAGGAATGATACAGGAATATGGAGAGAAGAAACAGTATGGTTTTGGAGGAACTGAGTCTGCAGTATAACCTGCCTGGCACACTTTAAACAGCTCTAGTCAAAATATCCAGCAGTGAGGAATGCAGGGAGTCCTAAAGTATCCATTGCCCCCAGGAGGGCATACAAAAGGGCACCGTTTCCACAGCCTGCCAAGTTATATTGGCATAGGAAGCATAAATTCCCTCAGCAAGAAAAAAGATATAATACCAAATTAAATTTAATCACAAATTCATTTGCTGCCTTCGGCCGGGGTCCAAAATCTGCCCCTTGAGGTGGCTACCTCACTCCGTCCAGTGGTAGGACTGGCCCTGAAAATGCACGCAGTAAAGAGGAAAAAAATAGAGGATACAAGCCATGTTTATTGGGCTACCAAAGAAACAAAAACAAAACTCTGATGATACTGGAATTGAGCAAGGATGCAGAGAGTGGTCCAGGGAGTTTTTGAACACTGATCCTTCCCAGATGTACATCCAGTCATCAAGGCTAGAAACGATGGTTGTTGCTGCCTATGGCAAACCAAGCAGCTGCCAGAAGTAGGAACACAGTAATGCTTAGTAGGACTATGACGGCCACGAGTCCTCCGGAGGCACCACGGAAGTCAGTCTTTATGGATCGGAAGCTACGGGGTAGATCTAATAGGGAGGAGGAGATGATCAGAAATTAAAGGACACACAAGCTCTGGATTTGGAGAGCATGTCTTCCCTCAAGATGCCACAAAGTTAAGCCCTCCTCTTTCCCCACAGCAGCCGTCCTCACACCATCTCACCTCTTGTATGGAAAGGCTGAGACCAGGTTGTAGCAACAAGGAAAGTCTGGGCTTGATTGTAGAGAACATAGCGGATACTGTCCAAGTGAGGAGAAAAGAGAAACAGATTTGAGTTGGGACGGCTATTTAACTTTTTATAGGGTGTACACACACATCCTGATCCCTATTGGCCATGCTGCCTGAAAGATTCTGGGAGCTGTAGTCCACCCCCAAAAAGGTTGTTCTCTGCTGTTGTTGTTGGGTGACCAAGTTGTTTCTGCAAGCCTATCACAGGGTTTTCTTGGCAAGATTCAGAGAGGGTTTGCCTTTGCCTTCCTCTGAGGCTGACTATATGACTTGCACAAGATGGGAGCTGGTAAAAAAAAAGCACCATCCACACACCCACACACATACACACACATGGAAGGTAAGATGAAGGACTAAGGGAACTCCAGGGTTTTTAGAACAACAATGCATGCCTACTTATTGAGGGGAAAAATTCTAATCTGGAAGTGAGTCAGCTGGGAAACAGCCCAATGAGGAGTGAGCATGGTCAGTGGGCACAGAACACTATCAGTTTGGGGGAGGTACTGAGTGAGATCTGTTGAAAGGAGGCATGGCTGAGTGAGTGGCAGGCAGGCCTTTCATACAGGAGCACTCTACGCTTCAACATTTCGTTGCAGTCCTTGCTGACATTACAAAAATACCCTAAGACTCTGATGCTGTTTCACCCAAATGAAAGCAAACTCAGGTGACTAGTGCTACCCTGGGAACCTCTCAGGGTGATGGGGTGTGTAGCAGATCAATGGCATCATTTCCTTAGGAACAAGAAGT
This sequence comes from Ctenosaura bakeri, assembly GCA_948474755.1. Classification (NCBI taxonomy): domain Eukaryota; kingdom Metazoa; phylum Chordata; class Lepidosauria; order Squamata; family Iguanidae; genus Ctenosaura; species Ctenosaura bakeri. The sequence goes on along the minus strand of CAOLHI010000445.1, from coordinate 169,878 downwards.
TTGCCTTTTGGGGAAGATTTGTAATTTAAAGGCCTCTTACCTGTATCCACGTCCAGGAAGGACCGTTTTTGTGCAGCTGTCATTCAGGCAAACTAAAGTGGGTCCCATCTCATAAGCAACAGGTTCCTCCATCACTGGACTGCATCGGGGTACAGGGAAATGATGGCCGATCTTGTAAGTGCTGTTGTCCCCTAAAAAGAAAAAGAGTATGTTCCAACTGGTCTCCTCTACACAATCTGGCAGGAGAGGTGTGGGCGGTTCATTCAAACACCCCCTTCTCCAAGCTGGTGCCCTCCAGATGTGCTGTATCACTTCTCTCCTCATCCCAGTCATTGGGCAGGCTGCTAAGGTTAGTGGGATTTGAAGATCAACATCTGGAAGGCAATCAATTCTCCTTTCCTATACAGCATACCCTCCAACATTTCACAGATGGAAATCAGAACATCTGTGGCCAAGCAACATCAGAGTGTGGTCATTATGGGGAAAGTTATTCACGAGGAAGGATAGACAAGCTATGAGAGGCTGCAGCAGTCTGCTTTTGCTTGAACCTACTGGGAAGGGCAGGATTCGACCCCTTCTTCTCCTATTCCCCCCAGACCCCCACTGACTTAAGTGCAGACTATTTTTGTACTTTGACTTCAGTTTGCAGCAATTGAAGTAAGCTGAAGACAAAGGGGGGAAGTAGAAGGAGGAGAGAGAAACTGAGACATGCTAGAAGCAACTGAAAAAGTGGGATGGCAGAGGATTAATTGGGCTGTTCTTGTCAAATTGAGACAATTGGAGGATATGATACATGTGCATCCCTCAAAGCAACTGAGCAAGGATTCCTACTTGAGTATGAACACCAAAGCAAGCAAGATCAAAACCAAGCACAGACAACTTGCATGGGACAGCTTCTTACATCATTTCACCCTCCTGCCACCCCGTTACCCTGTTCTCTGGGGGTCCCGGGAGGGGCGCACAAATAACCAAACCACAATAACGCAACTTTGGGGAAGATTAGCTGGAGCACTCACTAAAGCTAGGGAGAGGCAGGGTAACTTAGCAGGATCTTACAACCCAGTGTCTATGGGGTCAGGTCAGTCAAGCAGTCAGGCAGTGTTAAGATAACAGAAACAATGTTTTATTGAAAGACGAACAAATAGTAAAGACACCACAATCACACAGCTAACGGAAGAATTGGAAATAGGGATTTTCGGGGGAAATGGGTGATACGACATCTTTCTCGTAGTCCTGAAGAGATATGAAGATAGAGTTCGTGGATATGGAGTCTCAATATGTGGGACTGAGGGGACGGCTCGCCAGACACAGTGGCAGCAAGGCTGGATGGAACTCGGGAGTGATCCCGGGTTGAGCGGGCCCAGTTACTGGAACTGAGGGGACGGCTTGCCAAACAAAGCAGCAGCAAGGCTGGATGGAATTCAGGAGCGATCCGAGGTTGTCTCGGAATCGGGGGGTTTATATAGGGTGAATTGTGACTGCAGACCATACCTTACTCGGTGACAACAATGCGATTTTGGAGCGGAGCAAAGCTTTGGAAAGGTCACAGTTTAGCATGATTGGCTTAAAGCCGAATCAACAATAGTGTAGCTAGTATGCAAATGCAGAGTGCTTGGCACGGCTTTGTGCGGCTACCTGCTTGGGGCAGGGGTGCCTTTGTTAGTATCGCGCATAAGGGTGTTTGCCGGAGAGGTCCCTGAAGTGACGAACCAACTTCGGCCTGCCTAGGTGGGGAATGGAATGTCCAGCAATTATCAGTCGCATCCGTTTATGTGCTTGTCCAGAGGCCTCGCAAACACGTGGAGCGGGGTGGCAGAGGAAGGCTGAATGGTTTTGATATCAAAAACGATATGAAGTGCTATCTCCGGGTAGGCCTGAACCGCAGTAACACCCCCCCCCCTTTTGAATACCTTTGGTCTTCACCTCTACCAGTATGGTTGCTGTCCGCTGAGTGGCCTGACTAGGATCTAAAGTCTCTCTGGTCCATCGTTCATATAGGCAATAGGCAGGGCGGAGCCAAAGGAGTGTGGAGAGTCTGGAATCTGTATGGAACAGAGATATGGGATAATCTGAGGCATGGGGGAGAAGGGAGGAAAGAAAATTCTGTTTTAGTTTATTTGTTTAACCAGGGTTTACCAAAACTCACAACATTCGAATGTAAGAAAAAAACAGAACCAACACACTTGCCCATTCATAAGTGGTTTGAGCACTGGACAACAACACTGAAGACCAGGATTTGATTTTCCACTCAGCCATGAAAACCCACTGGGTGACCTTGGGCACATCACACACTCTCAGTCCCAGAAAACCCCATGATTGGGTCATATTAGGGTTGCTGTAAGTTGGAAATGACTTAAAGGCACACAACAACAACCGCTATCTATGCTCTCTTGTTGCCACTCTTTTGTGTCTGCTTCTAGGGGACGGATCTCAAGATTATAATAAAACGATTAAGTCTCCCCAGCTTCAATAACAGGGAAGTATGGCTTGGACAAGGCAGCTCTCTTTTTCTTTTAGCTTTGTGTTCCTGTAATGTCTGTGACATGTTTTGTGGACAGGTGTGACTGGCCTGGATGTGAATGGGCACTCATGCCATGCTGTATTATATGTCAACCACAGTGATGACATCCATACTGGGTGTCATTCTGGTCCTATCCATCTGTCCTGGCAACCCAAAACTCAACAAGGATCACCATAAGTCATCATAAGTCAGAAATGACTTAAAGGCACCCAACAACAGCAGCAATAATATAGACAGGTAGCTAGGAAAGCCATGGGTTGATAGATCAAAGGTGTTCAGGAATGGTGCTTTCAGTCATCACTTTACTTTGTACAGTCTGTATTTCTTCCCTGCTCACCCATACCTCCTGCACAGTTTGAAAAAATTACTTCTGGAAACTAAAACTCCCAGAATTCCCCAGAGGGATTGGGTTCTTCTGAGCAATTTAGGGTTCCCTGATCCTTGCCAGAGGCTTTGTTAACTTACGTATGCCTCAGTATGCATTATTTAAAGATATGCATTATTTATAGCTGAGAAAAACAATACCTAATTATATGCTACCAAAAGGTTTTAGGAACAGTTGGACCCAAAGAGTTTGGATGAGAAATATGAAATGTTTGTTTAAGGCTTAGGATCTTCTGCCTGAGATGTTAAAGGCAGTTGACTTCAGAGGGTTAAGGTGTCTAAAAAAGATTGTAACTGGATCATAGCCCAATGCTCAAACCACTAGACCACACTGGCTCATACATTTTAGTACTTTGTATGTTTGTTGTTTGCAATGAATACATTTAAACTGAATTAATATAGCAGGTTTATCAGTTATCAAAGCCACCTATTGTATGTTTGTTTTTCCTTCTGTTTCAGAATGACCTTTGCTTTCAATCAAATAAAGACTGATTGACTGAAGTTCATTTGCTGACATTCCCCTGTAATGAAAGACCTTCTGCACCAGAGAGAAGGAGCAATTCACCACATTTCAAGAGCAGTGTTTTATACCCCGATTCAGAAACTGTGCTGTCTGCACCCCTCTCCCACATTTACATCGTACTACCATGGAGAACAGCGGTTTCTGCATCCACAACAGCAAGTCCCTGGCAACTCCATTCCCCTCCCTCACCCCACCCCGCCATCGCTGATTGGTTTGTTTAAAAAAAACAACATTTTATACACATTCCTACATTGCTGTGTTTGTGCATAGGTATGTATGTTTGTTGATACATGGGGAAAAAACATGTCTTAATGGTCCATTACCAGATCTACTCTTTTTCCGCTGTCTGTTTAACGCATGTAGGCAATAATGGCAGCATCTTGTCCTTTGATGGGCGAGGAGAGATAGGAATGGAAATGACAGAAGGGACAGCCTGGGAATGCCCATAGCCGGCCACTTCTGCACTGTGAATCAATGTTATACTTCTGCATGTAAACAAAAAACTAAGCAGAACTGGTTTGGGAGATTTACATCAGAGTTTTTCCGGTTTTTAGATACAGCGGTTTCTTGTCATAGTGAACCGTGCTAGGAGCTGAAAACATGCAGAAGCACGAGCAAAACTCCAATGCTACAATGTGCAGACTGATGGTTAAAAATTCGAGGTGACTACAAAGTATCAACCTCATGCGGAAATGGCCTAAGGCACTTGCTCTCGGTTGGTTAGCTGAAATCCTTTGCAATTTGAGGCCCTTTCACTCTGCATAGCTATATCACCACAATTCCACTTTAATTGCCATGGTTCCATCTATGGAATCCTAGGGTTTGCAGTTTAGGGAGAGGTATTTAGAATTCTCAGCTGGAGAGCTCTAGCACCTTTGCAAAATAAAGATCCCAAGATTCCATAGGACAAGGCCATGGCAGTTAAAGTAGATTATAGCAAGTATGACAGGACTCTCAGAGATGGGCGACTGAATACTGTTAAACTACTTGACATATAGCTAGCTGTTTCTTATAATAGGAGATGTTTAGATAGTGCTACTATCTGGAGATTCTCCAGTGCCTTTTGTTCCCAGTGTACATACCAGTGACTCACACAATTGGCAATCTTAGGAATGAATTTGATTGCAAACCTCATGGTTTAGCCTATTTAATATGGGCCCTTACCTACTGTCAAGTTGTGCAGGTCTGCTTTAGGACTAACATGCAAGGTACAATTGGTTTAAGGTGAGGTAAAGCAGGAGGTGGAATAGGATATACCAAAAAATTGCTGAGTAATTTAAAACAGATCAACAAGAGTTTGTGATTCCCAGTGATCTTACAGTAGCAAAACAACATTTTCCTATGGATGTTTGCATGCATAGCTTCTCCCTTGCAATGACCTCCTGAAAAACTAGAATTTACGAGAAGGAAGGGGTCCAGCTTTCATCCACCATTTTCTCATCAAGAAAAACAGAAATTAGGTGCCTGGATGAATTCTTTTCCACTGGTAGTCCTGGAAGCTCTCTACCTAAAAACACTATAGGCTTCTGAAAAGAACACTAAGGAGTGTGTTTATTAATTAAAGGACTTGTGAACTTAATTCTCATACTGATTCTGTATTCATAGGCTGAGTTTACATCCACATGTGCCTTGTTCCTTAATTCTGTAGAGTATGCCTGCCCCATAGGTTTTCAGAGACTGTGGATCTCTGGGGGGGGGCTAGGCCTCACAAGTCCTATCCACATCTCTAGGGAAAACAAACATAATTCACATTTTCTATTAAAGAACATTACAGATGCAGTTTGAATCACTCACCAAGTACCAGCAGGGAATCAGACCCCGAATGTAGCAAGCAGGTTACCAAAAATGACAGCATGAGCCACTGCATCTTTGAAAAAGAATAAGCAAACTCTATCAAAAAGTCTGAGGATCTCCTTGTTAAATAAGCAAATCTCCCAACAGCCCAAACTTCACATGTGTTTTTGAAAGGAGGGGTAGACGGTAAAGGAAAGAGAGAATGCGAATTTAAAGGAGAAAAGACTCATCGTGAGAGCCAACAATCAGAGGGCCTTTCCGCACTACACTGTTATAGTGCTATTATTCCACTTTCAACATCCTGTGGAATTCTGGGGTTTGTAGTTTACTGAGGGCAAAGAGCAATCTGGCTGAGAATTGTAAAGGCCCCTTCCTAAGAAAAGAAAGAAGGAAGGAAAGAAAGAAATTAGTAACTTCAGCCAGTAAGAAGTTTTATTATTTGAAATGTACAGTATTTATTTGTAAAATTATTTATAAAATAATCCTCGTACAACCTTTTTTTGTGTGTGTGTGTGGCACCTATATAAAACTGTACTTTCAACATAATTGCTATCTAATATATAAAAGTCAAAGTTTGTGAGTGTCTGTGTCAGGCAGGCAAACACCTCATATGATTGGCTGCCTGTGAAGATTCCATGGAATCCTGGGGTTGGCAGTTTAGGGAAGGGCCTTTAGACTTCTCATCCAGAGAGCTCTTGGGCCTGCTATGGAGATGAGGCCTAGCAGCAAGGAGGAGGGCAGTGTGCTGCCTCAGAAACTGAACTTCTGTATGCTAACAACTCTAAATGCAGATTGGATTGGGGAATATGAGGAAAAATTACAAGTACTGGACAAGGCAGTCTGTGTATTTCAACTGCATCTAACTCCTAAGGTAAGGTAAGGTAAGGTAATTCCTAAGGTATTTCTAACAAGTATTACCTATGAGAAAATAACATTCTGGGCAACACTGGGTAAATATGCTAGTATCCTATATTCTAAAATGAGGAACAGTTCTTCTTCTGCCTGTGAACAGCTTCTGTTAGTTTTATTTGTGTGTGTGTGTGTGTGTGTACGTATGTATGCTTGTGTTTGAATGTTGTCCAGATCTTCTCATTTCTGAAGGCTGGTGTGTGTGTGGAGGTGTGGGTGTGCTGGGCTACAAGTCAAGCGCCCACCCTCCGAGTACCAGTGACATCTCAGAGCGGGGCACATCTGAGGGTGGTAGCCAGATCCATTAATTTATGAAAGTAATTTAGCATTTGGCTCTGCATGTCTGATCTCAAAACCCAATTAGCTGCATTGGGGTCAGGCACCAGCAACTGAGTTGCTATTGATACCTTCAGCGGATTCTGTTGACTATCTTTGCTGCTTCCAGCAAAGGTGTCATCGGAATATCTGATAAAAGGACTAACTAATAGCACTTTAGTCATCTCCTCTCATAACAGAACCCCCTCCCAGACAACCAATTTCCCCTATGCCATACCATAAGACATCTTCCCAGAGGACCCAAAAGCCTTGGCTGCCAGGTAGGAATGCCTCCTTCCTCCTCAACTGCCAGATGTAGCCTCAGCTAGATATCTTGGAGCAGCTGCCCAAGCCTCAGTGCCCTGGCAAAGTCACTAGTGATACCAATCCTTGCCCCCTCCCCAAAAATCTAGCCTACATTCCAAATTCATGGGCCTAGATGCCTTCTTAGGCCATTTCCACAAATAAACAATGAATAATCAAATCTGCAAAAGTGAAAACCACAAATGTGGAGGGCTGACTGTGGCCCTTTCCACATGTGGACGGAGAAACGGGGTAAGCCATGCTGAAACGGAGCTTACCTTAATCCGTCGCCGTGTGGAGCAGCGCATTTCGCTGCTCCACACTCGTCGGCGTCCCGCGGCGTCCACGGCGTCCAGCAGCACCCAAATTGGTGGCTTACGACTGGCGGAGGCTCTCCACCAACCGAAGCTCGCCAGCCGGAAATCCCACCCCCCGCCCAATCTGCAGGCATGCCCTTGTGCGCGCCTGCAAATCCACACCGGGTTCTGCGATGGGGCTGCACAGGGCTACATGCCCCGTGCCTTTTAAAAACCACATAAAAAGTGGTTTTCAAAAAGCACGCGGCAGCGCCACTTCCGGGCACCCGAGCGCGGATTGGGGTGTGGAATTACTCTAAAGTAATCCACCCCGATCCACTTTACGGTGTAGACGACCTCCGTCAGAGGTTGTGCTACACCATTTTAACACCCCCGTGTGGAAAGGGCCATTATATCAATATGGCATATGTATCAACTCATCTTTTTTTTAATGTTTATTGATTATTTAACAACATAACCATACATGACATTACAAAACACATAACACAATGCCAAATACATAATAAACATATACTAACAAACCGCTATACACCATATATTCTTAATCTGTTCCACAATTAAATCATAAGTGCTCTCCACCACTGGGACCATTAGAGATATAACCACTTTCAGGAAGTTCCATTCCCTTTTCAAAATTGTCATGATTGTTCTGTTGGTTTACTTCCTTTCCCCTTTATTAACATATAATCAATAAATTCACCAAGTATCTATAAAAATGTCTCTTTTTAATTCCTCCTTCTTTACGTTAAATTACGAGTCAATTTATCGTTAATAGCTATATCCCATACCTCTTTATATCATTCATTTAAGTGAGTATCTTGCTTTATTTTCCAATGCTTAGCCATCTTTAATGTTGCCGCAGTTAATAAAATAGAAGTTAATTCTCTTGTTGGCCACTTACTTTGTTCCTTATCAAATAGTGATAACAGGGCTACCTTAGGATTTAACTGTATGTTTTGATTAGTTATTTCCTTAATTTCTGTAAAAACGAACCACCAAAATTTCAATATACTTTCACATTCCCACCCCATATGAAAGTAGAAGCCAGTTTCTTGACAACACCTCCAGCATAGATTAGAATGATTAGCATTTATTTGACTTAATTTTAACGGGGTTAAATACCATCTCCAAACTAACTTATAAAAATTTTCCTTAATTCTTACCAACATGCATCTCAATATTCTCAATATTTTAACCCAATTTTCAATATTTATTACTTCTCTAAAATCATGCTCCCATACTAATTTGAGTGCATCCTGTAATTCTTCCTCTACAACAGTTGTGTAGGAACATGGGGGCGGGGGAGTGACGCACCCTGGGCGGCAATGTTTCTGGGGCATCTCGACCATCTCGGCCCGTAGCCACGCCCCCGCACACTGCAGCGACGCCCCTCACACGGTGGCCACGCCCCTCGTGCTGTAGCCCTGCCCCTCCGCCCCCCCATACACTCCAAGCTCCGCCACTGCTCCACAAACAATAGTTTATAAATTTTACTCGCTATATCTTTATTTTATTTCCAACTATCTCTTCATTTTGTACTATCTTTTCTTCAAACTTTGTAAGCTTTCTACATGTACCATTTTTCTTTATCCACTCTTTTGTCCAATTCTCTAACTGTATGTAATTATACCAGAACAGTTTAGCTGTTCCTAGCAGATCTTTCATTTGCTCTTTGGTCCTCATTTTTCCAACCCAATCATGTATCAACTCCTCAAGCACATGTGCTCACTGGATGTGCAGTGGTTCTGGTGTATATTTGTATAAGGCTGTGTGTGTCTATGGCCATTTCCGACTGGCCCCTCCCGGAACTGCAAACCCCAGGATTCCATAGGATGTTGAAAGTGGAATCATAGCGCTATAAAAGTCTAGTGCGGAAATGGCTTTAGACTCTGTTTTTTGTTAGATTCACCTATCCCCTCAAAAACGGGGGCAATACAGGCTATGCTTTTCCAACTGTCCAAGAGAAAGTTTCAACTTCCTGCCGGAGCCATGACTGCATCAACGGTGGCTTGTTAGTGTGTGCCTACTAACAAATGTTAATGAGGCCTGGAGAGAAGTGAGACCACCCGCTCGCCCACCCTCCATCGACAACCATGGGGTGAATCATTCGCTGATGCGCGAGAGGTGTTCATTAATGACGCCGTCTACCAAGACCTTTCAATCAGGGTCAAGGGGAATTCAATAGCAATTGTTTAATAATGAGAAACAAGGCAAAAATGAGCAATCTAATTTCCTTGCCTTGTTAACATTTGGGCCATCTCCTCCTTCTGCGCAAATCGACAAACTTTAAAAACCTGCGTACTTTTATATCGGACTTCACACTCATGTTTCTTTCCATCTTGGCCTTTTAACCTCAGCGTGTTAACTGTACCTCACCATTTCTGTGCATTTTAACAGTTCCTACCTGTCTTTTATTTGCCTGTTCCTTTTTTATGCAGGCCTTTTGCCCTACTGCTATGAAGTTGGACACAATGGCTACCTTGGTTAACAAATCCAGAGTGCTGTTAAAAGTAATGAGGTAGGAAATACAGGTGTGACATTTGATCTTCCTCTGGGTAGATTTTTGCCCCACGCTTGTGGCTTGCTGGGATTGTGAATATAAGGAAGGACATACAATGGGATTTTTCATCTGTCTCAGGAACAATATCCTAGGGACTAGAATTAAAGGCAAATGTTATAGAGCCAGCTTGGTTTGAGCATTGGACTAGGACTCTTGAGACAAGAGTTCAGTTCCTTGCTTGGCTGTGGAAACTCATTGGGTGCCCTTGGGTATGTCACACACTCTCAGCTCCCAGAAAATCTCATGATAGGTCCACCTTAGAGTTGCCATAAGGCAGACATGAACAGAAGGAAGCAACAGCAACAATTTAATCTCAGGTCTTGCCAAACATCTGTGTCTCACATAAAGGAAATTTTCCTTATAGCTGGGCAAAATGATTCAGATGAGCAAAATCACTCTGGGCTGAGAGTGATCATCCTGGAACTGTGGTATCCATATGGGCTCATCAGTAACAAGATCCAGACAAACATCAAAGTTAATCTGGTACAGTAAAAACAGCAATAGGTCTTATGGCATTATACATAGAAATATATATAGTGGCATTAATTTCCATGAGAACCGACATGGTGTAGTGGTTTGAGCACTGAACTACAACCCTGGAGACCAGGGGTCAATTCCCTGCTCAGCCATGGAAACACACGGGGTGACCTTGGGCATGTCACATATTCCGAGCCCCAGGAAACCCTGTGATAGGGTCACCATAAGTTGATTTGAAGGCACACAACAACAAATTAGTTTCCATGGACAAGTACCATTTTAGTGGTATGTAAGGAACATCTACACTTGTGGAAGAAACTGCTCATCCCCTCAAGTACTCATTCCTAGTCTTCAATTCTTTTTTATTTATATTGTTTTATTTATGATTACATTTGCTTCTCCCTAATTTCAAGACTTTATTTTACGGAACTACCTTAATTAACTTCCTTCATCCCTTCTTGTTTGTTCTGCTTTATAGGGATTTATCCATCTTTCAGTGTCTTTCTGTCCATCAAGCCATGCACTTTTGTCTGTTTTTCTGGTCACTTCCATATCTCATCATCTAACCTTTCTCTCTCAAACACCTTTTATATTTTATATTTTTCTCTGACTTTTTGCTGCCATATCTATCAGCTATATATATACACACATGCGCACAGAATCCGCCCTGAATCCACCTCATTATTTTCTTTATCAGAATGACATGAAGCAATCAATTCCAATCTGATCCGTCCCATATTTTCCTCCTTCAAGATGTTGCCTTGCCTTCCCATTGATCTGGACCCCAACTCCTCCATAGTTCCAGTGCCGATCTTGTTGCTTGCATCACAAGTAAAAGCAGAGGGGCTATAAATGCCCCAGAAGCAGGTAGCTGAAGAAGAAGACAGAATTTGGCTACAAGAAGCCTGTTCTATATCAGCATCATACCTAGGTAAGAATCTAGCAGCCATAGCAAATGGAGGGAAGTTCCCTTAAGCAAGGAAGGGGACTATTGCATGTAGACTTGCGCTGAAGGAGCCAACATTGGGTCTTTTCCAGGGCAGGTTTCTTCCCTTTTATTTATTTTTTTTCTTCAAGATGTCAACAGCAATGAAACGGGCAACTGGAACTAACAAGGGTCTCAGGACCATCATAGTCATCCTCAGCTCAAGTTGGCTACTGACTTCAGGGGCCTTGCTCCCTAAGCAGCATAACTCAGGCAGGTAGGTGGAAAATTTTGTGCTGGTGTGTCTTTCCTACCTGGATTTACCCATTCTAGATCTGTTAACCTCATGAGCAATTCTCCATCCAGACTAGGGTTATCAGATTGAACATTGGAGATGGCTCCTGTACATTTAATGGTTACGTAGAAGAGGGAACTTCAGCAGATGTTACTTGTACCTGGTTGTGGAGGCTGACATTTCCTTTTCTTCCCAATCATTAAAGGTACAGGAACTGGCCCCAGTTTTCAACTGATAGTCCTAATCTAGACTGAATTTGCATTAGACAGGATTTGGGGATATGTGTATGTCTATGTGACAGTGTTAAAATGCAAGTTAAGTAACTTAACAAGATACTGCAAAAATAGTATGTGGCAGAAAAAGATAGAGGGAAAGGAAAAAAGGAAATGTTGTTAACTCAGGTAGCCCTTAAGATAATAATTGGTGGCAGCTTTTGAATGGGGATGTGCTGATTCCCAACACCTACTTTATTTCTTGACAATCTCCTCTTTCATTTTTCTATCTTCTGGTTGATCTTTCATCTCCCAAAAGAAGTCACCCTGAGAAATAAAGTTAAAGGAGGATCGCAGCCTGCGTTACAACAAGTGGTAATTTCCACTTTCATTTTGCAGGGAATCGTAGTGGTACCACAAGAAGTAATGGTGGCCACCAATTTAGATAGTTAAGGAGCAGTGATAGGAATAAATTAAAATCAACCTACTTTATCAGTGCTGTTAGAACTTGTCTAAGAAAAAGAGGTAACTTGATTAAATGTGTTTTTAATTTAATTTATTGACTTCATTTGGATTTTGAGCATTCACAATTCCATAATTTTGATTTTAATTAGGTAGTTCTTTTTGCTGCTGAAAGAGCCAACATGCTGTAGTTCTCTGAACATAGGACTGCAACCCTGGAGACCAGGGTTGAATTCCCCATTCAGCTGTGGAAACCCACTGAGTGACCCTAGGTGCATCGCATGCTGTCATTCCCAGAAAACCCTGTGATAGGTTCGCCTCTGGGTTGCCATAAGTCAGAAACAACAACCCCACAAACCCAACAATGTCTAGAGAGCAATGACTAAATGTGGTAAGGCTGAGGCAATAGTTGGATTAGTGCATCACTATGACGGTATAACAGCATGGTGGGATAATGCTCCCAGTTCTCTCAAGAAGTGTTATAGCTATTTGTTCATTTCTCCATGTAAGTCAAAGAGGGGCTTGGATGTCCTGAAGCAAAGTTCAGCTTCAAGAGCAAAGAGGATCATGACTGAAGTAGTCCAGGCTAAATTGGCCCACTTTCCAAAGCAAAGTCCAAATCGGATCTTATTTTTGTTAAGGAAGAGTCTCAGGATCAGGTGATGCACAGATGGATTTCTTCTTCTATTTATTTGCCCATTAGTTAAGCTTCTACTATAGGGCTTTATTGATCCCTAGCAGGAGGCAGTGACCTCTTCAGTTTCAATGACAGAAAAGCAAAAATGAAATGAATATTATGTAACTGTAAAATATAGTACTGTGTATTCATATCCTTAAAGATATTTGCTTGGGCAAAATCTGGAAAACCTTGGTCTACAGTTCCCTCAGAGTGGAATTCGTTCCACGAGAACCCACCATACTTTCTTCATACTTTCTCCACCAGGCTTTGGAAGCGTGAAGCATCCCAGTATACTCCAACTGGGGGCAGTGATGACCTGAAAGTCTCCCTCTTTCCCTGGAGTATCCGCATTCCTTCCATCACCCTTCGTGACTGGAGCCTCAAGTGGATGTCTTCGGATGTCTCAGCACCCCAGGAGGAGGACAACAAAGATGATGGGCAAAACAGGAAGACCCACCTGTGGGACCCAGTGAGACAGGAAGCTGCATCTTCTGGGGGCCAAAAGGTGGTGGTGTACCCAGCTGGCTGGGTTCCGGGATGGGGTGGGAAGCGAAGTATTGTGGTAGCAGATGACACAGCCTTCCGGGAGAAAAGTAAGATGTTGACAGCTATGGAAAGGCAGAAGTGGCTCAACTCCTATATGCAAAAATTTTTAGTGGTGAATTCTGATTAAGATGGCACAGCGAATTGGCAAGGGGTTAAGACAATGGCAGGTGGAATAAGAGTTGAGTTAACTGTATTGCACTACTCACAGAAATCCTTTAAGAAATATATTGGATGTATCCATAAATAATATGTTAGCCAGGTAAGATCCTCTATAACCTATAGGCCTGGATCCCAGTGTATGTGCTTGAATGACATTGCACGAGGAGGTATCCAGAACCTCCCCATGCAGCAAGCATAGTTTCTGGTGTGCAAGAGCAGTCAGGGAGCTTCCAGGCATGATTCTATTGTCCAAGTCACTGAGTGGGTGTAGGGCTGCACCAAGTACATGTTGGGGAATTGAGAGATTTTTAGTAATAAGTCTCCCAGTCAGCAGAGTATTTTGTAATGCACTGGCATTACAGTTGAACAAATTACCAGTCCCACTTTATCATCTCCCTCCCAGATATGCTTAATCTAGCTCAAAATAAACACAACCAATTTGGTTAAAAAGTATGAAACGTTTACTCACAAAATCTTGTGCATAGTCTATATAGATTCAGTTCTTGAAAAAAGTAAGAAGAAATTAAGTAGTCACATGCTTGCTGAAAATAATCCCTATTAGGAGATCTCAGAGCATGCTTTTGGAACAAAAGGTGAAGACAAAAGAGAGGGGTGTAAACGGCAAGAGAACCTTTTAAGGATGTACCTGCTGGAGGAAAAGGTGTTGACCAAAACAAACAGGGAGTTTACTCTAGGCTATCTCTCTATACCTACAATAAACATGCAAACTAACTAGCCAGTTAATTAAGCATGCAAAGGTTGCCATTCCCAACAGTATGTGTGCTTGGTGCAGCAGCAGCAGCAGCTGGAATGCAACTAAGCACAGCCCTGCATCTAAATAATGGCTAGGAGAATGGAGTTACTCCTGGATACTCTCTGGATGCTCTTGTGCCCGGGGGAGGAAGTGTGGATGAGGGAGACACCTCTATCCACTCTGATAACAGTGTCTTTGCACTGGTGGAGACTTAGGGCTTTATCACACAGGACAGGTAAATCACACTTACAACAGGACAATAATGATTTGGTTGGGACTTGTCCTGTCACTTTGTTCCTTTTCTGTTTTTCTCCTGGTAAGCAGTCTGGGTGATTGTTTGGAAAGTTTTTCTTTTACAAAGGAGGTAATTACCAGATTAATCCATTAATGATCTCTATTGTTAAAGAATTGCTTTCCACACCTGCCCTGCCATTGCTCTATACAGTTGTCCCTCCACATTCGCTAGGCACAGAACCCTTGCAAATGTGGGAAAATGGCAAATATCAAAATGTGTTTGTGTGTGTCTGTGGTATGGGGACTGAGGCACGGCGAGGAGAGAAGGCACCTAGGGTCCAAACCAGATCAGGGGAAGGAGGTAGGTCAACATGGTGGCCCTATACTTCCTCCCTTGCCCATTTCCTTCCTTGGGTGTGAGGGGAGTATCGGGAGAAGGTTTGTGGTGCTGAGAAATTGGGCTGTGAGCCATCCTTAGCTGGCCAAGCAGCAGCTGGTGGAGAAGGCGGAGGACCAGAGGTGAGTTCTTAAAGTGTGGCACAGCCTGATGGGAGCTGCTGAGAGGGAAGGTACCACATGGAAAAAAAGTGGCTGGAGGGGCAGGGTTTGAAGAAACTCATAGATTTATCAAATTTGTGAAAGTCAAACCTGCAAATGTGGAGGACCAACTGTCATGGCACCTACCCTGTGTTCTCTGCCACCTGAACACATCAAGCCCTGCTAATCTGTTGGTTTCAGTGGCTGATACAAACTTAAATTTTAACAGTGATGTACTCATAATTGCTCCTATGGTTGGAGCGATGCATTGCGTTTTCTGCAAACCTTGACGTTCTCCCAAGCTTGCTGATGCTGCCCTCTTGTGGAGGGATGAGAATCTTGAACATTACCTTCAAAAATCAATTTGTGTCAGTAATTTTTGTGCATATGTCTTCAAGTCACCTGTTGAGTTGTGGTGACCCCATGAATTTCATAGGGTTTGCTTAGGAAAGGAATACTTGGAGGTGGTTTTTCCAGTTCCTTCTTCTGACATATAGCCCACAGCACATGGTGTTCATTGGTGGTCTCCCATCCAAATACTAACCAGAGCTGACCCTGCTTAGCTTCCAAGATCAGCTAGGATTTAGTACTTTTAGGGTGCTTAAGTTAGCCAATAATTTCTAGTAAACTTACTATTGCTAATATTGACAGTAAAAAAATGTGTTGCATTTATTCTTCCATTAATTGATATTTCAACAGCAGTAACAAAAGAATAGGCATCTCTTTGGCACACCAGAGCTCTTGTTCCATCTCAAACCTTCCAGGGCTACAAGTCACAATTCATTTAACTGCAAAACCTTCACAGTGTTTAAATAGCTCCTTATGTCTGGTCACTGGGAAAAAATGAAAGAATTATTAGTGGGGGGAAAAACAAGAAAAAAAGCACTGTTCTTTGCCTTATGCCAGAGTTTTTGAAATGCATGGCCCACATTACATGAAAAGCAAAATATGAAATCATTTCCCCTGGTTAAGGGCTGGGTTTCAATGTGATCCTTGCCCTCCAAACCTCCATCAAACCTTGATGGAGGAAAAGTGTTATTTTTTTTACTTTAAAATGGTCTGGGGGCATTGCCTTGTCTCTAAATGCTGTTACACAACCGCCACTCAAAAGAGTGAAAAATCCAAGGAAATAAAGTGCTGAAATTTCTAGTTTGGGGTAATGGCGGAAGTGGAGGGAGGAGCTGAAAAATGATTCCATGTACCTTGAGGCATATAGACCTCTGCCCTAGTAACTCAAAAACTGCAATTGGTTAATGTAACATAATTCCTAACATGTTATTTCCAAGGTCTGGCAGAGATGGTATAATCCCTTACAGCCTAAAAACTTAAACTACAGGGAATGATGGGTATATCATTCCCTGTATCTCAGCAGCAGTGTACTGAGGAGGAAAAGTAGGTGAGAGCTAGTGAATCTCTACCCTGCCTGGGGACCACTGTAGAAAGCAGGCTAATGGACTGGATCACCCTTTGGTCTAATCCAGTAGGCTTCTTCTTCTGCAATTATGAAGCAGCCACTGCAGCTGCCTCTTCGTGGTTGCTGTTGTGTGCCTTCAAGTCATTTCTGACATGGCAGCCCGAAGGTGAACTTACAGAGTTTTCTGAGACTGAGAGTGTGTGACACACCCAAGTCACCCAGTGCATTTCGGTGGCCAAGCAGGGAATTGAACCCTGGTCAGTGGTAAAACCATTACACCATACTGGCTCTCAGCTGTCTCTTTACAGGAGCTCAGAAGACAACAATTAGTAGGCTATAGACCACCAATAAATACCAGGTGCTGTAGGCTATATTTCAGAGGAACTGGCAAAACCACCTCTGAGTATTCCTTGCTATGGAGAACCCTATGAAATTCACGGGGTAATCCTAAACTGACAAGTGCCTTGAAGGCACGTAGACACACACATTTTAGCTCCTTGCCATGAGAAGCTTCACCAGCTGATTTCTGTGCAGCAAAATTTTGTTAACAGCTCCAGGCTAGCAATATTATACAGATAGTCTGTCTACAGAGAACTAGTGAGTACTGTTGGAGCAGGGACGGACAACCTCTCATATTCAGGGTCCATCTTGGAGTAACTGAAACTCACTGGTTTATTGTAACTTCTCCACAGTACAGGAGGGTGCTAGACCATAGGGCCCTTGTAAGACTGTCTACTCCTCCTGAAGGACAGAAATGGAAAACGTAAGAGAGAGCTGTGGTGAACCACAGTGACAGGACACAGGCAGCCCACAAGCCACATATTGTCCAACCCAGGAATGAACACCAGACCAGGACATGGGAGATCCAGGTTCAAATTCCCTCTCAGTCTCAAAGACTACTGTACTACCTCTTTCTCTGCTTATTTTCTCAGCCTAATTTACTTACCAGGGTTGTTGTGAGGATAGAATTGGGGTGAGCAGTAATGAACCATGCATGCTACCTTGAGCTTCTTGAAGGAAAAGGTGGGCTTTAGAGGTACTAAATAAATAATTTAGATTGCCAGTTTTGATCTGCCTCAATGCGACTGCATTTTGCTATATGCCTGGAAAAACTTCACTTACTAATTTCTGTACAGCAATTCTCAATTAAAGAGGCACAAGCATGCAAGGCTTCTGTTGTGGTTTTCCGTAGCTGGTTCCTGTTCTAAAGAACCCAAGAAATTATTGTCACTGCTATTGCCTTGAGGCCCTTTTACATTGTACAATTATAGCACTATGATCCCACTTTAAATGCCCTGGCTGCATCCTGTGGAATCTTGAGATTTATAGTTTGGTGAGGTACTGGAGCTCTCTGATTGAGATTTCTTAGCTATTGCCTTGAGGCCCTTTTACATTGTACAATTATAGCACTATGATCCCACTTTAAATGCCCTGGCTGCATCCTGTGGAATCTTGAGATTTATAGTTTGGTGAGGCACTGGAGCTCTCTGATTGAGATTTCTTAATATGGTACATCTGATTACATTTTGTTCCCTACAATTGTTATCATTCAGACACATCAATACTGGAGACAAAGCAATTTAGAAGAGAAAAATTTATTCAGTCTACAGGGCTTCTCCCACTTTTGAATTCCTGAGGCACAAGCACAGCCCCAGGTTGTAGTCTGTACCACAAGCAGGAGGGAAAATTGTTTTGAAAATGTTGCATCAAGGGATAAGGAGACTGTTTCAGGAGAGTATGCGTGTGGGTGTTTTCCAACCCTTGGAAACTTACATTTTTGGATTACAACTCTCGAAATATTCTACCCAGCAGTAGCCAGAAGGATTTGGGGAGCTGTAGTCTAAATAACTAACGTCTGTAAGTCTGCTTTGTTAATGAAATGAGTGCAAGCATTAGGGGCATAGGTTTTATACCAGACCAGACTATTAGTCCATCTAGCCAAGTATTGTATACTCTGGCAGCTCTCTAGTGAAAGGTAAGTCCAGTGAAAAGTAATTCTCATTACATGCTACCTGACCCATTCCTATGGAGACACACCAGCAATTAACAGAAGGGCTCTCTGCTTGCAGAACATAAGCACTACTCCTAAGCTATGGCTGCTCCCAGAAAGGTTTGCAGGCTTGGTATAGCAAGAATGCAACACCTTGCAAATGTTGTCACGAGTTCACACTCAAAACACACCCATCTCCTCTTTTTACAAACTGAAGCACTCTTTTCCCCAAATCCCAGCATGTAGGAGGCAATGCGCATGCCAATTAAGAGGCATCAGCGTGTAACAACAGGGAGGTCAAAGAAGCATTGTCAGTCACCTGTCTCTGAAAAAAACAGGGCAAAAAGACTGTGCGCATAGATGCACATGTCTCTGAACAAGAGTGAAATGGCTGGAAAAGTTACTACAACTCCCAAAGCCATGCTGACTGGTAGATTCTGGGGATTGTAAATCCACCCAAAAATAACTTTTCCCTGCATGAGTGTGAATTTGGAGAAGGGGGATTAAGGTGGAGGACAGTTCTGCCACATGGACAGGAGGAAGGGCAGTCTCTGCAGTGATTGTTGAGGGCCTGGGCAATGAAGGGTAGCAAAAGAATATATTAGCCGAGGAAGGTGTCAGAATAAACTGGGGGAGAGACAAAGAGAGAGAAGTGTATGTGAGAGAGAGGGGAAGAGAAAGGGAACTGTGGCACATGCAAGCAGTGTGAAGAGCACAAGGCCACTACTGTGACACTGAGTCTTCTGACAGCGGCAGGCGTGAAACAGCTCTTTGGTCTGCAAAAAGAAACATAAAGAGTTTTTAGGTTCTTATCCCTGCTAATTCCTTCTTCTGTTACACATTTTTTGCCTATAAGAAGAACTGCAGGCATACCTCATGCCTAAGGAAAGCTTGGGGCTGGATATGAATACAATGTCATTTCAAAGAGAATACTCTGTTCTCCTGGATGTGTGGGGATATGGTTTGGGGTGACCCAAAGGGTGACATTCATGCTTCCTAATGGCTTATTTTAATGATCTGGGATCATCATACATTGCATTACCTTAATATAAGTTATGACTTGTTTGGGAATGGCAAACCAAAAACCTAGGCTTACATGTGTCACACTCAGTTTTCCACTTCTGATGTGTTTTACCCACTCCAATGCAGGGAAGAGTGAAGCTGGAAGAAAATGTTCCCATCTGAAACCTGAAAGGTTGTTGTTGGGTGTTGACTGGTGGTCTAACTTTATATAGCACAGGTTCTATGCTTCAGAACTCCTCCAGATTGGCAATTTGTGCAGATTTGTCTCACATATTTTCATGTCTCTTCTTCCCTCTTCCCAATTCCCTGTCCAGACTCCCTGTATGATAATCCCAGTTAACACAGAGAGAGAGAAGAGAGAGAAATTGATTCGTCCTCTCTCTTTCTCTCTGTTAAATGGGATCATCATAGAGAGAGCTCCCACCTTTTCACATCCTGTTACCTGAAGACTTGCTCTTTTGATACTTCCAAATTAAGAACAAGTTTCATTAATTCAACAGGCGTTCCTCTCTTTCATCAGTTCTTCTCACCTATGGAGGCTCGCTTAGAACTGTTCTCACATGCACACTACTTGCAAAGTTTGCTTGCAGGGGGAGACGTCAAGCCAGCTGACAGATTTTGCAAGCAGCACGTGCACAGTCAGTCCCAAGTGAGCCTCCATAAATTCCTCATGCTCCCTATCATACAGCACATGGGTTCCACTTTTCAACCCATTCCTTTTTCTGACAGTGCTCTGGTCCCTAAACCTGTCAAATAAGTGGTGGAAGCCTGTACAGTTATCTGGATTGAGAGAGAATTGGAGATCAACAAGGAAGAAACCATGGAAGTGACACAGGATATAGTTCCATAACCTATCAGAATACTGTAAATATCCACAAGCAGAGAACACCTATGAAAACACCATGCAACTCCTGTACAGAATAGCAACATTCTGCAACACATGCCAATGGCTAGGTGCCATTGTGCAAGGCACAATACATGATGCACAACCATGGTGCAAAGTACAGTACAAGCAACCACAATGCAAAGTATAGGATGTACAATCACAACACATAATGCACAGTGCACAAGTTGCAAAGACAAGGCACAGGTGACCATGCAGTCTGCGCAACTCCATTTCTGTTGCTATCAACAGAACATGTCCATTGTACAATGGCAACTTTATGGCCCCATATGCATAGCATGACATAGGGATTTATATGTCCCTAACAGAATTCCAGCCAGTGTGTGAAGAAGAGGCCCTGATAAGCGAGAGGAAGAGGGAAAGCACAGCAGCCAGGATGGAGGTGGTTCCATCACTTTTGTCCAAAATGGTTGCTTATACCACTAAAGGGCATCACTGCTTTTAAGACACAGAGCAAATAAACAGGAAGTGAACCCCATTTAGTACAAGTGGAACAGGATTAAATATTAAAACAGATCAGGTGAAAATCTCCTGGTGCAAGCATATCCCTAAGCAGAGCTTGGAAAGATACTTCGGGGGACTACAACTCCCACGCTGTAGGGGAGATTCTGAAGGTTGTAGTCCAAACCAGGAATGTATTGAAGCTTTCCCCCTAAGCTACAAGAGTATTACCTACTCTGACTGGTGGAGGGTGTTTACCATCATCAACTTGGTCTATGAAATCTTCTTTAACTGGAGATTCTGGGGACTGAATCTGGGACCTTTTGCATGCAGCACTTGTCCTGTGTTGTAGAGATATGGTTCCTCCTCTTTAAGAAGGTGCAGATGCCTAGAGGTTTCTCATTTTCCTGTCTCTAAGCACGGGCACACACATACACATACACCCCATTCTCTTCCCAAATATACTGCCATCTGTCCTCACCTTGAAGGTTCAGATAAGAGAGAAAATCCATCAAGCTTTGGAAGTTGCTGTCATCTCGGGGTTGCCGGAATGCCCTGAAATGCAGAAGAAATACAGCTGAAGGGGTCAGGGCAAAGGAATGGAGATCGCAGGGACAGGACAGAGGAAGAACTGGTCAGGGGTGCTTACTCACCAAAGCGATTTTGCCCTAGAGAATACAAGTCCTCCATAGTCTCTCGCTTAGCAGCCAGGTCTCCTTTGTCAGACAAAGTCTGGTGGGCATCTGCTTTGGGAACAGGAGAGTAGAAGGGAAGAAGAGCTGCAGCAGGTTAAATAAAAGAAGGAGAAGAATTACAGCAAGGATACAAATTAATGGCCTGTTGTCCAGTTTGGCCATTTCCGCACTAGCCTGTTATAGTGCTCTGATTCCACTTTCAACATCCTATGGAACCCAAGTGGCCCCTCCCAAAACTGCAAACCCCAGGGTTCCATAGGATGTTGAAAGTGGAATCAGAGCTCTATAACAAGCTAGTGCGGAAATGGCCTTTGTCTGGTGGCACATAAACATCTCAGCCCTAAGAGACCAGGCAAGAAATGTTCATCCACTGGAAGAGAATGGTTTCTTTTCCCTTAGGACAGCAGTGGGCATCTGCGGAAGCCAAGAGGGAAATCTTAGTCTCTCACTGCACTTGCTCATGCTTAAACAAACAAATAAATAAATGAAATAAAAAATTTTTTTTACCTCCAAAGCCCTTCCAGCAGGCATGGGGAGTATTTTTCACTATGTTTTGGGCCCTTTCTGGGCCCTTTTGAGACCAGGAGAGGACTTTTTCAACAACAGAAACTGAGCAGAAGCCAATTCCTGTCCACTGCCAGTTTCAAAGAAAGCTGCTCTGTGGCCAAAACTGGCCAAGGGAGACCGCTAAATGTGTCAAGAATGAGCCCCAATGAGAGGACATTTTCAGGCAAAACATTTTTTTTAAAGAGTCTGCAAGAATTGTTTTTGACCCTTGGAAGGGTGCTTGGGGGCCTCCAAATGTGATGGAAATTCCTTCATACACCCTAGGATGCATTTGTGGTATTCTGAAGCAAAAAAAATTGACCCTGGAGGCCACTAAAATGGTTCACACTCCCCGCCCCTGCAACTTAAGCCATCAATGTGCTACAAACAAATAATACAAGAACTGTTGGTTATTTTGTGCAATAGTAACTTGTGAAGACGTAACCTGCAAGGCTGGTTGGATTACCTTGTTGAACAGAGTTAGGCAACATTGGCAACAACCAAGTATTTTTGGACTGCAACTCCCAGCATCCCTCATCATCAGAACTGGTCAAAACTGATGGGAGTTGCAGTCCAACAATTTCTGGAGGTCCATAGCTTCACACCACAGCTACAGAAATGAATATAAAAATCCAACACATGTTGTTATGGATAGCCATAATTGCCTGTAGTGCCACCTTGATTTCTCTTCATCCATCCCCTATTTCTGATGGTCAGACAGATTTTGCAGGTTTCTGAAGCACCAGAAAGGAGCTTTAAAAAGTTATTCAAGCAGAAAACAATGGTACAAATAAAATGAATGTGTACTCCAGAAGTAATAATGGCTATCATATATCTTTCAAAAATTATTATCCTCTACCATCAAGGAAGCTGTGTATATCCCATGTAAGCTATTGACACCTCTTATTGGACTGCCAATGAGCTGTTGTTCAACAACATATAGAGGTTCTCACTTTGCCCATCTCTGCCATAAAGCAAAATAACGAAACCCTTATGGCACAATCCTAGAATCCTGCTTGGACCCCAATGAGTGCATTGGGACATGCTCACCATTAACTAAGTACAGTCTTCAAGATTATTTTGGAGAGATGGGGGATTAATGTTCTCCAGATGTTTTTGGACTTTAATTATTCCTTATCACCAGCTAGGGCTGATGGGAGTGGCTAGCCAAAAACATCTGAAGGCCACAAGTTGCCCACTCCTGCTTTATATTTTGGCTGTTTTCTTACTTATGTCACCCAAACCTTGAATCAACTTACGTGGTCCCAGCAGGTAGCCAGCACTGTTCAGGGTCCAGCCACGCTTGTCCTTGGGCTGTGGAAGCAACAATAGGAATGTTACATTAAACTAGGGTTTTGCCATCATTACTTAGACCAGTGCTACTCAAGGTGGTGGGCCATAGACTGGTGCCAGTCTATGAGCAATCAGCTGCCAAGTGCCTGGGGAGTTTTCATGATAGCAGCAGTTATAGATAGTGGGCATAAATCCCTTTGTGTGGTCCCTGGCACACTGGCAGGAAAATGAAATTCCCATCATCAGAAACATTGACCCAACCTATCCTGCACATATATGTCATCACCTCCAATAATCACAGATCAGCTAGATTGCCACAGCCTGTCCTCTGCAATCCCAGTTTTTAAGCTGATCTTAAAAACTTTCTGTTCCATCCCCTCCTGCCTCCACCAGCCATGTGTTGCTTGCTACAGCCTACCAACACATTCTGAAGAATTTTGTACTCATTTAGCTGAGGAGGAAGGAGTCTGCACTCCTACTGGAGAAGAAATGGGGTTTTACCTTTCCCAGGAGGCCAGCAAAAGAAAGAGGTGCTACAGCCACTTGAAGGTTTTCACTGCTTTAATAATAATAATGTTTATTTATAATGCCCTTTTTACCAAAGGACAGAACATCAACATATACAGTCAGAGACAAAGACAATAAACATAACACAATAGCAATACGTGGAATGAAATCCCCAACACTCGCTACCCATCTCAGTGACTTAAGATAGTGAATCAAAGCAGAAGGTCTTCAACCCTTTACAAAAAAAGGTGAGATCGTCCTCCAGAAAGAAAGACAGTTCCACAAATGCGGAACCAGATCTTGAAAGGGTCACAGCCTTGACAGAGCTGTACACATTGGTGGAACACATAGTAATCCTTTGCCTGTAGATCAATCTTAATTTTCTGAATGGGGCAGACCATACTAACCGAGCTAGTAGACTATGTGACCCCAGTACAGTAGTTTCTTTCAATAAGGAAAAAGAATCAACACAACATACAAAGTGGAGGAGGAAAGGCCTGCCTTGAAGGGATCCCCTTTGAATTACAGCATGTCCAGAACTGGACACCAACCTGTCTTTGTTTCTTTTCCTCTTTCAGACACACAGATTTCCCTTCTTCAGTGAATTTTAAATTTCCCCCTCTATCTCTCTTTTGCCTAAAACAGGATCAGTATTTCAGATAAACATTCTTGATTTGAAAGCATTTTTCTACCCCTTCAATTCTGTTTATAGCTTTGTTTGTTCTTGAAATCTGCATAATCTTATATATTAAGGCTTAGTTTTACTGGTTTTCTTCTCTTCGCCCCTTCATTTTTAGTAACCCCGTGTGTGTTTGTGCATACATGCAAGGGCTCCACAGTGTCATGGGAAAGAAAATGCAAAATTCCATTATTAGGAGAGAGGTAGTAGCTACTGCCTTTGAGAGAATCTTCTTCTGCAAAGCAATATTCTATTTACAATGCAGTTGTACATAAATCTACTGAGAAGTAAGCCCCAATGAGTTTTCCAATTATTTCTTCTTTTCTAAGGTGGAGAAGGGTTTATAACTAGAATATCTCACTTATGATCAGACATGGTGCAATCCATGCTACCACAACTACAATCTACAGCTTTATTTCTTCTGCATGTACAGACTGGACTAGACTATAAGCAATGAGGATGGGATGAGCAAGTAGGTCTGACAGGGTGGGTCTAGTGTGATTGTCCTAACTCACCACAAGTGCAATTCCAAAGCATTCCCCAAACAGTCCACAGAGGATCAAACAGAGGCAGAACATGGCCCGAGAGCTCCACATCTAATGCAAGAAAGATTAGAAAGATTAGAAAATAAGGAAGAGTTCCTGGTGTCCAATCCCACTCTGCTGTCATGCTAAACCACATCAACTATCCAGAAAAACAGGACAGAAGCAGTCATAACTTTCTGAGAGTGTAGAGTCTTATGACAGAAACATTGGTGCTCTTAGTATCTATACAACTACTTCTACTTGGGGCAGTGAATCCACACTGGGGTTTAATCCAAACATTAAAGGAGCTATGTAAGGTGCTCAACCTATTTTGGAGATGGAATTCAGGACTCTGGATAGCTCCTTTAAAGACCAAACTAAAAAACCGAATGGATTCACTGACCAACTGGTATGGAAGCTAACAGGCACTACTAGTGCACACGAAAAGCAACATGCATGCAATCAGACATAACACTCCGAAAAGAGTTGTGTCTGCATTGCATGTGCACAAAACCATAGACCTGAGGTCCACTGACAATCAAAGTAAAAGACATGAGGCTACAAACATAAACCAAACTGGTATAACACAACTTTCTACATTCTCTATGTATGCGACATACTTTACCCCAAATTATGATACCCACCTGTGCATTAAGCTAATGGAGGTTCGGGCCTCACTTTACCCCTGAAATCAGCAAATGACTCACTAGTCTTGACTTTTCAGACCCTTAGAACCTACTAGCCACCTTTTAGGCTACTTCAAACATAATTCATTTAATGGTCAGTTTTATAGTATCTCATCTTCCCTCCAGCTAGTTCATGACTTCCTGCTTTATCTTACCAACCACTCTGTGAGATTGGCCAGGCTGAGGTCACCCAGTGAGCTTCTTGGCTTAGTGGAGAGTTGAATCTCAGTCTCCCAGATGCCAGTTCAGTCTTCT
This sequence comes from Ctenosaura bakeri, assembly GCA_948474755.1. NCBI lineage: Eukaryota > Metazoa > Chordata > Lepidosauria > Squamata > Iguanidae > Ctenosaura > Ctenosaura bakeri. Next base: position 144,015 of record CAOLHI010000445.1, on the reverse strand, counting down.
AACCCAGTCTTTCTCAACTTTTTCACCCTGGAGGAACCCTTGAAACAGTTTTCAAGTCTCAAGAAACCCATGCATACAAATTTTATCGAAGAGAAAAACCCTGCTCTAACCACTGCAGCAGGCTGTCTCTCATGATGCTGCAGAAATGTGTATACACCTGCAACGTTACAAGGTGTACCGCATTTTTACCAATAAAATTCAGCTGTTTTAACAACTGTAAAACAGACAGAAGGTTCAGAGGTGGAGCCTTTTCCATCAATATTTTATGTCACAAAAATTTGTGCCTTTTTGAATTTCTGCCTGCTCAGCTTCAGGGGGGAAAAGGGGAGCAACTCTACTAATAAACCATTTTAATGAAGTAACATTCTGTAAGTTAACTTCCTAAGTGATTTCCTCAACTGACATCCTTAAAGCCCCCAAACCTCCTCACTGATCTGAGGAATACATACCTTGCAATCTGTATCGAGTTGCTGGACCTCTTGATCAATGAAACAGAAGAGAACCCAGGTTTTATAGAGGGAGGGAACACGGATGTGGGTGCGTCATTGCTCCACAAATAAAAGCATATAGGGATGTCTTTATAATTGACGCTAATAGTCCCTTGAGACCCAATGGGATGGGGCGGGGGAGGGTGCTCCAGTCTTTTTTAATGTGTAATTTATTTTCATCCTTTGTCAGAAAATGGCTGGAAAAATTAGGGGGTAATTAGCCCTAATTGACTCCTCAAGAACTGGAGGAGGGCTGCTGAAAACAGTATTCTACACTGACTTACTGGTGTGCTTTTTTCCAAGTAGGGGAGATGGAGAGATCTGGGTAATAGTTTCCCCTTTTCCAGACTCACCACACTTCCTGAGTACCCAAGTCTCGGGTCTACTTTGTACGTTTTGCAATGAAACACATACTTGTGAAGATCACTCGAGCACACTTCCCTGTCTGTACTTGCATGAGGCCCAGAAGTCACAAAAGGTTTGTTTCCCAGCATAATATCTACCCAATTTACTGGCAATGAAATTAAGGCTGCCTCACCATACATGTTCCTTAATTTCATGTTTACCTTCCTCAAACATGACTCCAACTCTTTGAATGGCGTACCAAATCCCATGTTCAGGATGCCTCACTGATTCCATTGACTTACAGGGTTCTATGTCTTAAAGGATGAAAAAGCCATGATAACTACCTTGGATCCCATCCCAGGTGGTGTATAAAATAAATAAATAAATAAATAAATAAATAAATAAATAAAGTATATTGTTATGTTGTATTAATGTGCTTATTGTTTCACTTGTTGTTATTGTTATGTGCCTTCCAGTTATTTCTGGCTTATGATGACCCTAAGTTGAACTTATCATAGGGTTTGCTCGGACTGAGAGCATGTGACACGCCCAAGGTCACTCAGTCAGTTCCGATGGCCAGGTAGGAAATCAAACCCTGGACCCTTTCCGCATGAAGTCCAAAAAGCGAAATTTGAACAGGTTGCAGCCAGTAAGGATCCCGTGTTTCCGCATGACATTGTCATAATTACACAACTATCTCATTTCAAAGCGTCGTAATTACGTAGTTTTCTACCGACAGAAAAAATCTGTTTTGTAGTGGCAATACCACTGTAATCCCATCAACCAGTTTAATGCAGAAGCATTACAGCGCATAGTCTCAATTCAGAGGTGGCACCAGAGGGTTGTGGGCGTTCCTGAGCAGTCCCCACCCACAAGTACAGATGTCGCCATTTTTGGTCGCCATTTTATGCTCTGTGCAGTGTGAATTCTGATAAGTGTGGAAAGGGGATTTTAAGGATTATAATTATTATTGTTATTATAATATATATATGTTAGTGGTAGTGGCTGGTGGCTTTCTGCACCCACATATGTCTCCCTAAAAAGTCCCTCTGCCCTCCAACCCCCCTGAGTCTCCCCAAGAGTACCGAAACCACCCTGCATTGCCTCTGCCATTATCCCTTGCCCATGCTCACATGGCCAGGGACAATGGGAGAGGTAGTACTCCAAAGAAGTACTCCCCTTCCCCAGGGCCTCCCCAATAGCACTGAAAGCAAAAAAAAAGGACAGTCTGCTGGGCGAATGCCCTCCAACTCCCCCCTCCCCTGGTTTTTCCCCAGATTATCAAAACCACCTTGCATTGCCTCGGCCATCACCCCTTGCCAATGCTCACATGGCAAGGGACGATGGGAGACACAGTACCAAAAAGAACAAAAGTTGAAAGGTTTGTTTCAAACAAATATTTTAATTAGCAATAGCAGTATTAATAATAATAACAGTAGAAATGTCAATAATTATAAAATACAATACAATTAAACCCCTCCCTTCCCCACAACCAACAACATTGTCAATCTAGGGGTGCGTGCACCACACACAGTCAACACTACCACAGCAGCACCCTGCTCGAAGGCTTGCTGTAGCCTGTCAATTCGGCTAGTCATTTCCGCACGCAGATTGGCCATTTCAGTCGCCACACCCTGGGTCAATGTGGTCTCCATCGTTTTCAAGGACTGCATGAAGGCTGTTCGGAGGTTGATTACCTCCACAGATAACCCCAACAAAGAGTTCTCCACAGAGTGATGGAGGTTGTTACCTGGGGGGGGGGATTGGTACAGGGAGTTAGCTAGGAGTCAGTGAGGTGCACATGGCACCACTAAAAACTTTGTAGGTTACCTTGTGAAGGGGAAAAAACACCCCTAGAAATCATTATACTCACAGTGCCCAATTATGCCGTCTTCCATGTCCTGCATTCGTTGCAGGAGAACCACACTGCTGGCAGGAGAATGCTCCTCCTCTGTCACAGATACACATACTGGAGCAGAAAGAAAGAATATGTGTTTCAACACAGGTGGGCACCTACCTTTGATCTGGTGACAACCCACATGCAGCTTCCTTGCCAAACCCTTGGAACTGTTGGCAGAGGAGCCCCAGCTCTTGCCATGTGCTGCCCAGACCATGCCCTCTGAACTCACCACCTGATGAAGGCCCTGATGCGTCTTTCTCCTCCTCCACCTGAGCTGTAACTTGTGATTGTTCAGCAACTGCAAAATAAAAAAGATTGCATAGAGAGTTTCATCTTGGTTTTTTTTTTTTCTATCCAAGGAGCCAGCAGTGAAGTAGTTATTTCATTGCCACATCTATAGTGGGTGACAAGCCCTTGCACTTACAGAGCATAAGGCCAGCCACAGGGGAGGGAGAGCTTTCTTCAGTTGCAGCTGCAGCCACCATTTCCAGGTCAGGGGAGGGGTAGCAGATCTTTTCAGTGGACACCTGCTCCTCGGCTATGGAGGAATGAGAAAGTGTTATACCAGACTGTCTAATTTTTAACACTTTCCAGATTTGGATGCTACTTAATCTAGCCGCAAAGAAAAAAAACACATTCACATTTCACATAGAGGTCATGTTTTTACTCACCCACTTCATGTATGGGTTCTTCAACAGGGGGTTCTAATTGAGCTTCTGCTCCTTCTTTTGGCATTCTCTCTGAAAAAGGAGGGGACCACTGCAGCATCATGTGTAATTGTTTGAAAGGTGACTTGCAACACCCAAGTAATGGACACTACCACATCCATTGTTTTGCATTGCATATTGTTTGCTGGTATTCTTCCTATAATCTTTTTAAAATAGGTAAATTCCTTTGCATCCCTTACCTGCCCGTTCTCCCAAATCAGCAACCTCCCTCGCCATCTCAGGACGTCTCCAGCATACCCGTCTGCTTGCTGAGAGATGCACAGGGAGACATAAGTGAAAGCCTTCTCTGCTGACACCATGCCTGTGTGCAGTCCGCACCTCCGCAAGCACACAGCAGGGAAAGCACAAAGTAATAGAATGGCAGGAGGGATACCATTGCAAGGAACTTACCACACTTGTGTCTTTTGCACTAGTGGAGTCTTCCACCCATCCTCCACAGTCTATGCATTGTCAGGAAGAAGAGGGGCCAGATTTTCCTTGGAGGATGTCCCTTGTAAGTCTCCATGACATCAAAGAAACGGCATGTCAGGTTTTAAAATTTAGAAGTCACCTGATCTGCCGGTCTTTGGAAGCCTTTTTCAGCAAGGGCCGATGCAATGTCCTCATAAAAGTGGCGGCTAGGAATTGGGGTGCTCTCCATGAGCGTCTCCAAGTCACGGCTCTCTGCCACCAATGAAAGCATTGTCCTGACCTCATTGAAGGTCCACAAAGTTCCCTCCCGTGGCATTCTCACACTAAAATCACACAACCAGAGAAAAAACACTCAGTAATCCACTCACACCAGCAAGCCAACAAAACAAGCAAAAAAGTAAAAGGAAAGGAAAAGAGAAAAGAAGGTCAGAGAAACAAAGGGGAAGGCATGGCGGAAAGCAGAGATTGTGGATTTATTAGCAGTTTGGGGGGAGGAGAATGTGCAAGCGGAGTTGAAATCAAACCACAGAAATATAATTTTTGTGGATGTGGCAGGGGAGTTGAGGAGAAGAGGTCATTGTCGAACCACGGAAGAATGCCACTCAGAGACGAAGGCGATGCATCTGGAATATCGCAGGGTGGTTGCCTGGAATTCACTCACAGGAATACCAAAAGAAACATGTCCCTTCTATGGGGAACTACATCGTATACTAAAAGGGGATGTGAGTGTGAAGCCAAAGCGTGTGTGCCGTAGCCTAAAATTCAGAGTACAGGGGGTACTGGAGAAGTATGTGCTGGCCCATCTACCACTGTGCAGGAGCACACAGTCTCACAGAGCAATGGGGATGGATCTCCCTCATTCTCGGGTAACAACGGTAACACAAGAAAGGGGTGTGGAGGAGGAGCTGCTGGGGTAAAATATGCAGGGGGAAAAATTAAAAGTACAGTAAAGGGGAAGGGAAAAAGTTCTTCATCCTTCCTTGCCTACAAATATGTTTGCCATTTCTTTTGCTCACAGTGGAACTGTTGGAGGTGAGAGAAGAAGATGGGAACTCCTCTGACCCATTTGTACAATAGGTAGGATATTAATAAGGCTAATAATAATAATAACAACAATAATGGGAATAATAAAAATAATACTAACAATAGTAGGGATAATAATAAGGATAATAAGAAGGGAAGGTAATAAAATTGTGAATGTTCCAACTATGGAAAAGCAGTGCATTAAGGGAATGTGCCTAACAGTTCCTATTGTCCACCACAGCCAACGATGAGCCTATGGAGAACAGTGGTGTCTTACCTTGTGAGGATGCAGATAGCAATCCAACAATGTCAGGAATAGGTGAGTATGAGAATAGGAAAGATTACAATTTATCCTTTGTAGGATACCAAATGTTCCTGTATAGGAATATATTTCGGGTAACCCGCCCTAACATACCCTCTGTTTCCAGGGCCTGTGGAAAATGAGCCCAGTACTCCCACCAGCACTGACATGGCATCGCTTTCCCCCCATTCAAGACTCAGGCATGCACGGACTCGAGACCGTTCTGGAAGAAGGGGAGAAGCCATCGCAACAGCAATGATGGAGTAGATTAAAGAGGACGGTGCTACATCTAGGGAGGAACATTAGATCAACTGTGAATCCCATAGGGAGGAGATCAATGCACTTATGGGCAAGCTGGATGATGGGAACAAGATTTTCTGAGATTTAGTGGAGAGCATGAATCGAGATTCGATTGGTTGTGCAGAGGAGAGGCAACAGGTTATGTCACTCCTCCAAGTAAGCAATAGGGCAATCTCCTCCATGATAGACTCCTTGGAGAGGCTGCTAGAAAATACCAGACCAGTTTCCAGAAACAGTGATGCCTCTGTATCCACCTCAACGGCTCAAGTGTCTGAAGTGCCTAAAGGGGGGGGGGTCACAGGGAGGGCATAGAGCAAGAAAGTAAGTACGTCCTAAAAAGCAACTTGAGCGTTTTAGCCCCTAGGAAGGCAAGATAGGAATGGAGATTGTAGGCTCCATCTTCTTAGAGCTTTCTCTGTTGCACTGTTACAAAGAAGAAGGCTATGTCACTTGCAGAATGTGTTCTGAAATGGCTTGTTAAACATGAGAAGCCAACCCAAATGTAAACGTATGTGTTTAAATTTAAATTGCAAATGCAGCAGGGAGTCCTCTCCCAACTTCTCCCTTAACAATAATGCATAGTTATACTTTCATTGCATTTCAGTGTAAAAAATCCAGGATGCGAGGCTTTCCTCACATCTTGCCATTAATATGTTATAAATTATTTGATGTTCCAGCACTAGTCTTCAGCATTTTTTCTGCAGTTAAAAAAATGTAATCTCCCCCCTCTATCTTTCCAGACTCCACATCCAAACACACAGAGAAAACTTATACTGACAAACAAAGGTTCTTTGCTTGAGAAATCACAATAGCACAGTAGATTTTACCATAGTTGGTGTAAGAGGGAACCAAGAACAACATCAAATAGTTAGGAATATTGCTTAATGGGGAAGGCATTTAATTAACTTGGAGAACAATACGTAGTATGTCTAGCCAGCAATGCCTCTTGCAATAGCCCCTTTCACCCTCTCACCCTCCCTAAGCCTCCTGCCCACAGTTGCCTTGTAAAAGATACTACTAGGAGTAATGTTCACAGGTGGTGATGGCCTCAAGTCAGAGTGTAAGATGTGGTCCTTGCACTCGCATATATTGTGGAGAATGACACATGCAGAGACCACTGGCAGGTAATTTTCTTCAGAAACTGTCAGTGGGGCTGAGAGGCAGCCCCATCTTGCCTTCAGCCTTCCAAATGCACGCTCCACTACATTGCAACAATGGTTGAACACCCAGTCGAATGCAATTTGTTAGGCATTCAAGTGACCCACATAAGGCTTCATCAGCCAACGGCAAAGGGGGTAGGCACCATCCCCAAGGATGAGCTGGCCTACCTCCACGCCATTTATGGTGATAGTGGGATTTCCGGGAACAAAAACACCCACTTCCATTGCCTGCCACAGCGCAGAGTGGCGGAAGACATGTGCATCATGCGTTCTCCCCGTATATCCCAACTCAAGGTCCGGAAATCTCCCGGAATGATCTGTGATTCCCTGCAGCAGGATGGAGAATGAATCCTTCTTGTTTATAAATTCCACTGCTCTTCCTTTTGGAGGATGCACAGGAATGTGCATGCCATCTACCGTGCCAACACACTGTGGCAGTCCCAATTCCTGGAAGCCTTCCATTATCTGTGGATGGGAGGAAAGAAAAGAAACCATTATGTAGGTATTTCAGAGCAATCAGAACTCTCAGCTCAGAAATTGATCTGTCCAACATTTCTGCAAAGCCTATGATTCTCACATTTTCCTACTCTAAATTTCTCACACATCAAAATATATTGTTAAGCACACATCAACACCACAACTACTATCAGCATAGGTGTATCATGCACTGTAATAACCCATGCTTCTGAATGACACCAGATGGCATTCCATGTGCTTGGTATGGAGGGTCAAATAAGAACCCACCTTGCGGTAGTCGCCCAAGCAAATGATTGATGGAAGCAGCACATGCTCTATTGCCAGGCAGACTTCAACAGCATTCTCAGCAACAGTAGAAATTCCAAGGCCAAAGGTGTTGGTTGTCTTCCTGTATATGAGACTGGGAAGTTAGCCACCAAACTGCTATGGTAACTTGTTCCTTTACAAGAATTCGAATCAAACTGAATCGAAATCGAATCTTTATTATTACAGTCATAGACCAGCATTTTACAAGAACTGGAATCCTCATCACGGTGGCTGCTCGCTCCAGGTGAGGGCGAAGATGCTCTGCAATTTCAGAAAGAGTGGCTCGGGTCATATGAAAGTTTTAAAATATTTTAAAATATTATCTTTGTCATGTTGTCACCAGAATTACTTTTGGCGGGAATGCAAGAAAGGTCATAAAGAAGGTCATGCAACCTCCAGCTTTGAAGTCTTTCTGCCACCAAGAAAGTATGGTTTTATTTCAGCGGACTTGTTCACCAGATTCTGTCATATGAGTGCTGGCTCTTTCTTTTAATGTACTTCTCATGTATCAGATACATGCATTTTGTATTTTTAATAGAATTGCTTGTATGTTTTAATGATTGTTTTCTATTTTTCTATTATTTTTTAACAGTGAGAAATAGAGTGAGGGCCAGTTAGGAGGAGAGGAATGGAAGAGACTGGAATACGGTTTCTGGAAGCTGAGAATGTGGAAAGGTTGAGGAGAAGTTACTTTGTTTGAAATTTAGGTTTTACCAGGTATCGTGTGTACAACCAGCTTAATGCTAGATGTTAATTTTATCTTTACAATAAATCTCCACTGCTTCTATTTTTTGCACTTGTCTGGATGTTTTAACTTTATAATTCACAAGACCAATCTGTTTACGCCTTACCACACTGAATCCCACTGATCAACAGAGACATTTGTCCAGTAATAGAGGTCACATTGAGGTCCAAATATCAGATCTAGGGAGGGATCCTGAGGATAAAAGGGTGAGATTAAGTGACAGGAGCTCTAGGGCTGGAACTGTGGGCCAATCTGGAAAGGGGGATCTCCATAACTGGTAACTGTTTTTCTTCTAACTTCTTTTTTCCTAAGCTGAGGTCTCAACTCATATCCAGTTCTTTCAACTGCTTTCCATATTATTGAATCTGTGAACCCCACTCCTCACCCAGGGTTGTTTTTCTCAGTGTTCTGTGACGTGACATTTCCCCAAAGTCCACCACTTGGATCTAATTGGCTTCCGGCTGCCTTGAGCACAAGAGCTTTCATCTTCCTCTGGTTTGCTTTAAGTACATGTGAAATCTTCACCTTGATAGTGCAGCACCATTAGATCCCTTGTGTGACCCCCCACTAGCCCAAAGGCTCAGAGATGGTCTTTGACAGCCTCATGAAGACTTTCCGGGAAAGGAGAGGCAGCTGGGAGTCAGGATTTCAGGTGGGAAGGAAAGGGTACCTTATAAGATGGCACTGGCCTGCCAGAAGCTAAGAGGCACTCAAGTGTCTAAAGAGGCACTTGAGGCCTCTCATGGTAACATGTGAAAAGCATTCTTATGGCATATCCACTTCTCAATGCTCGCTGTCACAGTCAGTAATTTGGGGAAAGGGCTGTAAGCCAGACATTCAGGGTTTCCAGAGAGAGGACGGTTGGTAGGTCAGCATTCAGGACTACGGGACAAGAGGAATTATGAAACAGCCAGTGGCCAAGGGATTGTGGGAGCCCTAAAAGTAACATTATAGCCTCCAACTGACCCAGTTTGGTAGGAACAGTCCCAATTTATCCTGTCAACCCACTTCTACAGTCGCTTTTAAAATGTCCCAGTTTCTATCTCTTTCTTCCACTTCCCCCCTTCAGCTTATTTCAGTTTTTGCAAACTGGGTTCAAAATGTCAAAGTAGTTTGCAGTCAAGCCATTTCCAGACTAGACTGTTATAGTGCTATTATTCCACTTCCTACATTCTATGGAATCCTGGGATTTGCAATTTAGGGAGGGGCCTAATAATAATAGCACTATAACAGCACGATAACAGTTTAGTGCAGAAATGGCCTCAGTTAACCCAGGCAGAAACGGCAAACCCCAGGATTCCAGAGGATGTTGAAAGTGGAATCATCACTCTATAACGGGTTAGTGCGGAAATGGCCTCAGTAGAGGAGAGAGTCTTGCCCCGCCTAGTGGACTCAGGCAAAAACAGATTGTTGCAGGTTCTCTTAGTTTATGCATTCTTCCTCATTAACAACTTTTGTCATCTTGACTGCACTTTGACACTGCTTGGTTGCACATGTCCCAGTTTTTATTTGTGAAATGTTGGAGGGTATGTAACCCTTTCTAGACTCTGCTCCTAGGTCAGTGGTTCTCAACCTTCCTAATGCCATGACCCTTTAATACAGTTCCTCATGTTGTGGTGACTCCCAACCATAAAATTATTTATTTATTATTTACAATGCCTCACCCCCCCCCGGCAAAGGCCGCCTCGCCGGCCAGGAACGGGGGGGGCGGCAGGGAGGGAAAGAGGAGCTGCGCGTCTACCCCGGGGAAAACTCCGAGAACCCCCCCGGCTCTGCTTCTGCTTCGCTCTCGTTTCCGCTGGGGGGGCAGTGTGGGAAAAGTTTTCAGAGTGTCAACTCTGGCCGGGGGGAGGAATCCCAGCGCCTTTGTCTTTTGTGCCGGCGCAGCTCGCCCCCCCAGAAAAGTGCTGCTTTGCGGCCCTCCGGCCCTTCCGCAGTGCCTCCCTCTGTGGCAAGTCGAGCAGGGGCCGTGGCGAGGAGGGGGCCTGCCCCCGTGCTGCCGCCGCCGCCTCAAGCTGGCCCATCAGATGGGAGGTTCTCCTGGTAGCGGAGAAGGGGAGCGATTTCAGTCCCTTCTGAACAGGGGTCAGGAGGACGCAAGCGCATGGCTCGCGCTTGCGGACCACCACTCCTGCTGTGGCAACGCTGTGGCCACATGCACTCCCACCAAAGGGGGCAGAAGGATGTGAGTGCGTGGCTCGCACTTCCGCACCACCACCAAGGAGGGAATGGAGCCTAAGACCGTTGGAAATACGTATTTTCCGATGGTCTTAGGCGACCCCTGTGAAAGGGTCATTCAACCCCCAAAGGGGTCGCAACCCACAGGTTGAGAACCACTGTCCTAGGTCTTCAGCAATGTATATTAATTTTTACTCACGGATTTGGAGGAAGATTGGAAATGCATTAACACCTATTCAAAAATTTACCTTCTTTTGCCTTCTATTGAATTCACTATTAAATCTAAATCATTAAATCAAAGAAAAATGGCATTTATTTTGCATTTTCCTCCAAAGCAGCACTGAGACCCTGACTTTCCAGCTGCTGCTTTGAGGGAAAGAAAAGGCAAAAGAAATGCTGTTTCCCCTAAGGAGCACCAAGGAAGTGCACAGAAGGTAGGTGCCTTCTACCTCCAATTTCTCTTCTCTTGGTGCTCCTTCAAAGGGAAACAGCATTTGTTTCACACTTTCTCCCAAAGCAGCACTGAGGTCCTTACTTTCCAGGGGCTGCTTTGGGGCAAAGGGCAAAAGACAGTATACTTTAGGTCTGCCTCCCATTCATAACCTTCCTTTAGGAAATTCCAGTTTATTCTACCCTCATTAACAAACGTCCTTTTCTTTGTATTGTCTACTGGAAGAATAAGGGATAAGGGTGAGTAACTGATGAGCAACTTTAAATAAAATTTTTGAATATTTAAATGAATATTTAATTTAAACATTTAAACATTTAGATCTTGAATTGAGTCTCACGGTCCCCAGCAACAAAGTATATACGAGGATCCCAGCTAAAAAAGGGTTAAGAACCACTGTTCTAGACAATAACGCCTGTCAGGGGCTTCCACCACCATAAGCCACAGTACCAAAGAGACTGATTTAAGGTGGACAGGAGTCTTATTTTACATCTGCTTGAAGGGCTATGCACACCAAGCAAAAGAATCATAAGAAGGGAGAAGGGAAAGAAGCTGCCCAAGATCATTTAGTACTTGGACAGCAGGCTGAGCAGGTGTTCAGTCTGTCACACACTTTACTCATAGGCCATTTCCGCACTAGAGTGTTATAGCGCTATGATTCCACTTTCAACATCCTATGGAATCCTGGGGTTTGCAGTTTCGGGAGGGGCCTGCAAACCCCAGGATTCCATAGGATGTTGAAAGTGGAATCATAACGCTATAACACTCTAGTGCGGAAATGGCTATAGGGTAAGATGTTTTCAATGTCTGTTTCAGTTACACTAATTATTTCCAAATGTGCATATCTGCAGACAAAATATGCACATTTTATGCACCTTTTCTGACTGCAGGGTCAATAACCCATTAGCTTACTCCCCTATAAACGGGCGTAAGCGATGCAGTTGCTAGTGCCATTTCCGCACTAGAGTGTTAAAGCGCTATGATTCCACTTTCAACCTCCTATGGCAGTGGTTCTCAACCTGGGGGTCGGGACCCCTTTGGGGGTCGAACAACCATTTCACAGGGGTCGCCGCTCCTCAATCCTGCCCCCCTTTTAAAAGAAGGTGGCCTCACAGCCAATGGGAGCAGTGCTTCTGAGACCCCTGCGCTGGGGTTCAAACTGCAAACCCCAGGATTCCATAGGATGGTGAAAGTGGAATCATAGCGCTATAACAGTCTAGTGCAGAAATAGCCAGGATGACTCTCTCCTCTTGCTTTTGTTGTGCATGGACCCTTGGCGCTTGCCACACGCACGTGTTGTGTTCTTTGCCCCGACTGTCTTGCATTCCTCGCTTTTTGTATGTTCAGCGTCCGCACTCCCTTTAAGGGAGGGAGGAAGGGAGGGAGGGAGGGAAACAAAACGCGTCTGCTTATGCCGCCGCCATCTTTCCTCTCTCCCTGTCCTTTCCTCCCTGCGCCTCGTGTAAAATGTGGGCTGTTTCGGCCTTGCCTTTGGGAGTGACTGGCTTTTTGAACTGTGGAAACCCAACATTCAGAACTAGAACTGCTGCCTTAATTCTGGCATTGAGGGACACTTTCTGTGCTTAAAAAAAGGGGGGGAGGGTCTATCCAGAGCAGTGATTTAGGGCAGTGTTTCCAATCCATTCGATGTTGGAAATAACTAACTAACTAACTAACTAAATAATAAATAAATAATAACGAAAATGATTTGATGGTTGGGGGTCACCACAACATGAGGAACTGTATTAAGGGGTCGCGGCATTAGGAGGGTTGAGAACCACTGTCCTATGGAATCCTGGGGTGTGCAGTTTAGGGAGGGTCAGAATGCAGAATCCTCAGCCAGAGAGCTCTTGGGCCTCAGTAAACTCCAAACCCCAGAATTCCACAAGATGTTGAAAGTCAAATAATAGCACTGTAACCGTGTGGTGCGGAAATGGCTTAAAATAGATGCTTTCTCAGAGGAAAGAAGCACTGGCCCTTTAAATCCTCCCTTCTCACCCCCCCCGCCTTAGCCTTCGAGCCACCTCCGGCTGACACTCTTTCCCTTCTTTCCGAGCTCCCCGCCCTAGTCCTCCAACAATCCAGCAGCTTCTCTAGCCTCACCCATTCCCCTCGTCTCTATGGCTCTGCCTGCTCCGATTGGCCGGCCTGAGAGCGATGCCGAGTTCCTATTGGCCGGGCGGCCGCGCCCGGCGGGGTGCAAAGGGGAGCTGTCAGGCTGCCGAGGGAGGGATTTTCCGTTGCCGGCCCTGGGCCCTGGCCTGAGGAGAGGAGAGGGCGGGCGGGCGCTGCTATCGCTGCCCCCTGTTCCCCATGGGGGGCGCCTGAGACCCCGGCTCCCGCTCTCTCTTCCTCTCCTCTCCTGCTTGTCGGGTAAGCGAAGGCAGAGCGGAAGAGGAGCGGGGGCTGCGCTGGATTGATTGACAGCCGCCCAACAGGGGCTGGGCATTGGAGGGGTGGGGCGCTCGGAAGGTCAGCTGCATGGGCAAGGGAGGGGGGCCTGGGTGTGCTCCTCGGGGAGGGGCTGCTGGGAGGTTGGCCAGGCATTCCGATCTAAGGCCATTTCCGCACTAGACTGTTACAGCGCTATGAGTCCACTTTCAGCCTCCTTTCAGCCTCGAGGCCCCTCCCTAAACTGCAAACCCCAGGATTCCCTAGGAGGCTGAAAGTGGAATCATAGCGCTGTAACTGTCGAGTGCGGAAATGGCCCCAGTCCTGAAAATGCACGGCCGTGGAAGGACTGCATTAGGGTGGGGCACCTGTTGGGTGGGGGGTGGGGGTCAGGAACTGGTGCCTAAAAAGACAGAAAGGTGCGCCCGTGTGCGCGCGCAGCCGAGGGGAGGGTTCCTGCCAGGATGGTGGAAGAGGGAGAGAGGGTTGGGATTTAACGGAGGAGGTGTTGCAATATCGGCCGGGGTCACCCGGGTCTCCACCCTTTGTCGTATGTTCTTTCCACGAGTATTCCCTTTCCCTGCAAGGGTTGCGCCCGGGTTCCCCCTTCCCCTGCGCGTTAGTTCTGCCCCTGTCCTACTTCCTTATAAGTGTCTGCCAGGACTCCCTCCTGTCATCCCGCCCCCGAGTCTCCTCCGAGAAAGATATGTGGGGAGCAAGGGAGGAAGGGTTTCACTTCTGTGGAATGACTGGGGGGGTGGTTCTGGATTTCCTTTGGAGTGCCCACCAAAGGTCCCGAGGTAAATATGGGGGGGGTAAGGAGACCATGCCATGTAAGGGGGTTAGCAAGAAAAAAATAATGGCATCTAGGGCGGAGATCAGATGCTTGCTTCCCTTATGACCGTAGAAGAGCTATAAAACAATGCTTCTGATATTGGGGGCAAGCAATTTTTTTTTTCCAGTTTGCCAAGAATCAGTGCTGCATTTGTGCCGCTGATTACAATTGTTTTTCTTTCCTAGAAACTTGCCAGGGACTGGTAGCTAATGACCCAGAGACTGGCACCAGTTCAGGGACCCCCCACTTTGAATAGCACTGCTTTAAGGTGCTAAACTGAAATAGAGTTCCTGAATTGTGCTGTAAAAGGGCAGTTTCAGTGAGCTTACTGGTTTTGGAATTTCAGTGGGAACTAGTAGCAATCATTAGAAATGGGGGGGAGCTTATAATAGCTCTAGTTATTATGGTGTGTGGCTTGGGTTTACTAGGTATTCAGATTAAGCAGCGTGAGGTAGGCTAACCAGTCAGTAAATAAATCAAATGCCCATGGTTGGAGTGGGTGGGTTTGAATACCTAAAATCTAGATTCTAAACCCTACATAGGCCATTTCCACACAGGGGTAAAACTCCGCGTCCAGACGATCGGAGACAGAGGTTGTTCACACCGCGGGGCGATCTAGTGCAGTTGGGAAAGGTGAGGCTCCACACCTCCAACCACTCTAGTGCAGCCACAAGGGTGGCGCTGCGAGTTTTTTAAAAACCACCTTCCCAGGTGGTTTTTATAAAACTCGCCCGCGCTAATCCGCGGCCGCTCCCGGTGTGAATCTGCAAAGACGCATTAGTGAATCTGCAGAGACGCATCTGCAGATTTGCCCGGGGGCGGGCTTCTGGCTGGCGCGCTGCCCTGATTGGTGGAGCGCTGCCGGAAGCCACCAGCCGCCATTTTGGGTGCCGCCGAATGCCACCAAAATTCGGCGGCGTGTGGAGCGGCGGAGCCGCGCTCCCCACAGGGACGGAGCAGGGACGGAGCAAAACGCACGCAGGTAATCTCCGCCCCTGTGTGCGCCGCCCTGTTTCGGCTCCCCACGTGTGAAAAGGGCCATAGATTACTCCAGATTTCACCAATATCCTAATTTTTCCACAAAGCACAACCCATAATTCCCATACTGTCTTTTAACCAAGCTAAAGTATAAGTAACTGCAAGGTTTCTTTTCACACCTAAGATTCCCTCCTCTTCTGCAGTTGGCTTACAGCATATAGTTTGCAGCCTTCTTGAAGGAAGCATATCTTTGCTTGTACTTTTTAAAATGTTTGGTGGCATTTTATAAATAGCTACTAAATAGCTTTCTATCAATCCACTAGGTTTCTCTGAGCGATGCTGCTAACCAAAACTTGTAAATTGTTCTTTGGATGGTAACCCAGAATTGACCCTTCCCAAGCATGGCCAGTGAACACAGTGGCTGGGAAATTGTGGGATTTGGACTCCAAAAATAACTTAACTCAAGATTTCTTGTGGCCTGCTAGGTTCCTTCCTGATTTTGTCCAGTTGCCGTTTTTATAATCAAAACCTGAGAGCTATAACAATGAGAATGAGACCATAGATACCAGTCTGAGTGGCCTGACATGCACCTTTCTTTCTAGAAATTTAGGAATCCTAGTGGGGTGCTTTGGCTCTAAAAATCCACATTTATTTTTGGGAAAAAAAAATCCTAAATCAAAAATGGGCATCTTAATTTGCCATGATGGCTAGCTTGAAAAATTTGGCAGAAAAGAGGGCTGAGTTCTCATGAATTTTGGCCAGAAGGGACTAGAATCTAGCACATGTCTTTGGTAACACTGATTTTCTTTTTCTTTTGTCCAGTTTGCCCTAGAACCCAGTGGAGATGACGGAATACAAACTGGTGGTGGTGGGTGCTGGTGGTGTTGGGAAGAGTGCATTAACCATACAGTTGATCCAGAATCACTTTGTGGATGAGTATGACCCCACTATAGAGGTAGGTAGTCTTCAATGTTGGAAACATCTTCTGCATGGCCCAGTCAGTCTGAAGTCTTTCTCTATCCTGTCTTTGCTAGATTGACTTGTGATCAACAATCTTTTTTTTTCTAATTTGGTCACCTCTTCAAATTTCTTGTTCCCCTCATTCTGCCTTACTGTGTGTTCTGCTTTGTCTCTGATAATAGAATTACATATTTATAATTTATAAAATTACAATTCTGCTTACTGGATAAACTGTTACTTAAGTCAGAAAGGCCAGGAAAAAGTAAACACTTCTATGTAATATCTGGTATGCTCTCCACTCGCCATGACAATTTTCATGCCTTTATTGCCTTTTTTCTTCTGAATTAGGGTTAGCATGTGACGATTGTGCTAACACAGTTGAGTTCAAAAGACAAATGGGCAATGGGCAAAAGAAGAAAAAAAGTAACCCCTGTTTCACACTGACTACTTCCTGTCATAGTTTCCCATCCTTGTGTTTGTGATGAGGTCATCCGTTACGTTTCATTTTTACTTTTCTCTTGTTGGTGCTTCTGAACTCAGGATTCATACCGGAAGCAGGTGGTAATTGATGGGGAGACATGCCTACTGGATATCTTGGACACAGCTGGGCAAGAAGAGTACAGTGCTATGCGTGACCAGTATATGAGGACAGGAGAAGGCTTCCTGTGTGTCTTCGCAATCAACAACACAAAGTCTTTCGAAGATGTTCACCACTACAGGTGAGAAGAAAGTTAAGTGTTGGTGGCATATCTGTCAAGCCTCTTTTCTTCCTGTCAGTCGTACCAGCCAACAGAGATATTGGCTAGGATACCAAGGACAGTTATGGTATTGAAAACAGTTCATTTGATTTGGGTGCGTGTGTGTGTGTGCACGCACAAAAGCTGAGATAAAGTGCTTCTGTTAGCAGCCAGGATTCCTCTCAAGTCCCTCCTAAAAAATGACTGCAAATTTTAGAAGGAAACCAACTCCAACTCTGAATTGTGTAAATATACAAAGATATGTGGAAGGGTGGGTTCTAATGTAGATATTCGTGCTTTATATCATTTATTCCATTTGTAGAATAGTTCTTTCTTTTCTTTAGGGTCAAACTAGATGCACAGTTGTGTGTATTGCTGCTCAAACACCTGTTGGTTTTGAAATAAGCAAGTAAGCAAGGACAGTCTTGAGCGACAGAAAGTTGAGAAATGGCTAAGTCAGCAGGGCTTTTCAGTTATGTTGGTTCTGGCTCTCTTTTTGCTTAGAAGAGCCCTTCCCAAATGCTTTTCTGCACTGGAGAAAAGTAGCTGGAGGTGTGAAATTCAAAGCAGCGAAAGGGCCATAGGAAGGAGGGTTAAGGTGTTTCATCCAGCTTCACAGCATTCTGAATGTTTAGTTTAAACAAACAACAAAAATGGGAGAGGAAGTAAAATAAGATACATATGCATGTACACATCTCATCACTTCTTGGCTGGATGTGAGCATCTCTTCCCCAGATGTAGTTATCCAGGGGGCTGGACCATTGGTATTTACTCAACAATGAAAAATACCTTTAACTTTGGGAACTACTGGTCTGTGCCATTCTTAGTACACCTTTCATTGTTCTTCTCTTTCCTTCGGTGTAATTTCAGGGAGCAGATCAATCGTGTGAAAGACTCTGATGATGTTCCTATGGTGCTTGTCGGCAATAAGTGTGATCTGCCCTCTCGGACGGTTGATACTAAACAGGCTCAGGAGCTTGCCAGAAGTTACGGAATCCCCTTTGTAGAGACCTCTGCCAAAACCAGACAGGTAGGGTACTGTACAAATTGTGGGAGACGAACAGTCCTTGGGTTGCTGCCTTTGCAGGCAGTGGGCAAAATGCAACATTCCACTGCTGGTGGAATTCTTCCATGTTTTTCCTGTTTCCCATTTAGCCCTGAAAGTTGCCAAGATGGCTTTACGGGTGGTTTTGGGGGTACATGGGAGACTGCAGTGCAGGGGAGGATCGGTACCTCCCAATTCCACTGGATTCTATCATTCTGCCAGAAAACACTGCCCAGTGCCTCTAATGGGATTTGGTACACAAAATGGTGAATCTTGTACAGTCATAATTGTTATTTGCTCAGTCTGATTTCCTAACATGAATCTTGTTTTTTTTTTTAATATTAAACAACTCATAACAATGTCACATGTAGCATGATGGCTAGAATTATAGTAAACCTATATGAAATCAATAAAAATCAACAAAGAAAAATCCAAAAAATGTATCAATGAATACAGTAAAACAGACAGGTTACAAAAGCTACTAGAGCTGGCAGTTTAAAAACAAACTATGGGGAGCTAACATGCAATATTGAAAAGGCTTTATAGACACCTGGGCCCAAAGATAAATGTTTTGTCTTTAAACTGGTTGTGTCCATTTTAAGTTGTACAACAGCAAGAACGCCATTGTTATGAAGTGTTTAATATTTAAAAAACCCAAGAGTTGTAAACTTAACTTTGCTTCAATGCTGCACAATGACAGATAGCATTCAGTAAATATGGTGTAGTGCTGTGACCATGATCCATTCCCAGGTGCCAAAAGCTTTCTGAGGTAGATGTTAATATGTGGGTTATCTACTGACTTTTAAGCATTGAGTTAGTGATATAAAAATGAAGTGGCAATATAGGAAAAAGGTGTTTATTGATAAGAATATTTGCATAATAATATTCATCCACCCCAGCTCTATTGTTTCTGTCTGTTGATGATAGTTAAAAGAAACTCAAGTTCAGCTCAAAAAACTTGCTCACTGTCTATCACATTGTGGTTGACCTGAAGAAAACACTGGCCACATCTGGATCTTGGAATCTAGCTACTTAAAGTCCCAGTCCCTCTATAATATTTAAATACGTCAACTAACCATGTCTTTTCTCTATTTTTGTTCTCCTTTCCTTAAAGGGAGTGGAGGATGCTTTCTACACTCTGGTGCGAGAAATTCGAAAACACAAGGAGAAGATCAGCAATGGGCGCAAGAAGAAATCTTCCAAAAGGAAGTGTATTATTCTCTGAAGGAGAGACACTATTGCACTGTTGGGAGTGCGAAAAACCCGTTAAAGTTTGGGGATTTTCCCAAGCTGCTGAATAAATTCTGATGGCCATGCCCCTCACCCTTTACAGCTGGAAGGCAAAGGTGGTGGAGTTCTCAAAATGTCATTTTACTATTTTTAAAATGGGACACTGCATCCGACATGAGGAGAATTTGTAACTATATTTGATCTTGTTGCTTCTTGCCCCTTCATTTAAAAAAGAACTACTACCATGTTTTGGGTCCTTAGAATTATAGAGGTCATTCCTAAAATGTGGCTTGATGTAGCCTGATCCTGCAGCTTAGATGGAAATGATAGCACAAATACAGTGTCTGTCAGAACCTTAGAGAGGGCCTTTCTCATTTTTGTAGCAATTTCCCTACTTTGGTTCTCTGCAGGACTGAGGAGCAAGCCACATAGTCTTGTGCCACCTTCTGTGTTAGCAGGAACAGAGCAAGGTGGTTTATTTGAAAAGTGGCAATGAGAAATGCCAAGAGAACAAATGTGGAAAGCCAAAAACCCTCCGTAGCAGAATATTTCATCCCACTGTATTAAATAGATGGTGCTCAGTTCTTTTTCCTTCTAGGTGGTTGAGTTTTATATTTAGTTGTTTCTCTTTTTCCTCCCCGCTCCCCTGGTTTCACTTGGGCTGTTTTAAATTCTCAAGAAGGCTTATTGTCTTCAAACAGTAGACAGAAATGGCCTTTCTGCTCACCAGTTTCTATCAGAAATACCTGATGATGAGACCATGTCAACAACCTGAGAAAGAAATAGGTTGGGGTAACTAGCATAAAATAGTTTCCTCAAAAATGAAAGCATTGGCATCCATTAGTTGTACGTTAAGCAGTTGTTCTTTTGAAGATGGTTGAATATCAATACCAAGAGAAATATTTTAATATTATCTGTCATTGTTTCAGCCTCTACTAAATGGGTATTCAGGTTTTTATAGTGACTTGACACAGTTTTTTTTGAAAGAAAGAAATATGATCCAAAGGTCACTTAACTCCATCTCTGCCTTAGTCTCCTAGTCTTGGAAATGAACTGTTCTCACCTCCTGGAGGTGAGAGAGGGATTGGCAGGAAGAGAACACCAGAAGTATGAATTATGACCATAGTAGTACTTAAAAGCATCAGATTCTGTCCAGCTGTGTATTTGACATTTTCCTACTTTTCCTCTTGCCCTTCTTTGACCCCCCCCCATCAATTGTTAACTTCATTTGCTCTTTTTTCCACGGTCCTGAGGAACTGTACATTAATGCCACCACTTGGAATAAACCTGTGAATAAGCTACCTTATTCTGACATCTTTTTCTAAAGGGGATGTAGACTTTACAAAGATGGAGCAATCTTTTCTTTCAGATTTGCTGTACCAGCTCATTTTGACTACTCCTTCTTGGAGAATGTTGCTTTGGGAACTTATGCAATCTTTAAAGGAAGGCTTTAAAGGAAATTATGGATGGTTCAGAATAGTCCTAAGATTTGCAAATGCTTTCCTCAAAGCATGGTCTCTCTCATTCTGAAGAGGTTTATATTAGATTTAGTTTTGTTCAGTTTAATTTCCAGCGGATCTCCATGCCTCCCCCTCAGTATCTGTGTGCTCAATTGCTTTTCTTAAAGATGCAATAGTTAAGTGAGTTGCATGTTTACCTTTCTCCCCTATCCTATTTGGAAAATGCTCTCAACAGATGCAACCTGGGCTCCTTCTAGGTATTTCCAACCTACAAAATGCATGTTAAAATGCCATACTGGGAAACTCAAAGATTGTATTACACATGTTGCTTTGGTGTGCCTTCAAGTCATTTCTGATTTATAGCAACTCTAAGGCAAGGTTATCTTGCAAGATTTGTTCAGAGGGATTTGCTTTTGCCATCCTTGTGGCTGAGACAGTGTGACTTGCCCAAGGTCACCCAGTGGGTTTTCACAGCTGAGCAAGGATTTGAATGCTGGTCTCCAGAGTTGTAGTCCAACACTCATACCACTACGCTATGCTGGCTCCTGTATTACACACCCTGCTCTTGAATTCTTTGCATATTGGTTATGGTTCAACCTCTCTCTGCTTTCTTTTTAATATTTTTATTTCACCAAAAATAGCTGACAAGGGGAAACCAGACTGTTCCTTTCTTGTATCTATTTCAAGGATGGAATGCTCTTTTTATGTGGAGAGTATAGCCTTTCAAGCATATTATATTCCCAAATGGCCTGGGAGCGCTTTATAGAAATGGAGAAAGACAGTTATATTTGAGGTGTTGCCTGGAATGTAAATGTTGTTATTTCCATACTTCAAGCTGATTTTTCAAGCCATCAGTATCCATTTTGGGCCATCTGTTGTAACTATGGATTCCATAGCTAAAATACCTGGACAGGGTGATTTTTGAACTTTTATGTATCTCTCTGCCTTCTGTCCTAGGTTTTATAGTTGTGAGGGACACAAACAGTTGATTTTTTAAAAATGTTCCAAGAAGGATATTTTCTAACTCTGATTTTATGCATGGGCCACATAGCTGTTTCTTTTTAAAGTGACCTTTCCTTGCTTAAGCTTTGGGAAGGGATGGGTTCTATTGATTTTGAAACAATGTCTATAGTATGTAGGGGCAGCTTTTTGCAGTAGCCTTTGATTCTTGAAGGAACAAAGGAAAACTGGGGAGGCGCTAGAAGAAAATCTCAGCTAAATGCAGCAGCTTTTGAAAGTCTATGATCTCAACTTTTCTCCTGTCTTGTTGAATGAAGGGAGTAGATACTCCATTTTTATTTAGAGGGGTGAATGCAGAGTCCAAAGGGAACTGAGAACTGCAACATTTGAGTTGCTGCAATCCAGCTTTGTAATCCTAACAATATGTTGCAATGTCAATACCATCATGTGGTGTCCTTTCCTGATTTATACCAGAAAATAGTAAAACATCATAGTTGAAGTAGAAATGTGACTAAAGAAATCTGGGTGTATCTGTATGCAACCTCTAACCTGGTCAAGCAGAGCTTGTCAGAGTTTGCAGTAATATGCATTAGACCAGTAAAAAACCTGTAAATATCCAATCCCTTTGAAACTTGAACTAGGATATTTTAATGTGAATCTATATCTTACTCTCTGTAAGCAGGGTTCTACTAACAACTGCAGAGGAAACTTTGTAGGAAGGAGAGCAGTGCTTCGTACATTTTTAGCTCATGCTGGACTAATACCTGGTCTCAGTATTTTCTGGGTAGAGAAGAAATTTTGCACAGAGAAGCTGTTTTGGAGAGGGGGAGAAGGTGAAACAAGATTAGAGTGTCCCTTCAACATCAGAACTATCTGGCAGTATAGTTTGGGAACCCTGTATTTGCTGTATAAACATGTCATTTCAGGCTTACCTTGGCTGCAGGATGATGATCAGAATAAAGGAAATCTCAGTGATCTGTTAATTGAAAGGATACACTCCAGAAAACAATAGTATGTGGATAGTGGAGTATGACTGGTGACCATAGGAGAGAGTGACATGAGAGCTTGCATACCTGGGATTTAATAGGATATTTACCTGCATGTTTACCTTCACCCCTGAACAAAACATAAATGCAATCTCTGCAGTTACAGATACACTTAACATCACCATTCTGTCATTTTAAAAGGACATGACCTTGATGTATGCTATACCATAAGGAAAGCAATTACTGCAACTTAGTATGAATTCATTGTAACCTTTGTGATGATTATTTTATATCAGTTTTTAACTAGTGTCTAAACACTTCTGTGCTCATAAAGTAATACAAAATTTAACATTAGAGTGTTTTCCATTAACATATAGCCAAAAAAAAAGCACTAACTGAAAGACTGGCTTTAAAAAGTAAAAGGCATGAAATAGTGGCCAATAGAAGTGGTGCAGAGACTTTGTGCTTAGCTTTCATTGGTTACTGCCAAAAAATTGTCTGGACAGTCACTTGCAATTCTAGCTTGGAACTGGAAGTATGGAATAGCACTAGATGCCACCCATCTGGAAGTAGTCTGGGGCCCATGCATAAAAAGACTTTTAAATAGACTGCATAGCAGTCAATCTACCAGGAAGGCTAGTGTCATTCTCTGAATGAAAGTGGCTGATCTGAGGACTTCAAATGCAGCAGGAGTTAAGAACTAAGCCCCTAAAGCTGTTACTCTTTTCTTTTCTTCTCTTTCTCCCTTTTCTTTTTATTTTGAAGGCCCCATAGACCTTTCCCTTTGCAA
The DNA here is from genome assembly GCA_948474755.1 of Ctenosaura bakeri. Classification (NCBI taxonomy): domain Eukaryota; kingdom Metazoa; phylum Chordata; class Lepidosauria; order Squamata; family Iguanidae; genus Ctenosaura; species Ctenosaura bakeri. The sequence continues at coordinate 120,833 of CAOLHI010000445.1, read as the reverse complement.
TATTTTAAAAAACATTCCTTACACCCTCCCAATGGGTTTGGAGGGCAATTTTATCAATGGAGGGTGTCAGGTTAACTTTGTGGCTACTTGGGCTGCCCTAAAACAACTCAACTCACCCCCAGAGTATTGTGAAATTGCATCACTATGGGGGCATTTTAGTACAGAAACAAAATTTAAAAATTCTGAGGCAAATAGGACCCTCTGAAGCCCTGCACAGAGCTACTATGGCTCCCAAAACATTAACAGTTGCTCACAGTTACTGTACAGAATATATGAGAAAGGTGTTTAGGAAATTCAAGATGACTAATAGCCACAGGCACAAAAAACCTATGAAACATGCTTAAGAGCAACATCTCAGAGATCTATTTGAGTTAAAAAAGTATACATACAGTCTTCACTTGAAGATTGAGTTTGAAATTATTTGATTATTTTTGCAAGTTATTTTATTTACTTTTGTGATAAATAACACTTTCCAGACATCTTTCTGTACACAAATTGCAGAAGGGGGCAGGATTAGATAGGTGGTGACCGTAAATACTGTAATTGTAACTGAGGCCAAGGGTTTGGGCCCTTGGGGTCAATCCAGGTAGGATGTTGGTCATAGGGCAGAACTAAGAAGAATATTGCTAGCAATGAACCACATGTGAGGAGTCCAGGAAGCACCAATTTCTGCAAGACGTATAATAACAAGCGGTCTAAGGGAACATCACAGAACCTGTGTAGAGAGAGGACACTGCTGGTATGAGTCTGGGATAAGTTCATTCCCTTAAATAAAACAAAGCCACACAGTTGTAGCTTTAATGATAGAGGGAGAAGTATGGATTTCAGATTAAGCAATACTGTAGCAAAAAGGGGGGAGGGGTTGCACTGAGTTTTCACAAAATGGGTTGTGTGACTCTTGAGTACATGAGCTACAGTACTGTTTCACTAACAGTGAAGAGAAGGTTCTTCTCTTCTTCGAGGCCCAAAGTAAAGATCAACTGAAAAGTTGGTAAAAAACAAAATGATGTCGTATTCTTCTCTGTTGACTATTCCAGGAATTTCCCCCAGGTCTTTCCTTTCAGCTTCAAAGATATCTCAAAATTATTTGCTAAATGCATACATACTATTAACCAATTTTATTCGATAAATAAGGAATGGAGCTGCAGAAGTGTTAGTTACCCTGTGTTCATGCTTCCTCCCTCCCTAAGTTTACAGTAGACCAAAACTCACTGCTAGCTGTAAGTTGAAGCAGTTCTTGCCTGGAAGCAATACTATCTGTCCTAGAAATGCTTAATTCTAATTCCAGGTGTGAAAAGCTAGTTACAGCTTCTGTTTGATCTTAGAAGCTAAGGAGGATCAGCCCTAGTTAGTACTTAGATGGGAGACCAAGTGCTCTAGGCTATATTTCAGAATAAGGAACTAGCAAAGCTACTTCTTGAGTATTCCTTACCTTAGAAAACACTGAGATTTATGGGGTCACCATAAGTCAACAAACACATAGAGTTAGTTATGGTTACCGAATAACAAAGGAAAGGCACTCTCTGCTTAAGTGATCTTTAGTGTTCGTTATCTGGTTCTAATATGTGACACAGTATATTCTGGAGCTAAATTCTAGGATTGTTCTTACCCTGCTAGTTGCTGCATGTCATATGCTGGGGAATGAGGAAACATGAGAAGCATGTGAAACTACTTCAGGAAGACAAGCATGTGAAAGAAGTCAAACCACACCTGATAGGACAAAAAATGTCTTCTACTGTCTGTGAGAGCTGGGTAACTATGTTGTCAAAAGTATATGTCTGACAATAGAAGTGTTTTCTCACCTTTGAAACAAGATTTCAAATAAGGAGACATCTGGCTTCTTCTCAATACAAGGGGTTAGCTCACCATGCATTGGGACTAAAGCTTGTTCCTGCAAAGCTGCTTCAGAACTCCTGTAATAAAAAGCCAAACATATCACAGCTCTTCACATGCTGTAATCCTTCAATTACTATTACAAATATTTATATTGCTATCTAGTATTTGTAACACCAAACTTTGAAATATGTGCCATTAATTGGGTAACCCTTCTCATCCAGGGCCTGGTGTTCCAAGTCTCTTCTGCTACTATGCAGCTGTTAGTAAAGCACTTGGATTCTGGAGGGGACTCATGATTTTTGGTGGTAAAACATATTTATTTCCCCATAAAATCAGGACATATCCAGGAAATGAAGCTTTTGAATATATTCCTACTTTGATTAATCCTCAAAGCTGTGATAAAAAGCCATGGTTTCATATAGTGTTCTTATCTATATTACATATAATGTGTGATGTGGAAAAGAACAAAGTCTCAAGATATGGAAAAAAAGATGTTTTATTTTCAAGAATAAAACCACCTCCTTTTCCCTCCAATATCCTGAGACTTTGTCTCTTTCAACATCACATTTATTGATTGTTAGCAGTCCTCTTTTTTTCATTTATTAGAATAATCATGCTTATATGAGTCATCAAACTGACCAGCTGAAGATCATCTCTTTGAAGATGTGCTCATGTTCTGCTGGTTGAAAACCCCATTTCACAGCTTAGTATTGTTATGTGCCTTTAAATTGTTTCTGACTTAATGGCGACTATACTATGGGGTTTGCCATTGTCTTCCTCTGAGGCTGAGAGAGTATGACTTGCCCAAGGTCACCCGGTGTGTTTCCATGGCTATGTATGGATTCTAACCCTGGTCTCCAAGAGTCCTAGTCCAGTACTCAAGCCATTATGCTATGTAGCTCATCCTATTTTGGTGTGAGTGTTTGTATGCGCATTCAAGTAACAGTAACCCTATGAATTTTTCATAGGGTTTTCTTAGGCAAGAAATACTCAGAGGTGATTTTGCCAGTATCGTCCTCCAAAGTATAGTCTACAAGACCTGGTATTCATTGGTGATCCCCCAACCAAGTACTACTTAGGGCCAACCCTGCTTAGCTTCCAAGATCAGACAGGATCTGGTGCCTTTATGTATTTAGGCATATTATGCTATAGCCCATCCAAAAAATTCATATGTACCTGTTGCCATTTTAACTGCACATTCTGCCACCTGTAGGTGGACCACCTCATCTTCTTAATAATAGAAAAAAATTGTACACTTACAGTTCTGTTGAGCTGGATACTGTGATTTCTTGAGAGGTAGAAAATGCCACCTTTAGGGGAATAAAATTGACTGACGTGATCAAAATGCTTTAAGACCAGTTGAAGCTACAATCTCCCTATTGCTCATAACTTCAGTCTTACTGTTCCTGATTTGAGAATCTGAGACATTAAAGTGTATTTTGACAAACCCAAAGACTCTTTGTATTTTCAAATAACTACTTTATTTCTTCGTACTGCTTATTGGGGGGCGGGGAAGGCTAGGACCAATCAATTCTGTATTGACAGTACACATGAAAACTGTATTAATTCATCAGTGTTACAATGGCTTTCAACAACTACTGCCATTCAGTCATTATTTTTTTTATACAGAAGAGTCCCTAATATGCCTGTCACAGCATGTAAAGTAATTAATGCAACACATCAAATGTTCAAATATCTGCCCATGTGGACAAGTGCTAATAAGCATCAGTAGGAAATGTTATGAAAAATAAAAGCCTCTTGAGTAAACACGAATCCTGACAAATTTATCCCTTCTCAAAAATGTTTAAAATAACACATCCAGATTTCATCACAATCAAGCTAATTTCTACTATCTCAAAATTTGATGGTCTTTGTCATCTGTTCCTGGGCCTACCAGTTTCTTCTCTGAGACTTCCATTCAATTTGTCACTTCCCAGCCCCCCCCCCACGCCGCATTCAACTCAGACCTAAAACCCCAATGAGCTACCGGTAACTTGTTTGTGGGAGATTCTCCCCCACTCAGAATCAGAATCATGATTAAACAAATAAGAGTGTTACTGAATTTCTGCAAATTATCACACTACAGACTCCAGGTATGGGAAGCATGTTTCAGTGCTCCCCTCCCCATCAAGCAACAGGGGAATCTCTCTGTGTATAAAAGAAGTAACTAATGGAAAATGCTAAATGTAAACCATTTTCAACTATGTGTTCTTTTTCTATATTCATTTTTTTTAGATATGTTCAAATATTAACACCCTCATTGTACAGCCTGGGTTCCAGGAAAGCATTAAGACACAAGTTACTTCTCCATTCTTCTGATTCTTGGAAGCATGAGGACATGGAGATCAGTTGGCCCCAGCAGAAACTGTGCATATTCCCAACATTTTATAGTGGTGATATAAATATGTAGAGAGAAGACAAGAATGAATTCCCCTTAAAAAGCTGTACTCCACAAGAGAGGAGCAGGATGTAACTTCCCTTTTCACAAGAAAAAGGAGGGTTTTCTAGATATAAGGTGGGGGTACACAATCTTCTTGGCTCTGAGATGATGATGCTGGGTTGGTCAATAACTTCATACACAATCCCACACCAGAACTTTCTCTCCATTCTAGTGATCCTGATGCAGTTAGTTCTTCCCTTGCTCTTAATAGCAACAGGAGAAAGATTAGAATTTATGAAATTGGCAGGAAAGAATCTGGCAGCTGTGGAGGGAGTTACAATTAAGATGTGCTGTATACCAAGCCAATTTCAACTGCTTGATCTCGAGGGCAGAGTAATCAAATTGTGAAGGCTGCCCCTCAAATAATTACTTTATAGCCTGCCTTTCCTTCCTACAACATATTTAAGCTAGCTAACAGTTATGTGATATACATTAAAAGCACAATATTAATTACAACATAAAAATTAAGTAAAAACACAACGATAAAAGCTGTGCTCAGCCCCAAACAGTTAAACTCCAACTACCATTCAGCTTACATGTTAAAGGCCTGTCTAAATAAAAATGGCTTTGCCTGCTGGCAGAGTACAGATGAAAGGAAAATATTTCCCAAGCCTTGTAAATTCAGTTTTTACCAAATTTCATTATGCAGAAGGGTATCTGCAAGTCCAATCAACTATAAATCTGGCTAATGGAAGTGCAATGTGTCATCTTTTCAGAAAAGCATCCGTATTGCTTGCCTGAATTTTCTTTAGCATTATACAAAAAAAAGGGAAATTCTGCATTTGGCTTTCTTCAGATTAAGACACCCAGGGCAATCAAACAAGTGTGGAGATGATGATAGTCAGGTGGTGGCTGTTACGGAAAGTCAGCCCATTTGCAGTAAATAACCCTGTTTGGTAGTAATTGCGACTGCTGCATAAATAGTATTAGGCATACATAAGAGTGCGTTTTTCTTCTTTGTTTTGTCGTTTGGTCCTGTAATAGAAAATCAATTACCTTTTCACAAGGACAAAGCTCTTAACTTACACTTGTGCAGATGGGGAAAAAATCTTTTAACTAGGAAAGGAGTAATTTGCAACTACAATAGCAGGGGCATTAGCTCATTGTAAAAAAGAATTTTCCATTACAGTTAACAGAATGGGAAACAAAAAAAAAGATAGTTTTACCAAACAAAAAAGTAAGACCAGGATGTTCTGTAGTTTTTACACATCCACCTACTTTACCTTTGGCAAGATTGTTTGTGCCCTGCACCAAAGAACCTAATCTGGGAACTAAATTTGAAAAATCAATCATCTACTAATTTGTCTTTTTGGTATGTATTTGCACAGTGTACATGTTCCATTTAGAAGCTGATAGTTGGACCTGAGCAGAATTTAACCTTCCTACCCTCTTCCCTGAAGGACAGTGCACTAAAAGCTAAAAGCCTGCTGCAGAGTGCCCTACATATTAGAATCTTTTGCCTGTTGGACCAGAATATTTTCAAAACAGATCTCCAAATACATTAATAGAGACTTTAGTTTTCAGATTAAAGAGAGTCACAGATTCAGGGGAAGAAGGGTGGCAGAATATGGAATCTGACATTAGGGTGACAAGTGAGAAGCAGGAAAGAATCTGAAATAGGACTGTTTTGTACTGAAGTATTACAGGAGATAAAAGCTGCTTCATAGTTGTTGTGTGTAATACTATTATTTGCTGTGGAACAGGCAGACAGCATTTGGGTTTCTAGAGTCTGTTTTTGATCTTGTGACAAGAAGCCACTTGATTTCTTATAGTTTGCTTTAGACACACAGATTCAGAAAGCTTTCCTAAACATTAGTTACTGATCACTACCAATTCCATAGAGTATTTTACAAATTCTCAGGATTGCTTCTCTGGCTCTAACATGGTCCTTTTCTATGTGAACATTCAATTCTTCTAATGCTAAGAAAGAAAACTATGCTGTTCTGCACTCAGCTAAGAGGATACACATAGAACATGAACTGCCCTTTTTTACAAACAGAAGCACAATGTAACTGAGCAGCCTGTGGCTTTTGGGCAGCACACTTAATGTTAAAAAAAAATCACCGTTCTCATAAACCTTGGCAACTGTAGGAGACTCACAGTGAATATCCCCTTATGTTTACCAGAATCAAAACTAAGGGTAGCTCCTGAACCTTTAATGGTTGTGCAGAAGAATGAATTTCAGCAGGTGCTGCTTGTCACCTGCTTGTATAAACAGCAACACGCGCTGAATTCCCTCTTCTACACAATCATTAATAGGAGTTGTCTCCAGTTTTTGATCCAGCAATCTTACTGATTATCTCTCCTCACATTCTGTAATATCTGCCTTTTAGTGGGAACTGATTCCTTTCCCAGCCTCATCAAATGATTGTACTTTTATTTCAAATGACAGCAAAGTTTTGAGGTTCTAAACTGAACTATAAGGAAGTTCAAGATGTGTGTCATAGTGACAATAATTCATGTTTGATTTTTCCATATAAATAGCATTTCAAGTCACTTGCTAATGATACTATACGCTTCCAGGAAGAAACAGATGAAACTGTCTCCACTAATGCAAATTACCATCTCCTGAATTATTCTTTCATTCAAAATGTTACGTGCTTTCTGAGATGTTAAGTGGCTAACACTGTGTTGTTAGCATGCATCATACCTAATGTCCCTTTTGCTAATAATGTCCCTGTTAACTGGTGCCGCTTTTATAACTAGGCACAGACTATGTAGTTTATAGACCCCAGTACAAAGCTAATGGCCCTTTCTTTTCTTTTTTTCTAGTTCTAACGTCAAAGTTCTATTTTCAAGTAACTTGAGATAGCCATTTGTCTCTCTTCCCATTTTCAGTAAAGACTTTGTTTCTTTTGCTGCCATGGCACAAGCATGTATTTATATTATGAGAATCAGTTACATTTATAAGGACTATGGGAGTAGGGAGATAGATTTCTCCTAAAACATGACAAAAAGTGGCTTTTCTTCAGTCAACTTGGCATGGCTTGGTGACTTACTAGAATAGCAGCTGCACTGGTAGATTTAGCAGCTGCTATTACTACTGTCTACAGTGGTGATGGTTTACCTGCCCTTTTCCATGCTTCTACATCCAATGTGACTATTCTGTTCTCTACATCCATATGCATGGAGTTATGTCACAGTAGCAGAGTTCTTCCTCAGAGTGAAAGATGAGGATACACTTCGATATCCTCCTTTGTCTCTCACCACTCATGCTTGCTCAATAAAAAGCAGAGCTCAACTACATCACCCATTACTCTTTACAATAGGTCATGACTGATAAGTATCAACCACAATATCCAATCCATAAAATTTCTAGTCACACGCTCTTCTAGAGTGAATTCCATGTTTTCAGCACTGTAAAGCACAACTGCAAATCTGTGTTTGTCACTCTGTCTATAATGCATTTGGAAGCCACAGTCCTTGCTGCTTTTGCTTTTGTTGTATTCCAGTTTATAGAAAGTGGGATGCTTTCAGTCTCACAGCTGCTACCTAAATATGAATACATTGCTGTATGTAATGGAATGACAAACAAATAGAAAACTAATGTTTCAGGGCATTGAATTATATGGAAATATAACCATGGAAAAAGCCAGATTCAATAAAGGACACTGCCTAAAGATTCTGATGTAAGTATGATTCAAATTCTAATTACGACTTCATAAAGGAGAACCCACAGCTGTTCATACACTGAGAGACTGTGCCATCCCTTATAGACCCATTCAGTCTTTGAGATCATCTGGAGAGACTCTCTTGATAGTGCCGCACACTCCTTATGTCCACTCAGCAATTGTTTGGAGCATGGTTTCTGAGAAATTTTTAAAATATAGTTGTTTCAGCAAGCCTTCCTTGTTTAATCCAAACTTGTATCTTTGTTTTCAAGGATTTGTGTTAGGATGTACATTGCTTTGACATTCTTGTTCTAAGCAGTATATAAATGTTTCTAAATAAATAATGTATTCACCCAATTTCTTAACCATTTTTCATGCCTACTCAAATAACAGGAGACTAAACCCAATCCAACAAGTGTACCATCTGTTCAAGCAATATGAATTTCCTTTCCTTCTTCAGTGCTCCACCCTCTGGAGCAGATGGATGGTTTGCAGGAGAAAGAGGAATTTGATCCACTGGTGGAAAAACACGCTTGGAAGAAACCCAGAATATAAGGATATTACATCTAAAATGTTATGTCTGTCACATAGATACCATTTAACATCAAGCAGCAACTGAAGAACTATTAAAAACAGGGAGAATACAAAGCCCTTACAGAGCATCAGATGCTTCTCCCCACCATTGAACATCTTCTTTGTATTATTTGATATTATCAATCACATATGGCTACAGAGCTATTACTATATTCATGTGTTCTCCAGTCACAATTTTCACCCTATACATTTTTATATCTGTCTGTCTGTCTGTCTGTCTATCTATATATATTACCCCAATTTTAGGAGGATTTTATTCTCATGCATGCTATTTGTATTTCCATGCAATGTAAACTTTTAATTTATAGTGTTTTGAATCATTTTTCTATTCTATGTGATACATTGCTGTAAAATGTGATACATTTTTCTATTGTTGTGCATTATACAGAGAACACAGCAGCATATTTGTATTTATATAACTAACAGATGCCTGAGAGCATCCCACTATTATTCCTAATGAACAGGGAAGCGAGAAAGCACAACCCTTGTTTTAGTTGTATTCTTATTTTTGAAGATTCTAAATATAAGCCCAAATATTCACATTTTAAAGTTTTTCTTCTCCCCTCCACCAGCATTTATCTTTCAGGCTCGTACATGGTACAGGAGTTGTCTTGCAGAGCAACAGTTGCAACAATCATGCCAGAATTGTAGTAGTGCCCTTATCTTGAACATAATGCTTCTAGAATTCCATTAGTCTGTTTTCAGCTAGATTTATATATATTTTAATATGTCAAGAAGATGAAGCAGTTTAAGGGCTTTCCAGATTACTTAAAAAAAAAGGTTGTGTTGTTTAGAATACTTACAATACAATACTTAATCCTAGAATGAAATCTTATTTCTACATAAAATATGTGGTGGGGAGGTGGAAAACTTGTTGTGACAGCAGGGACACATAGCCTCTAAACTGCTAAAAAATCATAATAGTAAAAATTATGTGTATTATAGACTAGGAGGAAAAAGAAGGGATCACTGATGACTTCACAATCACTAATGAAATGCTACCTGAGATTCTAGTCCAACCTCAATTCTTCTACATTTTGCAATGGATACACTTGTGGTGAAACTTATATTCAACCAGCAACAAAACTATATTTTGAGTGCTTGGGAAATATAGTACCTCTTCCCATTTGGAGTGTTTCCTTGAGAGAAGATGTCTGGATCATGTGCAAAACATCATGTATTTCTTTTACACTAAAAGCTTTAGATAATCTGAAAAAGTCCTCAGTTAACTGTCTGTGGGGACTTTCAAATGATGCTTTCATTGTGCAAATGCCCACTTCAATGGCTAGAATTTTATAGGAAGTGTGCAACAAACACTGCTTTCCATTTGTAACTCCTCCCCATGTGCTACCACTGCTTCTTCCATCCCTTTTCTTCTACCAAAAAAAAAAAAAAAAAGGTTAAGAAGGGAAAGATGGAAAGCCTCCATGATGTCTTTTAACTGATAATGCTAGGAGCCATAATTTGGAAGCACTCTTTCTCTGACTTAAACAAAATGGCTTGATCCCCTGGTATTTCTTCCCCAAGGTAAGAAGGCACCTTAGTCTCCTTTTCAGATAAGCAGGTCCAGATCTCACTGTTGTTTAGCGTCACTCCCATCATCTTGTTGTTGCCAATGTATTCACTTGCTACACTGTTCTGTTTTGGTTTTCCCTTGCTAGGTTGAAAGAAAGAGATTGTGTTTATTAAAGCTAACAACACACAAACAAAACCATTTCCACTAATGGAAACAGAAAAATAGGTACTTTCTCAAAATATGAAAATAAATGTGTGCCACACTTCAAGACTATCCTAACGTAATGTCACGTTTGTATACAAACATTTTCATGAGTACGTGAAAATAATGGGTGAGCAGCTTTTTCAAGCAGTGAGGCAAACAATAAGCAAGGCCGTAAAAATATTATGAAATAGAGCACAAAAGAGATCAATTACAATGTGAGAATGCCATTTAGAGGCCAAAACATACTCTCTATGGACTGTACATAAAAAATAAAGAAAACAAGATGACACTTAAAAAATAAGTAAATCTAAATCTAAGGATGCTATTTTGACATGAGGTATATATGTTTTATTTTTATACCAATCAACTTTTGTGTATGGAAAACTCACCCAAAAAGGTAATCTGTTTTGGTAGCAATACTTTGTGAACTATGTTTCACAGTGTTTCTGTCAGGATTCAAACCTGAGAAATTCAAGAAGGGTAGCTAGCTGTGCCAGTCTATTATAGCAAACATAGAAGATAATCTTGTGACTCCTTAAAGACCAACTAATGTATTGTGCGTGTGCGTTTGTGGTTCTTATTCAGGGATCAGAACTATGCAAACCTCCAAATGTAGTTTGGCTGCAACTCCCATCATTCCTTTCCATTGGCTATGCTGGCTCCAGCTGCTGGGATCTGCAGTCCTACCACACCTGTTAATAATTCTTACACTTGTTATAACACACAGAGGCTTATGCCTCAACTAATCAATATGTAATTAAGGTACTTATTTTTATGTGAACTACAGAGGGCACCATAACAAGTACATAGCTTGTACTGAAGTTATCTCACGTTCAAGCAAGCAAGGTCTCACGCAAGTCAAATCTCTGTTGTCCGTACCTTCCCACCATCTCTGATGGAAAGTACTGTTGCTGCTGGTTACGTTCCTTATTCTTCAGTATTAGTTTAGCATCTGTCACAAGGGTTAAGTGAGACAAGCTATGCGTCCTCTGCAGAAATGCTCTGGGACCATCTGTTTCTGATCTGTCCATTTCCTGGAGAGAAATTGTATTTAGAATATTATATTGATAGAAAAGTTTATGAGCAACAAAAAACATCAAATATGATTCTGATTTTTTTGCACAATTGGGTATCAGTTTATTAGGCTACTGTAAATCAGACCACTGTATCTCATAACTATTAGAATAATCATTAATTCCTGCACAAAAAATACAGTTTTCTGTGCATAGAATGCTGTTTTCTATACAAATCAACCACGTGCAAATGTTATGCACAATAAATCCCTAATTACAGTGTTTTCTGTCAGAAAATTTAATTTTCTGTGCAGGAATTTATATTTCTGCATTGAAATATTATTTTCCATGTAGAAAATTCTGCACTGAAATATTATTTTCCATGTAGAAAATTCTGGGTTTTGTGCATGAAAATTTTGCACTTAATAAATTCTGACCCGCAAAGATTCTTGTCAGTGCAGGATTCTTCTCATCAAGGTTTCTCAACAGTTGGAAAATATGTTTTTTTAACTATTTTTCGAACATTTTCAAATATTCTTTCCATCCCTACTTAGGACCTCCTTTCCTTCATCACCACCATCTGAGCTTGTGTGACCCCAAAAAGAAGGGAGCAACCACTTCTCTTGTGATTTCACTTCATGCACAATAAAGGATACATAAAGTACAAACTGAGCTGTCTCATCTCATTGAGATAGTACTGCTTGGTGAACTGGCTTATTACAACAGCAACAACTGGGTATTTAAAGGATAGTTCCAAAGAAACAGCAGGGAGGAGGAAGAAAAAAGAAAAAAGTGGGAAAGGGAATATGAATATGGGCTAGCTATATACATTAATATAAGGTGACCATATTTTCAATAATACAGCTGGCATCTATAAAACACAGATTCGAGCAGAACTAAAGTAGTAAGATCTTCTGACCATTGGGCAATAAATGATTAATATTTATCTTTCAGGTGAGCCTGTTTGGCTTGTGGTGGAATACGACTGGGTTTATCCAAAACATCATTAAGAAAACACTCTAGTGATGATTTGGGACCCTTCTTTTTCAGAGAAACCTCTAGCTATTTGCCTAATGGACTCATGATTAAGAAGGACAGAAGACAAGCAGAAAGGAAAGCTTTGTTTTAAAAAAAACACACGAGAATGACGATGCAAACAGGGAGCAATAAAATACAGCTATAGCGGGATAAATTTGTACACAGAAATAACAGAAGTAAATAAAAGATAAGGCCAGAAAAATGTCCTGATCAGAAAAGAGCTGAAGAGAAAGATCTTCTCTGGGGACAGCAGGAAAGAGTACTGCCAAGAGGACCTGAGTGTACTCAAATGACCACTCAGTTTGTGATTACACGATTCTCATGCCTTTCTCTGGGTAGAAATAGGGCATAATCTATTTTGTGCAGATTCCCCCTCTCACCAACTCAGACAAACAGCCTTCCTGTTCATAGAAGTGATCAAGATATAGTAAATGATTCTGCCAGCAGAAGTAGGGGGAAATTTTTGCCAATTCTCCCTCTCTCCTCTGCACCACAGAGGAGGGTCCCCAGCCCTTCAGAGTACATTTTTCAGGAGTCTAAGAAAGCACAAGAGAAAAAGGAATCGTTAAATTTGCTTCTCTTCATAAGCTGGCTGCAGCATCAGTGAGGGGCAATGTTTCCCTAGTAGAAGCAAACTTAAGATCCTAGTCATCATCTGGCCCATAAGCACAAAGCTGAGCTAGCTCCAGGTATCTGCAGGAAGTAGTTTTTACATAAAAAGTAAGAGTAAGAATTGTTGCATAAATTATAGTAGGATTCTCCAAAAGTTATGTGTGTTATATGAGACAACTTTGCCAAATGAACTTTGGGGATAATTATGTATCATGAAAACAGGAGTCAAGTATTTAAAGAACTGCCTATGCCTATTCTGTTTATTCCTAACAGCACACTAGCAGTTCAATTCAGCAGGCATATCCCCCCCAAGAATGAAAGGAAGAAAATGTTTTCTTTATGTTCTTTCCTCTTTGTGATTTCTACACTTACCATTTCTTCTGCCAACAATCTGATGTTCTCCAAGGCTATTGGATGCTTCATGAGAGATGGCATCATCCCACACAAGGGGCTAGGCAGACCCTCACACTCACTGAACTCCTGCTGAAGACAATAAGGGCATTTTATAGCTCGGTCAATATTGTGCAGATGCAGGGTATCTTCCCTCAGAATAGCACCTTTATTGTACAGATACTGTGTTACTCCAGTGGTTTGTTATTGGGAAGATGGCATTCATCTCTCAGTAGTATATGTGTGGCTATTATAAAAGTGTTATATGAAATATAATGCTAAGAGTATCGTAGACTACAGTACTATTAGAAAGTACCTGTGATATCACCACATCTAGGGATGTAAGGAATATTATCATATTTTTTTCTTTGAAACACGATAAAATGCTGTCTGGTTTTTAACATTTTGGGGCTTTTTGCAAAATAAATGCACAGGTAACAACGTTTCTGCATGGATTTTATGAACAAAAAAACTTCAATGAAATATGAAAAATCTTTGAAAAATAAATAAAAACCCTTATAAGTTCATCCAACAAAAGAAAAACTTCTGGAATTCTCCATTATTGCCAATGAGAACAAAACAACAAGCTGCTTAATCTGCAACTGTTGTTCTTCTAGAGGCTATCTGTGAACTCAGAAAAACAGGTTTTGCATCTGCACAGAATCTCAATCAGAAGTTTTAGAGCTGAATAACTTTGGTGGGGACTCTGTCCCCTCTGTTTCCAGCATGTATACTACAATGCACCAAAGCTACTCTCCTCAGTTCCAGTGTCAGCCAAGTCAAGAAACTGGACTTGTAAAAGAGGGGAGGAGAGGAGACTATGAATTCAAAGATGACCACTGAAGAACTGCAGTTACAGGTAAACTACCTGTTCTTCTTCCTGGTCTCTGTGGCACAATCAAATGGGTGATTAACGAGCTAACTTACAGGAAGAGGTTCAGGTCAAGCAAAGAAGGAAGGCCTATCATTAAAGCTGAAGGAGGCTGTACCAAAGGACCTAGTACTGGAGTCAGTCCTAATATTGTTGGTCCTGAGGATCCTGTTAGAATAGGGATCAAGTTTGATGCCGAAGAAGACTTTTTCTTGGAATGTGACAGCCATGAAGAAGTTGGGTATAGCAGATGATTCTGTGTTGTCTCACCTCTAAGTTTTAACAAGAGATCTTGATAAGAAAGATAGGAGAAACAGTTTTGAAGTTCTCAAGGAGTGAAAAAAAAAACAGGAAACTGAACAAGTTTAACAATATGCTGTTCTCTGAGGTGCAATTAGTACTGAAAGTGATCATCAGAAGAGATCTTGTTTCTCCAATAGGAACCCTTTTTGAAAAGGGCTTTAGGGGTCCTAGAGGGAAGAAATGGGCCAAAGCTTGGAGAAGAAGAAGAAGAACCAGGGATATTGTTTTGATATCCCCTCTACTTGCTCTAACATGTCTACAAAGCTTTTTGACTGTTCTTTCCTAAGAGAATAGCTGCAAATTTCAAATCTCCACCCATTTCAGAGAACTGGGATATTCTGCTGCTGGGATTTGATTGGGATTAATGCAAGAACCACTTTTGACCTTTCTTTCTCATCTGACAAGGCTCATATATATTGAAATTATTCAAATATGAAGCTTGTACAGTTACCCCTACCCAAAACTCAAGTCTAAATAAGATGAGCCCAGACCTGTTACCTCTTTATGGATATAAGGACATAAAATTAGAAAAAAAAGTGGGCTGCTCCTTACTTTCTGTGATTCTTCAATCTCCATGCAGAGTGATTGCATAGGAACCTGTAAGCAAGTCTTCATATTTTGTAGGGAATCTCTCAGCTGCCTGTGTCAAAAAGACAACTACAATCACAACATTCACAACAGGAGTATGTACAACAGAGAAATGCTCTTTTTTAATCTGTATCTGATGTCAGGCATCCTATCAGATGCTCAGAATTACTTTAAATCTGTTTAATGTCAGAAAATACTGGAAAGATCACAGAGTAAGTCTTGTAGGTTGCAAACATAAACTAGACACAACTTCCTATAAACTTCCTATACATTTATATATGCAAAGGAACTAACTCCCTCTCTGCATAGCAGTGCATGTATGTATGTGCTTTCAAGTCACCTGTCTACTTATGGTGACCCCATAAATTACATAGGGTTTCTGTAGGCAAGAAAAACTCAGAGGTGGTTTTAACACTTCTTTTGAAATATAGCCCATAGCACTTGATATTTGTTGGCAGTCTTCCATCCAAGTACTAACCAGGGCTGACACTGCTTTGCTTCCAAGTTCAGGGAGGATCTGGTGCCTTTAAGGTGTTTAGATATAGCCTGCCATTTTATACTTCTTGCTTTCTTTAAAGATGATGCTTCACTGAGTTGCACATTTCCCCTGTTTGTTTTAAAGTGGTTTGTACTTATTTTCTATAAGAAGGCAATTCCCTGCAGCAAGATTACACATTATGTGGTGGAAGAATATCACAATTAGTGCTGGATCATGACTTCCAGAAGTGGGAGGAGGGTAAGTTCATTATCTGTAAAGATTTATGCTTGCTGTTAAAATGAGATATAAGTACTGTACTCGAAGGTTATGGATAATGGTAACTTTTGAATTTAATCTGAAATTTAAGAATTACTGGGGGAAAGGTTACATTTGGAACTTGTCAACTGTAACTTTCTAGATCAGTGGGTCTTAACCTGGGGTCAGAGAAGCCCCGCTGCTGGACAGCAACAGCAGTGGCAGGAGCAAAGACATGGCTGCAAGGAAGTGCATGTGCCGAAACTGCTCCCTTTTTTTTGCAAATGCTTGTCCCTCAGCACCCACATCCCCTGCTGCTATATGCCTGATGAAAGGGACATAGCAATAGGTACGTGCACACACCCAAGCATCTGGAGACCAGGGTTTGAATGCCCACTTGGCCATGGAAATCTACTGAGTGACCTCAGGCAACTCACACTGTCTCAGCCTCAGAGAAAGGCAAAGGCAACAAATCTTGCCAGGAAACATTCCACCTCCCCCCATGTGATATGTTTGCCTTAGGGTCACCATAAGTCAGTTCCTAAAGGGCAGAGATATGATGGCTAGAAAGAACCTCCCTCTGTTAGCAGCACTTTGTTGTTATGTAACTTCGAGTCACTTCAGACTTATGGCAACCCCAAGGCAAACCTATCACAGGGTTGTTTTTTGCAAAATTTGTTCAGAGGGTTTGCCTTTGCCTTCTCTGAGACTGAGAAAATGTGACTTGCCCAAGGTCACCCAGCGTCTGAGCAGAGATTTGAATACTAATCCCCAGAAGCTTTTATTAAATAAATATTTGAATATTTAAACAAATATTTGACTATTTAAATGTAAATACAAATATTTAAAATTGAGTTACACCTTGGGGTAGCCACAAATTATACTTATGGGAGTCTCGTATAAATAAAAGGTCAAGAACCACTGTTCTAGACTTTAAGACAGAGTATATGTGTATAAAAGAAAGAAACAGACAGATGGGGAGTGGAGATATCCAGGGAAACCTTTTTTTTTTTTTAAGAAAAGAGGGCTTTTCTGCATCCTCACGGTTTCTTCACCACCTTTTAAATTCAAAGGTGGTGAAGAAATTCTAAAGATTCCTCCCCGCCAAGTTTGTTCTCTCCTCATAGAGTGCAGGACAAAATTATGCTTCTTCCTACGCACCTAGACTTGACCTCAGTGTCTCCCTAACAAGTCAGAAAGAATTACTGCAGATTCTTAGTGTCAGTCACACAGAACTGGGTCACAGAGCATGATGTGCGTGCCTAAGAGAGAGAGATGGATAGGTCTTGCAGAGGACAAAACTAATTTCTCTGGAGACAGCAAATTAAGCTACATCTGTTCTTTTGCTTGAGCACTGACAACTCCAGCTACCTGGGACACAAGAAATAGTTCCCCATATTTTCCAGCTAAGGACAGAAAAATCTGTCAGTTGTGGTTTCACTTGGCTTCTCATTTTTCTAATCTGGTCCATTTCTAGATCAAGTTATCATTTTTCAAGTTTGCACAAAAATTCATACACATTTACATGTACATTTCTTTTAAGAATGCACATTTTTGCATGCAATTTTCCCTAATGCATTGTTTTCACTAAAATACATACTTGTATATACTTTCCCCAAATATATAAATTTTGGTATGCACTTTTATTGGAAAACTTGTATGCATTGTTATTGGAAAATTTGGAAAGGGAATAACTACATTTCAGTTTGAAAATTGATTAAAGTGTAAATCAGTATTTAAAATGCAATCTGAACCAAATTCTTTGCTATACGTAATTCTAGGTTTCTGTTCAAATTGCAGTGTAGATTCATGGCACTTGACAAGATTTATATCAATATTACTGCAAAATAAACATGTTCTTGTAGTAATACACGTGATGATAATGACAGAAATATCAATAGCTGGACATCTCAGCTAGTACTGGTCTCAGCTAGAGTTACGCCCTCTACTTATGCTAACCACTTCCCCAAAAGAAAACAACTAATTCTGACAACACTTACAAGTCTGTATGTTGATAAGATTGACACAAATGGTCCTGAAGTCTGTTGACTTCCAGTTTCAGTTCCTACATGGAGATAATAAAGAGAAGGTGACGTACATGTATGGTAGCTGCTATCATTGCATGAAAAAACAAAGGAACTCAGCAGCTAAAGGAAAGCCTGCAGGAATCTAAATTTCACTGCAATTTTAATTTACATTCTAAAAAACTCAAAAGGATTTTTGCTAGCATTTTTGCACTATATTTGCTTTCATCTATACATTTCCTATACACTTCCTCCTTGGGGTTTCAATATTCCGTCCCTGAAATAACTGTTAGATATCTGCCACAGACTGAAGAAAGAAAAATCTGTGAGTTTTTATTCCTCAATTCCCATTCCTAACCCATGTTGTCAATTCTAATATGAGATTCTGTGCTCATAGAATATGATGGGTGAAGGGATATCTGAGTACTATAATGTATGGCTGTACCTCAAGCTAATTCAAATTCAATTTGAACAATACTAAAGATGTGAAAATCCAGGGCAAATGATGAGGGAAAAAAGGAGAAAAATACATTTTGTCCATTTTTCCCAAGACCCAGAAAACTTGAAAAAGTAGATTATGTAATTTTCTTTTAGATGATGAATAAAATGTTTAAGACAAAATGATAACATACTTATTCCTTCCATATTGTTTTTAAAAACTATGTAGCAGGTAGATTTCTAGATAACACTATAAACAGAATTACTACTCAAAGTGATAGCCTATGGAGAAGTGCCAGTACATGAGCCATTGGATCCCAATTATAGTTTCTTTTTCTCTGTTCTTTTCACAGGAATGAGTGCTTTATGTCTGTGTGACACAACGAAGAAATAGAAAAGACAAAAGAATATTCTCTCTCTTTTTTAACCAGTGTTCATGGTTTCTTCTGTTCTTAATGTTGTTTGCTCAATTCTCACAAACCAAAGAGGCTCATAATAGTTCAGGTAGTCTTAATAGTTCACAACCCTGTGGCTCTATTTGTTAAAAAAAAAATCAAATTATTATCTGAACAAACTGTACTTTTAATAAGCCAAACATAACAATTTTATGCCAGACCATGCCAAATCATATACTTTTTTATGTATCTAAAGCAACAAAGTGACTTTCAATCTGTAAAAGTAATAATATTGCACTTATTCAATTTTTTGAAATTTTCCAATTTTTTTCCATGGCTTCAAAATTTCTGGAAATTTTATATCTTCACGCAACACATGTGCCATTCCAGTGGACTCCTCTTGCCTGCAATTAAAATCTCCATTACCTCTATCATTGTTCGGTATTCATCCAGGATCATTGTCAGCTCTTCGGTTTGTTTTGTTTTCTATAAATAATAAACAAATAAAATAATTATCTAGCCTCATGTCAAAGCAAATTCTGATCTTACAGAGACGTGTATTACCATTTAAAAAAAATAGTGATGGTTTCTTTTCATAACCAAATTATGCACAGTCATGAGGTTGTAGTGACATCTAGCGATCCCTTAATGCAGGTTATTTTTAAAAGAGTATTTTATCTCCATATATTTTCCAATGTATAAATGCATAAAGTAATTCAGAAATTATCAATATATAAAAATGGGGCTGTAATTTAAATCAATTACTTATGTAGATTAATAGAGTTTTAATTTTAACAAGCTAAAGACTGCTCAATTTTATTATTTTTAATAGAAGTATTCATAAAAGGAACATTGCAGATGGCAAATACCATCTTCTGAAGATTAAGAAAAACCTCCTAGAAGACAGAAGAAGAAAAATCCCACCATGATTGTGTCTGGTGCAACACATGCATGCTATTCGTTTTTGTCTATTCAGTTGGCCCTCCACATTTGCTAGGGTTAGGGTCTCAGGAACCTTGAAAAAGTGGGGAAATTGCAAATATCAATGTGTGTGGGGGGGGGAGTGGGCCAAGGCATGGTGAGGAGAATAGGCACCTAGGATGCAAGCCAGGTCAAGGAAAGAGAGGGAATGGAGGTGGCATGATGGTCCTACACTTCCTCTCTCTCAACCATCTATTTCCTTGGTCTGAGGTGGTATTAGGAGAGGGGTTTTGGTGCTGAGAAATCAGGCTGTGAGCTATCCTCAGCTGGCCAGGCAGAGGTAGAGGTTAACTGGTAGAGGTTAAGGAAGACCAGAGGCAGAGGGCCGCGCGATCTATTAGAGACACCAAGAGGGAAGCTTTGCCAAGAAAAGAAGTGCTGTGGGGGGAGGGGTTAAGAAGCCCGCAAATAATCAAATCTGTGAAAGTCAAATCTAAAAATGTGAAGGGTAAACCAAACTGTACAGCAATATCATCAGTTAATTTATCAACTAAAAGCCAACTTGAATTTATTCAACAAGGTTACAATTTGAAATACACACTAGCAACTTACAGTAGTGGCATGGTAATTATTCACACAAATTTTCTAAATGGAAATTAAAATAGAAGCACAATATTTCCATTACAAAAGTGGATATTGCCAATAAGTGCCTCTCTACATGCACCATAAAAATTACTATTTGGTAAATAGTCAACTGAGTTCATCAGAGCCAAAAATGGTTCACATGGTAATTTGTTGCTAAACCCAGTGTTTTGAAAGAATAGCAAAAAGTGAGTTTTTCTTGTTCAAAGTTTCAAGCAACTCAATACTTATCATTTTATAAATAACAGTTGGTGGCACTAGCATCCAGAGTGTTACTTTGGATCAAGCTACAAGATATATTCAGTATCATTTTAAAAGAGGTGCTTCCTTATGTGTTAAAAGATGTCCATTTGTCCTAGCACAAGATTGTCTAGGTTCTCCTTGCAGTCGCCATAAGTCAGAAACATCCTGAAGGCACACAGCAACAACAAAGATACAGGCTTAAATTGCTAATGTTGTTGCTGATGAATGAATCTCTGAAGAAATCTGATTATAAAAGCAGAAATTGGCTTAGCAAAGGCAAATGCATTCTGCTTAAGGTCTAGATGGAAAACAGCTATTCCTGAACCTTTTATACACACCTTAGTGCCTTGATTTTATACGTTAAACTTGTGATGTTCCCTAATACTTACCTCACTAAGAGCAGCATCTTTGCAGGAGATAAGGTTTTCATACTCACAGAGTTGGGACTACAAGGAAGCAAGAATACAAATAAAGATCCTTTAGGTACAAATCCAAGCCAGGAGACCAGCAATTATCTTCAAAACTAGTTGAATGCTGCCATTTTATTGTCTATACTTTTCAGCTTATGAGTACCTTCATTTTGGCCTCCTTTGTAAACAGCTCCTTGATTTTACACTTAGAGTTTTCTTTTTCTAGAAGCAACTTCTTGTTCTGTAAAAAAAAAAGCAGTCCCTTATCCTTGCTATTTCCCCACGTACTGAAGAAATTAGCTCTGTTGGTGGGACTTTAGTTGGTATATTGTCAAAACAAATGAGAATGACACCCATTGCGATGGGATCTCACAATCTGTATATGCAGTGAAAAAGACATGGGACAGTATGAGAGGTGGGGAGCATGATTTTTCTAAAATATGTACATTCATCATATGTGCAGTGGTTCTTTACATAATGGAATATTATTCTTCATTGTGC
Organism: Ctenosaura bakeri; assembly: GCA_948474755.1. Lineage (NCBI taxonomy): Eukaryota > Metazoa > Chordata > Lepidosauria > Squamata > Iguanidae > Ctenosaura > Ctenosaura bakeri. The sequence goes on along the minus strand of CAOLHI010000445.1, from coordinate 99,510 downwards.
ATCGCATGAGAGATCTCTCTTGTGTCCTAATGCCTTAAACACAAAAGTAGCTGCCTTTATTGAGCCATATCACTCAGTATCTTGCATTTGCTTATCTTCCCCCACTGCTGACCTGTCTGATTTTACTTGCTTCCTGTTGCATCTACTCACCTCCTCCTGCAGATTATCCATTTGAACAGATAGCGACTGCTGTTCTTTCTCCTAAAACATGGGGAAAGCAGACAATTTGTTTCGCCTTTAAATGGATCCAGAATTTCCAGATACCATTTTGCAGCCAAAAGACAACACCTAAAAGTGTTTTTTGTATCTACAATGAATATAAAAACTACTATAAATGGATCACACACCCAGCTGAGTGTAAACAATCTCATGAACAGTAAATTCCAGAAATCCCAACTATAACTCATAGAACCATCTCTGAAAAAAATCTAAATTGCTAAACCATATGCATAACATAGTCAATGAATGTGCAATTACATGAAGCCCTCTATGGGATTTCTGTAATTTCAGAAATACCCTATTTGCTGGCGTATAAGACTCAGGCCCTTTTCGCACCTTACTTTCGTCGCAGCAGTGGGGAGCAGCGCTCACGCGAGCAGCCATTTGCGCAAGCCGCTCACGGCAGCCCTTCTGCCTCCCGCAGCTGCTTGCCAGTTGCGCAACCGTCGTGCTAGCACCCCACCCCTTCCTTTCACAGAGTAGCCTGGGAGCTGTAGGCTGCGCTGGGGGAGGATGCGCGACCAGGCCGGCTTGTTCGGCGCACCGCACACAGGTAAGTGCACGAGGGCCCCACGAGCATTGTGCGACTGCGCAGTATTTTCGGCTTAGAGCCGAACATAAGAAAATGCATGTGCGGCCCACTTTAGGCTCGTGAGCATCACGTGAGTGGGAGTGCGTCGTATGGACTGACGCTCCCATTCACGCGACGTTCAAGGGGCCCTCACGCAAAAAAACCTGCATGTGAAAAGGGCCTCACTTTTTTCCATGAAAAATACTGTTAGAAAATGGGGTGCATCTTATATGCCAGTATATCTTACACATTAGCAAATAGTGTTTGCCGGCATATAAATGGGGTGCATCTTATATGCTGGTGTGTCTTATATGCCAGCAAATATAGTAGGTAATGAGGTCAAGACCCAAACTTCTCAATCAAACAATTCACACATTATTGTTCGAATAACTAAAGGTCAAATGAGGCAAACAGGTATAAATGAGACAAAAGAAGCAAGCATATGGATACATTTTACAAGTGAAAATGAATGTTCAGAAAAACTTACTAGCTGTCGAGTTTGTGTGTGCAGTCTATTATTTTTCTCTTCTAGATTTTTTGAAAAAATCTTCAGGTCTTCTAATTCATTTGACACAGCTCTAGCTTGCTCCAGGGCTTGCTGGGTGCTGTAATAATGGGTAGGAGATGTTCAACTATTAAGCCTTTATCACCAAAATTCAGTATTATCAGGTTATGTGAGGAAGAGCTAAGAAAGCCAATCCAGAAAGGTGAAAGAGTTGGAGGTCAAACTACAGGATCAAAAGTAAGATGAGTAAAATATAATCCAAGACCACATGTTTCAAGGAACTGCCACTGAATTCAGAATAATGTTAGGGATGAATGCTGAACAGAGGGCACATACAACAGGATACAAGGTAGTAGCTTAAAGGGATCAGTACTGCCACCTCTAGGCATCAGTCTTCTGAACTTTCATCACAACGCATAACACCTCAGTACTGCAGACATTTCTGAGTATCTCTTTCTACTTTCTACAGGCTCTCTCAATATTACTAAACTAGTCTTCCCAGCATGGTGCCCTCCAGAAGTCTTAGGCTACATCTCCTATCATACTCATCAATGCTGGCTTCAGGATGGCAGCTGTAGCCAAAGAGATATGGAGGATACGGGATAGAGGAAGACCACTGCTCTTTGCGTCTTTGGGCTATTGTTGTTGTATGCCTTCAAGTCATTTCCAATTTACGGCAACCCTAAGGCAAACCTAGCACAGGTCTTTCTTGGCAAGATTTGTTCAGAGGGGGTTTGCCTTTGCCTTCCTGTGAGGGTAAAAGAGTATGACTTGCCCAGGGTCAGCCAGTTGGACTCCATGGCTGAGCAGGAATTTAAATCCTGGTTTCCAGAGCTCTCTTCCAAATGTTGCTACTGTGACAGGCACAGGTAAAAGAGCTAGATGATAAATTGGTACTCCTACCACTTAAGATTCAAAACAGGAATTCAATCTCTGGTCTCCAGAGACAGCCCAGCACTCAGAGCACTACACCACGCTGGCTCCCATGATTTAGGATTAATCTTAGTCCTAAATAATGACACCACATTGCAAAGTCATAATATTTACCTTCTCAGCTTCCCTTTCAGCTCACAGATCTCTTCAGAAAGTCTTGAATTGAGCTCTTCTGCAGTCTCAATAGTCCTCTGCAGCTTGACATTCTGCACTGCTAACTGCTTGTTTCCTTGCTGCAAGTCTTTGATGCTGTTCATCAAGTCTACAGCCTCTTCTCTACAATTAGGAAGACGTAGAAATGGCTAATGAGCCAGAAATTGATTTTTACCATTCTGTTCCATAAAAAAAGCTAATTATACAAGATTTGTCACTTTATGCCCTATGGATGTATAATCTTGAGTGCCTGTAACTGCAGATACTACCAACAGCCATGCTTTGCTGTTAAAATTTGAAGAAAAAAATCCTCTAGAATGAAAGTGAGGAATGAAAACCATATGTAACTTTGTTTTTGGAACCTCAAATCCCCTTTCTCTCTTTTCTAAAGGGGGTCAGCCTTCATGAAGGCTGTTCACAGAAGAGGGAGAGAGAAGTCAGCAACCCTGCAAATTTTGGAATTCTATTGTCATTTGGGTTTTAGAGAATCCTTCAAAAACAGTCAAGCCAAAATGCAGTGGACCATATATTCATGCAACTGACAATTTGAAAATTAACCTTAACTTCAAGTGCCTCTCAAATTTTTGAAGTCATTTGGTTGGGAGATTACAGATCCAGTCATGTGCTCAAATGAATATGTTATGGGTGGCACCATTTTCTATGCTCTCTCCCTTCTCTCCTCTCCCTTAAGGTCTCGGGGCCAAACGGAAAATTATACCATGATCTTTTTAAGCAATATTATTCTTCATTACACGTTGGGGACAAGTTGGATGTTTCTAGACAACCTCCTCCTAAGGTTAATGAAATTCTTCTACAAGTGGAACTGCAGCTGATTTACCACATTACAAGGAGATACTGTGGATCTTCTCTATGTGTATATGCCTTTAAGTGAGTTGCTGACTTACGGCAAACCCATAAATTTAGAAGGATTTTCTTAGGCAAGGAATACTCAGAGGCGGTTTACCATTGCCTTTTTGAGAAACATAGCTTGCACCACCTGACATTTATATTTTGCTATATTCTATTCACAAAAGTAATCTTAGTGCTAATCTCTCCTTTTTTAATGGGACACAATTTTGACATCAATAATGATGTTTGGGGCAGATGAACCTACCACAACTGAGCACACATTCACTATATAATTTGTTGTGGGTATTTATTTTTATCTGTTATTCTTAATAATTCTTTTACGAGCCAGTAAATGTGTTTCTTCTTTAAAAAAAGTATATCATGAGATGCCACTAAAATTAAAGAGTGCTGCAGTCCCATATCCTCATCATGCCAACACTAACAGATACAGAAAGGAAACTTTTTCCATGTGTCACCATTTTAGCAAAGCGGCTAATTCCAGTGTTTAGAAAGGTCTCCTCAAAATTGTCTTTTATGTTATCTTCCCTGAGAAGATTCAAGTTTGAAGAAAACGTACTGTAGGAATTTACAGTGCGGATACTGTAATGCTATTTCTTCCCCCACTCCCATCATATCAGCACTTACACTTCTAGCTGTAATAATCAGGTGGGGAAAAAAAGAGGGAGGCATCTAATTTTATAACACAGTCACAGATCCACACTAACATAGATTAGGATGCTTCAGAGAACATGGGTTTAGTCACTGAGTTGATTTTTAAAAAGGCTGTTTCCAGACCAGTGTTTATTGTTTAATCACTGGGACTTGTTCAGTCATATTGGGGTAGAGGGATCACCTTACTTGGGAACATACCTAACCCTCAACAATGCCCAGCCTATCTTTAAAAAAAAAATCTATCATCTTCAGAACAAGTTCAATTAATGCAAAGGGGAACATCTAGACTGAAAGAAGCATTGCAGAATAGTTGTTCTGTTAATTATATGCCAGTTCCCAAAGCCATAAGGTTGAACACCAAAGCCTTGGCAGAACTGAGATGTAGAAGACATATTAGATTCCTGTTTGGACCAAGACTCAGAACAGCAATAATTTTATGCCAAAAAAGCAAATTCTTTCACACTATTCTATCTACACATACATTTCTTCAATGTGTCCAAGAGATCTACACATACCAGTTTTCAAATACAATGGCCCTCTACTACAAGCCTCTAACCAAAATGAATGCCACATCTTCTCAAAATGGGAAAATGATGTTGATGTCTGTAGCTGTTTTCAATTAATGCCTGCTTATCTTGTTTGTCTACACAGGATCCAAATTAAGGATAATTGTTTTTTACTTATTACTCAAAACACAAGCCAACAATCAACATCTTTTTTCAAATGTAGAAAGGTGTGACTTTCAAAATCAGAAAAGAGATAAGTTTTTAAACAGAAGAGAGCTGGATAACATTATTTTTGGACTACAGTTCCCAGTATCCCCTAGATAGCATGGCCACTAGGTATGCTAGATTAGGAATTTGGAGAATTGTAGTTCAAAAAAGTAATTTTCCAAACTTTGGCCTAAGTTCTTCCTTTCAATTGTAAGGCTACAGTTAAGTAAGAGGAACTCACCAGCAGTTTGCTCATTCTACCAAAATCTGCTACAACTGTATTTAGAAAGTCAAGGACATTGACCTTTCTTCATTCATTCCTTTTCCTTTTTCAGCACAAGATTTCACCAGATGGCAACATGTAAATATGGCTTGTAAATTTGTCTGCTTCCTACCGTAAATACTGCCTAATCTCCTTGATAAAATACTGGATAGATTAACAGCCACTGCTCCTGCCTTATTATTGGCCTGAAAAAGTATAGTAGCACTGCACAATAGAAACAACATCTGATACAAAATGTAGGCCTAAAATGGAGAAAGGGATGTGAGGGGGGGAAAGGAATGTAACGGCGCCTTTATTTTTGCATGAGATTTTGTGGCTATAAGTCCCTTCTTGAGATGCAGTACAGAGTGATAATAAATACATAATGTAGACCTTAACTCTTAACAATATCACTTTTCTTCTCCTGTATGATATTTAAATATTTTTTGCCTGATGAAGAAGCCAGTGGAACTTCAAAAGCTTGCATTATGTATGTCAGGTGTTCTGTTTGGCCAATAAAGGGATCATTCCTTCATGGATTTTGTTGTATTTCACTTCCTGCCTTCACACATTAACACTGACTGACTACTATAAAGATCTGAAAGATCTGTTATCACCTAGCCCAGCCTTTTGAAAATTGAAGGCAAGGGATAAGATTTCCAGATCTTATTACATTCTATCCCATTCCCACAACTGTATAAATACTTTACAACCTGAGGCTTTAATATCACTCTGTACATCTGAAGAAGTGGTTTTATATTTATGAAAGCCCATGCTAAAATAGTATTAAATGTGCTGCCACTTTCATTTCTTCTCCCCATCCCTTCCTTCTTTTTTTATGCTGCAAGAGGCTGCTTATTTGAAAAGTAGGGCAATATCTGTCTATTCATGTTACTAACCCTTCCTGTCGACAGTCTGCAATCCAATCTTTCATAACAGTGTAGAAGGTAGAAAAATCAACGGTGATCCCACTTTCTTCAGGGTCCAGTCTCTTATACAGAGATTGAAACCTCCAGTCTTCACAACTTTGCCCTGTCATCTCTTGTAAGTATTCAATGATTCGGAAAACAGATACCTCTCCTAAAAACAGATCAGAGATAGAGTAATTACTCAAATAAAAAGAAGCTGAAAAGGGGAGTAGTTCTTCCTTATTTGGTAGTACAATTTATTACAATATATGTCACTGTTTCTTTCATCTTGGAAAAAAATGGAATTATACTTTTTCAGGCTATAACTAATAATCAGTACATGAATTGGCTATTCTGTTTGTCTGTATGATCTTAAAATGCCCCACAGAAGCAGCTGGGAAGGTAATCTTGCATGTCTGAAAATTCATCAAACTAATAATGTATATTTTAAGAAAAGATTACAGTCCTTGGTTTCAAGAAAAATGGCTGCTGCACAAAGAATAAATCTGAAACTTCAAGAAAGGCAGGAGATTATGGGAGAGATGTCTAAAAAAACACACCATTTTAAATTATTCTTAAATGTTTATTTGTAAAAACAATATATTTCTTCTCCTACTCATCCAAATCTATTATTATTATTATTATTATTATTATTATTATTATTATTATTATTATTATTATTATTTACTGTTTCAGTGTACATCTCAAGTAAAATCAATCTGTCACTTTGAACTGCTTCCCCTCCTTCCAGAACAGCTGGCCCCATCACTGCTTGCCAAGGTGGTGCTTCCTGGATGATATATTTTGCTTTCTCCCTAGAACTAGCCCAGAAGCAATGCTGTTCTTTGAAACCATGTCTTCCCCTCCGTAAAGCACATAACAGATAAGCAACAGAAGGTTCGCTCATCCTAGCCAGGTAAACAGATTTCAGAACAAGATGTTAACCAAATAAAAAAACGCTCCTGAGACTAGAAGAGGATGTTTCCTTCCAATTAAAAGAGATCAAACAGAAAGTCAGTTCCAGAGGAGCAACTGGGTTGAATAACCTATTCTTGGAAAATCTCCATCATATAAGACTGCATATTTTTTGTACATCCAAGTCAATAAAAACACATTTGGACCTCCACATTTGCAGGCTTCACTTTCACAGACTTATTATTTGTGAGTTTCTCCAACCCCTGCCCCCCTCATGTGCCTCTTTCTAGGGGAAACTTTCCTCTGGGCAGCTCCAGTCAGACTGTGCAGCCATTTAAAAACCCACCTCTGGCCCTCCTCCTTCTCCTCCTTCAGCTAAGGATGGTTAACAGCCCAGTTTCTCAGCAGAACAAACCCTCTCCCAGCAGCGGAGCTTGCAGTGCGGGGGGGCGCGGGGGCAGGGCCACGGTGTGTGGGTGCAGTGTTGCGGTGGGTGGAGACGGGGCCACGGCACACAGGGGCATGGGTACGAGCCAGGATGCCCCAAAAATATTGCTGTTTGGGGTGAACTGCACCCATAGCCCCCCATGCAACTGCCCTCTCCTGATGTCCCCCACACATTCAAGGATGGAGATGGGCAAGAGAGAGGAAGTACAAGGCCACAGTGCAGACCCCTCCCTTCCTCTCCTTTCCCTGATCTGGTTTGCACCCTGGGTGCTTGCTCCCCGATATACTTCTGCCCTCTTCCCACAGACACATACACTTTTATATTTGCGATTTTCCCACTTTTGCAGGGGTCTTCTGCCCCATCTTGCGAATGTGGAGGACCACATGTATAACCAAAATAGAAAGGAGGGGGGAAAAGAAGCACCTTTCTTCTACAAATTGTTCCCAATATAATAACACAGAAATTGCTTGTTTCTTTGTTTTCCCAGTCATGTTTAAGTGCATTGGCAGAAAGCAGCATGTGATATAAAAGATCTCTGCTGCTATACTATTCTGAAACGTGCTTTTACCCCTTTAACAAAAAACAAAAAAATCTAACTTCCCCTTAGTTTTGAAGACTGACTGTTTCCAGCTGATATTGGGAAATCTTCTACCTGTTTGTTCAGGATCACAGGCCTTGAATGTGCATTTCAGAACATGTTCTTCAGAGCATTGGCCTGCATTCAGAATGATGTTCTTGCTGCTGACGCCAGAGCTGTCCCATGGTACTGCTAAGGAACAGGAGAAAGTAACCTTTTAACATAAACGGCTTTTTTCCCCTAAGCCTGGATTATCTGCAAAAAAAGTTATCCTTTGGGGCCTGTTATGAAATGTTTTTATAATGCCTGTTATTGATGAGCAAATGTCTAGAATAAATCTGCTTGGAAAAAACTTTGATAGGCATTTTTATTAACTTGGTCTGTCACTCTCTTAAAAAATAATCTAGCTGTGATATACAGTTGTTGCAGGGGCCTTTCCACATTTTTTTAAATCAAGTGAAGTCTGTTCTAACTAAAAATAAATCCATCCATCAACATCCAACAATATAGCTTTCTCTTCATCTCTCCCATTCATAATTCCCCACTGTCCATTCTTTTTATAAACTGTATCTATCATATCTATCCAAAGCTCATACAACTAATAACTTTATCCTCAAACAGGTTTTCTTCATTCATACATAAATTGCTTAGCAACTTCTGCTAGTGGCTTAAGAAGAAGAGAAGTTTATATGAAGCATTCTGTAGTTTGATTTTTTCCCCTCAGAATAGTCTTAATGTGTTATAAAACCAATTTTGCATTCAGAATGAAGCATTCAGCTGAAACACAAGGAATTTGATAGATTCCACAGAACTAGATAAAGTACTGCATTAACACAACATTAAGATAATTAGTACCAGTGATGGAGGTATAAGCCAAATCATGCTAAAGTGGATTAATGACACTAGGCTATTAATTGCTGCCCAAGTCTCAAAGATGGAACCGTAATATTAATCTATTCTATGGTACAGAACTGAGAAAATGGAGAATGATAGGAACTAGAGAAACCATCTGTACTACATGTTACAACAACAATACAGCAAACTTTAGCTAGATGTTAGGTCAGAACTGGAGAGGTCCATAGGTCCATATCCAAATTTCTACAAAGTTAAATTGACCAGTCAGTGTAGGGAACAGTCTTTCTCTCTCTTTCTCTCCCTCTCTCTCTATATATATCAAAATAAGCTATTTTATATAATAACTACAGGATAAAATAATGAAAAAGTACCTTGTATACCATCTCAAGTTTGTAAAATAATCTTGTGGTATTGCAGATCAAAGCAAGGAGTGGTGGACTTGTCCCACTTGTCAATCTACTATGCCATAATCTCTCATTCACTTTAGGATTCAGGTGGAAAAGGGTCATATTTAGATAAGCTAAACCTCAATTTGAGAAATTTGGCACAGCTTTGCATCCATTTTTACTGGAGTCGTCATGAACAGCCTGAGTGAATGCTATGCATAACTTAACGTTGACTAAAATAAAGTTTTGTTGGCACCAGTCCAGAGATCATCATGTTGAGTAACACTGGGCTAAAGGACTGAATCAACTGGTGATGAGCACTAACTTCCAAGTCAATGCCAGGTACCAATCCACAGCACTGCAACCAAAACTTCACTGTAAAGTAGGTGTTGTCTTTTCTGAAATTAGCCTGGAGGGCATAGAATCATAGAGCTGGAATAAACCACAAGGGCCATCAAGTCAAACCCCCTGCCATGCATAAGTACATTCCCAACAGATGGCTACCCTCCCTCTGTTTAAAAACCTCCAAAGAAAGAGACTCCACCACACTCTGAGGCAGGATATTCCACTTGTCGAACTGCTCTTACCATCAGGAAATTCTTCATAATGTTTAGATGGAATCTCTTTTCCTGAAGTTTGAAGCCATTGCTCCATGTTCTGTTATTTGGAGCAGCAGAGAACAGGTTTACTCCATCCTCCATACAATAACCCTTGAAATATTTAAACACAGCTATCATGTGGCCTCTTAATCTTCTCTTCTCTAGGCTAAACATACCCAGCTGATTCATATTCAGGTGGTTCTAAAATCTAACTCCAATAAAAAATAAACAATTATGAGATCAAAAATGTCAGGGACTAATACTTACTTTCTGTTAATAAGCCTGCAGTTAACTGTGCAACTGCTGCATTTTCAACATATTTGTGGTAAATATTCTCCATTATCAGATAAGTTCCTCTACAGTCAGAGCTTTATTCCACGAAAACATTATTTTCTAAGAAAAAAGAAATCAAGACCAGTTCTCTATCTTCCCACAGTCAACAAATCAAGAACTCAGTTCCAGCCCTTACAAAGCAAGAATCTTTTTGGATAATTTATTTGCCAGGCTTTATGAAAGTAATGAAAAACTTGGTTGAATTACACTGATTAATTTGTAAACTGGACTACGCTGTAGATACGACAATTCCATCTGTTCAAAATCTGTATACTAAACTGCTTTAAGCTTTTAAACATGTTTAAATATTACAAAAAAAGACATTCAATTATAAAATTAGGAATTATTTTCATATCCTTTGCCATGGTTGTATGTACCATTAGCACACTGGGATTGAAGTTTTTCTGTGCTTGTGTCAAGAATGTATTAAAATTCAAAACTCAGATCAATTGAGTCACACTGTGGATTTTATACCTCTAGCAATTAAATGCTTGAATAGTAAGAAGAAATCCCACTAAGTAATCAAACCAAACATTTTCTCTCCTACAGTGCACTGTGTAATACAGGCAACGCTAAAGAGCCAGATTTTCAACTGTATGCTTTGACTGCATGACATCCCACATGTTCAGTCAACAGCAAACAAACATGCATTTTTCAAAGCATAAGGGTAATATGACCCCCAATTTCAAGGATATTTAAATGTAAGTGATAAATATTTGGCATGAAGACTATCCACACAAAACTACAGGCATTATTCTGGTCAAATTATTTTGGCCTTCTATGCTCCTGTGGACAATATTCTGGCTTTTGCACCTGCATATGTGGAAACCAACTCTTTAGGGGACTGATAAGCCAGCAGATAGTGAGAGTGCCAGCTCGAAAACTGGGTAGTGCTGGGAATCTACTCAGAATCAACTAGATGGCTACAAATCATCACTCTAGTGTGAGTAAAGTTCTGCCAGACTAGCCAACTAATCAGCCCCATTGATTGGGAACCATTCCCACCAAACAGTAGCACTGAGTTACCTGCTGTCTTAGAACTGTCTTGTTTTCTGGTTGTAGAGAAATTATGTATTTAGTAGGAGGCAGTATACTAATATTTTGCAGACTGGTTTAAGAGGAATAACTAGTCTTACGTGCTTAATCTGTTGTTGCCTTCTTCCTCTACCAATAGAGAAAGCCACCTCTCCCTACTTAATAATATATAATAATACCCACATCTTCCTACTGCAATATTATTTGCAATTTTATTCATTGGGCTGAAGAGAACAGTAGTCACCGAGTGGTTTGGAGATTTGGGTTGAGAGACAAAAAACAGTGAGATTATTCTGAGGGAGGGGAACAGTTCAGTTCAAAAGGTACTGGGATGAGGGGTTGGGAGTTCTGGTAGTATGTATCAATGGTTATTAACTTAGGGTCCATGGACACCTGGGGGTCTGCAGAGCCCTGCTGCTAGACACCAGCAGCAGAGGCAGCAACAAGGATGCAGCAGCAGGTTGTGGGTGCAGGTGACGAATCTGCTTCTTCATTTGCAAATGAAAGAGCAGTTTGGGTGTGCACATATGCGTGCAAATATGCCTGTTGCCATGTCCCTCAGCACACACACACCCTGCTGCTGCATCTTTCACAAAAGGGACACAGCAGCAGCCGTGTGCATGTGCCCAAATTGCTCCCTCATTTGCAAACGTGAGAGTAGTTTCGGTACCCACACAACCCTCACTGCGGCATCCCTGACAAAAGTGACATTTTCTCAGCCGCAGAGAAAGGTAAAGGCAACAAATCTTGCCAAGAAAAACCTCATGGCAGGGTCACCATAGGTCAGGTTTCAAAAGGGAGAGGAATAGTGGCTAAAACCTCCCCGTCAGCAGCACTCCGTTGTTGTGCACCTTCAAGTCACTTCTGATTAATGGCAACCCCAAGAACCTATCACAATTTTTTTTTTTTTTGCAAGATTTGTTCAGAAGGAGTTTGCCTTTGCCTTCCTCTGACGCTGAGAGAATGTGAGTTGCCCAAGGTCACCCACTGTCTGAGCAGGGATTTGAGTCCTCCTCTCCAGAAGCCTTTAATAAATAGAGTATGTAAATAAATATTTGAGTATTTAAATCTAAATTTCAGTGTTTAAATCTTAAGTCTTAGGAGGCCCTGCAACAAATTATATTTGCAAAAGGTCCCCAATAAAGAAAAGTTTAACTATCACTGATATATATGTAACAGCAAAGGCTGCATCTGTGAGTCGGTGTAAATCCAATGGAGTTAAATCGCCTCAGGAAGTCCAGTCAATTAGCAGCCAGCACTTATTAGGAAGAGGCTGTAAAGCAACTGGGGACATGGGGGCAGCTGGAGAAAAGCTACTAAAGATGTAATGATGAGATATTTTAAATGTGAATGTGTAAAGCTGCAAGGCTTCAAATGAAACGGGCTCGGATATACAGGCCCCCTCCCCGGCTTTCTACACATTTTTTCCAAAGGAGTCATATTACTCCTGTGAGGCAGAGGTGAGACAACCCCCTGCGTCGAAGAAATAACCTGAAAAAGGCCCCCTCGCTCCGGGGCAAGTGAAGGGGCCGCGACGCTAGCGAACGAGCTCCTTCAATCAACAGAAAGGGGACAGAGAAACACCTCCGCCTCGGTGAAAACACCACCTTCCCTCCCTCAAGAGAGAGCAAAATGGAGGAGGAGGGCCTGTGGGCGGGCCGTTAAAACAAAGCCTCGAGGAGGGAGGGGCGGAGAGAGACGCAAGGAAAAGGGCGGGAAAACTGAAAGGGGGAGGCAGGGCGGTGGCTTTAAGCCTCCCCCCGGAATTTTGCTGAATGTTTTGCTATAAGGCGAACGAGGCATTACTTCGTTAACCTTCCAGTCCTTTTCTTGACAACCTCATAACGCTTCCACCGTCGTCCAGGGCCATTTTGCTGCCTGAGGCTCAGTGACCCATGACGCTGTCCTCCCCTGAGCGCCCTCGACGCAGACTAGTCACTAGCCAGATTATTTGAGAGCGATACTGCTAGCAGTTCCATCTCTGGTATTGAACATACAGAAACAAAGTAAATAATAATTTTGCTGCCCTTTCACGACCCCCAGTGTCTACTGCCTGAGGCAATCACCTCATGCTACATAATAATAAAAATAAAAATAAATAAAAATAAAAAGATAAAAATAAAATAAAAATAAAGATAAAGATAAAATAAAAAGAGGCCTGGCGCCCTCTGTCATCTCTTTTTTCTCACTCTGCTTCTTTGCATTATTCCCCCTTTTTTTCCGCATTGCACCTACCCGTTGTGCTATGTAACACTCTCTCTATTGCCCATTTTTTACCTAGTGCTTTGTCTGGATGCAGTTATTTCCTGCCTTGACCCTCATTACTCACCTTCTCTGTAACTTATAGCATTTTGTGCCCTCAGTCTTTCACCTGGCCTATGTCTTTCAATACCATCTCTTTACTCCCCCTTTTCTTTGTGTGGCATGCCATTTCCAAGTTACCCCTTTTTTGGGTGCATCTCTGGCTCTTTTCCCTGTCCCCCTTCATCTTACCTCTACTATTTCTCATATGTTGAGCAACGACATGGCAACAAAGCTCTTCAGTCATTCATGCTCTGAGGAAGTGTCAAGTGTACCATTTAATATAGCTTAGCTTGAAGAACTGACTGGAGAATACATACAGAAGGTCCCTAAACCACTTTCTTTACAGAGCATCCAACTCCCTCATTGCCTAATTTTTTTAAAAAGCAAGAAAAGATTTGCTTTAGGAGACATCTGGAGGCAAATGGAGTGTTTGGCAGCTGCTGTGAAAGGATTGTATCTTGAGACATTACTCTTGTTCTTCCTGCTTCGCCTCTCATTTTTCAGCCCCCTGCAATATTGTCTGTGTTAGGGGCATGATTCAGGAAGTTTATTGACACAAGTTGTAGTGATGGCTACTAGCAAATAGACACATTCCCTGAAGTACTAGTTGCTACTGAACACAAAAGCTAAGAAAATGTTGTCTTCAGGGATAGTGTAACACAATACCAATTGTTGGGGAAGTATCAATGTAAGGAAGTTGTCTTCTTCATTCCTTATTTGTGGGCAACTGGCTGGTCATTGTGAGAATTAGGACTCCAGAGTAGACAGACACTTGGTCTGATCCATTAGGGTTTTTACTTAGGACTGACCATGCACTAAGTGGGAAGATCAGTTTCTGAAGGAACCTGGGAACATGTGGATGAAGGCAAGAATAAAACAGGAAGTTTGCACTTCTCTGATGGACAGGTTTAACTTCCATAGTCTTCCCTCTGGAGTTGATAGTTAGAGTTATTCATTCTAGGATGCCCTCTTTCATAGAGGGGCAGGCAAGCAATTTTCCATCCCTGGTTTATTTCTCCTTGTTTTGGGTCAACCTTAGATGTTCCAGCAAATTTGTAGGAAAGGCTTAGTATGTGCAGTCAGATTACAACTACATATAGTGGGTATTTAGAATGTCCCTAAGGCCAACATTGTCCCTTATATCTCATGCTATACAGGTCTAAGAATTTCTTCCTATCAATATCAAGCCTGTTGCTGTGCTTAACTTCCTACTAATTTCCAGTGATGTATTTAAGTCTTTTATTCCAAGTCTCAAGTCAAGTCTCAAGTCCCTACCATTAAGTCTCAAGTCCTTGAAGATACATTCAAGTCAAGTCTGGAAGTCAACTTTATACTACATCCAAAATTCCAGAATTATTGGATAGAGTGAAATAAAGTCAGTGTTAACAATTTAAGCAGAGTCGGCTCTCCACATTTGCAGTTTTGCCATCTGCAGCCTTGGAAGTGGGGAATAGGATCCTATCTTACTCCCCATTGCTGAAGCTTCAAAAGCTTTAGAAGGAAGCATCCTTCTTCCTCAAGCCCATTGCCTAACACATTTGCTGTTCCCCTTTGAGAAATGCACTTACACTCTGGCAGTGAGTCTTGTCTTTTGTTCACAGGAAATGTTTTAGAAGGCTCCTCCAATATACAGCAGGGACAGGCTGCTGAGCAGACCTCAAGCCTGCTTCAAGCCCATTGCCTAATCTGTTTGCTGTTTCCCTCTGAGAAATGCACCTACACTTTGGGCTTGAGATAGATTGTCATGTGACCAGTAGGCAAAAAGAGATGGAGGCATTGTTCAAAGTTGCAAGGTTTCTGGATGAATGCATTATGTTACTGAACCAAAGACAGCAAGTCAGTCATTAAAAATATACAAGTCTTGAGTTGAGTCAGTTCATCATTTATGGCTGAGTCAAGTCCCAGTCGAGTCACTGCTAATTTCTACCTCTTTGAGCCACAAGATGCAGTTGTACTTAACTTCCCACTAATTTTCACCTTTTTCTGCCACAGGATGTCCACCAAATCAGAAAGCTTTAAAAGAAGGTGAGGACAATTTGTGGAGAATAAGGCTATCAGTGGCTACTAGTCATGAGTTGGCCCTCCATATTTGTGGATTCTGTATGCCCTAAGTCAACCAAACATGGCTTAAAAATATTTTTAAAATATTTTTTACACAAGGGGACTAGAGCATCCATAAAATTTGACAGCCATGTGGGATCCTGGAACCAAACCCTTGTGGATACTGAGGTCCTACCGTACTTCCTATAGGCATTTGACTTGCCCTATAGAAAAGAGGATTGAGCCCCTAGATGTGACTTTGGGTTTGTTGAGCTGCTTCTTGTGTTCTCCTGCCATTCTCATTAACTCTAACAGACTCTGTGCTATGTAACTTGCCTTAGGATACTTTGTATTCTGTATTCATTTGCAGGGAAATTTCTGCCCTGGCATAACTCAGGAAGATCCTTAGTACTCTCATATTTTTCTTTTCTAAAGTTCTTTTTTCATAACCCCAGCCCCAAAACATAATCACTTCTTAAGTAGTGTACACAAAGAAGTAAACACATCTTAAATAAGATTTTTGTCATTCACAAGAATACTCTCAATTTTATGATCTATACTATTAGAAAGTTTCCAAAGAGTAATTAGTCAAGTTTGTAGTTCTGGTTCATTTCCTGTCAAGCGTGTGGGTTAGCCTAAAAAGAGTAAGGATTATGCGAATTTTATCATTAATACAAGTATTCTAAGCAGTGAATAATCTGTTAGCACTGGACCATAAGTATGCAGTTTTTCAAAACTAGCCCAAGGTTTTATTGGAAGAGACTTTATGAACATGAGCCACATCTTCCTTCACATTATAGTGTAAGTAGTATGTTCCCAGTATGAACAGAACAACATTTGCACAGCTAGTACTTACTTAATAAAAACAATGTTAAGTTTGGTTTGCTGAACAGAATCTAGAAATTGGTGGAGTATGGGGAAAAATAGAGAAGGTAACAGAAAGACATGGGAGGAGACTGAGGTGCGGAGGAGTAACAAGCAATTAAAAGCAAAAGGCAAAGGCAATTAGTAAAATCCAGGCCCCAAATACTGCCCCATTTCATTGGCCAATTCCGTGAGTTCCTGGAATTCTGGTTGGTTGAGATCTGCTATATCTTCCTCCCATGCTGATTGTCTCTTCTCATCATAATCTTCACTCAGCCCCTTGGATTGGCCAATATCTTCTATGGAAGAAGGTCCTCTGGGCAGATTGAGTATTTCCAGTTGGCCATTTTGTCTAAAGTCATCATAGTAATCATCCTCTTTGTTCCGACGCATCAAAATTGGCTGGAAGAAAGACCACTGTTGGCCTGGGTTACTAATATCCAGACTTTTCTCTGGCTTCTCACATGTAGAGACCATGGTATACCTAGGAGAGGAAAGCAAGATGGTGGCAAGGTTGAATAGATGCCCAGTATGCTGACATATATCATCCTGTCCCTGGTTTTAGCCTTCTCAAGAATCCTTTGTGTGTTTCTCACATATATCACCAATACAGTTTACATCTTTGTAACAACCCTATGTTCTCAAGAGATCCTTCCATTATCCTGTTTGAGAGATTTAACATAGATGAAATACTTCTTACCTTTTAGATCTACACTTCAATCCTTGGGCACATGGACAATACTGCTTAGGTTTGGCAAATGCTGCCATGCTGCCCCAACCCATCACTGCTAGAAAGGTGCCACTGGGAACTTGGCATATTTCCCCTTCTTTTCGATAGGGAGCACAGACGGGGAATGGGAGAGCTGTATTGGAGATAGAAGAGAAGTTGGGAAAGTCTGTGTGTACAGAACATATAGGGGGAAATTATCATATCTCTTGTACAAACTCTGCTGAAATCAATAAGGATGGCATGGAAGCTGTTCCCAGCAAATTGTGCCTTTGTAAAGGAATATTAGTTCTTCAATATTGAGGAGAATATCATCCAATGCAATAATTTATATTAATTATTGCATTGGATTATATTCTCCTCAATAGTTTGAGAATTTGCATACATCTGTGTCCATATAAACTGTTCTGGGGTGTTCTGTTGACTTGTCTCTGTAAAAATTCCTAGGACACCAGGTTTGCTTTTACTCTGTGTTTACTTAGTGCTGCAAAGCTTATTTTTTTCCCTCCACAATCAGCTGGAAGTAGAATTAAAATGTCAATTCCACACAGCACTTAATATAGTGCTGTATTATTGGGAAGTGTCCATCCCCATAGCCACAATCCTTTTATAATATTGGTGCAGAGGTCAGCAGAGGTTCCTTGTAACTTTAATTAGAAAGAAGTTTCCTTTCTGTGCTGCCTACTCCGTAACAGCTTTCCATTCAGTGTAGCAATATTAATGATGAATTTATCCCATAATTTCTATTTAATTAATCAGTTTTTGTTCCCCATGAGGAAGGAGTAATTATTGGATGCCTCTTATTTTGTTTTTAATCATAAAAGTTTCCAGTCTTATTGAAAAATGCAAACAACTTCCACATTACCCCCTGGGAACAAAGGATGACCAATTAAGAGATACTTCAGTCATACCATATTCCCACTGCCCAGGAAACAAATACTGGTGCAGATGTTGCAAAGACGAAACTTCTAATCACAGGCACAATAACTCTGCATACCGTCAGTAGTTCTTAAGTGCTCCAGACAAGCCCAGTCTTCACTCAGCTACCCAGCAGCTGCTATTTACATTTTTTTTAAATAATTGTTTGATGCTGATCCAGAGCAAGGAGACATGAAGCATGCAATAAACAGAGCTGCACAGAGATCATCTCACAGTTGTTGGAGGTACAACATAAGCCCTGAGCACACTCTTCTTGGTGTGGGTCACATCTTGTTCCGCTCTCACCACGGCTCACACCTTCTGTACACTTGCCCCACACACATAAGTAACCCAGGCAACATTCCCCATCATTTTGACACATCTGGAATACAAAAGTAAGTGAAACATGCTATATGACAACAACATGTATCTCAAAACTAGCAAATTCTTTCATGCAACAGGTGTAGAGCAGTGTGAGTGCATCTGTAAACACTATGGAATTGTTTTGCCCCTGCCATTAGAGTGGAGTACTGCCCCCACACCCCAAAAATGGGGGAAAATCTTTGTGACCAAATGCCTGCCAATGTCACTTAGAGAACATCATTGGCAATAACCTCCAGTGCTAGTTTTACATTATGTTAATATTCAAAGGCAATAGTTGGTAAGTTATTCTTTTTGTCTTTTGTTCATATTACAATTTCTGTATTTGTTTTTCAAAATTTGAGAACAGATTCAAGTTTACTCATCCTTTTTATTATTGTTAAGGAGTTATAGTCAAAGTGCTAACATGCTGTAGTTAGCATTTTGCTTTTGGGCTAGCATTCCTTTTTTGATTGCCTGATCTCTGTTGAACCTGCGTCTTGAAAACAATAGCTATGTTTACTGACAGCAGACATCTTAGCTAGTTCTGAGAATGTAGCAACACACAAGATAAGTACAGATACATTTCATTTTAGAGAATGTTAGGTTAATTTAAACTGATTGCTGAAGGACCCACAGGCAAATGGCCATACGGGTTGAACAGAAATTTCCCAGCACCACCTTCTGAGTTCATCCTTCCAAGAAGGACTGGAAGCACTGTAAAATAATGTTCCAACCCCCACACAGTGAGGTGGCCCAGAGGGATACCACAGAATGGTACTGAAAGCTGCTGAAATTTTCAGCAGAACCAACAGGATCACATTCTCCTGTCCAGTCCACTGCACAGGTCATCCACCAAAGTGACCAAAGCTGTCTCGATCCTGTAACCAGGCCCAGTGGCAGAGCTTGGAATGTGTGGAGGGGGGCAGGAGGGCCGGGGCTACGGTGCAAGGGGCAGGGCTATGGCACATGGGGTTGGGGCCAGGGGGCGTGGTCGCAGCATGCAGGGATGTGGCTGCAAGCCAGGATGCCCCCAAAACTGGGGGCAAACAGCCCCCATCACCCCCCTGTCCCTACATGACTGACCAGGCCAGAAGTGTGATTGAAATAGATGTAGATAATCTGTTTCATCCAAAAACTCCTGGAGCTGTGAGGCTGGTCTATAACCTTGCTCAGGAAAAGTGTTGGAGACTGGCCAGTAATTCTCCAACATGGTCCAAGAAGTTTTTTTCCCCCCACCACTTCTTTTCACCACCTCTTGTAGGCAAGATAGGAACATGCCTTGCCATAATGAGGCATTCACTATTCTCCTTACCCACTCAGCCAGGACACCTGGAATAGGAGATTGAATCAGGATAGAACATTCCAATTCCACCTCCCCAGATCCAGCAGCAAACCAGTGACTTTTGTATACTCACTGTGTTCTTGGCTTTACACTGCTGGCACCGTGAAGCAAGGAAAGACCTAAAACAGAACTGGTCTTTTTGGCAGTCATTGTCATTCACACATTTCTGTTAAGTAAGAAGAAACATGTTGCTTTAAAGACTGTAAGACATTAGCAGAATGATTGTCATTATTGCATACCATCCAACTGCCCCAATTTGACAGGGACAGTCTTGATTAATCCTCTATCATTCAATTTTTTCAGCTGCTTTTAAAATGTCTCAGTTTTTTCTCTCCTCCTCTCACGTCCCCCCTTTGTCCTCAGCTTACTTCAGCTGCTGCAGACTGAGTTCAAGGTGCAAAAGTAGCTTGTACTCAATTCAGCAGGGATGAAGGGAGAGGAAAGGGAGAAATCTTTCCCTTCCCAGTAAGTTCAGGCAAAAGCAAACTGCTGTAGCCTCTTCTAGCTTTTGTGTTCTTCCTCATTAAACTTTTGCCATCTTGATCACACACTGATGTTGCTTGGCTGCACATATCATATTGGAGGGTATGTTATTGAACAATGGTTGAAATTCAAACAGATCTCTCTCTAAAACAGAAATGAGAAACCTCTGGCCCTCTGGATATTTGAACTTACAACTTTTATCCAGTTCAGCCACCATGTTCAATGGTAAGGAATAGTGAAAGCTGTAGGCCAAATCATCTAGGCCAAAGTTTTTCAACACCTGCTTATAAATACAGAAAGAATGCCCACAAACTGGGTTGGATTAGCACTTCTGTCACTTGCTGTGTGAACACACATTTAGGACAATTATCTCAACTGGATGAGTGTTTGATCTGAGTGTTCTGTGGTCTGACTGGATGGAACTTGTTACATCACTGAAGATTTCAATCAGGATACTGCCTGTGTGGATCCAGCTGTTAGACATAATTTCTTACTCCCTTACTGGGGATGTTTTTTATTTTAATCCGTTGCTTGGGTTAGACTGGACCCGGTATTCATCTATCTCAGTGGGATATTTCTGACTGGACTTGTACAGCAGGGGTGGGAAATCTTATTTGGATTAAAGGACAGATTCTCATCCCAGAGCCATTGGAGGATGGGGACATGCATACCAGCAGCAGGTATGGTCAAAACATAATGACAGCGTTCTTGCTCATACTTGATTCATACCATTCCCACAAACACATACACACATCAGCCCCATACTTCAGCTGGCCTGCATAGATCATTTGAAGTGCAAATGTATTTTCCCTGATCAGGGAAGTTTCATCAGCATGGAATAAGGGGAACTTCCTATTTCTGATCAATGATAAATGCTTTTAAAGGGGATAACAGAAAACATACTTTAAGGAAGAAAGAGTGAGAGACAGAAAAAAAAATGTATGTCAGATTGGGACCCCTGCAGCCAAGTCCAATAAAAGATTGCATTGATGTATAACTTTAGGAGTTAGACATGATGCATATATTAAACAGTGGTTAGTGCAGTGTTCCCTCTGCTGATGTAATCTCCGCATACCTGGATGCGAGGTCTCCCAAAGCCTCATGTCCTATTATCATCAATGGATGCACCGGGTATACTCTGGTGCAGGTGCAAGCACATTGCATCCATTGATGATAATGGGACAGAACATTTGCGTTTTCTGTTTTATACAAGAGTTACTGGAAAAGAACCCTGCCTAAATGGAGGGTACACTGCAGTCTTTAATAATGAGATAGATAACAGTTCAGCAGCAGCATACCTCCAAATACCAGTTGGTGGGAGAGATAAAGGGATACTGCCTTAAAATGCTGGTTGTAGGCTTCTCAGAAGTGTCTCGTCAGACACGTAAGAATGGGATTCCAAACTACCTGGGCTTTTAAAGTGGTCTAGTGGGGGATCTTATACACAGAAGTCAGATTGTGGAGTGAGGAAAAAGGAGACAGATTAATTTTCCCCTACCTGTTAGCTTCTTGGCCATAACTGTGTCACAGCTTGCTCCATGTGTTGATGAGGGTGATGCTGTGCTCTTTCTTGCAAAATATTATTGGGCATTGCAACATTTAGTATTTATTATTGATAAATCACATTGAAGCAAATCAATTCCACCACCACCCTGTCCCTTCCTGGCAGGAAAACAAGAAGATCCTCGTACTGCCAAATGAGTAGTATGCAAGTAGAGTGAATTCAGTTCTATAGTTTTCTTAAGCACAACCTAGAGATTCTCCTCTCCATTGCTTCTCTTGCACTAGAAGTCCTGCCACATCCCTGTATTAAGAGTCTTGATAGATCCCTTAGAACATTTTATCATGGTTCTGTCTGTGCAACTTGTGCCTGTTCTCCTCCAGAACAGAACTCAAGCCATTCAGATGCACAAGAGTCTTACTATCACCGACACTCTCATCAAAACTAATTCTGGTCTACATCAGACCTACGAACTGGTTAAAATGTACTGTTAGTTTTATTTTAAATAACACCACTTATTTTTCTAATTTGCTTTCATTTGAACTATTTAATAAAATATCTTGAATTAAGAGGCCTGCTGTTGACTGACTTAGTGGCCAGCTCATTGGCTGGAGTGGAGAACTGGTGGCTGACAAGAAGTTGTTGGACTTCAGCTCCACTGTCCAGACAGCATGACCAATAGTTAGGAGTGGAAGGAGCTGTACTCCAGCGTCATCTGGAGTTATAACCAAACAGCATCTGGAAAGCATTTTTGTTACAGATTTTTCAGAAGAGGTAAATGAAAATAAGAGTTAAGTAATGCTGCTAGTAACCATGTGTGGACAAAGAGTTACTTTTCTTTTAAGATGTTCTGTGGCTGTGATGTACCTTCAGCTTCAAAGTGAAGGAGATCATAGAGATGGCATCATAGAAGCTGATTAAAAAGGAGACAGAGTGCTATGGGAGCACTTCCTTGTTCATTGGACCTTGGCACAAAATTTCTGAAAGCCATCATAGTATAGTGGTTCGGGTGTTGGTCTAGGAATCTATGAGACCAGGGTTCAGATCCCCACTTGGCCACAGACACCCACTGGGTGACCATGGACAAGTCATACCCTCTTGCCCTAGAGGAAAGCAATGTAAAACCCCTCTGAACAAATCTAAGAAGAAAATTACACAATAGAGTCACTTTAGTTCAGAAATAACTTGGAGGCACACAAAAAGAAGTGCAGTCAGACTGCAAGTCAACAACCCAAGTTCTAGGCAAAGCCAAAAATTTCTCAGCTAGCAACAAAGGGAAAGTGTCAAAAGAACTGCATATTTCCTGCCCCCTCCCTCTCCTCCAGTGGCATTCTAGTCTCAGGATTTTATCACATAGTTTGTTGCACAATTGCACCGGCTTAGTTCCACATTTGATTGTTCCTTATCACACCATTCTTGAGTCTCCTGTTGTTCCACTGAAATTCCATCATTCTTGGGTCACATCTTTTCACTGATGGGGAAAAACCCATCAATATCTCCAATATCACTGCTGTTCAACTATTAATTCTTGGTGTGATCATTTTGTTGCTCTGCAGGTCTGACAATCTGGCAGTTATGTGATTTGAGTGGGCATGGTTCTCTTCTTGTCCCCCGTCCCTGTCCCCAAGCAGGGTAAAGTCACTCCGCTTCTAGGGTCTGGACAAAGAGGACATCATGGTGTACAGGAACAATGTTAATTTTACTCTATTACCCACTACATATTTCTTTTTGAAATTCGTTTTGCCATAATTGCACAATTGTACTGCCATGGAGTGACCAGCATGGTGCAATTATGGTGAAAGAAATTTAAAAAAAATAAAAAATACTGGGAAACCAAACTTGCCCAACTGCAGGAAAAAGAAGAAAGAAAATAAAAAAAATAAACAGGAACAATGTTGCTTTTACTCTGTTGTCTGTACGTACTTTTTAAATTTTGTTTTGCTGTAGTTATACAATTGTGCTGGTGTGGCAGTTGCCAGTATGCTGCAATTATGGCAAAACAAACTTTTAAAAAATACCTACTGGGGAATCAAAATTGTGCAATTGTGGCAAAAAAGAAAAGAAAAAATAAACAGCACACATGTGCTACATAGTAGAAAGTAGGAAGGTGGGGTCAGCGAGGTAGTACTGGAGACCACAGGAATGTGCATCAACAAAGTGGCACCATAGCTTTTTTTGCAAAGAAGGTGGGAATATGATTGTTTTCATACTTGTATGTTTCCATTTGCTTAACAACGTAATTGCTGCAAGACAGCAGGCTGGTGTGATAAAGCCCTGGGTCAATATTTCTGAACAGCAGTGGGTGTGGGCCAGTCAACATGAAGTCCATTTAGTCCCTATGATTTCAATGATGGAGGTAGGCATGCACTTTAGCAATCTAATTGAGACCAACAGGATGCCAAAGTGTTTGGCAGTGCCCAGAGTACAGGCCTGTGTACAGGCCTGGTTATACAGTAGTTCCATTCTTTTCTGTAGCTGATAGATGAGGGACAGAAGCAAGACAGCAAATAGGACAGAAGCAGCCTCCAGGCTGCATGTGGGCCCCCGTGGTGGTGGTGGTTTTTAACAGCCTAACACTCATTTTGCTCCTGCCATAAAATAAAGCTTTCTGGCGTTCTGTAAGGGGCCATCTGCCCTGTCAATTTTCAAGGCTCTATGATGTCAAGGGGCTCTCTGGCACCCCTGTACACCATAGAAAGCCACTCTTGTAACATTAGTGGCTGTATGAGAAGGGATTCAGTGTTGCCCCCTGCCACTAGGAAGTTTCCCATGCTTTAGTTAGGGGCAGGAAGAATTGTACATGAGGCTCCTTCCTTCAATATCCATGTTTTCCCCATGGCCTTTGGCTTGTCCTTTTAATTACCAGTCTCACTATCATGGCATTTACCATCATTCTGCCTTCCCTCAGTTGCTTCCCATATGCCTGTTTCAGCTTCTTAAGAGCAAGGACCTGTGTGTGTTACTTATAGTTTGGCCTTGTACTGCAGAAGAGGATTTGCTATGTGAAGGGCTCTTTTTGAAGGTGTCATTTCTTGAGAGGCTATCTGGTCCAAGTCTGATTTAAAGATAACGAACCACAGTAAAGAAGATCAGAGACTTTGGGAGTTGCCCATCTGCGCTTCGCATCTGGACAACAGACAGATCACCTGGCCAGTGCGCCTTGGCAGGTGAAATATATTTTAATCATGTTTAAATTATGAAACCAGGTATCATTTTGCAGTTATACATGTAAATCAGCATATGAAATTTTATGCAAATTGCTATCTTTTGTTCTCTTTTTCAGTGATGTATATATCTGCCTTTTTTGTTCTCTCTCTTTTTTTTTTCCAATTTTGTATACCTGTTTTTTACTGATGTGTGAGTAACCGCCCTACTAACCTATGTAAGGTGCTATGTGTACAGTAATACTACTAAGCATTTGGAAGTTACTTTCACAAGCTGCAACTGGTTCTTTAAATCTTGTTTAGGGTTCAGCTACCATCAGTGTGCAGTATATACAAAACAAATAAGTTTCCAGTTCTATAACTTAAATAATACACAAATTACCAACTGTTCATCTTGAAAGTTTTGCTCTGAAAGGGAATGACTTTTTATTTCACAGCTCTGAGAGGAACAGTTTTCCCCCACTCTGACCCGTTCCCACCCTTCGGATATGATGAGAATAAACTCCATGACCAACACAAGTTCCTCTCCCTGTGGCTTACATTTTCCGCAAGATTAAAAAGAAGTGACGCTTTTGTGGGATGAATGTACGGGTTGGGGTGGCAGGCAGGGCCTTCTTCTTGATAGGATGGGGGGCAGCTAAAAGCCCATTCCGAATGGCCAGCAGCCTGTGCCTCTTATCACTGACTGGCTCTTCCTTTAGCCAGTTGGTTTCAGGTACCTGCTGCTCACTCTTAAGATGCTGAGGCAAGCGGAAGATCAGAAATGTCAGCCGAGGCCTGGGCTGGGGGAGACCCAGCTTCAGGAACCTGAGCCCAGTGTCCTGTCTGTCTGCCTCAAAACGTTTTTCTTCCTGACTAGCATCTGGCATTTTCTCCTAGAAGATAGAGATAAAATGCAATGTGGGGAGGTGAATGTGAACATACCTCAGTGATTTTTTACTATCCATTTGAAAAGAAACATACTTTAAAATTGGGGGAAAGATTCCACAGCCTTCTGGTAGTGGAAGGCTGGTTAGAGGAGGTAAGTGAATAATTTCTAGGCTAGGAAAAGAAAAATCTAGTGTATAAGGGAAAGATGGGACTGGACTTACAAGTTATAGCTTCCAAAAATGATTGAAGGACTAAAACAGAGGTGGACAACTGCCTTAGATTAGGGAGCTGCATGTGTCACAAAAAAATTCAGAATAAATGTAAATAAGTAAGTCTCAGATGGCTCCCAGTGGCCTCTCAGGAGGCACAGGGAAATTTTTCCACATGTCTGAGGCACTGGACCATATTAAACCCAGAACAGGCGTTTTTCACAACCCAGTAGTCAGCTTCTGGTTCAACTTATTAAAAACAAGCCTCCTCCCAGCCAAATATGGCCCAGCGCCCCTAAAAAAACAAACAAAAAAACCCAGCAAAATTGCTCACCCACCCCTTGGAGAACATTTGGAGACAAAAAAAATGGACTCTGGGTGTCCAGTTTCCCACCCATGAAATGGAGCACAAAGTTTATTGACTAGTTATTAACCACAATTGCTAAATTTAATTGATGACAGTATACCTCAGAATCCAATGCTGGGGAAGGGACTGGCAGGCAGGTAGGATTGTTACTTTCAGTCTCTGCTCAGTAACTTCCTAGCAGCCTCTAGAGGATTCTGGGAGTTTTGGCCAAATAAGTCAGTTTTCAGCAGACAGCCCAAGAACACTACATTTAAGTTAATTTGTGAGTTCTCTTTGTGGGGAAAATGGTTAGGATAGTCTTTCCCAACTTAGTGCTGCCTAGATGTACTGGGCTATAACTCCCAAAGTCCCCCAGCCAGCACAGCCTCTGCTTTTGCTGATTGGGAGAAATGGGAGTTGTACCCCAATACATCTGGAGGGCACCAGGATAGGAAAACTGGATTAGGGAGATAATGCCTTATTGGGTCAGAACAAGAGAATTTTGGGTTACTTAGGATTTAAAAAGTAAGAAGTATAGTCCAGCTGTTCTTTTTTTCCCCTGGGGTGGGTGCTCTAGAAAAGACTGGGAACTTCTTATTCAGTCTGCTACACCTCCTGGCTCTTACACCTTTATATTTCAGGTGTATACCTATCAAACAGGTATTTAGGGCTGAATAATGCATGACAATAGATGTGTGTTTAAATGCCCTAATTAGGATTCTCGCCATATTCCTCTTGAAAGAAAAGACACATAGGTGAGTGGATCTTGTCCATACCTGGAGTATGGCTGTGGGTAAAAGGAAGTTTTCCTGCTAACTCCTGCTGAGGCCAGCACAGGTATAAATAGCAGCAAGCAGGAATGTAACAGGGGAACAAACAGCAATGTCAGTGGGCAACATCCAGTGAAAAATAAAAGCTTAATGTCCCATATCCACATCAGGGCTCCCTGTGGCTACTTTTAGTTAATTCAAAGCAAACCAAACAGAAGGAGAATCTTAATTCTGGAATTTAGAGGTATCTTTAGCTGCATATATAGTTTTACATAGTCTTCCTTGCAATATGTCTGACCAGGCATGCGAGAGAACAATGTTCCTTTTAACCTTACCATTTGAGATGACAGAAAGAGATCAATATACAAGGGTGGTACACCAACCTGGCAATTAGCATAGCACAAAGAACACAGAGCCTAACATATCATCTGTTTTCTTTCCTTCACTCCATACCACTCGCTCACTATTGATTCCTTTCTCTCTCCTTAGGGCCCACCCACACAATGACACACCCTAAATCTGTGGGTGAAAGGTGAGGAGGTACATCAGCCTCCTGCATTTGTACTGACCTTCTCCTCATCTGCGTGGGTGTCTACTTGTTCAATAGAGGTCACAGTTTTCTCTGAGAACATCATATCACCTGTACGGTTATCAGTCACCTGGAGATATTAAGAGAACAGCGTGGGAATGAGTGGGAGCGTGGAATAAGTGAATGAGCCTTTGGGCTCTTAGGCTCAGTTCAACATCTTAGGGTGAAGGACAGGAACACAGCTGCTGACAAGAACTCGCTTGTAGGTATCATATATCTGTGGGGATGGGGGAATTGGCTTCCCATGGAGAGTTCAATAGTACTGTGACTCCATAGGTGGAATCCCTCTGGTAGCAGTGCTGTAGCAGAGACTGGGAAATTAATTTGTTGAATGACAGCTCCCAGAGTCCCTCAACCAGTATGGCCACTGTAGAGTGAAACATTCCCAAAGTGTTGCATAAACTAGTGGTTCTTAGCCTTTTCTTTACTGGGGATCCCCTGTAAACTTAATTTGTTGCCAGGGACCATCGCCTTCATTTTGAATCCTAACTCCATGTTTTGGTCATATAGACATGCTTCCCCACCAGTGGCTAAAATATAAAACAAACATTAGAAGCAATAACAAAATAACTTAAAGCCACCAAACAAAAAGCAAAGCAATTCAATACAACAAAACTGTTCAGTAGCAAGACATCTAAAACCAGCCTCCCTCCGCATGCCCCATAGTGCACTTACTTTGCTGATTTCATGACGGCTATACACTGTGGCATTCCCCACCTTCTGATGGCGCTGCTCCTCATTGTGGTAGTTTAAGGGCAGCTTGCTGATGTCCACAGAAGTCTCAAACCTGTCTTTCCCTAGACTTTCCTATAAAGGACAAAGAGTGGTCTTTCCTCATGGTGAAGAATAGAAAGTGAACAGAGAAAATTCTTTTTTTTTTTCCCCTCCCTATCTTACATTTGTAGAACTCAGGCCCTTTAATTAAGAAGCTTGGCATCAGTTTCAGTATAGAAAAAATGGTGCAACTTGATCACACAATGGTCATGTTTGCTCATCACAAGAAGGCATAATTTATGTCAGCCATGAATAGTCTTACAGATAACCAAACAAATTTTTTTTGTTTGTCATGTTTTTTTTCATGACTCATTTCTCTCCTGCTGCTTTTGTCACTTCTATTTTAAGGTGGACAGCTTTCTAGACAATCAGAAAGAAGCCACAGTTCTAGGCTCAGATAACAACATATGATGGTTTAAAGAAGCCACAGTTTACAAGTTAAGAACATACATAACTTGTCATATTTTGCTGTGGCAGACATATAAACTGTGTTTTGTTTGCATGAAAGAGTTTAGACACAAGAAGACAGAATTTAACAAAACACAACTTTATATGGTTCTGTTATGTTCAGACCAAGCCAATATAATAAATTGTGAGGTCTCAAAGCCTGATTGCATGATTTATCAAATATATGGTTGCATTTAGCACAATTGGAGATTTTTCTGTATGTTAAATGGCAGCCCTAAGGGGTCTTCTTCCCAAGCCCAGGTCTATGAATTATAGGATTGGGGCTTTGAATTGTGAGGAAAGGTTTTAACTCTTTCCCTTGTGCTGCTCCACATCTCTACTTGCTATATTTTCTGTTTATTCCAGTTGTAGCTTCCTTCATGAGCCAGATAGCAATATTTGTCAGATGTCCATGATTTAAATATAATAAACATTTAAAAATTCAACAAACATAATAAGTTTAAACTGCTGTTATTCTCCCATGGAAATTATTTCTTATTTCTACAAAGAAGCATTTTATTTTTATTAATCACATTTATACCCCACCTTTCCTCCAGTAAACTTAAGACAGCATCCATGGCTTCCCTCCCCACTTTATACTCACAATAGGCTGACAACACATTAACTGCTCAGGGATAATTCAGTAGAGACTTAACATGAATCTCACAAATCCCAGTCCAACAGTATAAAGAAAGCATTTTAAAAGAACTCAATCTGAGGATTAGCCACCAAGAATGCCAGTTTGTAAACCTCTGCCATCCTAATGACACATAGAGGTAAATTTCCCAAAACTTAAGATGTGGAAAGGGGAGTCCCTTGGACTTAAGGATCTCTCTCAGAAGTACAATTGGCCTAGAGTTCATCTGCAGCTTCTATGAGAAGAATGACAGTTAAGACAAATTTACAACCAGGGTGATTTTTACAGCACGCAGGCTGCAGATAAAACAAGCTGCAAGTTAAAAAAAAAAAAAGCACATTTCAAAATAGCTGAGAAGAACAGACTGATGCAATGTTTACATTGTACAGCTTAATTCTCATTAGGCAATTTGTGGGTAGTATATCTCCCAACATGTACAGTTTCTTTAAAAGGAGAGATTGGTTTGTGAATAAACTGGAGAAATCCAAATGTTATATTTGTAGCTGAAAACTGGGAAATTGGTTCTGTTCTAAATGCCCATAACAGTCAGAGCTTCTATGCTCTCATATGCACCTCCTTTCCCAAGGGGTCAATAAGTACCACTACACATCAAAACATAGAACTGTGTGCTATGCAATGGGAAGAGAACTAGAAAGTTGCAACTGGGAGAGGGAGGAGGAGAAAATAACTACAGGAAAGATGCTAATGTGGGAGGGATGAGGATATAAATTGCATTCTGTTCTTTTGAATGTAAAAAATAAATAGCCAGAATTATTTTCACAACCTTCCCTCCTTCTTTTAAAAGGATATTCCTTTCTTGTAGAATACCTTGTAGAATACCTTAGCTTTTTAGAACATTACTGATGTCTGCATAGTACGTCAACATCCTATTTACTGGGAAGGGAAAGAGCCAACTCCCACCCTCTTTCATTCCTTACCCGGCTCTCCTCAATGATGTTGTTAAAGTCCCGGAACAGTCTCTCCATGCTGGGGAACAAGAAGGCAGGAGCTGCAGAACCCCCTTCCTGCAGAGCTGCCAGGCACCATATACCCCATACCAGTTGCAGCAACATCATCACCCCCTGCTCCCTCCTTCTATGGCTGTCCGAGCCAGACCTGCGCAAAAAACAGAAGCCAAAGGAAAGATCATCAAAGCGTGGGGGAGGCTGGAAGCACTGCCTCTACTGGCAGATTTCCATGCTTAACTCCTGCTCACACATCGTCAAATATCATCCCTCCATCCTTTCATCCCAGCATGGTGCAGCTAGTTTCAGATCCTTGCCTTAATGGTTTTTCAGCCAAGGGTATACTTTCATTTGTGAACACACAATTCTGCTTTATCCCCTGCTCCCTCATTCCATGTCATAATACTGGCTTCAGCATTTCTAATATATTAAACAACAACCAGCTGTGTTAAAAATAAATACTCTGGGCATATGCAGTTTTACATTATAAATTATTTAAAATCATAGCCCTTTATGATAGCAATAGGGATAAACCGGAGTTCATCTAAAGAACTAAAACTGACTGCATTTTCTTTCCAGTGACAAATGAAAACATTCCTGTTTGCCTAGACAATTTGGGGAGAATTCTGATATTTTGAGACTGAAATAAATTTATAGTCCGGGGGCTGTTATTAGACCAGCTGCTCTTTAGTGCCTCGTTTTGTTTAATGATTTGTATAAGTCTGTTTAAGTTTTGTTGGAGGCGGATTACTTTTATATCCTGTGCGTCGATACTGTCTTTGGTGGTAAAGGCACTTGAACAGAAAAAATATAATATATAATCATAAATGTTTTGTATGAGAACAAGCACCATGTTTGCTGAAGCACCATTTTAGAAAAGGGATATTACATTTTACAAGTAATAAAATGGACACCTCTAACAATGTTTCATGCCTTCCTGGCTACCTCCTATGTTTTAGTTTAAATAAGAGGGCAGTAATACCGTGGCAAGCAGTATTAGCCTCATGGCAACCCAGGTAGGCCTGTTTGCCTACCTGATCATCTGCCCATATCCTGAGTGGTCATTTGAGAGTACACCAGCAATCCAGCCCTCATTACACCACTTCATAATCTTGCTCCATGATAATCCATCTATCAGGACTTTAATCGTGGAGGCTTTGCCCATAATCTAGACAAACTGGATTTTGTAACCATCACCCCTTCATTCACAGTGGCTTCTCATGCATCACAGCTTCATCTTCACACCTTGCTCAAGTGTGCCCTTCTTACACTTTCAGTTTGCGAACCGGCCTATAACCTCTACTTCAGAATGCTAGTCTATCCGTTTCTACCAAGATGCTGATTTGAAAAAAAAGGTTCTGATTCCAGAACCTGCAGGCATCACTGTGCACTGGTCTCTACGCAGAACCAGAAGCCTGAGATGGAATGAGAAAGGGAAAGAATGGGGTATAACATGTTCCCAGATGACATAAGATGTCCAGCCCCAGATATTCCAGGAATTTCTTTTTCCAGCACAACCAAGAAGAAAGGATCTATCCAGACTGATTGAAAATCTCAGATTCTGTTCCTGGGTTTTTTTTGTTTTTTTTTTATGCTGGCTGATTTGGGGAGCTGGTATTAAAAGTCTATGTTCATATCCAGAGCTTTCAGAAAATAGTCTGGGATAATCAGAATGTTTATGGATCTCTGAAATAAAACCAGAAAAAACAGGAACAAAATCTGGGACAGTCTGGATGCACCCTCATAGGCAACAAGCCAGTTCTAGCCATTTTAATACCTACTGGGACCAGCACTTGTGTCTTTTGGAATGCTAACATGTCTTAATCGCCCATTCGCAAACTAAGCCACTCCAAAATTCTTTGCATTACAATGGGGCTAGGAAAACCCATACACTCCTCCCCAATGGGCTATAAGGACTACATCCTAAAGTAGGGGGTGGGAGTAAGTGAGGAAGATACTATCAATTATGCTGAATCCAAGCTCATTTATACCACGGCCCAGTGCCCTCCCAAATCATTAACCCAGCACTAAAAAGAGAGAGAGAAAGAGAGAAGACAACCCAACCATGAATAAAACAATTGAAAAAACTGCCCAAGTCAGAATCTAAAGCCTACTTTAATTAAAATATTTTCAGTTCCTGTCAATGATAAAAAAGGACCTCAGTGCCACCACCAAAAAGACTCTCCTTCTTAACTTACTCACTCGACCTATTGTAATGATATGATAGGGAACGTTGCCCAAGACAGTGGTTCTCAAACTTCGGTTTTGGACTTCAGATTTCTATTGGATATATTCTCAGAAATGAAGGCCAAAATGAGGCTGAGAACACTGACCTAAAGCATTGGCTGCCTGCGATAAGAACAGACTATCCTTAAGGTAACTAGACCCAAAATCACAGCCTAATGTCCTCCAGATATGTTAAACTATGGCTTCCATAATCCAACAAGACTGGAATGCAACCTAATTGGAAAAAGGTAGCATATGCTTTGTATGTCTGCATAGGTCCCTGCAAGTCATCTGTCAACTTATGTCACCTCCATGAATGTCATCATTTTCTTAGGCAAGGTGGTTTTCCCAGTTTCTTCCTCTGAAATGTAGCCTACAGCACATGGTATTCATTGGCAGTCTTTCATCTATGCACTAACCAAGACTTATCCTGCTTAGCTTCTGAGATCAGACAGGATCTGGTGCCTTTAGGGTATTTAGGCCATGGAATATTCTATACAGTTACACAATCTGAAGAAATAGTATGTGGTGCAATAACTGTCCCAGGAATTTTGGTGAGGTTATCAATTGATCTGCACAGTGGGTGGGGGAACCAGCTGGACTTGGTGCTGTGACTTTCATGGCAGCTTTCTCTGCAGAAACCAGCAGTGGAAGGTAGTCACAGCACATCTGGAATTCAGTCTGCCTGTAAAATGACAAGTGCAGATTCCAGTAAATAAGTTGCAACTCAAAGCTTGAAAGGAAGTTACTCTAGCCATTTCTGCACTAGACTGTTATATTGCTATTATTCCACTTTTAACATCCTATGGAATCCTGGGGTTTGCAGTTTGAGGCTCCTGGCCCCTCCCTAAACTGCAAACCCCAGTATTCCATAGGATGTTGAAAGTGGAATAATAGCGCTATAACAGTCTAGTGTGGAATTGGCCTGTGTCAAGTCTTCTTTCTAGAACGGCTTCTAGAAAACCACTGATGACAGACAGCCAAGCAGGACTGGCCAGTGCCCTGCACCATTGAAGGCAATATTCAGTACTCAGCAGCGCCACCACAATTACTATGCAGGGATTCCTCTGAGGAAAAAACAGCAAGGAAAGTGCTTCCTGCTGGCAGAAATCCACTGTGAGGCAAACTCTCTTCAGATATAAACATTAAACAGCTTGTGGGAATGCTTCTCACTCTCAGGAAGTTAACTCACTTCCGCTAGATTGAACAATAGCGAAAGATGCAATTCTCCCATGTCACCATTAGATGGTGACTTAAGAGTAAGGTGAAAACTGACACTCAATGGTCTCAGCATCCTATTATGTTAAAAAAATGCCAGGAAATATTTTTTTCCTGGAAAGTGAGTATGTGCATACACAAGAGGAAGACGGAGATTACATCATTTAAAACTCCCTTGGTAAACTCATATAGTAAATGAAAATACTCATATTGCATTGGGAGGGAAACTTCTAGATCATTTGTCATTTCATTTGCCAAGCTCTTGGTTGTTCACATTCCCAAAAAATCAATTTGATTACAGCACAATGCAAAAGGAACCTTAATAAACCAGAAAACTAACAGAATGAAATTCAATGGTACTACATGCAGAAGTCTACATTTAGGCCACAAAAACCAAATCCACAGTTGTAGGATGGAGGATACTTGGCTTAGCAGCAGAACATATGAAAAAGACCCTGGGACTATTGTTGATCATAAACTGAACATGACCCAGGAGTGTGATGCTGCAGCAAAGAAAGCAAATAATATTTTATCCTGCATTAATAGAACCATAGGTTCCAAGATAGGGGAAGAAATTGTGGTTGTGTGCCTTCAAGTCATTTCTGACATATGGCAACCCTAAGATGAGCCTGTCATGGGATTTTCTAGAGCTGACAGTATGTGGTGCGCCCAAGGTCCCCCACTGGGTTTCTATGGCCAAGTGGGGAATCAAACACTAGTCTCCAGGGCCACAGTTCAACACTCAAACCACTATCTCACACTGGCTCTCCAAGGGAAGTAATAGTCCTACTATATTCTGCACTAGTCAGGCTTCATCTGGAGTACTGCATTCAGTTCAGGACACCTCATTTTAGGAAGGATATAGACAAGTTGAAGTAGGTTCAGAGAAGGGCAGCTAGAACAATAATGAGATACGGAGAACAAAACATAAGACGAAAGGCTAAGAGTGCTGGGCTGTTCAGCCTGGTGAAGAGAAGACTGAAGTGTGCCATGATTGTGCTCTTTACATATCTAAAAAACAGTCAGAGAGGAGGGTGCAGGATTGTTCTCTGCTTCCCCAGAGGGTAGGATCATCTCTAATGGTTTTAAGTTATAGGAAAGTAGATTCTGATCCATCGATAGAAGACAAGTCTTGACAGTAGGAGCTGATTGACAATGAAACCAATCACGTAGAGCAATGGTGGGGTCTCTTTCTCTGGATATTTTCAAAAAAAAGTGTTGATGGCTACCTGCCGGGGAAGCTGTAGCTGGATTTTCTATGCTGAGCAGAGGGCTGGACTTGCTTGGTTATGGGGCCCCCTCCACCTCTCTAATTCGATGACCCAGAGACTTTTTAAAATGAGTTTACATTCACTTCTTTGATTGGATTCTAAAACCTGACTGGGCTTACAAAGTCCTTTACAATATTATTTCTGGTCTCTCCACCATAATAATATTTATAGATGTGGTAATCGGGAGGAGGGAGTCTGAAAGCTATTTACTTTGTTTTGGTTTTTACACTAAGCCTTAATTCCTACATTAATTCTCCTTCTCTGTTGTAACTACTACCCTGTGGAATGGTCTCTTCACTAAAATTAGGCAGGCTGCCAGCATTTTGCTTTTCGGCCACTGGCATTTTCCTGTTCGTTTTTCTAATTGTTAACTCCATCAGTTCCTCCTAATTTTTAAGTTTCTTTTTACTGCCTTTATATATTTTATTTTTTACCATTTTATTTTTTCAGCTACTTCTTCATTGTTTTAATGTGAACCACTTTGGAATTTTTAAAAATGAAAAGAGATATAAGACTGTTGGAAATAAACACCTAAATAAATGGTATAACAATAATGTGAGAGCCAGCATGGTGCAGTGGTTTGAATATTGGGCTATATTTCTGGGGATTGGGGTTCGAATCTCCACTCAGTCATGGAAAGCCCCTGGGTGATCTTGAGCACATCACACTCTCTCAGCTTCAGAGGAAGGGATTTTTTTCTGAAAAAATCTTGCCAAGAAAACCCCATGATATAGTCACCTTGGGGTTGCCATAAGTTAGAAATGACTTGAAGACACACAGGCACAACAATAATAATGAAATTGTTATTATTTCTTATCCACTTCTTCCTATGAATTGAGACAGAGAAAAACAACATAGTGTGCCATGAGATAGTAAATTAATGCATTAAATTGATCAAATGTGAGAAAAATAATCCATTAAAACAGTGCCACTGGTGAATCAGGTATTAGATTTAACGCTAGCACTCACTTTTAATTATTTTTGATATAGGTACTAAACAAATAACAAAAGTAAAAAGATTCTTCTTAAAAGGAGCATTCGTTTATTCAATTATTCACTAAGTTGTATCAGTCAATCTTTTGAAATAAAAGTAAGTACCATACAGTTCCTGACAACATATAACCCAAACATCATAACCAAAAATCAGTTAAGCAGAAGACATAAAACCAACAAGACCAGGAGGAAGACAATAAAGTAAAGCAGGAGTGGGAGAGAGGATTGCTTCCATGTTCAGAGATCCCCAGCTGCCCTGGAGGGAAAAACAACCACCTAATGCAGTATTTGTCTAACATCAAAAGGCTAAGATGCCAACTTACCCAGTTGACAAAAAAAGAGGAAATGCATTACCAAAAAAGAAGAGACAGATTCCCACAACACTTGCATGCACTGATTTTATCTGGAGAGATGCAGATTTAGAAGTGACTGCTGTAATTTAAACAGAAATGCAATCCGTCTCATCAGAGTGGAGAAAACTGTAACCAGGCATCTTGTATGTTTGCTCCCCAGATATTCCCTGTGGACAGGCAAATATAAGATTGCTGCTTTTTCTTCTTCCACTCTTTACTTTGAAACTGGACTTAGCCAACAGAAGAGTCATTCAAGAGGACCAGCCTCTTTAAAGCAGAACATGTAGCAACCTGACAAAGGGCTAATAGCAAAGATGAGCAGAACAAACTTCTACAAAGTAGTCCCAAGGCTTCAGTGTTACTGTAAACAAGGTCTTATTGTGCGACTTGTACTTAAAACTTGCCCTGCCTGAGTTCCAGCTGTTTAAAGCTTTTTTTTCCCCACACCACATCAGGCCTGGAAAGCAACTGGGAGCACATGAAGTGATTTCAAATTGTGATCAGTATCTTCGGTTAGGCCCATCCCACTTGATAGCTTCAGAAGACTATATTTCTATATTGTTTTATATTGTCATCCTCTAGGATCACAGTCTGACATTAAAATGACAGTATTCAAAAACCAGTAGGGAAATGCTTCAGTGTCTCTGACCTGAAAGTGGGCATTCTTGAAAAAAAGAGCTTCCAACACAGATTTCAACAGGAAACAGCTGGGCAAGGATTCATTGAAAAGTTCAGCTCTATCTCCTGTGGCCAGATGCTTTTTTTTTTTTCATTACACAACTGATCTATGTAAGGATGTCTGGGTTACTACCATCTGCTGTTTGTTAATGGGCACCATTACAGAAATTAACACTGTTCATTCTTTTAGCATATCAGTTCCTGCTGGTGTCACTTATTACACTTATGCATCAGTATAAACATCTGTCATTATGTTTATTGTAGCCCTTTATTAACAAATAGTAGTTGAGTGGTAACACATAGCATAGGTAAGCTGAGCAACACATGTATTGTGATGAAGACCTCTGTCCTCATTGAAGTCACAAGAGATAGCACTAAAACTTCATTTTTCATATTTTATTTTATTTTTTGTGGGTAAGGGATTTTAATAAGTGACCTGAAGCTCGATTACAGTTACTACAATCCCTTAACATTATGAGGCGCACCTTGGTCCACTTTATCAGATCTAGGCTTTTAGTGAAGGACCAGTTGGCAATCTAGGGCGATTTCCACACTAGCCTGTTGTAGTGTTATTATTCCACTTTCAACGTCCTATGGAATCCTGGAGTTTGCAGTTCAGGGAGGGCCCTTTAGAATTCTTCACCAGAGAGCTCTTGGGCCCCTCCCTAAACAGCAAACCCCAGGATTCCATAGGACCTTGAAAGTGGAATAATAGCACTATAACAAGTCTAGTGCGGAAATGGCCTAGCATTCTCATTTAATTAATTAACAACGCTAAAATACCCATTTAAGCCATTCTATTAAGTTTTTAAAAAATCATTAAGTTGCCCTTTTTATTAGAAAACCTCCAACTCAATAACTGAGTTGATTTTAACCAGTTTAATCACTGGGTTGATTTTAAGTAGTTTAAATCACTGGGTTGATTTTAACTAGCTTCTTTCTGCATCCATGCCTTTGAAACAGCGGAGAGGAGCCTCAGGCCCTCCACATGTGGTTGAACAACAAATCCCACAGTTCCTGACCTTTGGCCATGCTAATTGGGGTTGTTGGGAGTTGGAGTCCAGCCCGATTAGGAGGCCCTCAGCCTAGCCCCACCCCACTCCTGTTTCAGCTGGCCTTAATGAAGGTCCTGCAAAACCTCCTCCTTTCCTGGCCGATCTTTTCCTAAGGGTGCTGGTGTGGCCGGTTGCGAAGGCCCTCCTCCTCCTCCTCTTCAATCGGCCGGGCCCTCCCCTTCCTCCCCCTGTGCAACTGAGTCACTGCTGCTAATTTAATTCCTCTGCCTCATTCCAAAGATTCCAGAGGAAAACTGTCACCCTTCCAAAATACCACGCAGGCCTGTTGCTCCTTTGCGCATAACCTCCGCTTCCCAGATCTTCCCATTTCCAGTCCCAACGAGTGGGCAGGAACCTCTTGGATGAACCAGAACTAACCCTGCCGGTGGAGAGCTTTGATTCTCTCTTTCTCTCTACTCTCCCTTTCCTCCACCACTTTTTTTTTTTAATTAAGCAAAGTTCAGGGCAACTTTCTTCTTGCTTTTTTGCTTCCACTAGCAGGCACAAAACCGGTCATCAAAGTAAGTAAAATATTTTTTTTCTTTCTTTTTCCCAGGAGTTTGTTCTTTTATGTTCTTCCGCTGAATTAATTCCAAGTTCTTTATCAAGGAAGGTCTGGAATACAATATATCTTTGATAGGAGAGGGGGGAGCTCTGATTTTCTCTTTGCCTTTCCTATTTTATTTGATTGCTTTCAATAGCAGAGAGGGAAAACGGCTTACGACTTTTCCTTGTAGGAAAATCTGCCAGCCCTTTAATATTTAAAGAAGTGGTGGGTCGAGTTCGAGGGTTTGTAGCTGGATTGTGAGTCTTTAGACTCATGTACGTCCTATCCTGGTTTTAAAAGATTTGGGGCAAAAAAAACCAGAGCTTGTTTAGTGGAGTTTTCAAAAGTTCTCCAAAAAATCCAGTGCGCGCGCCTGTTAATTTTACGTTGCATTGAAGAAAGAGTAAAACGTTTCTGCATGCGAAAATTTGAAACACAAAGAGATGGGGATATCACATCTTCAAAAAAAAATAAAAAACAAAAAACAAGTGGCCTGCGTTTGTGTGACCGTGCATTTTTCTTTGTTTCGGGGGTGGGGGGAATACAAGAGTGCTGGTGATTTTTTTGTCCTCTAAACCAAGAATTTGGTGTGGATTTAGTTTTGTACAATAGTTTACCGGGGGAGTTATTGTGTGATCGGATCTTGATTTGATACTGAACTTTCAGTGAAAGCTGTGAATGGTTCCCCTCCCCACTCCCGAATTATATTTTGTTAAGTCCTGGGAAACTTGGTTGTACAGTTACCCCTTCGTAATTTCCGTCACCAAAGGAAGGCTTTCTCAAAAACATTCCCACCCTTTTCAGAGTCAACAAACTCTCTTCCAGGTTTACCTACTTAGGGATAAATCGACGAAACACAATGGGGCGTGTTGGTGCGTAAAAGTGAGTAGAGGCTGCTTCCTTCCAAGTCCAGTTCTGAGCTGGAGGGAAGGATTTGGAGATTTATTAACAAGGGAAAGGCACCCTTCCTCCGCCCCCGGCAAAATCACAGGCCAGGCTAACTAAACTTAAATCAATGAAGTAATTGATTAAATGATTAAATCGACACAGACCCACACAGACTAAAACCAGACACTTTTTTTTTTCTTTTGGTCCTGTGGAAGTCTGGTTAAGTTATTGTATTTTGCAGGACCGAGATCTATAAGGGTCCTCCCTCTTGTTTCCAGGTCAGGAGTACATACATGCACAAAATGTTGTATATCAGCAAATATATTTGTGGTTACAAAACATGAGTACAAAAAGCCTGTTCATACAAAAGACTTAACGCATTGTGTATAAAAGCTTCTAGGTTAGGTGTGCTCAGGCTTCGCTCATGAGGGATCTACAGGTAAACCTCACCTAAGTAGATCTGTACCTGGGTATTACGTCTTTATGGTACCAGAGGCAGAAATAGCATGGCAAGAATAGGGATAGATTCTTATTCCCCCCCCCAAAAAAGACAGTCAACTTGTTTCAGCAAACTTTTTTGTCCCAAACTGACATATAAAATGAATTAATCAGTTCAGATAAACCTTGTCTCAGTAAACAAAAACAATTTGAATCATCTACAAACCAAAGAAGAATTCTTCTTTCACTAGCTTCCACTTTTTGTTTGATTTTTATGGCCAAAAGTAAAGGTCTATGCTTTTTTAACATGGGGAGGATAGCTAGTGAGGCAGGTTTAATCTGCTTTCCCCATTGCTGTCTGTTTTGCTACTCCTTCACCTGGTCAGTAAGGGATTCTGGAGACAGCAGCTGTTTACCTTGCCTGTTGCCGGCAGGCGCTCACAGCGAGTAGTAGAACCCCATTCTTTTGCAGCTCAAGCTTTATTGCGCTGTTTATTGCAGACACGTTGCCTCACGTGACACTATGTCTGTGTTTGTTCAATCTTCCTTCACCATTATCCCAATACTGATGCTTCTAAAAAATCTTTCAGCTAGGCAGAGGAAAGGGAGACTGGGCAAGTATAAAAAGACTTTGTAAAAAGGAACTGCCTTGTCAGGGAATTTGTGGTACGCCTGTACTTTCTTTCTCAGAGTCTGTTTATACTACACAGTCATAGCAGTGTGACATCACTTAATGTTGTGGCTCTGTTCTGTTCTAGGATGTGTAATTTGATGGGGTACGTAATCTGCTAAAGAGCTCTCCCTTAAACTA
The DNA here is from genome assembly GCA_948474755.1 of Ctenosaura bakeri. Classification (NCBI taxonomy): domain Eukaryota; kingdom Metazoa; phylum Chordata; class Lepidosauria; order Squamata; family Iguanidae; genus Ctenosaura; species Ctenosaura bakeri. The sequence continues at coordinate 58,786 of CAOLHI010000445.1, read as the reverse complement.
CAGCGCTAAACTCAGTAACAGAAGCTGAGTACCTCACTAGACTACAAGGTCTAGGCCTTCAAAGGATGGAGCTGTAAAACTTAAAGTGACATTACAATGTTGTCCTAAGTACCTTATCAGTTACAAATCCTAGGATTCTGTACGCTGGGGCCATGGCCGTTCAAGTGGTATTAAACTGGTGTAGCATAGGTACACTGTTACAGAAACATTCAGACTGTCCAATTGGAACCAAAGCTGTGGTTTAGGGGATGGCTCCATTTCCAATTCTCTTTGAGCCAAGCGGATGTACATAATCAAGGCTTGCATATGGATCAGTATAAATGAGGAATTCTAGCACAAAATTGTGAAATGGCTCTGCAGAACTGCCCTGAGATCTGGGTAAAAGATCTTCTTTATCAAAAAGCTGAGAAAGAGTTGAGTGACGCAAACCAAGACATGATGGTGCACTGCTTTCTTTTTAACGCAGTTTTAAGGAACAGTGGTCTTAAGTTTAAGATCTTACTTTGTATTTGAAGAACAGTAAGGCTGTGGAGAGAGAAATACATGCAGTGCAAGTAATTTTGCTTATTGAAGTGAAGGGCAAGATGGTGACTGCTCCCCATTCTGCAAACTGAAGTCAACTGGACTAGCAGCTGAATCTTACTTCAGGCCTGCAAATGAGGCCTAGGAGTGTGCAGGAGATATATATTGCTCTGTTCTCCCACAGAGAGGAAAAGGCATGGCCTTCCAAAGAACAGCTGGAGAGCCATCAGTCTTGTCCTTTGGTATCAGATGCTATGACAATTCACCTCTGCCTAATGATAAGGCTCATCTGGACAAAGGATTGGCACATAGATGCAGAGACGTGAGCTGCCTTTATGTTCTTGGTGTTGTTCAGCAACTGAAAGGGAGAAATTCTTGGAAATCTACTTGCAAAACCTTGAAGATCTACCCAGTACAGTGGTCTTGTCAGTAGATCCTGATCTGTTTTCTACATGTCCTGGCTTGTTCCATTTTTCTTAACACCCCTTTTGCCCAAGGCCTTTAAAAAGAGGTAGGAAAAGGGTTTTACCAGTTACTTTCCTGTTTATGTTTACTGCAGACAAAAGGATCTTTCATTTTGAGATGATTGCAAAACTTGTTTTTTTTAAAGAAGCAAAACCCTAAACCTTGGTTGGAATGAGGCTGCCTGGCATTTTGAGTTAAGAGTAACATCTGGAGGGTAGACTGTGTCATTGGGGATACCCTGATAACCTTTGTGATTTGCAGAGGTGTGTGCTTTGTAGAGTTGTGACTGTTGTGTGGGTGCAAAAACATTGGATGGACAGGTTTTGTAAGGTGAACATGCTGTATCTTTTTTGCATTTGTAGTGTCTGCCTGTTAGGGAAGGCCTATAACTAATAGTCTGTGTTGTGTGTGTGTGTGTGTGTGTAGAGAGAGAGAGAGAGAGAGAATTGGATACAGCAGTCTCCATTTGCACAAGACCTTGATGTGACTTGTTCCAAAAACAAACATGACCTTTCACATGGGTGCATGTGTTACTCAAATTACAGGATAAGGTTGGGGCCCATTACTGCTTTGTGGAGGGCAGAAGAAACTCGTTTTTCTTAACCTCCTATGCAACTTGCATTTAAGAAACATTTTAAAATAATGGAGGAAACAAATCACTGCATCTGAGAGGTTTCACCCAAACTCTAACATAGCCATCTGTGGCTGATCTTTCTTGTCTCTAGGCTGCAACATCTTAGAACTGGAAGTCTAGAATCCCCTGAAGTAAGGAAAGCTTTCAAATTTGTATTCAACAGGGTTTTTTTTTAATACTCTCAGTTTTGTGGGTTTTCAGGAGAAAAAATGTGTTAGCATGTCTTCAGATCAGAATGTGTAAGATAACCAGCTGCGTTGAGTGAGTTTTATTTCCAGGTTAGCTTGTTTTCAAAACAATCTTTAAAAGAGACATCCTTGAGAATATTTTTCTATTTATTAAAATACTTTGTTCCAACAATAATTGGTGGAACTTAATTGTTGTACCTCTTTTTAAAAACTTCATTAGTTTTAGTTTTAGCCTCACTGAGGCTTAGCCACAGTCTTATCTTTTGGGTTGCAGTCCCCATAATTCACTAGCCATCACGGCCAGTGAATGTGCTTGTTGGGGGATTATGGGGACAGTAGACGAAAAAAAAAAATTTTTCCCAAGGCATGGGCTAACCCAGTTCCTAATTTTTAGAGTCTCTTCAAATTGTCTCTGAACTGTTTATGAATATTAAAATTTGCCAGCGAGTTCTTTACATGATAATTGGGAAGTAATACTTGACATATTCCAGTCAAGAATGCAAAAGAACTTGAGCCATGTAAGCATGTGGGTGTACTCCAGTCTTTAGAGAGTGCTGCAGTAGTTAAATGTTCCACTAGGACTGGGAAGACACAGGTTCTAAACCTCATTTGGAAATTAAGTTTGCCACGTAACTTTGGTGCAGTCAGTACTTCTCCATCTCACCTACCTTACAGGGTAGTTGTGAGAATGAAATGGAATCTTATGTGCTGGGATGCAAATAAAATAAAAGCTCTACGCAAAGTAAATCTCACAAAAATTAGGGAGATGTACTCCCATCTTAATGTACTACAGACTGCAATGTTAATTTCCTAATCTGAGGCTTATCCTAAATGTATAATCAAGTAGTGTAGTGTTGCCAAACTACAGGACTGTCAGAGCACACAGCAGAAAGAAACTAAGGATGCTTGGAAATTTGAAAAATACCAGGGCTGGCCTGCCTGCCTGCCTCTTATCACACTTTAACTTGTATAGCTGCTTTCAGACCAATCCACTGAAGACAGTAGTCCACAAGACATTTTACTCTTATGTCTACCTTTCCATATCTATGCTACTTTGTATCATCTTGATTAGTACAAAAATAAAAGACAGAATCAACTCACTTCCACTCTGCAAAAGAATTTTCTTTCTAGTTGCAGTGTAAAAGTGATTTTTTTCCCTTGTCATAAGCAGCTACTGTTACAAACTGCCTCTGAGAACTGTTGATAAATATATCTTGCAACAGTTCAGTTCTTTCTGTCTTAAGTGGGCTTTACATCTTTCCACTTATGCCAGTCCTCTTTTTCTGTTCTGTACATGTACAGATATATAGCAGAGAAAAAGATTTTTAATTGGGAAAAGCTATTTAAAGCTATTTAATTGGGATGTTAATGAAAGGCACCATCAGCATGTCTCTTATTTCTGGAGCAAAGAAAAGCCTTCCATTTTGTTTTGTCCAGAGAGTGATTGTTCTTAATCTTAACATTTGTGAAGATGATTCCTATGATGGGTCCAGTTCTATGCTGTCTGTTGCCCCCTCCCTGTCATTAGTTCCGGTAATGCTGCTGTTTGGAAAGCATTTGCCTGTTAACTCTGCAAATCCTTATGCTTCTGGAGTATTTGTGTGTTTATAAAATATTTGGCAGGCATATTTTTGATTTATTTATTTAATTGCTTATTTTGGCCATACAATGTACAGTTGCTTTTGTTCCAGATCATTTTGTGGCTTACTTTCCCAAAATCAAGCTGTAGTCTGAAAATAATTTCTGTATATGTGGTTTCAAGATTTGCAGCAGCAGAAACAGGAAAACCAGTAGGGTGGGAAACACTCCCAGGAAGAGGCGACCTGAAGGAAGCTGTTCCCTACGGGCTTTTGTAGAAAAAGGAAGTTTGTCAAAAGAACATTTGCCCAGCCACTTAAAAATCAGTATCAAAAGTGGAGGAAAACCTCAGAGCGCAAGCAAAACAAAATCAGTTGTTTTAACTTCCAGAGTTGCTTGTCCTTGGCTCAGCTCTGAGGAAGCTGGTGGTTGTGATTAATCTTACGCCAGGGAAGTGTCTTTCTTCGTGCAAAGTTTTATCCGTCTGGGAAGGCTGCAGCTGTTTGGAAATCTTGCAGCCCTGGGGAAAAGGAAACCAAGGCCTACAATTTGCTGGGGGGAGGGAATCTGATCACAGATTAAAAGAGCCAACCTCCTTCCTGTCTTTAATGCAAGATATAATCCATGCTGGAAGGTTTCTTTGTCTTGCTGCTGAACTGTGCTCCCAGGGGTCACTGGAACTGGAGAAACCAGGCAAAGAACCGGGTTTCGACTTGACAGGGAGCAGTGAAGTGGGGAGAGAGAGAGAGAAGAACCTGTGGTTTTTCTTTCATTCTTCCTTTGAGCGATCTGGTTTCTCTAGAGGAAACTTTAATTATTGTATGTGGGACTTTCCACTGAGTTGGGAGGGGGAACTTTTTTTGTTCTTCACAAAATTATGTTTCAGCTTTTAAACAACTCCTTTTTGCTTGTCTCCAAACTTTACACTGTTATGAATGTTGTACCCTGCCCACACTAGGGACTGGCAGGGGAAAGCCTGTTCTTCTTTTTGTCCCCTTCCCTCGGAAAAAACATTCAGCAACAATTGTAAATTGGAGCTTTTTCCAAATAAACCTGATAGTTTTTGTCAGCAGCTTCTAGGATTGGCTTCCATGGTTCCTTTCCCTTATCTGTATGGAGGACTGCTGGCTTCCCCTCCCTGCTTAAATTTATTTCATTTTTTTAGTGGTGTTCTTAGATGTCTTTCACAAACAAGCCTTACAATTCAGTTCTAGATTAATGTTAACAGGTTCATAAAAGTGTGAACTAATTTTAAACAAATGTTAAACCTGTAAAAAACCAAAGGAATACGTGACCATCCCCCTGTCAGCATAGATCTTGATACCAAGGAACTGAAACCCTCCAAATGATGCCCCTAGGCACCAAAGGCTTTTCCTCCCCAAACAAGAAAAACTTCCTTTTCCCCATCCACCAATACAATCCAGCTGGTCAAAGCCTTATAATAATAATAGTAGTAGTAATAATAATAATAATACTATTGCTGCTGCTACTGCTATCTTATTTTGTGGGTGAGCCAAATTACAGACCTATAGGAATGACTACCTGTGATGCTACTAAGAGGAGAATTCAGATAAGGTTTTCTGTTCATACTGTCAAGGTTGAGCCAGGGGTGGTGTTTGTGTGTGCTAAAGAACCCTTTTCCTGTCTCTGGTAGCGTGGTAGGACCCATAGTTGCTAGCAGTTACAGCTGTTGCTTGTTTCAGAACATGGCTGGCCAGAGGCCTACGTACAAAGAAGCCATTTCCGTCCTACACTATTCTAGTGCTATTATTCCACTTTCAACATCCTATGGAATCCTGGGATTTGTAGTTTAGGGAGAGGCATTTAGAATTCTCAGCCAGAGAGCTCTTGGGCCTCAGTAAACTACAAACGCCAGAATTCCACAGGATGTAGCGCTATATCAGTGTAGGGCAGAAATGGCCAGAGTGTCAGGGTAGTGTGGAACCAGAGCAGAGTTTGAAAAAGTTACTCTTTTGAACAACAACTCCTGCAGATCCCTTCAGCCTGCATAACCAATGACTGTCCTAAGCTCTGATGTGGATGGATGTCATGGTTCTGAGATTTTTTAAACTATTTATTTATTTATTTTCTTAACCTTGAGGTCCACCAGATCGATCCTGTTTCCAAATAGTGTTTCAAAGGGTAGGTGTATACCTAGAATTAAGAAATAGGATGCCTCTGAGCATATCCTTTGCACAAGATTGTTTTAAGTACTAGAACTGAGGTTAACAATTTTTTTCACACATACATACAGCCCCTCTCCTAACATTGTCGTTTACTGTCATGTTTTTGGACACATGAATCTATCTTAGAAGCAGTTGGGCCACTTCTAGTTAGTTAGTTAATTGGATGACTCTCAGACTCCTCCATGCCTTCATGATCATTTGAAGCAATAGCCCAAGAAAAGAAGTTTTGGGGCCACCTCTAGTACATGTCCTACAGTCTATATGGCAGTGGCTTTGTAAGGATGCCTACAGGCAAAGATCTTTCTAGATGAGCTGTGCAAGATCCTGTAACCCTGTGATTCCTGATCTCATGTCTCCCAATAAGGTTGCAGTACAAATCCTGCCATCTTGAGACATCCTGGTCCGTGAACAGGGAAGATGAGAATAGCGGTTGGGTAACAGTTGAGGACCCATGGTTGTGAACTGCTGCCTGGGATATGAATAATGGACTCTAAGACTTGTATCTTCAAAGCCTCTCTTTGTCTCAGAATCTATTAAAATCAGCTCCACCAAATCATACTTCACTGCAATCTCTTCTTTTTTTCTTTTTTTTGCTTTTTCCTCAGATATTTCTCTTGATACTGTAGAGCCTGGCATCTGACCAAAGGGGCCAGCCCCTCCAGGGAGATGGGGGATGCTGGGGAGAAGGGCTTGGATAATGATGCAGAAGGGGTCTGGAGCCCTGACATAGAACAGAGTTTCCAGGAGGCACTGGCAATCTATCCACCTTGCGGGAGGCGCAAGATCATTCTTTCCGACGAGGGGAAGATGTATGGTAGGTGAGACCTTTTCTGGAGCAGACTGGCGGCTTCTTTCCTTTCACATCTTTCATTCTCTTGGAGGATTTATCCTAAGAACTACAGGACATGCTGAAAAGCATTGGGCTTAAAATACATGAAGATGGGATTAATTTTAAACATTTAGAAGGATGCTTTGGAGCTCCAAAGAGGTGAAGTAATGATATGATAGTACTAGATTGCTGTGGCACAGTGTTGATGGCATCTGTTCCCTATGAGCTATGAGGAGGGGAGAAGACTGCTAATAGATGCAGTCTGTGTAGTACTTAAGTAATTTAAACTGGGCTGTTCCACATTCATTAATCAAAATGGGGACTGTAGTCAAGAAACCAGAAAACTAAGATTAGGAAGGATAGCTATAAAGGAACTGGGTATTAAAGACAGATCAGTAGATACCAAAGTCAGAATCATCAGTGCTATATTATTTCCAATTTCTGTGTATAGATATAAAAACTGAAGAGTGAAGATACCTGACAGTGGGGGGAAAAACTCATTTGAAATGGGGTACTGAAATGTTCCCTCTACATATACCCTGAGCTGCCAAAAAGACCAATCAGTCTGTACTCTTACTAGAAGCCAAACAACTACATGGAGGCTGTTGTATTAAGGTACCAGATCCTATCTGATCTTGGAAGTTAAGAAGAGTCAGCCCTGGTTAGTACTTGGATGGGAGACCATCAATGAATATCAGGTGCTACAGGCTGTTGTTTCAGAGCAAGGAACTGGAAAAACCACTTCTGAGGATTCCTTGCTTAAGAAAACCATATGAAAATTCATGGGGTCCCCATAAGTCAACAGGCAGCTTGAAGGAAAAAGCGCACATGCACATTGTACTTTGGACACTTCAGGAGACAACGTGACTCATTGGTAGAGATGATGATACTCCTTAAAGCTGAAGGCAACAGGATAAAAGAAGATACACAATACAAGTGGCACATAACCACAGCAATGCCACAGGGCTCTCTTTTAGAAAGTGGAACAAGAAAGGGTAACTTTTGGAGGCTAGAGGGAGAAGAAAGAGAGACACATGCACTGCTGTAAGTGCAGGGCAGTGGTGTGGTAATCATTTGTGAAACATTAATGGAACAGCAGAAGCTTGCCAGAGGAAGGGGCACAGTTCTTAGCTACTATAGGAGAGTAGCTAAGGGCAAGCCCCCTGTTCAAGAATGCATTTAAACAGCTATAGCAGATACTGTGTTTTTGTTTGTTTGTTTGCCAGAAAGCTATTGCCTCAGCATCCTATATTCTGTCCAGTTATCTCTAATGCAGTACTACTCAAAGTGGTGGTCCCTGGACAAGTGCCAGTCTCTGCGCCATTGTCTGTCAGTCTGTGATGAGAATTTCCAGAAAAGAAAAAAGGAATTGTAGCCAATGAGTGCAAATATGGTGCCAGTCCCTGGCAAAATAGGAAAAAAATAGCCAATCTCTGCATGAAATAGCCTGAGAAGCCCTGCCCTAAGGCACCCCATGGAATATACACCCAGTGTAACCAACCTCTTTACAACAGAAATGAGGAAGTGTAAACTTCCAGATATTGATGGAATTCAGTTCTCGTGTTTCCTCAACATTCTTTCTTTTGGCTGGGACAGACGGGAATTGTAGTCCAACTGTATCTGAAGGGATATGTGTTTCCCACCCCTACCTTAGAAGCAGAGTAGGGTTAAATAGAGCTTTGGCAATTAGGAGCAAAGAACACAATCCATGGTCCAGATGGTTTGGCATTGGTAGGAACTGTGACTGTAAGTATATGTGGACTTTGGCAATCTACCACCTCAGAATACTTCCAGTCAGCCCAGTTTAGCAAATTAATTTACTGACAAGTACAAGTGGCACTTTGGATGGATGGATTGTACTTTTGATTTCCTCCTTCTCATCCTTCAGGTCGCAATGAACTTATTGCCCGCTACATCAAACTGAGGACAGGGAAGACACGGACAAGAAAACAGGTGAGCCTGAAGAACTTGGCTTTGGAGCCTTAGGAAGATCAGAAACAACTTTTGAGTGATGTGGTTGAGGGAATCATATTTGCAGACCCCTCCCCTTAAGACTGTCCTGTTTGTCTTTCACCAATTCCTTCCACAGGTTTCCAGCCACATCCAGGTGTTGGCACGGCGGAAGACCCGTGAGATTCAGGCCAAGCTCAAGGTGAGATCTGTTACTGCTACCTGACTTGTTGATGCCAAAACTTGCTACCCATCTGTGTAGGTGGGGCTATCCTGAGTGCCAGAGCAGCCTAGAAACAGGTTACCAGGCAACCAGAATAGCTATGTCCCCAGAAGACTGTCACACTATCCTACTGTAAGAGAAAATTTGGGAGTTTATCTTTAAAGGTTGCTTATGAATCCCCAAATAAATTAGGGGTAGGAAAGAGTAGAATATACACTTTGACCAAATTCCCCCACTGCTTTGCTAGCACGCTCAACTAGGTTGTGAAACATCACCAGGTCATCACATTTTCCCAGTACTCTATACCTGTCCATATCTGACTGGGTGAGAAATGACCAAAAGGGCTCTAGAGGTGTATGGAACTGAATGCCTTCCCATACAGTACATGTTCCTGACACATGTGGTTGAGGGGAAGAAAATTCCATCTCCTGGTTTCTCCACCTTTGAATTATGTTCAGTAATTAGTAGAAGGAAATGATAGTGACTGAAAACTAGGAACTTTTTTTGCGATTTTGGGATGGGCAAAAAAAAAACAGATTCTTGAGTGGGTGGGTGAACTCTGACCCTCTAGATGTTTTGGACCACAGCTCCCACAATCCCACTGGCTGTGCTGGTTGGTGAGATCCAAAATGTCTGAAGGGTCAGACATGCCCTGGAGGTATGGTTTCAAAAGTATTCAAACAAGATGTCATCATGAGGGCATTTGAAGCTTTCTGAGACAAGCAGATTTGGATCAGGCCAGTGTTTGGATGGGAGATCACTGGAAGCTCACATGGACTACCTTGAGCTCCACAAAATAAATAAGGAATGCAGAATGAATGAATTAATAATAGGTGATCGTTTGTATCCTACTAGTCAGTCAAAGGTGACCCAAGGCACCCTGCGGTTCTTTGGAACTTGTTGCAAACTTTTTTAGTGAGGTGGCTGAGAAGGACTGATAGACTTCATGAAAGGTATCTTGTCCAGTTCAGATGTCTACCAATGAGTATCATCAGGCCCACCATGGTCAGACAACAGGTCAGGCCCATCTGAGACAATTGTCCTGCTTGCTGGGCCCCCGCTGCCTCTCACCTCATCTAGTGGTTTGGCTTCTCCTCAACAGGGCTGTAACAAGCTAAGGAGGAAGTGAAGAGGTGCTTGACTCTAACTGGACCTAGGTGACTACCATTTTTATGATCCAGCCATTGCAATGAAAAGGCTAACAGTAGTTTCAGGAGCATGGGGGTGGGTGTCAGGAGGAGATGGGGCCAAGTTTCTGTGAGGAGAGGCATTAGCCTTGTCACAGACCTTGCACGTTGTGGAGGATGACAATCCCAAAATGAATGCCAGTGCTTTCCATGATCAGTGTGTGTGCCTTAACTATGTATCCCAGAATCCTGTACAACATGCATGTAAGCCCTCCCCAGCCACTGTGCAGGGATTTCTGAGTAAGTTAACAGTGTGGAAAGAGTGCTTTGCAGGTAGGCTACTCTCAAAAGCCTTGGACGAGAAAAACCGGTTCCTCAAAAGCAAAGTTTATCTTTTCCTTTTTCTCTCTCAGGACCAGGTGGCAAAAGACAAAGCCCTTCAAACTATGGCAGCCATGTCTTCTGCTCAACTCGTGTCTGCTACTGTCCTTCAGGAAAAGCTGGGCCTGTCGGAACCCCACTACCCCCCTAGTGCCACCGTAAGCATTTATGGAAGATGGGCTGTGAAGTGGGATTTTATACAGTACATTTTAGATTGGAGTTTGTACCAGTTCATGTTTCTCATCCCTCCTCCCCCCTCCGGATGTGTTGGACTACAACTCCACATAATTCCCAGCTAGCATCATTGTGCTGGCTGGAGATTATGGAAGTTGAATTCACCACATATGGAGAGAACCAGGTTGTAAGAATCCTATGCCAGCTCAACTTTTTGAACTTTAAGCAAGGAAATCCTGGGAATTTTAGTCTTTTGAAAGGCTAAGACTTCATACATCTCCACGGGGAGACAAAATTCTTATTAGAACACCTGAAATATCCAGTTAAAACGTGTTGGCTCAATTAAATTTCAGTTGGCTGATCATGCAGGTATTTATCAGCCAGATTTGCAGTAAGATAAAACCTACTTTTGTTTCTAAACGTTGCACATGTGTCATGATAGCAGGCTACATTTTAGAAGAGAGGTTCCCTTCAGGAGGAGAGAGTATGTCTCTTAAGATGGTACTTGCTGTCTGTAGCTCTTCTAAGCATTTGTGTGTGGTTTCTTTTTAAAGGGTGCCCATTTTGCAGCTTGGGAAAGTTACTTTTTTTTTTAATTACAACTTCAAGAGTTACCCCAGACAGCGGCCATGCTGGCTGAGTGATTGTCTGAGTCAGTCTAGACCTAACTGATTAAACTGATTGATTGCTGTAGCCCTAATTGAAGTATGTAGGCGACTGTGATAATCTATTGTCCTTCTGGTTTTTCCAGTCCACAGAGTTCTTCCAGTTCTGGGCAGGTGATGCAAACCAACCCCGAGCCACTCCAGAGTAAGTTCCTGCTGTTTACAGGCTCTCCCTTCCCACTTCTCCCTCCCTTGGCATTCTCTTTCACTTTGAAAACAGCATTTGCCTAGTCCTTCTGTAACTAACCATCATAAATGTAAAAAATCAGTGAGGATCATGTCTTTACTTAGACCACTGAATTGAATAATACCTTTACAAGGACCACTAAATCATCATAAAACATTTTTGTGATCATTTAGTGGTCTTAATAGGGTTGTGACCAAGCTCCTCAAGGTTACCTTATCTCCCTTTCTTTTTTAGCGTCAAGCCAGTCCTCCAAGCACCTTACCCTCTCCCACCAATCACAGCACCCTCTGCTGCCCCAGGTAAGCCACTGCCTTCATTTCTTATTGCTGTACAGTTAGGCGTAAATGCCTGTCTGTCTGTCTGTCTATTTGACCTCAACATCTTCTACCTTGGCTTGGCAGGCTACCACACATCCCCAGGGAGAATTCCTCATCTCCCCACAACTACCTCCTGGCAGGGAAGCCACATCGGTACGGAAACCCTTCGACTGGTGGAGTTCACTGCTTTTGTGGAGCGGCAGGGTGAACAAGATGCGGTGAGATGAGTGTTGGGCGTGTGTGTGTGTGGAGTGTTGGGCCTGTGTGTGTGTGTAGGCAGTGAGTTGAGGGTATGTGGGGGACAAAATGGTATCCGCATGGGTGAGATGCTGCGTAAATAGTGTTGGGCGTGAACCCCATACTCACACCCTTCCTTTCCCCTGCCTTTTCCACGGGTAGTCTTTTCATGAAGAATCTGAGGAAGGTTGAGCGTCAGCATAGTGTAAACTGGTGCTATTCAGTGTGGCGATCCATAGACTACCGCCAGTCTACAGGGTATTGGCTGTTAGTCTGTTGAGTATTTCCAAGAAAGAAACTGTTGTATCTTGTGGGCACAAATATGGCGGTAGTCTCTGGCACATTCTGAAAGAAGCCCTGGTGCTCCCCACATCAAATGGCTTAAGAAATGCTGGTATGATCGGCTCCATGTTTGTGGATTTGACTTTCATGGATTTGATTATTTGCAACTTTCCGAACCCCTCCTCCCCATCTCAGGTACTTTTTTTCTGGGGGACCGTTCCTTCTGGGCAGCTCTGATCAGGCGGCACAGCCCTTTAAAAATCCACCTCTGTTTCTCCTCCTCCTTCACCAGCCACTGTCTGGCCAGCTAAGGACAGTTCACAGCCTAGTTTCTCAACACCACAAATCCTCTCCCAATTCCCAAGGAAGGAGATGGGCAAGAGAACGGAAGTGTACAGCCACCATGCCAAACCATCCCCTTCTCTCTCCTTTCCCAGAGCTGATTTGGACCCTGGGTTCCTGTTCTTCCCATCATGCCTCAGCCCTCTTCCCATAGAGACACCTGTACATTTTGATATTTGTGATTTTTCCACCTCTGCAAGAATGCTGTGCCCCTAGCCCTAGTGAATGTGGAGGGTCAACTGTATAAACAGCCTGGTACTCTGCAGTTGTTTTGGAAATAACTCCCATAAAGCTTAGCTAGTATGGGCAATAATGGCATGGTGGGTGTCATCCAAAATTCTGGCGTACATGAGATTGACTGTCTCTGAGGTACCAGGATTAGAGTCTTTGCTTGAGGATGAGCAGTCTTTTGCCAGTCATAGTCTTACTGCCTCATCTGTCCTACCAAAGTATTAGCATGATAAAACTGGGATTACCTTCCTTCTTTCATGCAGAGTTTCTTGAAAAAGGGACAAGAAGGTACAGAACTGGAAAGGTCTTTGGTTTTGGTGTTTTGGACTGTATTTCACATAATCCCTTAAAGTTGGCCATGTTCAGCAGGGCATCTGGGAATTGAAATCCCAAATACCTGGACAGCAAAGATTCTTCAACCCTGAGATCCAGTGCAGTGAACTAAGTCACCAGTGTAAGAAACTGGATGCCACAGGGTAGAATTGAACTGTAAGACAAGGGTTCAGGTGATAATAGGCTGACTGCCATCTCTAGATAAAATTTGATGCAAAATGGGTGGAGCTGTGTCCATGAACATGAAATGTATAGGGCAGAAAATGTAGAGCTGAAAGCTCACTTTGGCCCTGTAATTAGCAGGTGGCCTTAAGTAAACTGCTGTCTCACAGCCTTCCTTTGTAATATAAAGTTCACATAGACTTACGTTACAGGATTGTCGGGAGGAATATTGTTGGAACTATGTTTACAGAGTTTGCCAGATGCTATATTTAATTAAATAATTGATTGATATTATACTTCATCTTTCTCCAAGGACTGGGTCCCAGAGTGGCGCCCAGCATTATTAAAAAAACAGATATAACTAAAAAATAAATTCATAATTAGTGAATAAAAATATTGAAGCACAGTTAAATTGATTATCATATATTAATATAACAGCTGAATTAAAAGCTTATGGCTAGGGAAGGTGTACAGCTTGTTGCTTTTGTATGCCTTCAAGTTGTTTCCAACTTATGGTGACCCTAAGGCAAACCTATCACAGGGCTTTCTTGACAAGATTTGTTCAGAAAGGGTTTACCCCTGAGGCTGAGAGAATGAGTCTTGCCCAAGATCATCCAGTGGGTTTCCATGGTTGAGTGGAGATTTGAACCCTTATTTCTCTGAGTCCTAGTCAAGCACTCAAACCACTGTACCAACACTGGCTCGAGAAATACAGCATCACTTTATTAGTTACTCCTTCCTTAGCAGTCAGTTCCCTAAAGCCTAGCTATATAAATGCTGAATGCTAATCAGAGCTTGTTATTTTTGTGGTCTGTGGCACCCAACAGGGGATTATGGGAGTTGCAGTCCAAAATAGCAGTACTTTTGATGTCTGAGTGATGTTTTCAGTCCTTTCAATGAAGTATAAAATTCAAGCCACTGGGGTTGGTATGGGTAATCTTGGGAGCTGCTATATAGATGGTTCTATGTTACTTTGGTTTATGTAACAAGAGTCCTGTGCCTTACTTGTATTTTTTGTCTCCACAGTGTAAACAGCAACACCGTTTTGTGCACATTGACCCAACACCCACCACTGAGCCACCCCTGGAGGTGGTAGATGTGCGCCAAATCTACGACAAATTCCCTGAGCGGGGAGGCGGACTGCGAGATCTGTATGACCAAGGGCCTCCCCATGCCTTTTTCTTGGTCAAGTTCTGGGTGAGAATCACTCTGCTCTTCCTGCACACAATTCCCCCACTCCACAGCTTGAAAAAATTACTTTTTTTGGAGACAACAACTCACTGAACCACCATCTCCTCCCCCACCTTTGTAATTCTCCAAAGCAACATTTCTATGTTCTTTCTCTGTACACATGTATTATGCACACTGAGATCAGCAGATTAATTTTTGAGGCCTAGAGCAGATGAACCTGGAATGGATTTTGAAAGCAGCTTTGCCAGGTCTCCCCAGATTGTTTGGCAGCCTGCAACACTAATGCACTGGTTTGGAGCCAGTGACAGACGAGTCTTTGTAAAAACGGAGGTAATGAATGCAGGAAGTATTATTGTTTAGCCTTGGACAAGGTCGCAAATCCCTATTCTGCTCTGTGGATGATGGCTGCCTTCTTGCTTTAATAAAAGTAAATAGTCCAATCTAACTAAACTATTGCTGGTGGGATCTGGATCTGGACCCCTGGTTAATGAAGGTTGCTTTGGGCAGCTTTACAACAGAAGGAGATATACTATGAACCAGAATATCATTGTGTGGACTGCTCCTCTTACTGTGCTAGCCAGCTATGCCCACTTCCACAATACATCCATTCCATTATCATCATTGGCACCAGCACTTGAGTAAGCTGGCCAGGGCATCGCAGCCACTGAGCATGCTAAGCTATCACTAGATTATTGTTCAGGCCTCCTCCTCCCCAGGTTTATTTGAGGAGGCAGTTCTGCCAGCTTTGAACCTCCCCCAGACTCACTAATACTTCTGTCTTATGTCAAGATCGTGACGCTTTGGTTGAACAATATTGGCTCTCAGAGAATGAGTTTAGCTTTAACATACATAGTGTCAATACAGAATATTTGGTGATGCATGCCAGACCATATCCTTGAGAAGGTACTTTTTAAAAAAAATAAATCCCAGCATTCCTCAGCCAGCATGGCCATTGGCTGGAGAATTCTGGGACTTGTATTCCCAAAAGTAACTTTTCCACATTCTGCATAACACCCAAACCCTTAAGCCTGAAGTAACATCATCACAATATTAAAAATCAGTATCTACTAAAAACAGGAGGAAAAGATCCATTTGAAAATATTCCCCTGAAGATAAGTCCAATTAAAGCATAGGTATTAAATAACATAACAAAGGAATTGCTTTGAGGGATTAGAGTGCAGTTTTTATCTAATCTATCCAAGCACGCCTGGGAGGATTACAAATGAGCCATGATGGCGATGGCTTATCTCCTCTACTACTGTTTGTTCCTCTGAGTAACTGATTCACAGGTATAGTGCTCCTGTACATGGAGTCATTGTGGTCAAATAACTTATTAAGAGGTTTTGTACAGCACCTGAAATACTACTTTGTGTTTATCTGTCATTAAAAAAAAAACTTTACCATTTCTCTCTTTCTTTTCCTCCTGTGCCGTAGGCTGATCTGAGCTTTCCCCTCCCTGAAGAAGAACCGGGGGGCACAGGAGGGGCCTTCTATGGGGTGAGCAGCCGATACGAGGGCCCACGGGCTCTGACTCTCAGTTGCACCTCCAAGGTCTGCTCGTTTGGCAAACAGGTGGTGGAAAAGCTGGAGGTGGGTGCGGGCGGAGGGGTTGGGGAGGAGGGAACTGTGGGGCTGAAGGGCAGAGAAGAGGGTGGCTATATGGGATTGAGAGTGTCAGCAGAATGTGAAGGTGCCCCATGGTGTAAAAAAAAAAAAAAGCTGCATGGAGCAACATAGGGACAGGGATGTAGCAATACATGTTGAAGTGCAAGTGTTCACTGTGACAGCTCCTTTGACCATAGCGCCGAGGGACAGGGATGTAGCAATACATGTTGAAGTGCAAGTGTTCACTGTGACAGCTCCTTTGACCATAGCGCCGAGGGCCCACAACTGTAAGGAATTGTGTTACTCCATATAACACATCAGCCCTGGCAATTTTCATATCCACCAGGGGCAAGTTTTCTATAATGTGATGGGTCTTAATACCCTATTCAAGATCAAGTCCCAAATAGTTGTCATTACAGCCACAAGAACTGGCAATAAATGTACCTTTCTTTGCTGAGAAAATCTATTCCATCCATGTACTTCTCCAAGTTTAGAGCAAGGGTAAGAAACCTGAACTCTCCCTAGAAGCCAAGATGACTAAACTGAGACTGTTGTACTTTGGCCATATCATGAGAAGACATGACTAGTGAGTGACTACATGATGACAACAGAAAAGACAATAATGCTTAGTAAGGTAGAAGGCAGTAAGAAGAGAGGAAGACTGCAGTGCAGGTGGATGGATTCAATCAAGAAAGACACATCCTCGAATCTGCAAAACCTGAGCAGGGTGGTTGATGGTAGAATGGTTTTGAGGTCTCTTATCTGTAAGGTTGCCACAGATTGAAGTCAACCCACTGCCAGTTAGCAACAAAGAAACCTATGCTTAGAAACCTAAGGCAACTAAGCTTAGAGCAGGGGTAAGAAACTTTTGGGCTTTCAGAAGCTTTGGATCTCAACTCCCAGAAGTCCAGTCAGCATCATTAGTGGTAACAGAGCATGGCAGCTGAACTCTGAAGGATCTGGAGAAGCTGTAGTTCCCCGTGCCCCTTTCCATTTTAGATGGAATAAGGAATCCTTATATGAGGCTATATAATGACTTCATCTCAGCTAATTAAAAAAAGTCCCATCACATTGACCCTTCAATCCCTGGCTCTGCTGTATCACTGGGTAGGATCCTGACTAATAGCAGGTTCCATCTAGCACAGTACCTGTCTCCTTTTACTTTGTTTCCTAGGCTGCTGGGCAATAGCTGAACACTTTCTTGAAGACAAGCAGGGTAATCCTATAGGTCTTAACTTTTAGGAGCCTAGGACTATGGAGAGACTGGCTATTACATCTGCAGATCTGAGCAGCCTTAAGCCATTTGGAAATTTAAGAATCAGGCATGAGGATTTAATGCTGCGTGGTTTAAGGCAGTGATGGAGGGGTGGAGTTAAGCAAGATTAGTAGGGAGTGAAATGTCAGCACCCAGCAGGTTCAGGGAGCTGTGTGTAAAGAGAATTAAGCCAGTTCTTCCCCAATTGGACATGGTGAGATTAAATATTTATAGCAAAATCAACAGTCTCTTTAATTTCAGTGGAACGCACTATTGTATATTTTTATTTAGAACTGTGTGCCTTTCTCTTTTGAGAATGCTGTCCTTAATAGAAGAAATGACTTCCTCAGACTAGGGTGTTGAGGCTTGTGTGAGTGTAAGATTAGTGCTTCTCTCTCCTATACTCTGCTTGCCATTAACCATCCCATTTCCCACTCTTTGACTCCCCAGACAGCTGAGCCTCCCCACTGGGAAGACGGGCGCTTTGTTTTCCAGTTGCAGCGCTCACCACTCTGCGAGTACCTCATCAATTTTATTCGCAAACTGCGAACACTGCCGGAAAAACCAATGATGGATAGCGTGCTTGAAAACTTCACCATCCTGCAGGTATTTGGGGAAGGGTCTGAGGTTCTGTTATTCCAACTTGACTTCTCTGGGGAGGGGATAGGGAGAAGGAAGCAAGTTGTCTGCCCAAAATCTGAGTTCTATGTAAACAGAAACAAGCCTATAGTTACCATATTGCACCGTTGGGCAACTGCCAGGGTTCCAGCAGTACCCCCACAGATGCCTGCCCTGGTGTGGCTAGGAGAGACAACTCTACTTCAAGTGCCTGAGACAGTTGGGTTTCCAGAATGGCCATTTTAACTTCCCACAATGCCTTAGAGTAGTCTTGCCAAATCTGGTGCCCTCCAGATAATTAGGGCTTCAAATTGTTAATCATTTTTCATTGTTGGTCATGTTAGCTACGGCTGATGGAGTTTGTTTGATTAATTAATTCAATTTATGTCCCAGTTATCACTAAGAAAGGGACTCAAGGAAGCTTAGAGTTGTGTAACACAGCTAGAATTAAAGGGAACAGAGATGGTTTCTAGGATACAGGAAGCTGGTGGAGGGTGGTTTCAAGAAGAGGACAGGCCTATGAGAAGAGAGTATTGCTTCAGCAAAAGCAGGAGAGTGATGGATTCTGCAGTGTGGGCTGACCTCTTAATGCACAAACATCGTATTTTTAACCATTGACTGTCTTGGAAAGCTAAGGGAAGAACAGAACATGAAGTTGCTAGGCTGAGAGGGCTGTGGCAGGCTTTTGTAGCTTATTGCATGATGTATCAACATGGCTTTGGTGGCCTTAGCTTTCTCCAGGAGAAGAAAATGCTGCCTGACTAAATGAGGTATTGCAATTTCAAACAAAATGAGGAGTTGCTCATCCTCATCAACCTCAGATGCACAGACCCAAAGAAGATGCCAAGCAGCCCCTGCTCCTTTCTTCTAACTGCAGATTTTCCTGGCCTAGGGGCCTTTCAGACTATAATTATTATGTTTAAATAGCACAGTTGATATACATGGCCCTTTATAAGTAAACAGCAACAAAAAATAGCCACCCTTGCCAGATGTACAGTCTACAGCTCCCAGGATGCCTGACTGCTGGGGCTGGTGGGAATTAGAGTCAAAACATCTGGAAGGCACCACAGGTTGAGGAAGGTTGTTTTGCTTTAACATCTGCTGGCAGCATGAAGTCTGCTTCCTCCTTTGCCAACAGGCAGGGGATAATTAAGTTTAAAATGTTCAGGTAGTTAACTAGTTAGGATATCCAGTTTTGTCTGACTGAAAAGGTACATATGACGTATTAGCAAATTTAAAAACAAAAGAACCTTTATTTTTTTAATATTAGCACTTCCAAAAACTGCCAATGGGAAGCTCTTTCATAAAAGAGGGATTTCTTGCAATGTCAAGAGCACAGAAGGAATGTCTCTTGTTAAGACAATGCCTGCTGTGATCTGTGTCCACACCATCTAAAAGTGTGCTTTTTGGAGCCATATTTTCTCAAATATGCCCATGTTTATGTGCATGTATTTTACTCTGCACATGTTTTATACTCTTAAATCTAAATATGGCTAACTGACTTTGAATTTAGACTAAAATTTCTTTAACTGAGTGAAAGACAAGAGTCTGGAATATTGCTTTTAGGAAAGAGTTAGTTACTAAACCATGCTGTCACCCTGAAAGTTGCTAGTCTCTGTTATAGGCAGAGCTTTCAGAAATCAAATTTGCTTTCCTGTTTCTTACACCTGACTAAAAGTTAACATTTTAGTCAGTATTTTAAAAATCTAAAAAACTGGCCTCTCATACAAAACATTCTCCTCCCATCTCATTCAATATGCCTCAATATTCACAATAGGGCAAGAGCTAATAGCATATGTCAGTACTCAAATCATGGGAGTTTCCTCTTCTACCATATGGTGTAGCAACAACCATGAAGCTATAAAAGTAGTTAAACAGTCATTGTCACACTGTTGAGTCAAGTTATCCCTTAATAACGGTCATCTTAGTATGTATTGCAGTTAAGCCTTTGTTGTTGGAAAAAGGAATTAAGTACAATCAAGTAATTATTTTTATGTCGTTACTTCCAGGCAAATGATCAGTTGTTTGTAACTAGTTACTTACAATTTCTAGGGATTGCTATCAGTAAAATAATTACTGAGATGTAGCGTGTGATTTAACCACAGAAGGGAAAAAGATCTGATAAACCAATGAAGAGAAAGTGGGAGTAAACAACATTGTGTTGCTGAAATTTCCTGGGGGTGTGTATGTGCTTAACATAAAGATATATGTTCCAAGAATTGCTTGTTTACTTACCCTGTGAAGGAACTCTGACCTTGTCTCTCGTGACAGGTTTTGCGGGATCAAGAAACTCAGGAGTTACTACTGTGCGTGGCGTTTGTATTTGAAGTGTCAGCCAGCGAGCGAGGGGCACAGCATCACATCTACCGGCTGGGCCGGGACTGATGAACAATTTTTACCTCACCACCCTCAAAAATCAAGTCACTCACCTTCCTCTCCTGATCCTCAGGCTACGGCCGCTTCTGAACTGGTTGGATGATCTGCCATGAGCTCTGCTGTGACAATGGTCTACCAACTGCTGAGTCTGCCAGTGATTACCTTTGTCTCCCCAGTGGCTACAGAAACAGGCTCTAGGCCCAGCCCTTAACAACTACTATTATTCAGTGGCCAGTAACTATGGCAACATGGTAGTCACCAGGGACCTTCATGCAGAGCAGCCATATTGATGGAACTGCCCTTCTTTGAGATGGCTGTCCTCTGTTAAGTGGAATGGTAGTTAACCTCACACTCTGCAGCTGGCATTACCTCCCGGGCCTGGGATTTTTAACACTCCATTGTAACAAGAAATAGTATTTTCTAGCACCCCTCTTTTTATAAAATGGCCAAAGAAGGGGTGTATCTGACTGTTAATTCACATAAGCAGCAGATGAGGCAGTTAAGTCTGTTTCTCAGCTGAATGCAGGGAAAATTTACCAGAGTAAACAGCACTGTATTCCCTTGGGGTGATATGTGGCAGATCTAATAATCTAGGTCTGTTCCTCACACACTAATGTGGTGTAAAGGTTTGAGTGTTAAACTAGGACTCCCAGAGTCCATTTTTGAAATCCCTACTCAGCCACGGAAACCCACTGGCTGACCTAGGGCAGGTAATTCTCTCACCCTAAGAGAAGGGCATTGGCAAGCTTCCTCTGAATAAATCTTGCCCAAGAAAACCCTGTGAAAGGGTTACCATATCAATCAGTGTCTACTACTAATACTGTTGCCCCTGGCTGGGGCCGATGGAAGTTGCAGTCCATCAACTTGAGGAGGGTCACAGATTCCACACCCCTGGTTGAGGCTACTAAGTACTGAGTACCACGTTTCACCACTAGCAGTGATAGTCACCTTGGAAGAGATTTAGGCTTCATCTATTTATGCAGGATGATGATGTGGTAGCATATTACCATAGGCTGCTTCTCTTCTGAGTGCAGTGTGGGGTGTTTTTTTATTATGGGTAGTCATGAGAGCCAGCATGGTGTAGTGGTCTGAGCATTGAACTACAACCCTGAAGACCAGGGTTTGATTCTCTGCTTGGCCATGGAAACCCACTGGGTGACCTTGGGCACGTCACGTACTCTCAGCCCCAGAAAACCCCATGATAGGGTCACCAAAGTCAGAAATGACTTGAAGGTACACAACAATAACAACAAAGTCATAACAGCTCCACACACAAAATAGCATGTACACAAGCTAGTAAATAGAACTCAGAGAAAAATCCTATTCTGGCCTTCATCTTGCTCTGCTGGCTTCTAGGGGAGCATTAGAAAAAGTTATCCTCCCAGCCTATTCCTTACAGCTGCCAAAATCGGAAAATAACAGCCTGTTCTGCCAGTATCTCCTGCTGTGGAGAGGAAGACCTGTTCTAAGATGCGAAGTATAAGAGTGAGAGAGCTGTTCTAAACTGCGGTGTGAATATGTCTCCTCCAGATGCCATGTACTTTCTACTTTGTTCATATACGACCCTCTTTCCTGTGACGTTCAGGAGGCTGTAACAAGCTCCCACCTCTTTGGGAAAGGGTAAAGACAAGCTGATCTTGAATAAAATTTATTTTGACATAATATGGATATTTGTAGTTTGGCTTCACAGCAATGGAAAGGAACTAAGACACACACCCTGTCAGTTTTCCTTGGAATAGGGCCAGTATCAGGCTTTAGGGGGCCCCTCTATCAAGAAAAAGGTAGGGCATGCAACTTCTTAGGTCACGTCCCATTTTCCTTCATGATCCTGAATCTTTGTTGGCTACATCTGCCCATGTCTTGAAACTAGAAGTGATTAGTCACTTCTGGATTTTTATATATCGCAAAAAGGTTGTTTGGGGCTCAAAAGTAGCAGGGATGAAATTCCACCAAAATGGGAAATTGTGCCCCTTCCCCACAGCTTCTGGGGGTACAGTTGTCCATTTTAATTTGGGATGGAGAGTGGGACTCTTAAGGGCTATACTGGAGGGCCTTGGCAGGCCATCAAATGTACATTCCTCTACTACAAGGTTAACGGGGGTAAGGAATTGCTAATGGGCAAAGCTAAACCAAAGTAATTCCTGTGAACCTGGAGAAAACCTAGCAGGGTCACAGTAGTAAATGAAAGTTGTCCAGTCAAAAGACTATTGCTGCACTTACCGCTTGTGAAAGAGTTCCAACCCAGCAGGATGAACAAGGGTTCTGTGTGAAAGAGCAGTTTTTAGCACTAGTACAGACTAGTGTTGGCCAAGGTAGCAGTTGCTAGGAGCCAGCCAAGATGCAACATGCTAGAAATAACTGTTGTGTTTCTGAAGATACCTTTATGACTCAAAAGCAACCGATTGGAACAGACCTGTCTACTGGAATAAGAATGCTCTGAAGGCCTCACCCTATGCTCTGATTGGCTGACCATTTTGCATGTCACAGCAAACCAGACATTGACTTCTGGCCATGTTGGGTTTGCACTTTTGTTGTCCAATTGCCTGCCCTTTAGCCTGTAGTTTGTACATCATGATGTCTGAACCCTGCCAGAACTTGAAAATGTTTCTTTTGGTGGACTACAACTCTTGAGAGTCGCCCAGGTAGTAGTCTTAAGCAACAACTTTTAAAAGATCTGGAGTTGACACTAGTTTGTTTTTCCCCACCAATGTAGAAGAAAAAGATTATTTCTCTAGCTTTTTGGTTCTGACATTATAGGCCGGTACTGGCGTAGCCGCCTGCATTGCAAAGCAGAAGTGATTGGGAAGTGAGAGCCATCATGCTAGCTCAGGATAAGTCAGAGTTCCTGCAAGGTTTGTAATGTCTGAATTCACCCAATGTATGGTTAGTTACCCTTTCTAGCAGCCACTGTATTATGGTTTTGTTTCCCATATTTCACAAGTGAAATGAACCAAAAAGGACTGTTGATGGATTCTAGGTTTTTATTATTTATTTACAAAATGGGAGAATTAAAAAAAACACACAACCCAAAATATAAGAACAAAAAGTGGCAAGGTAAAGAGATAAGTGAAATCAAATGTGTACCTAATTCCACCTACCTCTTAGCATGTTTTTCTTTCCCGCTCTAACTATCTAACATCCATGTAAAATATATACATAAATACACACATACAGCAAAGGTTAAAAATCATTCTACAAGATTAGACATGCAGGAGAAAACATAAATTCATGACAATTTGTTTACCCTGTCTTTGAGCTGAACATAATTATTTCATATGGTTACCAAGCCCAATTTGGTGGCAGGGGGCATGGCTCCATTCAAGCCGCGAGAAAGCAATACTAATGCATATATGCCCAATGCAAGCAAAGGCTTTGCTCTTTACTTTCAGGTCAGTTTTAAGAGTCCCACACAAGCACCAGGAATCTGCTTGTTGATCCCTCTGCAGGTAAACTAGATGGAAAAGCCTTTTCCAGAACTACCCTGAAGCACTGGATTTCTGTGTAGACAACTATAACTGTGAAAAAAGTATTTTCAAGCTATGTGGGAGTTCAGAGTACAAGACTAATAGTTGACATTTCAAGGGAAATTCAACTGAGTTAAATAAGGCTTTGCAGTAATGTTGAGACAGTAATACAAGCTAAATATTGCATTGGGTTACAAACAGAACTGGGAAAAGTTGCTTCTTCCATATGTCCCAGAATTCCCTAACCAGTGTGACAGATAAGCATTTTTCTGAGCTCCATTTGCAAAAATGCCATAAGAATATATGAATGCCGGGCCTGGACACACAGAATCTTTGCACCAGTGTCACTTGGCACTGCAGTCTGGGTGGACTCAGCAAGGTGCACCCAAAAGGCATTGCTCAAAAACACAGTTCAACAGCCACGATGTCACTACACTTCTACATCATTGCCATAGTTAACTCAGTGGAATATTTCCTATTTAAATTTTAATTGCAGATGTATTATGATACCTGTTAGGACAAAACCTTCAAGCCTTAATACCCACACCATCCAATTTTGGAGAATTTAATAAAAGGATAAAACTTTTTTAAAAAACGGAAAATTCAGTTAGTTTCTGTGTTACCTTTTGAGACTCTGCAGATTCTAATAGTGTGTGGGTAACTTCCTTACAGTTTTGATTATGCTGAAGCAGACTCCAGCATTGGATCTTAAGATTTTTGAGCATTCAAATGACATGGAAACATAGGAATGGCATCATACATTGGAGATAAGTTGTCCCTTTTGTAAAATGGCAGTGTGGTTGTGGCTTTTGGAGACAGTCTTAAGAACTAAACAATCCATTTAGCTGCATCAGGCTTAATACTCTTGAGGCACACAATACTTTCCATTTCTTTGCTGGTGCCTGAATTCCTGAAGGTCTCGTTTAAATTACCAAGATAAGGGTAAGAGGGTTAGGTACGAAACCTCGCAGGGCACTGTGCAAAACACTGTTTCGAAACCCTTGAAGTGGAATGGCTGTCTTTGAGGGAATGATTTCTGACTTTGAGAACTGGTGAGTCACCTCCTAAGAATAACGTGTGAGCTTGTCATAGTTGGGTCCAATGGTCCTACACAGAAACATCGACAGCGTCATGAGGCAGAGCTGTAGGAAGAGAGAGAGCTTGTTAAAGGATATGATGTTATCATCATGTGAAAAAGGGCATGCTGGGGTTTGCGGGGGAAGGTATCCAAAATAAAACAGACACTATCTTCATTATTTGTACTAGTTCCAAGTGCTGGGACCTAGAAAAATTGCTAGATGTGAGCCCCAGCTTTTAATCTTTAAGTCAGCCTTCCCTAATCTACAGCCTTCCTGATGTTTTAGACAAATATTGCCAGATTCCCTGACCAGCAGCCCCAATGAGTGTGGTTAATGGGTGTTGTCATCCAAAACATCTGAAGGATGCCAGGTTGGAGAAGGCTGTTCTAAGCAGATAAGAAAAAAAGGAAACACAGAAAAGATGAGAATGACACAGTATAAGTCTTGGAAAGAAGGGGATCCTGTTAGTATTAATTCACGATGTAAAGGTTCTCCCATTTTCTTACTTCCCAGAAATAACCACTCTTCACTATGAACTCTCTGTTGCATGTTAGCATTTCAAAAGTCTTTATTGCTCTTTGTTGTCTGCTCAATCTCTAGCTCCTCCTGTTGGCTGTCCAGATTACTGCAACATAGTTAGATCCAGGGCTTAGCTGCAGGGTAACAATTCCTCTCCTTGCCCCTTGGGGGAGCCAAAATTCTTTTCACCAAACAGCAGACAAGACAGATAGAGGCCCTTTACCTGCAAGCAGGAAATAGTGGGAGAAGGAGGGGGTGCTGATAAGAGACAGATTTGCAACTGCTAAATCCCTGTTTTGCAGAGGAGATGAGGTTCAGCCCTCACACTTTGCTTGGAATCATTACCTTGCCAGTACTCCAGGTAGAAATCCCTGTGCGGCAGGGAGGAATTTAAAAAATAGTAATTAAAAGGGAGATAGAGCAGGTATGGGAGAGTTACTAGTATGTGGAAGCAAGGGAGCCACGAGGAAGAAGCCTAAAACATGCACGTGCTGGCTCTGGTAAGCATTATTTTTGGTAGCCTATCAGACCAGATTAGTTTCATAGACCAGCTTAGACACACATGGCTGGGCATATGCCAAGAACTACAAGACAAGCAGCTGTATGCACGATTGCAGCAGCCCACGCAATGCAAACACCCTGCAGCTGGCTTCAGCCCAGTTACCTTAAAAACGAAGCTGCCCACCAGCTGCTTCCGGGCTGCAACTCCAAGCAGCTCTCTCACCAGCCTTAGACACAGTGAGGAACAATGGAAGTTGCAGTCCAACAACATTTGGAAAGTCACACTCAGAAAGGAGACAGTCTGACAGCTGCTACTCTTTGGAGAGAACGGCACAGCCAGAATTAATACTGCCCAGCCTGGGCGGCCAGGGAGTATTCAGACAAGAGAAAAATCTTGAAACTCTTATCCTTTTTTGAATTTAGACCCATGCCACCAATCCATGCTACATAGGCCTTCCAGATCCAAGGGTGATTCGGCCTTGCAAAAGTCAGGCATACAGGCTGGGTTTTTTCCTAGATCACAAATTGTGTAATTCAGACATCAGGCTTCCTTCGTTAATTCCCAAACCCTGATCGTTTGCCAGCCATCCAAGTTTTCAACACTGATGGCTGATAGCAGCAGTGCCCATCCTCCCTCCACATTTGTGGGTTTGACCTTCGCAAACTTGATTCTTCACGAGATACCCGCTTGCCTTCCCCTCCCATTCCCCTACCTTTGCCTAGACGCTTGTGTTTTCCTTTTACAGACCTGGGCAAAAGGCAAGAGAATGGCAGGTGGCAGCCCTGCACACGTGCCTTCTCTTATTCGTTTACCTATTGCCCAGGCATCCAGAAAGCAGCACACTGGGGCAAACGCAAGTGAATGCGGAGCGAGGCACACAAGCAGCTGTTCCCTCCCATTCACTTGCATTTTGCCCAGGCACCTCGAAGGCAGCATGCCCAGGTAAAATGCAAGTGAATGCTGGGGGGAAAGGAGCATGCACATGCTTTCTCCAGGTGTGTGGTTGCCCCCTCCCATTCACTTGCATATGCCTAGGCACCTGGAAGGATGCATGCCTGGGCAAAATGCAAGTAATGAGGGGAAGCCCTGGAAGGGAATAAGAAGCGAGTGCTCACTCGGGTGGGTGGGGGGAGTTATTCTTGGGGTTTTTTATTTTGATGTGGGTTCTGCTTCCTGAACCCTCGTGAAAGTCGAGGTGCCATTGTAGATTGTTTTTCCTAAAACGAATGGAAAACAGCAGAGCCAAGCAGAGTCTTCCAAATGAACTGCCTCTGCCTGGAAAAACAATCTACCCATGCCCAATCTAGACAGCTGTAGCACAGAGGAATCCCTCATGCCCAGAAGATAACTCTCTCTATATAGCCCATGCTGGCTGGGGACAATAGGAACAGTAATACAACCCATCTGGAGAGCACTAGCTTGGGGAAAGCTGTTCTACTGTATTCATGAGAATTCAAGAGAATCACACACCCACAAGAAACTCTGGTGGACTTCTAAGGCAAGCACAAGCCACACAAATGCAACCTGCACAAAATGATGCATGCATTAATGCATCCCTCCCACCATGCTGGCAGACACAAATGCGTATAGAAAGGCATGCTGGAAAGCAGAATACATCCATGCATGTATACAAATGCACTCCTAAGTGCCACCTGCTAGAGAAGTAGAGGATCTCCTGGGAGCCACCACTATGCAAGTCCCTGTGTTCTAAGGCACTGATCAGTAACATGCACAGCAGCTGGAGGAACTACAAGGAAAGTTTAAGATGGGGAGAGGAAACTGCAGATCCCGTTTCTTTCAAACAGTCATATATATACATAATTCTGCAGTCAAACAACAGCAGTTGGGACCAGGATTAGAACTATACAACTGACACGTACTGTGGCTTTACTCATGAGCACGTCACATTTGTCCTTCTGTTTAATACTAAAAACACGCTTGAGTATGTAGTAAATACAGCAGGAAACAACACCCTCCCCACTGGTGCTTGTAATTCTGCATCAGAAAAATATTATTATGAATTAATGAAGATGGAAGAACTACAGGACTAGGAAGTAGCTGTCCTTCTCCTAAAGGTGCAGGGCCAGCCCTACCATTAGAGTGAGACGAGGCACCATATACAACTAGTTTGGTGTATAACATGTAGCACTTGCTTTGTTATTTAATTTTGTGTTATATTTTTACTGTCAGATGGGGGGAAAGGATATATGTGCAATTGTCACCTTCAACTGCAAAAATAACAAGACTGGATTTGGAATCTTCAGCCATCCTGGAAGTTGTAGTCTAAAAAAGGAACTTCTTCAAACTCTGAGTCCAACTGCAACTCCAGCTGTGGAACTGCAGCTTCACCAGCTTATCTGCCCTGCTAATCAAGGTCTCTTACCTCAAGGAGGGCAATTCCAAGGCAGATGCCCACAATGGTGATGATATTACTGGTCAGCCAGACTTCAACGCTACCCATGCAGCCCTATAATGGGACAAAAGCTGATTTGAAAAATGGAAAACAAGGGCCCTGTTGGAACAAGCCTAGCATCCTGCTTCCAACAGTGGGAAGTCCAGTTTGCCCAGGAAACCCAAAAGCAAGGCATGATGGAAACAGACTTTCAACCCCCAAGCACTGGAGTTCAGTGACTGATCATCTGGGAACAGGGAAGCCCCATATAATTAGTACAGCCAATAGACACTGCAAGTCCTATTCTTTATGTAGTACCCTCCTCCCTCCCCTTGCACCTTTGAAAGCTACCCAAGCCAATACAGATTGCTATATCCTGTGGCAGTGAATTCCATAAGCTCATTATGCTCTGTATGAAGAGCTGCTTTTTCTGGGAATGCACTGCCAGTTAATTTCATTGTCCAAACTGAGCTTCTACGGCCATTTCTACACTAGATTGTTACAGTGCTATTATTTCACTTTCAACATCCTGTGGAATCCTGGGGTTTGCAGTTTAGGGAGAGATCTCAAAGGGGCCCCTCCCTAAACTGCAAACCCCAGAATTCCATAGGATGCTGAAAGTGGAATAATAGCACTATAATAGTCTAGTGTAGAAGTGGCCTAGGAGCGTGTGCGTGTGTGTGTGCGCCTTTCTCCTTTCTTTCTTCCCTCCCTTTCTCCCTTCCTCCCTCACCCCCACCTCTGTGTGGAGAAAACAAAACCCACAACTCTCTCTATCCACTTCCTCCAACCAACACAGCATTTGCTAAACCTCCGTCATGCTCTCCCATTGCTTAGTCATAGAAAATAAAAACAAGAAACACTTAGAACTGGCAGTTCCATATAGCTGTGAGCTTTCTTATTCTCCCTCCTCAGCTACTCACTTCTTTGTAGACTCGCCACTCTCCCGAAGTTTTGCAGAAACGTTCAAACTCAGTGCTTGCTGTGTGGTTGGTCTCCAGAAGGCCAGACTGAGATGCATTGTAACAGGAACAGGGGAAGAGATCAGAGGCATTTTTGACTTTGCTGTTCTCCATCCAGTCCCTGTAGGACATCCATCCGCAACACTCGAGCTGCAATTTTTAAAAGGGGGCAGTGGGTTAAACAATGAGAAGCAGGTAGAGGAGAGGAGGGGACATTACACCATCTGAAAGGTGTCAGAGTTGTCCCCTGCAAAAGACCAGTGACTCATTGTCTTCCCACAACAGAGAAAGCCACTGTAAGGAAAAAGAACCATGATATGGCCAGGAGACTTGTGATACTGCCGCATGGCTGAAGCCAAGCAGGTCTGTGTCAGGTTAGTATGTGGATAAGAGATATCTATTGTGGAAAGCAGGAAAGTTAGAACTAATGATAATAGGTTGGATCCAGCCCTCATTTAACAAAAAGGTGGATCCGGTCCTGTTAAGTTACTGATGGTGATAGTGGGTGACTTCCAGAAACCTGAGGATCACTTTCACCCCTTCTGGAGGGCAACATCCCCCCACTTCCCCCTTAGACTCTGCCTCTCTCCACATTTTGGAGGCTCCAAGCAACCCTAGATGTTAAATAGCATTCTCCTAGGGCAGTGATTCCCATACTCTAGTCCTCCAGGTGTTTTGTACTTCAGCTCTCAGAAGGCCCAGCTGCTTTGGTCAATGATCAGTGATTTTAGGAGCTGAAGTCCAAAACATCTTGAAAACCAGAGTTTGGGAAACACTGCTGTAGGGAATGCAGCAGTGCATTTTACTGTATTCCTTCACCCAACTCTCAGTCATAAAAAAAAGCCTCTCAGGGGGCTAAAATAGGAAACTCCTTCAAATAGGTAAACTGGCCTACTGTGTCCCCTAGATAAGTGCTACTCAAAATGATTATTTCAAGCAAAGAAAGAAACAATTGTAGTCAATGGGAACAAATATGGTCCTAACCTGTGCCACATTAGGAAGAAAAAAACCCTGCTGATCCCCATATCTGGTAGTTCAAGAAGCAATGCCCTAGAGCAAAGGCAGGCAACTGCACAGGCATGAATTTTCTTTCATTCAACACCCCCATGAGCCATGTACATCCCAACAGTATTCCCCAATACTTCTAACCTTTCCTGGAGTCCTTCCCAAAATGGTGTCCACAAGTCAAATTGTATCACTTCCTATTGCCACTTTGCGAAGGACTCTAATGAAAACAGAGATATTTGGGAGTGCTGAGGGAGTCCTGAAATGTTTCTCTGTGGGATTGAAGGTGTTTTAGTGGATTTTTGGGGGACTTCTGTAAGATTTTGGGGTGAAAAACTCTCAGAAGTCCCGTGGGGGCTTCAAGAGCTGCAAAAGTATAGCTTCAGGGCCACATGTGCCCCATAGATCCCACCCCTGCCCTACAGGATGTTACTGGCTGGTTATTTTAGGCAAAACAAATGCATCATTTGAGGGGAAGGCAGGGAATGCTTTGCCCAACTTGAAGTAAAAGGTGTAAGATTAGAACCATCCATAAACAAGACCATGGCTAGTTGGAAGCATCTGTGGGGTAGGTGGAAAATGGTGACCTTTAAGTGTTGTGGCACTGCAGCTCCCATAATCCTCACCTTGGCCATGCTGGCCAGGACTGATAGGAGCTCCAGTTCAAAATAATCTTGAGGGTCACAAGTTCTCGCTCCTTGGGGCAGTTGAAAATATTTCTTCTCCTGGTGAGTTTATTACCTGCTTTTGCACAAAATCCCAGCTCTCATCATGATCCGAATAGGAACTTTTTGTTCCGTAAGTTTCAATTATGCCATGTACATACTCTCCAACTGTTTTCCTGAGCTGCACAGGGAGAGAAAAGAAACGTTAAAGGAGACTCCAGCAACTGCAAAAGGAGGCATACTTATATTCCTGGAAGTATTATGCTAAGTCCCAGTTTCCCACGGTGTCCTCCTGGGCTGGCATGACCACAAAGACAGGCAAACTTGCTGGCTTGAATCTAAGGCAGACTTGGGAAAAGCTACTTTTCTGGATGACAACTCCAATAATCCAAAAGAACTCTTCTACTGGATGTTTCTTTGATAACTGCCCAGGTTCAAGCAAGGAAATTCCCTACAAGTAAACAGATGCCCGCTTTCCACCCATTTCTTAAAATCCAAAGGGAGGGATGAAGATGGCAGACAACGATCTTGAGTAATAAGCTTGCCCTGGACCCACATTCAGTGCATGAACTTCCAAAGAGACTTCATCTCAAGAGCAACCAGCCCTGCACAGCACTGATTATGCCAATCACAAAACCACATCTCCGCACCCTCCCATCAGGCTGTGCAGAGTGCTGATTCGTCAGTCTTTGTGGAAGTCACAAAATTACTCCTCCCACCCCAGAGGGGTTTAGGACTTAATAACAAGAGCACCCTTAATAACATGGTATCCTCCAGATGTTGCTGCACTGCTACTTCCATGATCCCTAGCAGGTCTGTTGAGGGGAGTTTAACCAGACAAGATTGGGAGTCACAATTATCCCTCCCTTGTTCTCAGGAGTGGGGGACGAATGGTTTGTTTGGGAGATTCTTTTGCCCTGCAATGTCTCCCAACACCTTTTGGGAGCAATTTCACCACCTTTTAGGCCCAGGAATGTCCCTTTAAATCCAAGAGGAAGTGACCCAGCCTGAGGGGCATGGAGAAATATGGTGAAACTATCCCCACGCCCACCAAAAACGGGGCTCCCAGGCAACCACAAAACAGCTTTGGAAGCTCCACGCAGTCCATGAGCTGCACTTTTCCTAACCCTGCATCAAAGGAAAGTCTTAGGCAGAATTTGGAAAATGTACTTTGTGGACTATAACTCACCAAAACAACAACCATTAAGGTCACTGGTCATACTGGTTGGGGGTGTTTTGGAAACTGCAACCCTAAATATCCTAAAAACACCAGATCTCCTCTTAGCTTCGAAGCTAAGCAAGGTTAGCCCTGGTTAGTATTTGGATGGCAGACCACAGATGAGTACCAGGTGCTGTAGGCTATATTTCAGAGGAAGGAACTGACAAAACCACCTCTGAGTATTTCTAGCCTAAGGAAACCCTATTAAATTAAGGGGGTCACCATAAGTCGATAGGCAAGTGGAAAACACATGCACATATAGTCCAAAGGAGTAATTTTTCCATGCTCCAGACCAAGGGTGCTTTGAGACAGAGGAGAATCAAAGCCTCATCTGACAGGAAAATCAACTGTTGATTGCTTTTTTAGAAAAACAGTGCCAAGTAGGTGATTAACTGCATCAATATGTTGGGGGGGGAAAGTTTAAAACAAAAGCCATTCTGAAACCTGGAAAGGAGAAAGAAAACCTGCACTGGAGTCTGAGCCAAAGGAACAAGGATAATTAGAAGCCCCATGCCCCTCTAGCCAAAAAAGTCCCACACCCAGTCCTGAAGGTAGACAAACCTGTCTTCTTCATGAGTTTCATCCTTCCCTCCCTCATTCCCTAATTCCTCTCCCAGTGGTGAGTCACAAGCACAAGGAGAGGGAGACTGCAAGATCACTGGGCCTGAGCAATCTCTCCAGCTCCATGTGCCTTGCTCATTCTTCCTCCACCCAGTTCCCTAAGCTGGGCAGGGCAGAAACTGAGGTTTAGTCTATAGCAGGAGCGGGGAAAACGCAGCTCACAGATTGCCTGTGGCTGCACCGGGTTGTTTCTGAGGTCCCTGGGTCCCCCCACCAACCACTTTCATTCAAAACAACATTTTAAAAGAATCTTAAAGAAAAAAAAAGAATGTTTGTCCCAAATGCCACCCAAAGGGTTGTTGCTCTTGCTGTTATTGTGTGCCTTAATTCATTTCCAATTTATGGTGACCCTAAAGTGAATCTATCATGGGGTGTTCTGGGGCTAAGAGTGTATCATGCACTCAAAGTTACCCAGTGCCAGGGCTAAACAAGGAATCGAACTCTAGTCTTCAGGGTTGTAATCCAATGCTCATACTACTATACCACACTGGCTCTCTCTAGAGGTATAGGGAGCAATTCTGCACCATTTTCAAGCTCAGGGGATCAACATGGTGAAACTGCCCCTTATGACAGAATAGCTATTCAATATTTTTGGAACTGAGCAGTAGAACCTACCATCTGAAAGATAAAATGATGGATTCAGGAAGGGTGAAAACACAGAATGTTTTCATTTATCAGGTGGGAAAAAATACTTGGTAATAAATTTTCCATGAGACACAAACACCCAGGTTACAGACATTTTCCCCCAACTTGTGATACAAACTCACTGTATTCTGCTGTGTATATATCAGGATCCCAATGGTGATCTGAGCAATGAAAAGGAGGAGCAGGAAAGCAAAGTACTGTTGATAGAGAAAACAAGAGAGACGAGTAAAACTCAGAAATCAGGATTCAACAAAGCTGCTACAACTTTTATACCAATTTTTTTCTTTACTATCACCTTTCATTGCACCTATATCTGTGTGTGTGTGTGCGTGCGCACACGCACACACATGTTTTGCATAATATGCATACAAACATGCATGTAAACACACACAAAGATGCAATATCTACTCAAAAAATATTGCAGAGAAATCCAATCAGAAATAAAATAGAATTTAGATATCTATAAGAGGTTCAGGTTCCCTTCAACCTAAACATTAGGCAAAACCAAGCTGTAGAAAAACAGACTTTCAGTTAGAGTGACACAAGCACCGACTTTCATACATAATGTGGGAAAAGTGGATAGGAATATATATTTTTTCTCTCTCATTATGTTAGAAATTCAGGGTCATCCATTGTAATCAGAAGTTGAGAGATCTAATACAGGCAAAAGGAAGTACACAGGTCACCCCTGTGGAACTTACTATGGAAAAAGCATGGAGTTTATTTCCAGGAGATACAGTGATGATTGCCAATTTGGACAGCTTTAAAAAGGGACTGGACAAATTCATAGAGGAAAAAGATCTCAGTGATTATTAGGATGGCAGGACATTCAGCTAATTTTCAGGAACATGGGTAGGGGAGGGTGCAGTTGTATGACTGTCCTGCTTTTGGACTTTTCACTGGCCACAGAATGCTGGATTAGATAGGCCTTTGGGCTGATCCAGCAGAGCTCTTACTACCTAGCACTGCTTTGGGGCTTTTTCCTAACGGACTAACAAAATGTCTTGCAAATTTTCATGTGTGTATTGTACAGAGCTATAAATAAAGGAAAACTAGAAACAAGAAAATCCTAAATCTATACATATCGATAATTAACGTGGTACAGAACCTGAGGGACCGTACATTGTGGAGTGCAGGTATACAGGCTGGGGAATTCCATTTCACCATTCCATCACTACAAAATAACTTTCTGGAAAAACATCATGTCACGTGGGTGTTGTGTCGTATGAGTCATTCCCCCCGCCCTCATTTAAGCACTGTGCTATAAGAAAATGGTGCTTGCGAGGAGCATGAGGAGATTTGAACCCCTAGACACACAATGATACCAGTGCCAAGGCCATTTCTGGTTACATCACTAGAGCTGACAGAGTGAGGGGTCTGGTGGCATTATTTTGCATGTTGAATCGGTGTGGCTGTACAGGGGTATGTGCTGGGAGACTGTAAGTCCATTGGTTGCCTACTTGGGTGTCATCAGCACAATTCCTACTTGGTGTTCCCAAAGATGCTGACAGTATGAATCCTGGTTTTCCCCTCCTGGCCGAAGCGTTTATAGAATACTACCACTTCTTCCACCAGCATGGTGGAATAAAAGCTTCTAAAATCCCCCAGCCTGTATGATCTTAGCATTCTACAGAATTGTCTAGTTAGTTCTCCTTTGTCTAAAAACTGAAAAGACCCAAAGAATTTAGCTATTCTTCCACCATCTTGCCCAATGTTCCCCTTTTCTTAAACACAAGCTCTACCATAGCCTTTTGTTAGTTCAAGGGCATGCACCTGTGGTCTTCCAGATGTTTGGCCTATAGTTCCCATCAGCCCTGGCCAGCACAGCTAATGCTGAAAGATTACAAGAGCGGCAGTCCAAAGATAGCTGAAGGACCAAAGAAAATATAACTAGAAAGTTTGAACTGAATAGTATAAGTATACAGTATTATGATAGTATACAGTAATCCAGATGAGACCATATACCATTGATTGTTTAATCTGCATTTTAATTTTTGTATGCTATGATATTTTAATTATATTTTCATTTTTATAAGTACTGTAAGTCACTTTGAGTCCTTCTAAGGAAAAAAGCAGGATAGAAATAAAGATGATGAAGATGGTGATGATGATGATGATGAACAATGTGTAACAATAGTGCCAGTTCTGCTTTCAGTCACTTTTCTAATAAAGCATGCAATCCCCCCCCCTTTTTTTTTAATACAAAGAAGCCCTGTCTCCCAGGACTCCTTGCTCTCAACTGAATTTGGCCTTCACTTAGAAAGCACTAGAAACCTGGGTCCCCATATCTCCACACATGATACTTACAAATCCTAGCATGCACTTGATTTCCTTGAGGGAGCCTAGGCATCCAAGGAAACCCATCAACATTGTGAGGATGCCAACACCACAGAAAATATAGGACCAGACCTTTAGGGCATAATATGATGACCCTGTGGAAGAGGATAAGCACACAAATCAGTCCCGACTAGCATGAAACAGAACCTAAGATGGAAGAGATAGTGAAGATTATTTCAAAGACAGTCCTCTTTAGACCACTATAGAGAGATTTCCAAAAACTTGGAAAAGCTAATCGCTTGATTACAACTCCCAGAACCCCCCAACTAGCATGCCCATATCTGGGAATTCTTGGAGTTATGATCCAAAAAAGATAATTTTTCAGATTCTTTCCAAAGTAGCTGAAATCTTCTGCAAGAGCTGTGACATCCTTTCAGTGACTAAAACAAAAAGATGTAGGAGCTGACATAGCCACAGAATGGGAAGTGAAAAGTATGACAAATGTTTGGGACCTATTTGTGGTTCCCCCAAGGTTCACCCAGTGGCCTAAGAGGGTGAGGGTGCAGTATTGTTTAGGACTTAGGAATATTAACAAATCTAGAAAGAGAGGAAAAGAAACCCATGTTTGAGGAAATGAGAGAACCCTCTGGACTCACCAAGAACAGAAGCAAAATTATTTCGGTCAAAAAGGATCCATAAGCCAAAGCTGAAGAGGAGACTTCCGAGCATCTGGAGAGGAAAGGGGATTATTTTTAAACGGGCTGGCTATAAATATATATTATAAGATACTTCTTCAACCTTTCTTTTATCTTTTCACACCCTCCCACAGGTGAGGTCTTCTAGGAGCGCATGAGAATCATGCCAATGGACAGTGATGTATTTAAGTCTTTTACTCCAAGTCTCAAGTCAAGTCTCAAGTCCTTGAAGATACTTTCAAGTCAAGTCTCAAGTCTGGGAACCAACTTTATACCCCAACCAAAATTCCAGAATTATTGGATAGAGTGAAATAAATTCAGTTTTAATGATTCAAGTAGAGTTAGCTCTCCACATTTGCAATTTTTTCATCTGTAGCTTTGGAAGTCAGGAATAGGATCCTATCTTACTTCCTATTACTGAAGATTCAAAAGCTTTAGAAGGAAGGATTCTTCTTCTTCAGTCCCGTTGCCTAACACATTTGCTGTTCCCCCTGAGAAACGCATCCTACACTCTGGGGGCAAGTCTTGTCTTTTGCTCTTAGGAAACATTTTAGAAGGTTCCTCTGATATGCAGCAGGAACAGGCTGCTGAGCAGACCTCAAGCCTGCTTCAAGCCCATTGCCTAACCTGTTTGCTACTCCCCTCTGAGAAATGAGCCCACATTTTGAGCTTGAGACTGATTGTCATGTGACTAGTAGGTAAAAAGAGATGGAGGCATTGTTCAAAGGTGTAAGGATTCTGGATGAACGCGTTATGTTACTGAACCAAGGGCATCATGTCAGTCATTAAAAATATACAAGTCTTGAGTCAAGTCCAGTCAGTGCATCATTTATGGTCGAGTTGAGTCTGAGGCCATTTCCGCACTAGCCTGTTATAGCGTGATGATTCCACTTTCAACATCCTCTGGAATCCTGGGGTTTGCAGTTTCAGGAGGAGCCAGCCGGCCCCTCCTGAAACTGCAAACCCCAGGATTCCAGAGGATGTTGAAAGTGGAATCATCGCGCTATAACAGGCTAGTGCAGAAATGGCCAGAGTCGAGTCACTGAAGCAACTTAAGTCCAACTTGAGCCTGAGTCTATCGACTCGAGTCTACATCCCTGCCATTGGGCCCATTTAGCTTGGCATCAGGCCTACACCCGTTCAATTACTCACAAAGAAGAAGAGGTTGAAGATGAAGAGGAAGTACTTTATGACGCTGAGGCATCCTTTGTGGGACATGGTGGCTTCCTGTAAGGAGGAGAAGAAAAAGAGGGGCGTTGTGGAGAAACACAGACTGCAAATTCTGTTCAGCCTATTTTAGCTAGGGCCCATTCCCATCCTGACCTCATTGTACTTCTGTGCATAATTTTCTCTTCAACCCATCCACTGAGGAATATTTTTTAAAAAGGTTTCCTAAAAAGATGGAGGCCTGGTCCTCTACTGTTATGCAGAAGCCTCTGGGGTGAGGTCACAATCATGGTCCACATGGTTGCTGGAGAAACAGTCTCTCACCTTACATTTGGAGTGCCAATCCCATCCCAGCACCAAGCAAGGAAATGGCAAAAATTAAACAGAAAGTTAAAGACTCTTTCCTCACGCCTCCTGACTCAGGACTAGCTATGATAAGACTGCCAGTGGTGAAAGGGTTTGAAGTGATAACATGCTCTCACTCCTTCTTCCAGATCTTTCCTTTTTCAAAAAATATTTTTTTTAAGACTATGAAAAGAAAAATGCATATCATACAAAATAAAATAGTGTAAAAGAAAAAAAGAAAACGAAACAAAACAGTACATTACAGAAAATTCAAACACTAACAAAACACAAATTTAAGAAGAGGGGGAAAACCCTACAAAATTGATCTAATAAAAACAAACACTTAAGCATAGAATACACTATCATTAACTTCCCACTCCCTGGATCATGGTTGTTGTCAAATTTTGAAGGCTTTATTGCCTCAGATTTATCATCCTTTTCTTAATGTATTTATTCAGATAATTTAGAATCAGTAATACAAATACCTTTATTGAATACATGCGATAATGTAAAAGAAAAAGTTAGGAAAGGAAATACAGTTCTACTAACAGCATTCTAAATTCAATTTTCAATCAAATCCTAATATGGCTTGTTTGCCTTCAGTCCATGACATCTTCTTCCAGATGTGCTAACCAACTTGCTAACCAACCACTTTGTGTTTATGCATGTGTGTGCATGTGCACACATGCTCCTTTAAGTTGCCTATTGACTTTTGGCAACATTATGAATTTCATAAAGTTTTCTTAGGCAAGGAATACTCAGAGGTGGTTTTGCCGGTTTCTTCCTCTGAAATATAGCCTACAGCACCTAGTATTTGTTGGCGGTCTCCCTTCCAAATATTAACCAGGGCTGACCCGGCTTAACTTCCAAGATCAGACAGGATCTGGCCCCTTTAGCATATTTAGGCCTCCCAGAATTGCTTTTAAAGGCATAATCATCTACTGTAGCTATGTTTTTAAAAGCAGATCAAGCTAAAGACAAAAGCAAGGAATGACCTTTATTACTACTTTGTGGGAAGCATCATTTGCTGGCTGCTACACATCAAGCTGTGGTTGAAGGCCCAAGGCTGCTTTTTTTTCCCATGATCAGTTGCTGAGTCTATTCATTACACACACACAACCACACACAGTGCTCTTCCACAAAACCACACAGTCTCCATCTAACTGCAAGGCTCAAGGCTTAAAATCTATAGTGGCCCGTCCTCTCTGCCTGTTGCCTCCTCTAAGATCTACACTTAATATAAAGTATTTGCTACATTTATACTTCATACATAACATGTCTCTCCTCCTCCTTCCAATGTTATTCTCACAATAACCCTGCAAGGTAGGTCAGGCCGAGTGAGAGCAAGTGCCCCAAAGTCACCCAATAAGTTGCATAGCTCAAGGAAGAGCTGAAGCTGAGTTCCTCAAGTCCCAAATACTGTAAACATCATGTCAGCTCTCTAACAGTTCTGGCCAAAATCTCAAAGCAAAGGTATCCAATATGAAGAACTATCCTGGTGTGTATCAAAAAAGTGGTAAGCCATAGGATTTCTCATGTCATCGCCCTTCTTTGTTTAATGCATTTTACAGGAGCACTAGCAGTTTTCAAGCTTTAATCTTCCATGCACTTTGGACTTCAACTCCCAGAATTCCTGACCATTGGTCAAGCTGGCTGGGGTACCTGGGAGATGAAGTCTAAAAAAAAGTTGTAGGAGCAACGTTTTAAGATCCCCAGGTCTAACAAGTGCCATCATGTTCCACTTGTAACCTTCCTATGTTTTTCTATCACATCTTCTGTCTTGTTTAGTTTCCAAAAAAAAAGTTAAGGAAAGAAATACAATCAGCTCTCCACATTTGCAGGTTTCACTTTTGCAGATTTGATTATTCACAGATTATTTGCTGTCATTTCTGCTGCCTCCCTATGCCATTTTTTTAAATAGGGATTGCAAGCCTCATGAGACTGAGAAACTGTGAACGAGGCTTGTAAGTCCCTATTAAAAATGGCATGGGACAGCAGTGGAGATGGCAGTAAACCACACCACTTCTGCCTTGTGGAGGAACCCTGATGCCTCCAAGGAATCCACAGTGGGTTGAATATGGTGATCATACTTTTGTACGTGTTAAATATGGTTTGGAAGGGCCTAGGGTTATTTATGTTTTTCTCACTTTCACAGGGGTCCTGTGCTCCTAACCCTAGTGAATGTGGAGGGATGACTGTACAACATGGCTGCACAATGTATTTTTTTTAAAAAAGACTATTTCCGCACTGGACTGTTATAGCGCTTTGATTCCACATTCAACATCCTATGGAATCCTGGGGTTTGCAGTTCTGGGAGGGGCCAGCCGGCCCCTCCCGGAACTGCAAACCCCAGGATTCCATAGGATGTTGAATGTAGAATCAAAGCGCTATAACAGTCCAGTGCGGAAATGGCCTAAGAAAGACCACGCTTGATCTGATCAAAGGCCTAACTAGTCCAGCAATCTGTTTCGTACAAAAAGGCCAACTTCTTGCCTATGGGAAGCTTCCCAGCAGGCCACGAATCCAACCGCTCATCTATCTCACATTCACAGCCATTGATACACAAACGCCTGCCACTGCTGATACTGGAGGTGATCTGTAGCCACCCTGATTAGTAGCCACTGATAGCCCGTCCCTCCATGAATTTCTCCAGTCTCCTTTCAAAGCTTTCTAAATTGGCAGCCATCACTAGTGAATTCCACAGTTTTAACTCGCACCCCGTGAAGAAGTATTTCTTTTTGTCCTACCCTGAGAAGTATGCTGTAGCCCCCAAAAGGTAACTTTTCCAAGATCTTCTCTCTTCCTATCTCACCAGTTTCTGCTCCCACAAAGATGTTTCAAAACCGAGTCCTGACGAGACAAACTGAGATTATCTCTGAACAGAGCAGAAGAGGAAGCGGTGAGTTTCAAAGTTACCATGCATCACCGATTCTCAGAAAGACAGGCATACTTCCTGGGGTCGTTGCGTGCAACTGATTTTAATCATGTCTCTCTCACACAGCTACACAAGCTGCCATCTTGCCCAACAGACCCCAGGCACCAACTCGGCGGCTGATACTGATCTGCCATGTGATTGCTTGTGCTAACACAGCATTTCTCATGCATCTACTTACAGCCCTCTCAACACGTTGGGTTGTGCAATTATGTGGTTATTCCCGCCCCCCCCCAGATTTCCTTACAAGCAAAGTATATCCCCTCAATTCTCCATGTGCAGACCTCACTTCTTCGCCCACTTTCATTGACACAATTATCATTACACACATTTATTTTACGGAGACATTACACAAATATTCAGCAGTGCCTAGTAGGCTCATCCACATAGCACTGTCATGTCTGTTGGGTTTTTGTTTTTGTTAGTTTATTCACGCTCTAATTCAGGCAAGACATTTCGAGCTATGCTCTTCATTATGCATACAAAACAGGGTGTGCAATCTGTACCACTTATGTAACCCCCTCCGTGACACATTTAAATGCATGAGAACTTCTTGGGTTGCACAACGGCTTCTCGGATTGTGCGCGCAAGTGTGCTCTCTGACATGTATATTCACAAGCAATACTTGGCTTCTTGCAGTGCCTGTGCACATCAGCTTTCATTCATACTGGGCATTTTTACTTTCTTGTTTAAATTCGTCCTACACTACCTTCT
Source organism: Ctenosaura bakeri (assembly GCA_948474755.1). Lineage (NCBI taxonomy): Eukaryota > Metazoa > Chordata > Lepidosauria > Squamata > Iguanidae > Ctenosaura > Ctenosaura bakeri. The sequence goes on along the minus strand of CAOLHI010000445.1, from coordinate 17,525 downwards.
AAAGCAAAGCCTCTCCAGTCTTTGAATTTTGTATGCAACAATCACACACACATTTTAGACAAGGACACCTATAAAGTCTGGGAAAACAGGTTTTTCTTGGGGAGGGAAACAAAGACTCCTAGAATCTCCAAGCCAGCATCTGCAGAGGCCATACTGTCTGGGGAACTGTGAAAGTTACCATCCCAAAGAATAACTTTTCCAAATTCTGTTGCCTGAACATACAGTCATGGGCAAAAGCTTCTACAGACACAAATTAACACACTTAAGATCCCTAGTCCCCATATTGTCTCCATGTTCCCCAACTCTCCCCATCCCCAACCCTGAAAGCCCTCAGAGACAGTCCCTCTGACCACTCTACGCCCCACATGCTCTCTCTCATGTCCTCATGCTTCCAAAACTCTCAGTGTGCCAGTGTGAATTTCACCCCCAAAACACATTTTTTCCCACAGATCCATAATCAGACTCACTTTAATTCAGGCCGCACCAAGAACACCCCACATCTACAACCCAACAGGCAGACTTGGGAACCATGCTGATTTAGGGGTCCCTACACATAAGACCCCAAAACCTTTTCTCAGCACACTTCCAACCAAGCCTACTTCACAGATTAATACCCATGTCCTCTTGGGCTGAGTAAGTTCCCTTGGAGCCCACCATGGGATGCGGGAGAAAGGAATTTGGAAAAGCTAAGGTGGGGAACCCAGAGTTGCTCTCCCTTCCTCAACCTGCTCATACAAGATCACATCTCCATTCCGCTCTCCTTACTCTTAGGCCACTTCCGCACTAGGCTGTTATAGCGCGATGATTCCACGTTCAACATCCTCTGGAATCCTGGGGTTTGCAGTTTCGGGAGGGGCCGGCCGGCCCCTCCCGAAACTGCAAACCCCAGGATTCCAGAGGATGTTGAACGTGGAATCATCGCGCTATAACAGCCTAGTGCGGAATTACTCTCTTCTCTAGAGCTTTCCAGCCTTTTCATCAGCATCAGAGCTCAACAGCTTACCTTGATGATCCGTTCTCACGTCCCCAGCCTTTTGCCTCTGGCTTCTCCGGGCGCCGATCTTCCAGTACAACTCACCCCCCTCCTTTTTTTCTCCCCCCCTCTCTCTTTTTTCTTTTGACGGTGCAAAGTTTCCAAACTTCACCCAAAGGGGCCCCCCTCCTTTATTGCCGCCTCTCGTTCCCCATTGGTCGCTGGAAGAAGAAAAGGAGGCGGGGCGTATATATTAATAATTAATAGATGCCAAAGTCCCACCCACCTCTTGTAGTTTCCAGCCGAGCTCCGGGGCTCTTTTATTGGGGTTTTCTCCGAGTATTAAGGTGGAACAGTTTCTTAAGGGATTTTGGGTTTCGCAAGACCTTTCTTTCCTCCGCCCTCCCCACCCGGGAAGTGGTGATCTCGTTTTGAAAAATCGGGTTCACACGAACCCTGATAATAAGCATAGTAGTAGTTGGGTTTTTCCCTTTTTGCAAGGGTTTCATCATCATCATCATCATCCCAGCCCATAGACAGCATTGTAAAAAAAAAAATTAGAGAGAGAGAGAGAGAGAGAGACAACATTGGGTTGTTAGTACAGTTAAAATGCAAAGTCTGCAAATTCAAGATTCCATTAGGTAGGAATCTTTGTGGTTTTTATATAGCAAAGAAACTAATTAAAACTCCGTTCGCTGCGCTGCACTGTAGAAAATACTGGTTGCAATAAATAGCTGCATTCCAGAGATGGTTACAGGGTTTTTTGTTTTGTTTTGTTCTGGTGACACCCCAAATTCACAATCTTCACACCTCAAACCTAGACAAAACAAAACAAAAACCTTGCATCTGACTCAGGTGGTAAGCTCTTGCCATGATAGTTCCCACAGCCGTATTCCAAGTACACTTCATGCTGTAGGCAGCTTGATCCGTACAACTTTCATTAAGAGCGGGTCTTTTGTAAAGCTAATAGCTCTTAGTTGCCCATTCAAGAACAAGTCAACACCATCTCAACTTCTTTTCATCACAAGGACAGGGTATAGTTCACAGCATGTCTTGAGGCTAGGAAAATCCATTTCCACTCCGGCTTCTGTGCTGACCACAGCTAAACTCAACAGGGTAACTGTAAGGGGTGCAGTCTGTGACTCTATCCTCTTTGCTAATTAAAACGTTTACGGCTACTATGCCAACGTCTGAAGAAAGTATGCTGGTTATTTTTACAAAGATGTCCCCCAAAATCTACATCAACTTCCATCCAAAGTTGTTCATTCCTTTGTTTTGTGGTGCTAAGAGAATGGTATGGAAATCTAGATCTGAAAAAAAAAATATGACTCCCACACCAACTTATTAATGGAAATTGTGTTTGACAAAGAGAGCTGCACACAGGCAAAGAACTGTCACTGGAGAGAAAGGGTGGGCTTTGCCCAGTACAATTATAGCACTTTCACATTTCAAATTGCTATCATGTCGATGGTGTTAGATTATCTAAATCAAATCCATAGAATGGTAAAACAAAAGAAGGATTTTTTCCTCTTGTGATTTGCAGTTGAAGAGGGAGAAAATTAATTTTAATACAAGACGAAATACCAAACTTGGCCTCTGGTTTTGAGTTTATTTAACTTTCCATATGTAGTTTATACAGTTTTGTAGTAAGAAACAGAAACATTATTTCTGCTTTCCATAGAAAACATAAAGGAGCTTTGTAAGTGCAAATAATCAGAAAAGTCTATATACCCCAACTGTATAGTTAAACTGGGAGAAGCAGATACTGTGACACCTTAAGGCACAGGTGGGAATTGTACAGCTCTCCAGATTTTGTAGGACTGCAACTCCCACCATTCCGCTAGGGCTTATGGGAGCTGGAGTCTCATAACCTCTGGAGAAGTTGCTAATCCCCAGCTTTGTTTTAAAGGGTAACACAGTTACTGTAGCATGACTTACCAGTCCCCACCCACGGAAATAGTTACGGGGAATAATAAGTGACACTTGAACTCCATGGAACTGACTTCTGACTCAGCCTATGTTAAGGCTGATGTGTCCTCTGATTAGTTGTTGCCAACAACAGATCAACAAAGAATGCAATAATTGTTAACAGCAGTTCATTTTGCAGCTAACAGCCACTTTCACTGAATCATTTGGGGCTTGGAACATCTTAGATCACGACAAAAGTTTTGTGATCCATGTAATAAGTACAAATTACTCATGTCTAAGACTACAAATATCTAGAATGTAAAATCCTGTATTAGAATTAGTTACTAAAAATACAATTTTTAAAAAATACAAGCAAAAGGACAAATTAAACTGTTCCTTATTCCAGAAAAGCTTGTACAAAGAGATGTGTTTTTAACTGGCATCTAAACAACAAAACTGTGGGAGCAGTTGGATTTCTGAAAGAAGAGGGTTATCCAGACAGGGGATCACCACTAAGAAAGTCCTGCCATATGTGATGGTCCTCTGGTTTACACAACGCAGGCGTATCACCAACAGAGATTCCCCAGCTAATCTTAAGGTCCAGGTGAGTCGATACTGGATGAGGAAGCATCCAATTATGTGAAAAATCAATTCTAACATCATTATTGGAGGGAAAAAAGAATAAAAGATGAATTAATTTTCAGTAAATTACTGCTAAGCTCTGAGAAAAGTTCCAAGGTGTCTTATTTTCTGTTCAAAACCCATATGAGGAGAATTTTAACACTCCTTCCTTCCCGTTTCTGCCCTACACTGTTATAGTGCTATTATCCCACTTCACTATTTTATGGAATCCTGGGGTTTGCAATTTAGGGAGAGGCCTTTCGAATTCTCAGTCAGAGAGCTCTTTGGCCTCAGTAAATTACAAACCCCAGTATTCCACAGGATGTTGGAAGTGGAATAATAGCACTATGGCCATTTCTGCACTACACTCTTATAGCGTGATTATTCCACTTTCAACATCCTATGGAATCTGGGTTTTGCATTTTTGGGAGGAGCCAGCTGCCCCCCCCCGAAACTGCAAACCCCAGGATTCCATAGGATGTTGAAAGTGGAATAATCGTGCTATAAGAGTATAGTGCGGAAATGGCCCATAACAATGTAATGTGGAAATGGTCGAAGTGAGGCAGCTATCTGATGACAGCTGTTGAGTGGTGCAAAGCAAAATCGGTGAGGTAGATCTCTGTGTGCCCCACATCCTGTTGCGCGCCTGCTTAGCTAGACTGCAGTCCTGTCGGAAGTGCTGAAGCAAAATTCACTCGGCTTCTGGGTGAGGGCGGTGGGATGACGTTTTGTCCTTTCCCTTCCTTGTTCAAGTCAGATAGAGAGATGAGAGAATGAGACTGACTGACAGAAACATTTCTGTGCGCAAGGCTGATTCTCTTCTGAGGAACTGGAAACTCATGACAGTTCAGCTTTCAAGTGAAGCTGCTGAAGCCTTTAGACTTGTGTTTATGTGGGTTTCTTGTCTTATCATATACAATACATCTGAAGTTGGTCCAGGGAGGGTTCCAGCTGGGTACAGTGAAGTGGCATGGGAAAACATGCTTTCCGCACTACACTGTTATAGTGCTATTATTCCACTTTCAACATCCTATGGAATCCTATTGCAGTTTAGGGAGGGGCATTTAGAATTGTCAGCCAGAGAGCTCTTTGGCCTCAGGAAATGACAAACTTCAGAATTCCACAGGATGTTGAAAGTGGAATAATAGCACTATAATAGCGTAGTACGGAAATGGCCATAATTGAGCAGTACTTTTATTCACCTGTAGCTTATGGTCCAGCTTAGGGGGACATAGGGGTAGGATGTGGTGCCTCACTCCTGCTCAGACAATGGTCTTTTATTAGCACCAGTTGAAATGCCAAAAAATGTGCGAGTTTCCAAGCTCTCCAGAACTCTTTATCAGGCTATGTGGGTATGTTCTCTCTCCTTATTTTCCATACCACCTTAAGGGACAACATCCTCCCTTAGAGACCCATTCAGTCCTTCAGGTCAACTGGAAAGACCTTGAGATGCCCCACACATCTAGGCCTACTCCATTGCTATTGGGAACAAGGCATTTATTTCGCATACTGGCTCTTTGCTCTGATACAGACCCATGTTGTCACATCTTTTTAGACACATGTTGAATCTCTTCTTGCAAGCCATCCTTGTGTAGTCTAACCTATCCTTTGTTTCATGAAAAATAGAAGTATTGTATATCCCCCCTCTTCTCTCTCTCAATATCACACATTTTGTTATTCGAGTGTAAAGATATATCAGTAGATGCTAAAGTCAAGAACTTCCATGCCACGGTAGTTCTGATTTCTATGTATGAGTGTAAAAGCTGGATAGTGCAGAAAATCAACACGTTTGAAATATGTCGCTGGAGGAGAATTCTATGCAGACTAAAGAGACGAATGAATGGGTCTTAGAGCAAAGCATGCCTGAGCTCTCCCTGGAAGCAAAGGGGACTGAACTGAGGCTGCCACATCATGAACATGTCATGAGACAACATGACTCCCAGGAAAAGATGATAAGGCTCAGCAAAGTGGAAAACTTTACAGAAAGAGGAAGACTACATTTCAAGTGGGTTGATTCAATAAAAGGAAACCACAGACCTCAGTTTACAGGACCTGAGCAAGACAATTGATAACTCAGTTTCTTGGAGATCTAATTTTTGAAGGATCACCATAAGTCAATGTTGACTTGACTGCAAATAACAATAACAACATGGTTTGTCATGGTTTTATGTCACTTTAAAAATCTCCAGATCTACGAGATATATGAATATATGTAAATTAATGAAGAGTTTCGGAGAATTTTAAACCTTGCAGACCTCTGTGGCATTTTTGTTGGTCCTAAGAAAGGTACTGTTCAACTGTGGGTTTCATTTTGTTTATCAAGTCATAGACTATTATTGGCTCGGGAGTGAGGAGCAAGGGTTGGTGGGTGAAGCAACAAGACATGATTTCAAATCCTTTCATCTTAATCAGAGAGGCACTTAAAAGGCTATGGATGTCATTGCTGAATAGTTGTCTTGGCTGACAGAATCAAAAAGCCCCTGCTATTGTTTGTACACCCTATTAGTCTGGGCTACTCTTCCTCTATGAATACAGAGTTCCTTTCTTTGCACAGCTGGGGGGCAAGAGCACTGACTTCAAAGGCTCTCAGATTCTGTCGACAACAACTGATTGGTGCATTCAATGCCGGAGAGCCTTAGAAATATGGTCCTGGATTCAGTCAGATCAAGCTTAATAGATGTATTGTTTGATTGTGTCCTTGCTTGCATACAAAGTTGGTCTGCTCTTCTTCCTTTCAGAATCCCCTCCCTTTCTCGTGCGCTTCTAGTCTCCTTCTAGTATAAGCCTAGAACAGACTAAAGGGTGATTAACTCAGGAACATTCTTTATTTCAGAGGAAGGAACTGGCAAAACCACCTCTGAGTATTCCTTACCTAAGAAAACCCTATGAAATTAATGGGGTCACCATAAGTTGACTGGCTACTCAAAGGTGCGTGTGCGTGCACACATACATTAGCAATAGCATGTGTATTTCTATACTGCTTAGAAGCTAAGTCCTCTCTAAGCAGTTTACAATGTGTTAGCTAATTGCCCCCAACAATCTGGCTACGCATTTTACCAACCTGCAGAAGGATGGAAGACTGAGTCAACCTGGAGCCCAGCAGGATCGAACTCACAACCTTGTGGCTGCAGTACCAGCATTTAACCACTGCATCACCAGGGCTCATCTCTGAAATTCTGACCCACATCAAGGAATGGATTTGCCACACACGTTACACTGCTATGGGTAATAATTTCTAGATGCTGCAGAAGTCTGTGCCCTCGTGGGATGTTGTGGTGGCTCATACAAGCTTTGTGAGCCTCAGGCATCTGATTTAGAGTATAACTAAAAGTCAACAAATTGCTTTATCGATATTAGTCTTAAGATGACCCTATAGATGGGAAATCACCAAAAGCCCTGCTCAGGTCTTGCAGACTCACTGCTGTGGCTTCCTTAATTGAATCAATCCATTCCAGTGAGTCACATTATCTTATACTATGGCCATTTCCGCACTAGACTGTTATAGTGCTATGATTCCACTTTCAACATCCTATGGAATCCTGGGGTTTGCTGTTTGCGGTTTGAAAGTGGAATTATAGCGCTTCAACAGTCTAGTGCGGAACTGGCCTGTATCACAGCATCAGTTTAGTCATCTTGGCTTCTACTGTGAATTCAGACCTGATATGCTCTAAGAGTTCTGGCGGCATCCTGGTCTGCTAAAAAAGACATTAATTTTGGTTGCAAATGTCTTTTTAGCAGATCACAATCCCTCTAGAACCCTCCTCCTGTGCCACATTTCAAAGGTGCTGATTCTCTTCATGGGAGCTTTCTTCAAAGCTTTCACATCCATACTTAGAAGTCAGAAATACTATGGCATGGATGATTCTGGCTTTGCTATTTAATGATGTATCTGTATGCAATATTTGAAGATCTTATCTAGTTCTTTCAAAGCTGCTCTTCCAAGTCCTTATCACCATACCTCAGCCTTATCACATGGTATCTTTGCTCTCTAGACACTTTTGTTTCACTTTGCATTGCAGAGATATTAAAAATGTATTTATTTTTCATGGTGGAAATCATCTGTTAATGGCCCCCCATTTCACTCAACAATTCAGTAACCAGTTCAGGTGCAGATATTTCATAGCATTTTCTTCCATCATAGCATCGTAACATCATGATGTCCTGGCACAATTACAGCCGCAGGAACCAATCATAGACGCAAGGGGCGGGATATAGGAATCTATAATGACAACTTAATGCAAATGAACAAACTGTGTACATGCCGCTATTAAAGCGCAAATGTGGAAAAGGTGCGATAGTGAGCATCAACAATCATCCACACTCACGAGAATGACTGGATTAGATTTCAAATGGAGTAACATGGCATAAAGGAGCGATGTGATAAGGCACCTAGTCTTGTTCTGGTTTTTTGACTGCAGTGCCCATTTTTATTATTTAGTTAGCCAAAGTATAGAAAATTTTGCTCTATTTCAGTGTTTTCATTATCTAAGTTAAAGTCATGTTAAATTATCTTTGTTGTTATTGTTGATATAGACAGATAAAAAATTTAGTGCCAAGGTTGGGGACAAAAGTTTGTGGGATTTTCTGCTGCAGATGTCCAAATCACTTCTCTAGGCTTGGGCACTCTCTATATACCTTGAGCTGGAGAGGGTGCCATTTCCTCCATTGCCTCAGGCAGCACAATGTCTTAGGCCAGCTCTGCCCATCACCTCTGAAGCTTCTCCCATCCTACTCCTCTGGCCATTCCATTCTCAGATGTAGAGGAGTTGGTGCGCTGTTGAAGGATGAAAGATATTTGATACAAGCCAGGATTATGGTTTCAAAATCTGTTATTACCAACTGGTACCTGAAAAGTTAAGGATGACGATTAACCCCCCCCCAAAAAAAACATGGTCTACATTTTTGGCCAACTGGATGGCCTTTGAGTATAATGTACTAGAGCTCCCATTATCCCAAACCAGTACTTGCCATTGTGCCAAAGGATATCAGTAGTTATAGGTCTGCATGTCTAGTGGATATAAGGCTGGGGACACTGTTCTACATTATATGAGAGATGGAGAGAGAGAGAGAGATTGAGCTTTTTTTCTATAGTGGCTGGGGATAATGGGAGCTATAGGCCAAGAGATCTGTAGGGCTTAGACTCTCCTGCTGTAGGTCAGCTTGTAATGAAGCCTGAGCATGTGTTGCCTCAACAGCTGAGTAATCTCCTTGTTTTTTCAGTCCCAACCTCTTCATCTTTCCCCTTGTTTTTTTGTTTCTCTGGGTAGAGTTTTATATTGAATGTCCCTCCAAACAGGGCTCCATCTTCTTTTGTTCTATAGAGTGCCAGCACGCTAACTACTGTGTGTAAATCCTCGTTCTAACACTCAATTTTTACAGAGCAAGGAAAATACTTTTTGAACTACAATGGCAATAATTCCCTAATCACTATAGCTAGTGACCATGCTAGGTGAGGAAAGATGGGAGATGACATCTAAAACTTTCCCCAACTCTATGTTTAAAAGGAACTGGTCCACGCTTTCTCTTCAGTTCACCTCCTCTACCAGTTTATACTAGGGATGTAGCTACGGGTGGAGTGGCTCCCCAAGTATGCATTGCCCACCCCCAGTAAGACTTCTGCCCTTTCAAATGAAACGTGCCTTCAATCCCCACATTTCTAGCCTTAAAGTAATTTAAAATTTCAGCTAAGCGATTTAAAAATACAGTTTAGCCATCCAACGAGGCAAGCCAAATTACCAAAGTAATGCAACCACAACAAATATGAGCTCCAGGTGTGAATGATTTTCAGTTTCTTACTCTCTGCAATGCTAGGACTTTGGGGACTGAATGAAAGCTGAATTGTGGGGCCAATGGTGTCATTTTGCCTCCCCCTGCCCCCATAGCTAAACTCCTAAGGATAACCCAGTCCTCTCAGCATGAAACCCCCTTTACCATGTGATATTGCATCTGTTGCCACCCCAGAGATAATAGGAGTTACAGTGCAACATATTTGGCCTGCAAACAGATTAGAAAGGGCTGTATGTATAGTTTCTGTTTCCTTTTAAGGTTTGACCTCTTGACACCTGAGTTCTTGTTTTAGTTTCTTTAAATAAAAATGTTTATGTTTCATTTTACCCTCAGCGACTTTCATGAACTGAATGTTCCTTTCTTTTCTTGCTAACGGCATTGTAAAAGTGTAAGGTGTTTAAGAATATCAAAATGTATTTGGAGGAGAAAAATACCAACTTGTTTGATTAATCAAAAACTACTCCACTAGTCCAAGTACATGTCTCTTGAAGTTGGCTGATAGTGCTTGCTAAACAACGAATACAGTACCGTAAATGTAAATTGTACTCTACAGATAGCAGAAAAAGTCCACTGTGACACAAATAACAGACATCCCACCACATTCCCTGTGGCTAGGGGCTCAGAAGCCCCACAAAAGTGGAAAAATTGCAAATATCAAAAGGTGTGTGTATATCTCTGGGAAGGGATCCAAGGCACGGTGGGGAGGGCAGGCAGCCAGGATCCAAACCAGGTCAGAGAAAGGAGAGGGGAAAGGGTGTGGGTTGGCGTGAAGACCCTATAATTCCTCCCTCTGGCCCATCTCTTTCCTTGGGAGTGGAGGGAGCATTGGAAGACGGTTTGGGGTGCTGAGATATCAGGCTGCAAGCAATCCTTAGCTGGCCAGACAGCAGCTGGAGGAGGAGGAGGAGGAGGAGGAATGACGACGACCAGAGGCAAATTTTTAAAGGGCTATGTGGCCTAATCAGAGCTGCTGAGAGGGAAGGTTCCCCTGGAAAAAAGGCATTGGAGGGGGGGGCAGGGGTTGACTAATCAAATCCATCAATGTCAAACCCACACATGTGGAGGGCTGACTGTACTTTGAAATATTTACTTTTTGGACTATAGCTGTTATCAGGGAAGCCAGAGGATTTCGGGAGCTATAATTCAACAAGGAACTTTTTCAGTCTCAACAAAAACCTCAGTCTGAGGTATAGAAGGATGGGTCCTCACGATTTTCTGGTCTGGGATATGGATCCTTACGATTTTCATCAATACAGCAATTCAGAAATACAGCAATCCTTATGAACAATTCAATCCCAGCTCACATTCATTTTCAAAAAATGCACTGACTTAATCACGACTTCAGTGCTTCATTGTACAAAAACATGGGTGTGAAACCCGGATATTCGTGGATGTTTTTCTTCCTTTTTAAAGGAAATGTGCCAAAGATGATAATGGAAATATCCTTTCTGAAGACCAGCCAAACAAGTGCTAAGCTTTGATCTTTGGTAAAGAGCATGTTCTTTCAAAGCTGACAAGAAGCCGGCTGTGTGCAATGCAGGATTATGCAAAGTGTCAAAAGAATGGTCGTTCATTAACCTCTGTGAATGTCCCGCTGTGTTGTGATATATTGCATCATGCAGTTTCCACTTCCCCAAGCAGTGAAAATTTCAGAGGTGGCAGCAACATCTCAATATTACCCAATCATAGCATTTTAATACCACTTTAACTTGGCATTGCTCTGTCTCATGGAATCTCATGATTTGTGGTTTTGTGGGGGACTTAGAATTCTCTTCCAGGGAACTGTAATGCTGTAGGTTCAGGGGAACACATTAGCAAACCTAAGTACTTCATCAAAGTGCAATCTATATTATAGAAATCCCAGGATTTCAAGAAATGGAACTATGGCAGTTGAAGAGGTATAACATTGCTAGAACTATTCAGTGTAGATATAGTCAAAGATTTGGCTTCCTTTTAGGGGAGCAGTCCCAAGAGGCTTGTGATGTTGTGTAGTATTTGGTTTATTTATGAATATTATTGTTGCTGTGTGCCTTCAAGTTGTTTCTGGCTTATAGGGAGCCTAATGTAAACCCAGCATATGGGGGTTGAGCATGTGTGATATGCTCAAGATCATCCAGTGGGTTTCCATGGCTGAGTGAGAAATCAAACCCTGGTCTCCAGAGTCGTCATCCAACACTCAGATTGCTACACTATGCTGAATATACCAGTTGTCTACTGGTGTGGGCAAAGAGTAATAACAACTCTATTGTTTGAAAAAAATGCAGCTGCTTTAGGCATTATATTGCAGAAAATATCAATAACAACTATTTTCCCCCTCTGGTTTCCTAACTGCTCCTTTTTCCTGCAAGACTGGGATTTACTTTCTTCACAGCATGTTCTATACTCATTAATCCAGGGTTTCTTAACTAGGATTTCCTGGAACCCTAGGTGTGATAAAGTTTTGGGATATGGCTATCTGGAGCAGCAGTGCAGTCTAGAAGCAGGTTGCCAGGCAACCAGAATAGCTCCTCAGGAGAGAAACCCATCCCAGTAGTGAGTGGGAAGAGCTGGTGGCTGAGATAAAAAGTTATATAAAGCCAAGTACCTGTGGATATTGATTCCTTCAGTGAGATCCTAGCAAGGCGCTAGGGAGTGCAGCCCCTTAGCCAGTCAGAGAGTGTGACTTTGTTGGGAGGATTAATTCTCAGTGAAAGCCTAGCGAGTAATTAAGAGTAATTGAAATTTAGTAGAATCTGGTCCGAGAATATAACCTAATTTGGAGATTAAGTCTTTGGTGGGAGTGTAGCCAAAGGGCTGTTATATGATACTTGTGCTTATATGCATCTAAAGAAATAAGTGAACTGTCTAAAAAATGCACGGAGGAAATATATCAACCTTGACATGTATGTGAAATCTGAATTGTTACTTTATTCTGATTGTTATCTTAATAAATGTTGTAGGTTCTTTTTATAAATACTGACTTGGCTAAGTTGTATACAGTACATAAAGCAACAAAGGAAGCATGCTACTATAAAACTATTAAGTGGTTCTAAACAAACATTAAAAATCGTCACCCTTTTACACAAAGGTGTTGTTATAAGGGAAAAGACAGAGCTGTGTGGTAAAGACAGGATGCCTTATCAGACTGGGAAATGCCAGAACAGTTTGGGAGAAGTAAGGGCCTGTCACACTAGGATTCTGTGAGAGAATATGATTGTTAAAATAGTCTTTTTTTTTCCTGAGTTGTAGATATAACAAGTTTTATGCAAGGGTTCCTTGAGACCTAAAATCATTTCAAGGGGTCCTCCAGGATAAAAAGATTGATTGGGAAAGTTTGCATTAAACTAAAGCTTGGGAAAGTTATTTTTTGGACTTTAACGCTCAATATCCCCTAGACATGTTCTAGGAAAGTGTCTTCTTGAGTCTAGATTTTTGAGTCATGATGTTTCTGTGAACAGTTTGTCTATTGACTCTTCAAAAACGTAGACTGTGATCATGGTAATTCATGACTGGAAAATAGATAAGGGATATCTGCATGTAAAGATGCTATACATTTTTAAGGATTTAAGTGGAGTTCTCTGTGTGTGTGTCTGTGTGATACTGAGCTGCTGCATTCTGACATTAGTTTCTGCAAAACTGAGGGGATCCATACGAGATGCTCTGATTCAGTACCGTGAGTATATTTGAATATTTGTTTCCTTGTTTTTTCCCCAAAATGTACAGCAGCAGTGATATGTAGTACTGGATCTGAGGCAGTCTATGTCATATGGCTGTGATCTCCCCCTAGGTAGGAAATTTGGGGTTGTCAGGCCTGAGTTGTATAGGCAACTGTCAGAGGTGAATGCGAACCTGAGACAGCAGAACTGGGGAGATTCTGTTGGTCTTGTTGGCCAGCTTAAACAGAAAGCCTTTTATAGAATCTCATGAGAGCCATGTTGAGAAGCATTGTAATCAATGATCACCCTGTGTGGATTCAGGTGGGTCAAGAACCTGAGATGGTCAGAAAAGATGTTTGAACTGCAATTACAACAACTCACCACAAGAGGCACACAGAAATGCATTTTTTCCTCTTCTAGCCCTGGTAATTTCTGTAGTGGAAATCTTGTACCAACGTCATAAGCTCTGATGGTGATCAGTTCCTTTTAATGCCATGCTAGCATCACAAAGCACTTGATCTTTTGTCTTTTTTTTTTTAAATTGAATGTTATTAATACTTTTTTCCAGATACAACAACATTATAAATAAAGAAAAAACTGATAAGACATCACGGAGAAAAGAAAAGGAATAATTATACAATCGACCCTTGCCAGTTTAACTTTCATAGATTTGATTATTTGTGAGTTTCCTTAACCCCTGCTCCCCCCACCTCATGTGGTGCTTTTCTGGGGGAATTTTCCCTCTCAGCAGCTCCCATCAGGCTGTTCAGCCCTTTAAAAACCTGCCTCTGGTCCCCCTCCTCTTCCTCTATCAGCCACTACCTGGCCAGCTAAGGACAGCTTGCAGCTCAACTTCTCAGCACTACAAACCCCCTCCTGATGCCCTCCACACAGGGGCAAGAGGGCAGAAGTATATAGGGCAACCTACCAAACAACCCCCTTGCCCTCTCCTTTCTCTGCTGCTGGCTGCCCAACTCTCCCCACCATACCTCGGTCCCCTTTCCTCAGACACACACCCACACATTTTAATATCTGCAATTTTCCCACTTTTGGGAGAGTTCTGCACAACTAACCCTAGTGAATGTGGAGGGCCAACCATACTGCTAAAATCTTACTTTTTAAAAAAAAAAGTTACATTCTTAATTCATTTCCTCCATCTGTTATTGCTCATTTCCTCTTTCTTTCTCCTTTCTCCCTTTATTCTGATTTTCCCTTCCCTATTTCCAACTTTCCACCATTTCCACTTCTTGTTCTCTTTCTTGTTTGGTTAGAAAATGGTAGCTGCAGGTGGAGGTTAGCAGAGCAGGTGCTCTATAGGCCAAGACGCAGATAAGTATGCAGAGAGGCTTAGAATAAACTCTTAAGGAGGCAGAGGACTCCTTTTAGGTCAGGGAAGCACAAGGTGCGGCCTTTCAGATGTTGTAGAACCACAACTCCCATCATCCGTAGACATTGGCTCCACTGGCTGGGGTAGATGGGAAGACTACTCAAAAGCAGCTGGGGGGGCACACCATTCCTCATCCCTGCTTCCAATCTTCTTGGGTCTAACTTTTACTCAGAATGAGAGAGAAGGTCGGTGTCGCTGGGTAGGTCCAGCCCTGTCATTAGGCAGATTGAGGCAGCTGCCTCCAGGGGCTGATTTGGGGCATGGTTAAAGGACAGCTGAATGTCAAGACATTGGCGATTTCTGCACTACACTGTTATAGCGCTATTATTCCACTTTCAACATCCTGTGGAATTCTGGAGTTTGTCGTTTCCTGGGGCCAAAGAGCTCTCTGGCTGAGGATTCTAAATGCCTCTCCCTAAAGTGCAAACTCCAGGATTCCATAGGATGTTGGAAGTGGCATAATAGCACCATAACAGTGGAGTGCGAAACGACCACCCACGTTATTATTATATTTGTACCTCCGAGGGAAAAAAAGCAGGGAATCCGGAACTGTTTTTAAAGGCACGGGTACACACTGGCAGGTGGGCTGTTCATTATTCCTACTGGAAAGTAATGGCAGTGGAAAATTATTGTTCCCATTCGTTAGACTCCAACTATCCTGCAACACAAAGATTCTTACAAGCACGGTGTAGATGCAGCTTCCTTCCAGGTAAACACGCTTCGGATGAGCTGCAGGCAACCTTCATGATTCCTAGTAGTAGGGCTGAACGACAACCGATGTCCGAAAAATATTTTCTCGCGCTTGATCATTTAAGGACATTTCCACACTAGCCTGTTATAGCGCTATTATTCCACTTTCAACCTCTTGTGGAATTCTGGGGTTTGTAGTTTACTGAGGTCAAAGAGCTCTCTGGCTGAGAATTCAAAATGCACCTTCCTAAAGTGCAAACCCCAGGATTCTATAGGATGTTGAAAGTGGAATAATAGCTGTATAACAGGGTACTGCGGAAATGGCCTTAGCCTCCTTCTGGCTGAAGATGTCCCAGGAGGGAATCAAGCTCTGCTATTCCGGAGTCCGTCAAGGAAGGGTAGAATCGCCTGTGAGATTGCCTGCCCCACGCGGCAAAAGGACTGTGCTAGCTTTGGATCATATACACCACGATTTGGGCGGGTGGATGGGCGGCGCTCTTTGCCTCAGGCAGCAAATTGCGTTGGGCGGCGCCCCTCGCCGGGAAAGCCGCCGCCTGTTTTGGCCGCCCGCGCCCGCCTCTTCCTCCTCCCTTCTTCGGAAAGCGCAGCCACGCGGGGCGGACGCCTCCGGGCGGGACCGAAGCAGCGTCCGCCCTGTCGAGCCCACTGGGCGGGGAGAGGGCTTGGGCGCGGAGCCCAGCCTCCTCCGCCTGCAGCGGGCTGGCTGATGCAACGTGGCCACGCTTGCAAAGCGCCCGAGCTCCCTCGCCCGTCCGTTCCCCGGGCGCCCCGGCAGAGCGAGGTACGTGGTCCATCTGGGCGCACAGCGGTGGAAGGATTCTTTGGTCGCGAGGGGCTCCGGCAGGCGAGGCGAGCGGGTGGAAACGGGACTGTGACGGGGACCGACCGGGTGGGGGGATCCTGGCTGGGAACGATCCGGAGCAGAAGGGGTGTGGATGGGGGAAATTGGAACCCTATCGCTCCGATCGAGGCCTTTTCGGAGGTGGGGAGTTTCCCCAACGGGGAGGGGAGATTTGCAAGGGAAAAACAAAAAAACCAGCCATGTGGTGTGTGAACGATTGCATCACAGCCAGAAACGGTCGGTAATTGAAGCTTCCTCATCCCCTACTTCCAGCTCGTGAGTACATCCGCACGACACTCTTATAGCGCGATTATTCCACTTCCAACCTCCTAGGGAATCCTGGGGTTTGCAGCAAACCCCAGGATTCCCTAGGAGGTTGGAAGTGGAATAATCGCGCTATAAGAGTGTCGTGTGGAAAAGGCCCTGATTAGGGCAGGCTTCACCTGTTAGAGTTCTGCCTGTCACAGCTAATAGGTGCAATAAAATAAAGGATTCTGGAGAGAAGGGGTAGCAAGGCAGCCTTCAGTAGAAACAAGCAGAAGAAGCCAGGGAGGAAAGGAAGGAGAGGTTCCCACTGTTCCAAAGGTAAGCCAGGGTAGGGATTTGTGTGGGTGTGGACTATGTTTGTGGCTATTTCAGAGTGGGCTGTGTTAGCCTTTCGTTGCACAAACAACAAGAAATCTTGCGGCACTTTAAAGACTAAAAGGTTTTCGTTGGCATCATCTGTTGTAGACTTCAGCCCAGAATACTGAGATAATAGTTTAGTGCAGTCCAGCGCTCCAGGAACATGGTTTTAATGTTGTGATTATCACCAGGAACACATGGAGTGATAATTAGGGCCACAATATGTGCCCAATTTCATTGGGCAGATTAGTAAACTGAAAATGTTATAACTGCTTCCTCCCCCAAAGGACAAGTATGTGTATACATAAATTTAGTAAATTTTATGGTGAGTTTATTACACTAAATGTAAATGTATTATATTAAATGCTGATGAGAACTGCATGAAGCACCATATTAGAAGAGGCATTCCCTCCTTTCTCACATATGCAAGGATTAGAAGAATATTTCTTCTAAGGTGACTCTCACTATGCTTCTGTATGGGTCATCTGAAAAAGCAAAGTTAGTGCACACTTTGTTTTCAGAACTGTTAGTTTTAGTGCTAAGCAAATATTTAATCAGTCGACTACATTTTTTTATAATTAAACAACTCGATTATATTAAAAAGGTGGTAACTATAATAATAATATTATGAAGATGTGAGTTCTCCTTAGCAAGTGCAGAGTACTGGCTGTTTGTTACAATTTGTGTTCGTACCAGTTTGCTACCAGAGATGAGGAGCATCTATGTCGAAAAATGGGGTAGGAGAAAGAGGGGCGGCAGAAGGATTTGGTGAATGTGAATAGAGTACCAGTGGTGCGGGGTAAAGCAGTTTGGATCAGGCTACAGTCATGATGGGATTGTGGGGGTAGTGAATAAAATTCTACAGTCGCAAATGTACTGTTAGTTGAGGAGAACTGGGGTGAGGGGAGGCAGGTCCAAAATACCATGGATGGGTTGATGAGGGAGTAGATGCACATCTCTGTGTGGTTGTCAAGGATTTTTGACTGCCAATCTTAAAGACAGCAGCAACAAAATGTGCCCTCCCGCAAATTAAGTGAC